>JAZFAU010000262.1:970000-1610000 GCA_037178615.1 Dione vanillae
TTGAGGATTCGTTATTATTTTTAAATGTCGTTTCTTTGTTTTTTAAGGTAAGTTAAAATGTAATCTTCTTAGTGAAACGCTTATTATCGTAATATTATTAAGGCTTATTAAATACAATAAAACTTTGTTTTTTCAGAGAAACAATTTGTAGTTTTTTTTTTGAAAATACTCAACAATATATTATAAAATGACATTTTAGTTAACAAAAAAATATGAACAGGCTGCAATTTGAGTTTACGATGACAGCGTCCATGACAGCACGTCTAATGTGTTAGCCATTACGTCAATTGCTACTGAAGAAGGGAAATGTTACATTTTACCTGATGATCTATAACCAGTGAGGCATCATACATATATTGTAAGAATGAACTCTTTTTTAAAAATAAAAAACAGCATAAAGAAAAGACATCAAACTAGAAAAATATGGATAAAGTTAGACGATGATCAAAAGAAAAAATATCTAGATGAGGAAGGTAATTTGCAATTTTTAAATCAATATTTTTAAGAAACGAACCCAAAAATAGCAAAAGACAGGGATGACAACTTACAACAGATCCTGGAAAAATTAATAGAAACCACGATAAAGAAAGAAAGTCAACATAACTTAAAGAATATCTCAGAGAAATTTGTTATTGAAAAATTCACAACTAAAAATACTAATGCAGGGCAATGGATAGATAATATTGAAAAAGAATGTGAGCCTCTTGATATCACCGAAGATGAAACTAAAATAGAAATATTGAGGCTATTCATGGAAAAATCTTGTTTAGATTGATACAGCTCGATGCTCATTAAACTTACAATGAATCCTGATTGGAATGAATGGAAAGATAATTTTGTAGAAACTTTTAAGAATCAAGGATGGGACGTAGTTTCATATGCTTACGCATTCAGATATAAAGGAGGACTATTAATTGACTATGCTATAAAAAAAGAACGTCTTATGCTAGATAATCTGTGGACTCCAAAACAATGATAGATTTTATTGCAATCGGTTTACCAAGGTATATCTTAAATAAATTAAACGGGGACGAACTCAATGACACTACTGACTTGTTCAATGAGATAAGAAAATATGAAAGTATAATATACAAGAAGAGCTCAACTATGGTTAGAAGTAGTACATTTTTTCATAAAAATAAAAAAAAAAACTAATGAGAAGGTGCCATGTAAGACATGTAAATCTTTAAACAAAGGATGTCATCCAGAAGAGTCATATTGGTTTAAGAAAAATTTAATTGAATATGAAAAGATTTTTAAAACCAAAACTACTAATAATAATTCCATTATCGAAGTAGATATGAATACTGATAAAAAAACGAGTAACTACACCATTAATCAAAATAAAGCTCTTATAAGAATAAATTAGAAGTGAACGGCATTTACGATTCAGGCTCACAGATCTGAATACATCACAGATCTAATAAATTTAAGACTGATTAAATTGAAAGAAAAAAAGATAATGAGAATATAATATATATGAAAACGTTTAATGGTGTGAAAAAGACAGAAGGCTTGGTAACAATAAAAATTAAAATATTTGATTTGGAATAAGAGGTAGATGTATGTATAGTTGAAAATGAAGATTTTGATCATTTTATAATTGGATTGGATATGATAAAGAAATTTATACTAACCCAAAATGAGGACTTACAGATAGAACAAAAGAAAATAACTAAAGTGTCTAAAGATAATAGAAATGGAGAAAATAATCTAAAAATATTTTTAATAAATTTTAATGAGCACATAAAAACACACGGATTTGTATTTGTTAAGTATCACAGATCATTTCGATATTGAAAAGAAAATTGAGATAGGGAAAATTATAGAGGAATATAAACCAATTTTCGCCAAAGGTAAGTATGATATAGGGTCGGTTAGAAACTATGAAGCTCACATAGATTTATTAGAAAATAAATACTATAGTAAAAGAACATACAGGTGTACAATAGAAGATAAATTAGAGATTGAAAAGCAAATATCTATGTTACTAAAGAACAACCTAATAGAAGAATCTTACAATCCATTTGCTGCTCCAGTAACAATGGCTTTTAAAAAAAGGTGAAAATAGAAAATCCCGTTTATGTATAGATTTCAGAGAATTAAACAAAATTGTTGTACCACAAGCTCAACCTTTCCCATTAATAGATGATTTAATTATTAAAACTAGAAATTGTAAATATTTTACTATACTAGATTTAAACTCAGCATTTTGTACCACCACGGATACTTGTTATACCACCACGGATGGAAGACAGAAGTAAAACAGGTTTTGTCACACAAGATGGCCATTTCCAGTGGATCTGCCTTCCTTTAGGCTTGAAAACATCACCAGCAATTTACCAACGTATTTTTAGCAATATTCTAAGAAAACACAATCTCTCTGTAAACTTTATTGACTGAATTATTCATCCACCTTTGAAGAACACATGAGACACATAAGAAACGTATTAGAGGCAATATTAAAAGAAGGTTGAAATTTCAGAAATGTACCTTTGCTTTAGACTCAGTAAAATACCTTGGTCATATACTTCAGGGTAATTCAGTAAGACCACTAAAAGATAATTTAATCTCAATAAAAAATTTTCACATTTTTCTGACCACACAAATTTTGGATTTTTTAAAATCCAAAATTTGTGTGGTCAGAAAAATGTGAAGAATCGTTTAATGAAATAAAAAGATATTTATGTTCTCAACCTGTGCTACAAATATACGACAAAGATTTACCAATAAAAATTTTTACTGATACATCTTCAGAGGGTATTGGGGCGATATTAAAACAGACACAACTTGGCGGTAAAGACAAACCAGTGGCATATTTCTCAAATAAACTGAACGAATCTCAAAAACAAAAAAAGTCTATATACTTAGAATGTATTGCTATGAAAAAGGCTGTTAAATATTGGCTGCATTGGCTCATTGGAAAACAACTCACTATTTATTCAGATTACAAACCTCTAGAAAACATGAATATTAAATGCAAATGACACAGATGAAGAAAGAAACAGATGAAGAATTGGGTGACCTTACATATTACCAATTTCAATATGATTTTACTGTAAAATATATCCCTGGTAAAGACAATTTAGAAGCTGACTGTTTGAGCTGCAACTCAGTATTAAAATCAGAAGATAATAAACTATTGAAAACAGTTAATTTAATACAAATAAAAGATATAATTGAAGACCAAGAAAATAATGAAAGCATAAAAGAAAAGAAACAAAACCTGATACACAATAATAAAATCTATTATAAAAAACAAAGAAAGATTAAAAGATTGTACTCTCAGAAGAATTTAGTAAAGAACTTATAAAAAATTTTTGTCATATTGGTATCAGACAATTGCAAAAGATAGTAAGTCCAATATATACAGCTAAAAACCTAACAAAAAATATCATAAATAATTGCAAAACATGTGAAATATGCATAAAAAACAAATCAAGATGTCAAGGAAAATTTGGATTAATGATTAATTTCCAATTAACTTAGAACAGCAACAAAACCGTTTGAGATAATGTCAATGGATGCTATTGGTAGCTTTGGAGGGTCTAGGTCAACAAAAAAATACCTACACCAGTACATTAGTAGACCACTACACTAGATATGCATTTATTGCGACTTCAAAAATACAGAATGCAAGTGATTTTATAAAATTAATAAAAAGAGCACTAGAGGCAGACGAGATTGGATTAATTCTACAGACCAATATTAATTCTGATAGATCAATATATAATAAATGAGGACCGTCGTGGCGCAGAGGCGTAAGCTTCTGCCTAAGCTTCTTCTGTAAACGCGACGGTTTGTGGGTTCAATTCCCACTCAGGGAAGATGGATTTTTCTATTTCCATTTTCTTCGCTCTGAAAACTAAACAAAGCGCGGCGTTGAATTCCGTCAATCAACACGCAATGCCTCGAAAATGGTGGAAAGCGGGAACGAAAGAAAGCAGGGACTAAGCAACGGAGTGTCTTAACACTAGGTTCATTTGGTCCCTGCAGTTCCCTCTGCCTACCCTGCCATGTGCATCCCGCAAGGCGTGAAGCTAAAAAAAATCTGGCTTATATATAAGTAGTATATTATCATTTAATTGTCACTGTATATAACTTAGAGAGTATAAAATAAAATTTTCCCAAAACTCATTTCATTCATGTATATACCAAATAGACAAATTGTCCGAAAAAGGAATAGAACCCATGACTACTGTTTAACTGATTTATCCTATGTGCGTCACCAAAACGTCAAACACCGTTGTCATGCTAATCATGTCATGATAATCAAAAGCGATTTGCAGCCTCTGTATCAATTAGATAAGGCTAGATGTGATGTAGGCGTACATCTACGTTCTACAATTATAATAAGAGGCGAATCTTCTAACCATACGTGTATATATATATGCAATGTTATTTTCAGTTTTTTATTTATTTATAGCATATATATTTTGATAGACATGTATGTATCTTCATATGAACGATGATAAATCGATTGTAAATTTTTTAAATAATTCTATTTCCGGGTATTAAAAATAACATGAGAAAGATAAGGGGAGACCTCGGTTGACTTTCAAAAACACAGTATTTAAGGTCACGTAAAAAGCATGAGGGCTCCCCGGAAGGCAATATGAAGATGCTAATGACAGTGGACGAGGCGAAAAAGGTATGCAGGGGCCGCAGCGTTGGGCCCTCTGTTCTCCCCGACTACCCCGCTAAGAATAGTGTGAAGCTATGTATGTATGTATATATGTATCTAAATAGTTTTACCATAAGTTTTCAAGGAAAATTATTATTTCCAGTTTTCATGTCTTAGCTAAGAAACTCAACGATTTGTAAAATAGAACACTAACTATCATCAATGTATAAGCGATTAGTGAGAAACCCACTTATCGAATCGAGTTAATTGACTTATTGCAACCATATCGCAACTGATAACAGCTGATAACAAACCACTCTGGTGCAGCCCGTGCCCGTTAACTGTTATTGTTTAATTAAGTTAAACGTATATTTATTAGGTTTTAATATTGTGCCTAAGCACCGGTCACTCACCAACTGACACTTGAAATAGAAATATTATATATACGAAAAAAGTAACCCTCATAAAATTAACATTTATATTTTTTTATTCTTTAATTTATATATTTATGTATTTATATATAGGACCGTCACGGCGCAAAGGCGTAGCGTCTGCCAGTAAACGCGACGGTTTGTGGGTTCGATTCCCACTCGGGGAAGATGGATTTTTCTATTTTCATTTTCTTCGCTCTGGAAACTAGGCAAAGTGCGGCGTTAAGTTCTGCCACTTAACACGCAATGCCTCGAAAACGGCGGAAAGTGGCGACGGTGAAAGCAGGGGCTAAGCAACGGATTGTCTTAATACTAGGTTCGTACGGTTCCTGCAGTTCCCTCTGCCTACCCTGCCAGTATGTGCAGAACAAAGCTATTATCTAGGTTTGTGTCATTATTGCAAGGAACGTGTCAAAATATGCCTTTTTCTGTATCAGGGAAATAAAACAAACTGATTGGTAATTATGTAGATTTACTAAAAACAAGGTAGTTAAAGGCAAGACCATAGTAATAATTACTGTAATTACGAACAGGACAAAGAAATTATATAAGTAGAAAAAAAAACTCTGATGGACCTTTCGAATTTTTCCTAGATGAAAGCCTTTTCCGGCATTTACCTCAATTTTCCTATCTATTTAATAAATATCGACACAAGAAATATAAAAAGCTTTATTTTAAAATGAAGATTAAACCTATTTTTTTTAACTTTGGCATTAGAACTTAGATAAATAGTAAATTTGTGGAACAAAATAAAAATTAAACCATTTGATTGTAACTGTTCACTTTGTTATAGATGAAGGTATTATACTAGATTTTTTTTTAACATGTGTTTAGTATTAAATTAAGAGGGATTTATTTTGATTAAAAATATTATATTTAAAAAACCGCCACTCGCAATAACTTCCTATTCCCATCCCTTTCTAACACGCACACTATACATATTGCGATCCTTGTCGCACTTCATTCACTCGGACGACACGCAAGAGGGCGCTTTCTTCTATTCTTACGACTTACGCTGTCTATAGCAGCGGGAACATAATCGTATTCTTTTATTGTGTAATGAGTTCCCCATTTAAAGCGACATTGGCAAAGTCAATAGAAGAAGAAAAAAAATTCAAATGTTTCAAAGTAAGAAATTATGTGATCGTTACATTTGGAAAATACAGTGTTAATACACTGTAAGTAGATCTGAGTATATCTTAATCCATAAGATATGTACCTTTTAATAATATGCATTTATAAATTAAGTATATGCAACTTGCAGTCCATTTCTATACTCGTTAAGTTATCCTAAGATGCCTGATAAAAAATGGAATCTTTGTATATTTACTTTGGTGTCTAACTGTCTTAATGTCTATTTAATATTTTAGTCTAAACCGTTTTTTTTAAGATCACAAAAATCAAACTTTTAAGATAACGCCTTTGAAAGCTGGTTTATTTTTATCGCATTACATTACATTACCTAGATTTGGATTATGACTGTAAGTCATAATCCAAATCTAGGTACAGGGTACTCCCCGTTGACCTAGTTATATGAAAAATGATAAGCACTTAAGACTTACAGTACAGATAAGGAAAAATTCATCATAAAATTATAATTGAACTGCGTCTGTTTGTGGGTTCGATTCCAACTCGTGGATGATGGATTTTCATTCTCATATTCTTCGCTCTGGCAACTAAGCTAGCGCGGCTTTGAGTTACCCTACACAATGCCTCTAAAAGATGGAAAACTTAACTTAGAAATAAATAAATTAACTTAACTTAGAAATAAATAAATAAAAACGGGGAACTTATTGTCTTAACATACTAGGTTCCCATGGTTCCTGCGGTTCCCACTGGATACCCCGCTATGAGCGGGATAAATTCGTTTCAATATTTATGCGTACGTTATTTATACATTTACATTAGTACATCTTACTGTATATAATCATTAAATTAATATAGATCATTGACGACCGTTTTCGATTCGCGTTTTACCGGTTTTCTATACTTTATATCTTATTTTTTTATCGTACAAAACTAACTATAAACAGCCTTGGCCATGAAACGAAAGTCTTTTAAAACTAATTATGATTATTTGCATACTAAGCAATTAGTTGCTATATTTTATGGTATTGTCTGATAAATGTAATTATACCGATTCTTTAAACAAGGTCGAATTGAACACGACAATTTCCTAGTCAGAAGGTTGTAACAAAAAGATTATGTCGCCGATGACTCAAAAGTATTGAGTGGTGAAACTGTGGAACCCGTCAATTCCATGGTACTTCTAGGTATCACCATTGATCTAAACACTACAACAGTAGGGACCCCATATTGATGGATTGGCGAATAGGCTCAGCTCAGCAGCGTTTGCTGTCAAAAAATTAGATTATTAACTGATGTGGATACTTTAGTTACTTTCATAGCATTATGTCATATGACATTTTTGCCTTTTTTGCTTTTGGGTAATGCAGCCTCTATTAATGCCATCTTTGTCCTGCAGAAGCGGGCTATTCGCGCAATCTATAATCTAAATCCAAAAGATTCCTTGGAAGAGAAGAAGGAATTTCGCATCACAATACATCTTTGATAATTTAATGTATGTAAAAAAAATATTAACGATTTTACCAAAATCGGTGATGTACACAACAGTAATACAAGAAACAGGCATAGAATTACCGCGCCTGCAACTAGACTACATCGTATCCGCAATTCTTTTATGGGAAAGTCTATATATATGCATCTACAATAGGATCCCACAAACGTCCAAGATTGTTCTATATCAAAATTTAAAAAGTTCTGAAACAACGTTTGTGGATTATTACCATATTAATGATTTCATAAATTATTACATGCCTTGTGAATGAAATACTCGCTCCAGTCTAGTTCAAGAGTATCGTTGTCAATAATAAGAATTGTGAAATTGTAAATATCTGGAAAAGTAAAAAAACAGAGAAATAAAACAGATTAAGTTCCGCTGAGTTTCTTGCGCCGGTTCTTCTCAGTTCTGAGGCAGAGAATTTTGTATAAAATTATTTTGAATAAAATTGTTT
Organism: Dione vanillae; assembly: GCA_037178615.1. Taxonomy (NCBI): domain Eukaryota; kingdom Metazoa; phylum Arthropoda; class Insecta; order Lepidoptera; family Nymphalidae; genus Dione; species Dione vanillae. The sequence goes on from JAZFAU010000262.1 coordinate 978,091, forward strand.
AACTTTGACTTTGACTTTTGTCTAAACATTTACTTAGGTAGGTCCCCCTACCCTAAAAAAAAGATAAAAAAAAGATTAATGAATAAATATTGTATAATATCTTTGTGCACACATTATTATATTATGTGTTTTGCTTGTTGAGTGGCGGAACTCAACGCCGCTCTTTGCCCGGTTGCCTAAACGAAAAAAAAATTAAAATCTATGTTAAGATGGAATTTGTAAATCCATCTTATCGTATGCTGACGTGGATTTATCCTCAATAATTATGAATGCCATCTTTTCAAGATGCAAGCACGCGACACTTGTTAATTACTATTCAGATAACGATAAAAAATATCTTTTTAGCATAATCAGTTAATTCTTCAACTAATTTTTCTATTTGCATTTGGAGGTTAAGAACTCACAGGAATGCAATGTTTTATGCTGATTTCAATTTAAAATTATATAAACCTGGTTAAGTGGAATGACTTCATGACACTAGTTTTCATATGATATCTTTTTAATTATTATATAATATCTTTTTCTTACTATATATTTTTTATGTCATCACGCTTTATCCTGCATATTGCAGCGTAGGCAGAGGGAACTGCAGTAACAGTAGGAACCGAGTGTTAGGACACTCCGTTGCTTAGTTGTCTCTGCTTCCTCCATCCCTGATTTTTCGAGGCATTGCGTGTTGAGTGGTGAAACTCAACGCTAAAAATTGCCTTTTTTACTTTGCATTAAAACTAATAAATATGTACAAACAAAAAAAAATTCACCATTTCGGAGAAGGAAGAGAGAATATTACATTTTTTTTATAAATCGATTTAAAAATGAATATTAATAATGATACTTGTCCTTCCTTCTGACTAGCATTAGTTCTGACCTTGTTTGCCAGGTCCGCTTACTGTAGCCTCATCCACTTTGGATCCACAGTGGTAAACCGAACTCCAGCATATGTCAAGATATTTTCTTCCAATACAGTTTTTAGTTAGCCAAGCTAGTACTGGATAGCGTTTAACAATAAATGATCGTATAAGTGAACAAAAAAAATATTTTGAATTTGAAATTCATTGCCTTGTAAAAAAAGCTGTCGAATGATGCTCTTGTACATATATCAGCCTTTTGAGCTTGGACAATATCCTGCTATCGCAGATCACACCAGTAACCTGTCATTTATTTCTTATTTGCCTCATACAGCATCTTACGAGCACCACGGACACAAAATGCCAAAACTTCATCTACTGGTTCTGGTAAGTCTTGGTTTCCGCAAGCCATACCGGTCTCCAGCCAAGCCACTTCGAAATACTTACTTAAGACCACCATTCTCAAGTGTATTGTTATATACATCTATGACAACATAGGGATCTTTGAATCGTAATGCCTACCAGATTTACTGACGTGGCACAAAGTCAAAGACCTTCTGCAGATCCAAAAAGGTACACACAACGCCACAGAGCTGTCCTTTTTTCCCTGTATGCCTCCATCAGTACAGTACTCTGTACACTTTTACCATCTCTTACTTATAGTCTTAATGATCCTACATCTTTCACAATCTTGAACACCTCCTTTTTATGTAAAATCGGAATAATGAAGTTATACCGTCTCTGATGGCATCGTTCTGATGTTCAAGTTACTAACTAAGAGTGCTTAATGACTTCCACACTTCAATAGAGATCCTAACACTTGTCCATTCTTAATTATAATATTCACATGGAATACAATACGAGTGCTGAGTACTGCAGCTTCTTGAAGTAGCTTAGTTCAGAAAGTAGGTAGCTTTTTTATCTCTCCTTCGTAGAGATGATGATGACGCAGGATATCTCACAGCTTCTCTGATGTAGAAGCAAAAGAGTGTTGTATTTTGCCATTTTGCTTTCAAATTTGTGGCATTGTGTGAATGGCGGAATTTAACGCCTCGCCTTTTTTTGTGAAAACGGCGAAAAATTATCATTTTGTTGAATAGATTCAGCTTACACCATCCCATTTACATTCAGGTTATTTTTTACCATACGAAAAAAAAGAATATAAAACTTCTTTGCTCATGTGTTATAGGGACTTTACTTAAACGATCTCAAAGCAGTATTTAAATCAGTATTCTTCACACTACGTATATATTTTCCTCCCCACGAAGGGAATTCACTGTGACTAATAAAGGCTTTGTAAGTGAAGTCGTTCATTGAACTCATGTATATATGTATATAAATTAACAACGTACAAACAAGTTGAAGGCATTGATCAGTCCGGTATCTATTTCCGCCTAATTTAATAAAAAACCATGTAATGTATGAAAAGTGAAGAAAGAAGTGACGTAAGCAACTTGTATTTGACTATTGTGCATTTATGTACACAAGTAACACAAAAAAATAATAAATATGTATGTAGCACAAATACTAAAGGTATATAAAAATTGACTATAATTTAAAATTATAACTCATTTTTAAACATCTTTTAATATGAAGACTAAGGATCTATGTTTATTTTTTTATTAAACTGCAAATTTACCAACCGCACACAAAAATGAAAGCCTGGGAAGAAGCGATAGTAGTTATTTAGGACTTATTTTATTACTTTTTTAATTATCATTTACAGTTGTACACTAATACCTTTGAAATATACTAGAGCAATCGTTTCATCCAAGGTATATTAATTTTTATAACATTAATAATTAGAAAACACATATAGAACATTAAATATATTTATTTCTAAATTTTATTCGTTTTTTTTTTTAAATTTGTTGCCATCCACTACTGAATATAGGCCTCAGTATTATTAGAAATATATCAGCTATTTCAAAAATATCATAGATGCGGCGAATATAAATTTATGACAATGTTTTAAGATACTTCAAAAAGAAAAAAAGAATTCTTATAAGATTTTTCTGTATATTCTCTATAAATCTTTAGATTTAGACCCTTCTGAGGCATACAGTCAAACAGACTAAAATTAATTACAAATATAGGCAGGAATCAAAATGACTCAGTCACTTATTAATATGTATCTCACAACCAACTTGCCTTTATTTTTGGTCCAAAACGTATAAGGTACTTCCCGTTGATATTTTTAAATTAAATTTCTAATAAGTTAGAGCTTATAGTAAAGTCCGAAAATTGGAGACTTATATCATGAAAAAATACCAGTACATACACGAAAGCTTTTCTCAATTCAAGAATAAAGTTCATCCATAAAATGCTTTACTATATATACAACCAATACTTTCTTCTGTACTTTGTTTATTTAATTTCCTTTCCTTTATATGAACAACACTTGAAGCTTCTGTTCTATTATACACAACAAATTAAAGACATCAGTTGGTACACACTTGATTTGAGCTTTCAACAAAAGTAAGCAATCTGATAACATGCTTAGAGATATGTACGTCAAAACTTTATATATCACATCCTCAGAAAAAGATGGCCTAGCTAAAATAATGAAATTTGTATAAAGTACTGCAGTATTTTTGAAAAAGTTTTCTATTCATTTTAAAGTAGCTTTTAAAATTGCACAAATTCTAAGTTATATCTTTTTCGTTTTGAGTGTGTTATAGTATAAGTCCATTGACATTAGGTTATTGCTCTCTACTTGATATATATGAATGAGTTCATAATAGTTACCTACAAACATTTTAAATTGAAAGCGATGGTTGTGAGTTTGAATCGGGAAAAGTTTTTAGAGTAAATTTTTCTATGCCAAAATCAATGCAAACGGGTGTTTAAGTCGAGCACTACTGTGGGAGTAGTGCTAAGATGACCCATAAGATACAACTAGTACCGACCGTAAACATGCATTTATTCGATTATTCTCCAATCTATTGAAGAAAAAGAAAGAAAAGAAAATCTTAAGGTATTAAGTATAAAGTTAGAGTTTCAAAACCAAATATAGCTTCTGTTTTGTTGATGTAAAATAATTAAACAAAATCAAATAATTAACATAATAGGACTGTTGTAAAGCAGACGCGTAGCGTCTGCCTGTAAACGCGTCGGTTTGTGGTTCTATTCCCACTCGGGGAATATTAATTTTTCAGTTTCATTTTCTTCAAAAGGAGTGTCTAATTTTCTATTATTCCTACAGTTCCTTCTGCCTACCCTGCCATGTGCGGGATAAAGCGAAGCGAAGCGAAGAAGCTATAATATAATATTTATATTTACCGAAAATAGTAAAACTACTCTCAAGCCTAGCGTTGGCTTTTAAATACCGGTAGGTCTCTAAAAAGAAATTTCTATAAGTACCATAAAACTTTAAATCCGATAAAATTGATATTTATAGTCGAAATTTGTAAAATTATCCGAAGCGATAAAAGTAATATCTAGTTTTAATTTTGTTCTTAAGGTTCCGTATCACCATAGGAAAAATAAAACCCTTATCGTCCATCTACCTGTTTATCTATTCTTGTCAAGGCCATTTACTCAAAAACACCAGAAGGAATTAAACTGATTATTATTAAATATACAAGCCGATAGCATTTTGCAGCACAGAAAAATGAAACTTCTACGTTAATGTAATCACAAGTGTATTTGTGAATGTTTGTGATTAATTATTTTTTGCATTTCGGCGTAATCACAACAGAGCATTTCTTTGAAATTAGAAAAGAAATCTGTATTATAAATATTCCGATCAATAATCTCATGTCATTGACAATATCTTATCATCAATTAATCCAATTCTATCAGTGGTTAAAAATAACTATACGGCCTCGGTTTCGACATTGGAATTTTAGATTTACGTACGTACTAGCGCAGGTTATTGAAACTGACCTGACGCAACTGATTTAGTATAAGTCGTTACTTCTTTTTAATTTTTTTATTTCACGCTTTATCCCACGCATGGCAGGCAGAGGTAGGCAGAGGGAACTGCAGGAACCATAGGAACCTAGTGTTAAGACACTCCGTTACTAAGTCCCTGCTTTTTCCGTCTCCGCTTTCCGCCATTTTTGAGGCATTGCGTGTTGAGCCGCGGAACTCAGAACGCTGCACTTTGCCTAGTTTCCAGCGCAAAGAAAGTGGAAATAGAAAAATCCATCTTCCCCGAGTTGAAATCGAACCCACAAACTGTAGCGTTTACAGGTACTACTCACTCTTATTTTTTATTTTTCAGCAATATTGTAAAGTGATGACGTATATATATATATATATATATATATATATATATATATATATATATATATATATATATATATATATATATATATATATATATATATATATATATATATATATATATATATATATATATATATATATATATATATATATATATATATATATATATATATATATATATATATATATATATATATATATATATATATATATATATATATATATATATATATATATATATATATATATATATATATATATATATATATATATATATATATATATATATATATATATATATATATATATATATATATATATATAAAGAAAAAAAATGTTTTGTTTGATAATTGTCGTAGAAATAGTACTGTTCTGTACTGTTCTGTTCTACGGTAATGGGCTTCCCAGCATGCCAGTTGAGCACAATTAACTTCGCCAATGTCAATTTAAATGGAGAATACACGAAGAAGAATGTACGGTGAAGAGAATAAATTTTACACTATAATAGATTGTATTGTTGTATGTAAAAAAGAAAAGAAAGAGACCTAAAACAAAATAAATGCATAATAATTATATTATATACACATAATATATTGGGTGGGTGTTAGTTCATAATTTAATATTATTATACTAAATTAACGCTTTAGTCCGCACATAGCAGGGTAGGCAGAGGGAACCACAGGAACCGTGGGAACCTAGTGTTAAGACACTCCGTCCGCCACAACGGTCCTTATGTAATTATTCCTTTTGTTTGTTTTGACGTTATTGTAAGTTGTTAAAATATAAATAATTTTTCACTTGTGGCTTAGAACTCAGCGTCTGAGTGAATGCTTGTTGTTTCTACAATAACTTAGAAAAAAATTTAATTTCCTCGATCTTGAAGATAAAGTGTGCGTTGAGTAATAAATAAGATTAAATAGAAGTGAAGTTATTTTTTTCAGTTTTCTTAACTGACTGAAATGGAGAACAGAAATTCTGGGGAAATTTTCGAGGGGTTCCAAACCTCTAATGCCCCAAAAGACGCCCTCTTAGTAGAAGCCCTCTTCTATCTCATTTCTATTAAAGAAAACTAAAATACAGTACGAATATACAGTGATATAAATTGAATTAAACGTAGAATAAAATTAGCCAGCAAGAGCTCAATTAACTTATATTGAAAATAATTCACAGTCCAAACTATTTGGGCTGTATAATATGTAGAGAGCTGGTAATCTAACGACTACAGTTTGATGACCATTCTATAATAATCTATAAATAATGTTATTTATTTTTGTAGAGACACTCTAGAAACGATAATGTAAATAACAGAATAAAAACCTATACAATAGTAGTAAAAGGAAAATATTATTTTCCTCTTCGTAAGTAAATATGAATATTGCCCACTTTAGTTTACTTAAATACAGAAGTTAATGTGTTTAGAAACTCTCTTATCGCTTAATAACAATCAGCTTAACGGCTATATTATTTTTTAACATATTATTTTAAAATATATTTAAATTATCGGTTAAAATTTAAATATTTGTGAGATATAAAGAACTTATAACTTCTTACCAGGTGGTGAACTTCAAGAGAACCCCTAAATTAGTAAAAGATTTATACGGAATTGTGATATTTTAGTATTTAGAATTTCAAATATATTTAATCCTTTTTTAATTATTGCTTTGTTTATAATAATGTTTCATGTGTTTTTCCAAGCATTAAATCGTCATTTTTATTAGTTACCACAGTGGACATGACAATGAAAAAATTAAGTATGAAATCATAAATAATATTAATAGAATATATATATATATATATATATATATATATATATATATATATATATATATATATATATATATATATATATATATATATATATATATATATATATATATATATATATATATATATATATATATATATATATATATATATATATATATATATATATATATATATATATATATATATATATATATATATATATATATATATATATATATATATATATATATATATATATATATATATATATATATAATATATAGTGTTTTTTAGCTTCACGCTTTATCACGCACGTGGCAGGGTAGGCAGAGGGAACCTGCAGGAATCAGTGGAACCTAGTGTTAAGACACTCCTTTGCTTAGTTCCTGCTTTCTCCGTCGCCTCTTCGAGGCATTGCGTGTTGAGCATAAATCGTCGCGTTTACAGGTAGACGCTATGCCTCTGCGCTTTGACGGCCCTTAGCAATATATTTTTACAGTAAGAATATTTATCACAGTAAGCTTTGATAACCTTCGAGAAGATCCACAGGACGGTTCTGGTTTTAAATGGGCGCTTTTGGCTCCCTTTATTGACAATAAATTCGCCTGCTCCTTTCATTTGAAGCCAGTGTGCCCTGGAACCCATATTGAAACTACTCTGTTGCTCTTCCTCCGAGTATTAGATCTGCTTACGATTCTCGAATAGCCAAGCCTAAACTCTAAAGCCAAGAGTGCAGCTTTACTATATGATATATATATGTGACCGAGGTAGTTGTTCTATTTTGACACATACCTCTGTTATTTTGTATATATACGTATACCTCTGCCTGGTTGGTCCAAAGGCGTTGTGGAGATTGGTGAAGATTCTTCATATATTCCACAGCTTACCTCAGTAATATCTAGCATTTCTAACTTTATATCCCGTTTATAAAATCAAAATAAATTAAATCTAGATATAAAATTGTTCGCGGGATATTCCACTGTGCGGTTAAACTGGTATAAGATGATTATTTATATGGCATCAGAACGATCCAAGACGATGTATGTTTTAAGGTAAATAAATAATTCGTTTACATCTCATTCATTTTTTTTTCTAGTTTAACGCTTTATCCCGCATATTGCAGGGTAGAGGGAACTGGAGGAACCATTTGAACCTAGTGTTAAGACACTCCGTTGCTTAGTTCCTGCTTTCTCCGTCTCCGCTTTCCGCCTTTTTCGAGTCATTGCGTGTGGAGTGGCGGAACTCAACGCCGCGATTTGCCTAGTTGCCAGAGCGAAGAAAATGGTAATAGAAAAATCCATCTTACCTGAGTGGGAATCGAACCCTCAAACCGACGCGTTTACAGGCAGACGCTTACGCCTCTGCGCCACGACGGTCCTCAATCATTTAATGCTATAAAATATTATAATAATAAGTTTTGTTGATGATCTATTGATAGTCTTTAAAAAGCATTCATTCAAGACAAATAAAGTGATATATTTTATAGCGTATTGTTATTTTTTTATAAATTTTTATTTACTGTTTTATTTTGTCCTTAAAAAGAATTTCAATGAGAAAAAAAATAGTTACACACAATTAAGAACACATGTAAAAAAGAAATATTTAATTCTACCACTCAACAACCCTTAACTAGGGAATTGAGTGGAACACGGAGAACAAAGTGTCTTAACACTAGGTTTTCTCTGCCTACCCTGTGCTATGTCCTAACATTGTATTCTGCAAACAAATAATATCTACGCTTTACACGTATATGAAAGATAGACGTTGAAAAAAAATATATCATATTAGCGTGAAGCTAAAACAAAAAAATAATACAGAATGAAACATTTATCCATTTTTTTTATTTTATCAATTTTTTATCAAATTATTTAATAGATTATCAAAAGATAATCAGCGTATATATTTATTTACATTTTAATGTATTTCAGCGCAATTCAAACTTTATCATCTTTAACTTTTTAAACTTTACCAACGGTTTACTAAAGTTATTGCCTCAGACACGAGAAGAACTGGTGCAGAAAACTCAGCGGGACTTTTTCTCTTCATATTCTTTAAACATTTACCATAACAGCACAGCACAACGACTTAACTATCATTGGGTTTTTTTTTAAGGTTTACGCTTTATCCGGCATATTGCAGGGTAGGCAGAGGGAACTGCAGGAACCATATGAACCTAGTGTTAAGACACTCTGTTTCTTAGTCCCTACTTTCTCCGTCTCCACTTTTCACCTTTTTCGAGGCATTGCGTGTTGACTGGCGGAACTCAACGCCGCACTTTGATCATTGGGTTTAATATCGTTTAACGAGATTTATATTAGTTATTAATCTGCATAAAAAAACATTACTTTCAAATATATAAATTACATAAAGAGAATTATATAAATAGATTATGTTTAATGAACCATATTGAACTCGAGCTGTATAGATGACAGCTTTCTCTATCAGCAGGCCCCTGAAGCCTATAAGAATAATAAGCGGTAAATTCCTTTTTGTTTGTTCTCCATTTAATGTGACATTGACATAACGAACAACTGGCAAGCGAAGAAGAAGTAATGAGTGGTAATTGTTGCAGCATCAATGTGTTATTATGTATATTTTGAAATTAATTTGCTGTTGCAAATATTGTAAATTGGTTAGAGGGTAGGTGGTTTTAAAATTTTATTTCCATTTAAGCTATTCTGGTGACTTATCCTTAAAAGGCAATATCTTAATAAATTATTTCTAGTAGGTCTTCGATTTGGCCGACTACCTTACACTATTTGTCAAAGACAGCAATTAAACCATGTATAGGTAATTCCCCGTTTCGTATTTTTAACAACAAATTAGAAGATTCTCTGTCGTCAGTACATTATGTTCCTTTTAAGCTAAAATTGCTTCTGTACTCTCATATTTAAATTTAGCTTAAAGACTAACCGTAGGCACACATATTTTATTTCGTCAGCGTGAATGCATTTAGGGATAATTGATAATTTCTAGTGAAAAACATTTTTTAGCCCCAATTTTGTCACACAATCACTATTTCTGTAGTGGAGATGGAATCCACAGTTATCTCGTGTACATGCACTTTAAAGAGATTAGTAAATGCCAATCATAGAGACTTATACTTAACCATATCAAATGATATAGAGAACTTAAGCTAGTATTAAATTAACTGTGAATATAAGTGTATTGGTAGCACAATAATAATATAGTAATTACGTTTGGTTTATTTAATTTGTCACGTATATTTTAATATTGGAAATTTTAATCAAATCAAAGGCGTTGTAGTGAAGCGGCACGTAGAACAGTATTCATGAGGGTTGTAGGTTTGATTCCCACTCGGGGAGAATTATTTATTTCCTTGTGATATAATAAAGCATGGCGTTAAGTTCAGCATGCATAAGTCTGAGTGAATTTTAACAATATGTTTTCTCTACCCTACCTTATGCATAATAAAGCATGAACTAAATAAATAAAAGTATTGTAAAGAAATGAACAATAATATATACGATTCTTAAACAATAGTAAATAACAATAATAATATTTCATGTAAACATGTTAATTTAAGACGCTACACGTTCCAAAGTAAGAAGTGAATTCCCTGTAATGAGCAATACTGTATTCAAAACACGTACGACATAAGGATAACCCATTATAAAGGAAAAAGTTACTTTATCTATCTTAGAATTCTTTTATATATATATATATATATATATATATATATATATATATATATATATATATATATATATATATATATATATATATATATATATATATATATATATATATATATATATATATATATATATATATATATATATATATATATATATATATATATATATATATATTATATATATATATATATATATATATATATATATATATATATATATATATATATATATATATATATATATATATATATATATATATAAGTGATATAAATATAAATAAAAATATGTAAAAATAAAATAACAGCAGTTCATTATGATTATTATTCTATGTACTATAGACTATTTAGTAACATTAATATAATGGTCAATTTTCGGCTTTTTTCATAAATATCATCGAAACTATTATTTTTAAAAAATTAAAAAAAATATATTCGAGATCCTTATAACAAGCCCTTTCATTTGATATATGACGCAGTATGGTTCACAATTATTTTTTAATTACCTAATTTATTACCCGAAAATTACCCTTATTTCAAAAAAATTTTTTTTACGTTACACATCTGTGTTCGGGTCAGGGTATTACACCATCCTGCCAAATTTCACCTGATTCGGTCTAGTAGATTCAAAGAAAATTGTCTGTGACAGACGGACGGACAGGAACACGAGTGATTCTATAAGGGTTCCGTTTTTTTATTTTTGTACGGAACCCTAAAAAGGGTTACTCAATGCTCACGCTTTAAAAGTTACGTTTTATTGCATCAATATCATAGATATATATTTTCGAAGGTCAATAATTTTCCCCCCATTCCACTCTCACGATAGATATTTGAATAATACTATAAGTGTGTTTTGTAAGTGTGTCATCTTAACTTTCCAGATAACTAATCTTTGCAAATAGAGCGATATGTGTCAGGGTATTTAATTTATTATATGAAATACTTATAATAAATGACATGTTGTAACTCAGTAGCACTGTAGCATATACGTATGTGTGTAGCATATATATATATATATATATATATATATATATATATATATATATATATATATATATATATATATATATATATATATATATATATATATATATATATATATATATATATATATATATATATATATATATATATATATATATATATATATATATATATATATATATATATATATATATATATATATATATATATATATATATATATATATATATATATATATATATATATATATATATATATATATATATATATATATATATATATATATATATATATATATATATATATATATATATATATATATATATATATATATATATATATATATTAACACGCTATAAAGTGCGGCGTTGAGTTTCGCCATTCAACACAAAATATCTACGATGTCATGTCTAAATGTGAGATAAAGGAGGATAAAAATAAATTAAGTTACATATATTAGTACTAGTTGATGGCAAATGATGAATTGGCTTAAAACAGACTGAAAATTGTAAAATTAAAAAAAAACGTAAAGTAATCAAAATTTGTCTTTTTTTAAATAGCAGTGTCATTAAAAAATGCAGTTTGGAAATAAAAAAATATAATATATCATAGAGAATTATAAATGTAGACGTACTGGATTAGGTACTTTGATAACGTTTAGCATGTGTCTGGACAGTGATAATGATAAGTAAATAAATATATTACGTAACCAATTATGCTTACTTCCTGTCTGTATATTATGTCACTGTGGCTGTAAAAGCTGACAAATAAAAAACATATATTATTAATATTAATATTACTATTTTCTGTTTTTGCTGTCATTGTTATAGTGATGAATTCTGCGTTGACTTCTGCCACTCAAAACGCAATATCTTGAACAAAGGAAAGCGGAGAACGGAGTGTCTTAACACCACGTTTCCACTGTTTCCGCAGTTCCTTCTGCCTACCCTGTTTGCAGGATAAAGCATGAAGTTGATGAAAAATGCTAAATTTAGAATGAACAATTTTTAACATGTGAAAGTATGCTAGTAGTACAAAATGAAAGGTTTCCTTATTAAGAAAGCTCTTATGACGCTTAAAAGCGCAGAAATTAAAGTTCTCAACAAGTCTACGGTAAATACTTGAAGAGCTTTTCCTTTTGAGGCTTAAAGCTCCCTTTAGTAGAAATTAAGTACATGTAAGTAATGGAGTAGAGCTTAAAATAAACAAATATAATATAAGTGTATACCAGTATAGGTACTATTTAGTCTTAAATTTAGAATCAAAGGAAATTGGTAGTAGGTTTTCGTAATATATACTTAATTAAATTATACATAATTGGTAATTACCAAAGAGAAAATTAAATATGTATAACAATTTCCTGAGTGGGAAGTTTCATCCGTAATCAATGTCACGTATGTTTAAATTTCACGTCACAAAACTTTTTATCACTAGATTTCAAGACCCCTTCAAAACGTCCCCATTTTTCAGCGAGCTTTTCTTCCCAATTCCCGACCCATCGGTTATTTTAAAAGAAAAAGTATTGTTTGTATGCAGTCATTTTAGTTGTTTCGAGATTGGTTGAGGCAAATAAAAGTTTTAAAATCGTTTCTTTAGTGATATAGTATTATTTAAATAACTACATACACTTAAACAATCACTTTGTGTGATTTGGAAATACGGACAGACTATTTAATTTTATTGATTTGCATAAACTATAAAGGTACTAACGAACATTTACTATGTAGGAAATATATTATTCTTATACAAGGTATAATTATATTCAGTGAATTTAAAGTTTTATTAATAAAGTCGATATAACTGCATTATTAATATTAAAAAATTATCAAATACCAACCAAAAATGTATGTAACAATATCCACTTGTAAGCGTTTGTTTGTGTAATACAAAATTTATACGTTTCTCTACAACATCTTTAATTATTTCATTAAATAAATAAATAAATTATTATATAAATCAGTAATTTCAATATAAGTAGATAATCGGTGCAGGTGTTTTGCAGATTAACACACAAAGACCGACATATAGGCAAAATTAGAAATTTTTGTCGCTTATATTGAATTTACAAACAAAAACTTCATTTTTATATATTGTAAATATACTAAAATAAGATTCGAATCCCTTACACCTACATTACGTCAATAAACGTTCTAACTACGTCACGACTACGACATTAATCTAAAAATAATACCGTTAACGTCAAGAAATTGCCGAGGAATTATAAATAAATATATAGGAATTATTTTTAGGTATTACAGTTGATGAGTGTTAAAATAGTGAATAGCAATTTGACACTCTAACGCAAGTGGTTGCGTGGCCGAGCGGTCTAAGGCGCTGGTTTAAGGCACCAGTCTCTTCGGAGGCGTGGGTTCGAATCCCACCGCTGCCAGAAATCTTTTGGAGTTTTTTTTTATTTTTTGTTTAATCCATTGTTTGATTTTGATTTATATATTGTAATATTCATATAAAATATATTTGAAAATATTTTATTTCTCCATTTTAATTATATATAATGCCACAAAATAATATAATATATTTTGTGTTTTAAAAAAATTAATATTATTTTTTTAAGTAATATTAAAATTAACGTCGGTTAAAATTTAAACGCCTGCACAAAATTACAAAGCAAATATACGACCAGTCGATAAATGTTCTAAATGCGACAATTTTTTGTTCACAGTAAAGAAAACAAATCGTAAGTGTTTTTAAATTAAGATATATAAAAAGCTCGCTTGCAGTTTAGTACGTCTAGACTAGATTTGACTTACTGTAGTTATTTTTAGTTTTTAATCATCACCATATATATATATATATATATATATATATATATATATATATATATATATATATATATATATATATATATATATATATATATATATATATATATATATATATATATATATATATATATATATATATATATATATATATATATATTTATATATATTTATATATATATATATATATATATATATATATATATATATATATATATATATATATATATATATATATATATATATATATAATATATATATATATATATATATATATATATATATATATATATATATATATATATATATATATATATATATATATATATATATATGTATATTTATATATATATATATAATAAGAGAAATCGAGAATTCATATGTATTTTTTTATAGCTTCACGCTTTATCCTGCACATGGCAGGGTAGGAAGAGGGAACTGCAGGGACCGTGGGAACCTAGTGTTAAGACACTCCGTTGCTTAGTCCCTGCTTTCTCCGTATATGTTTAATATAATATGTATATTATTGTTACTATATCATTACTCTTGATTAATAAAGTTATGAAATTGTTCGCAAAGGAACGCAAGGAACGAAGTGTCTTAACTCAAGGTTTCCTCTGCCTACCTCGTGCGAGATAAAGCGAGATTTTTATAAATTATTATATTTTCTGTTTTCCAACATCTTAATTTTAGCACTAATTTTTATAGTAACACTCAGTTTTTATACAAAGCATTAATCATAATTATACCTATTTTGATGTAATTCAAGTGATAAAATTAGAAGGTTGATCATTAATCATTTCACAATGATTCTTTTGCTTCCATCTCTTATAACACGCTAATTTTGAATTTCCATTGTTTTTTGCGGCCACATTACGAGAAATAATGATACAATACATTATTATTTAATTAGATTTTTTTATTTACCTGTCAAAATTGTTCTTTTAAAATTGTAATATAGAATAATTTATCACTAACTTTCATCTACTAACTTCTAAAGAAGAAGCCATAATGCTTGTTAAGTAATGTAATTTTTTTTTGTTTTTTTTAACCTTCACGCTTTATCTCGCACTTGGCAGGGTAGGCAAAGGGAACGGTAGGGACTATTGGAACCTAGTGTTAAGACACTCCGTTGCTTAGTCTCTACTTTCCCCGTCCCCGTCCCCGCTTTCCGCCTTTTTCGAGGCATTGCGTGTTGAGTGGCGGAACTCAACGCCGCGCTTTGCCTAGTTGCCAGAGCGAAGAAAATGGAAATAGAAAAATCCATCTTCCTCGACTGGGAATCGAACCCAGAAACCGTCGCGTTACAGGCAGACGGTACGCCTGTGCGCCACGACGGTCCTCAAGTAATGTCAATCATCTTTAGTCTAATTATTTGCGGAAGCGTTTTAATTGCGCACACTTAGAGAGGCGAGTTACTGACGTACAATTTTACTTTTAGTACCGTTAAAGATCTCAAAAAGGCAAATTGGTGAAAATATAGGCGATATTCGAACTTGAACAGTTTAATTGATAATTAATTAGAGAAATTCTATACCTAAGTAAAATTATTTTAAGAAAAAAAAGCTTTTAACTTTACCACACCTAAAATGTGCTAAGCTAAACGAAGAGCATGTGTGCGTGTGAACCACTAGTTACACAATAAAGCATGTACGAACAGAATAAAAAATAATAAATACATGAAAAGTACACGGTAAAGATTCTTAATTAAAGTCAAGGTGAACTTATCATCGGCTTAGTATGTAGTTGCACAAAATGCTTTCACGATTACATATGGACGTATTGCAAAAGATAATGAGTTGAAGGTACTGTTTTTTGAACAATAGGTACAAGTAGGGTATTTATTTCACTTTTTTAATTTTTTCCCTCATAAAGCAGAGGACATAGTGTTTAAAAAGTCCATTTTCTATCAAATGTGTCATTGCAAGCTGAGTAGCAATACTAAAAGCTGCGTTTTATCTTATTACCCTGACATACTTGCTATATTTTAAATTTGATATTTAAAATGAATACAAGCAACATACAAACTGTTGATAACAATTTATTCATTCATTAAGGTGTGAACTTGGTTTAGCTAAGTATTCTGAAATTTCGAATTTATCACCGAAAGTTTGAGGATTTCTCACTAGGTTATTTGTTCAAACCAAAAACATATTGAATTCTAAATAAAAATCCTTCTCTTCTTGCATTTTATATAATTTTTTTTTCAGAATCGCATCAAGCAGAAAAAAGAGTGAAGGTATAACTAAGTAAGTCTTGTATCTGTATATCAATATTATATAGGCATATAGTCTTAACACTAGGTTCCTATGGTTCCTGCAGTTCTCTCTGCCCACCCTGCCATGTGCGGAATAAAGCGTGAAGACATAAAAAAATACTAACAATTTATATATATTAGAGGACTGTCGTGACGTAGTGGCGTACCACCTGCCTGTAAACGAGACGGTTTCTGGGTTCCATTTCCAATCGGGAACATGGACTTTTCGTTTCCAATTTTTTTCGTTCTGGCCACTAGGCAAAACACGGCGTTAAGTTACGCTACTCAACATGCAATACCTCGAAAAATAAGGAAAGCAGGGAACAAAGTGTCTTAACACTAGGTTCCTATGGTTCCAGTGGTTTTCTCTGCCTACCCTGCCATGTCTGCGTGATAAAGCGTGAAGCATGAAGCTATATATAGCTAAAAATAACGATAAAACGATTATTATAAAGTATACAACGATACTAACTTAACATCTGCTCTATTAAAACACATAAATAACAAATATAAGCTTTAAAGGGTATATGAGGCTTTTGCTCCCTTTTTGTGTAAAAATATAACCTATCTAACTAAGGCTGGGCTTTTGCTATAGTCCTTTAATTCTTGTATATTTTGTATAATTAAATTTTTGTGAAACACCCAAAAATATATATTCTTACGTATATTACAATAATTATTATAGTATTAAAATAGTTAATTTTTTTCTAAACAATTTATCAGAGACGGTACAGACAAAACTAACGTCATTTAAACTTTAAATTATTTTAAAGTAAAATATGCTTTAACTTAATAAAATTAGGAAATTTCAATTTAATCCAACTATGGTCCACACAGCTATACTATTAATTGAAAATTTATTAAGAAATGTATGTAATTTGAACATAAAATTATTAGAACTCGTGTCCCTTGAATACCATCCAAGTGTTTTAACCAATTGAGCCACACGATCTTATCTTATGAAGACACAAGGCTATAATCTTGTAATGGTATTTAATATGTAATTTCTAAAAATTTATATAATGGTATTTAATATGTAATTTCTAAAAATTTCTATTTCTATAATTTATATTAAGCGATTTATTAAATACATTCAATATTCTAGGAGACGTTCTGGTGCAGTAGAAAAGCTTCTGTATGTAAGTACGTACGGTTATAAGTTTGATTTTGACATTGTGAAACGAGCAATTTCAATTTTCCTTGTAATCATTCAAATTAAGACAACAAAGCACGTTGTTAAGTTCCGCCACTCATCGTGTAATATTCTAGATCTTCGCGCAGATAGTGAGGAGTTTAACCTCAACACTTGGTTCCCTAAGCTAGTTCCCTAAGCTAACGACTATTAAATAATAAGCTACAATTACATACATAACTATTAATAAGTTATAATTTTACCCAATAATTAGGTATCTCTTTGAAAATAGGATAGTCTTAGATGACAAATATTATAAAAGCGATGGATTTATGCCAATCTGGGCTGTTACATACAAGCGACTGTCCGTATTGTAAAGAAACTGGTCTGAAATATTGTTATTAAGTGATTTATATCATTAAATGCGCATTTAATTACGCATAATCTGTCCGAATACATTCGGAACATGTATGGTCTACGACATATGGTCGTTTCCATTAAAGTAAACTAACCACTGATATTTTCTAAAATAAATAAAAAAAAAAGATACATACAAATAATATTCATAGAATTATATATGTCATACTTATACGGAACATTTTGTTAGTTAACTCGCAACTGTGTAACTATTTATTCACATGTTTATTGTATATCTTGACAGTTACGTGTCTATAAAGCTAGTATTTATATCAACGCTAGGCTTCACCTGTGGCTTTTCCTGTGTAACTTAGTGATGTATAACATTTACATATATGATATATAAAAGAAATGACGGCTGTAATAAATGGATTGTACAACAATAACAATTCGGCCTAGTAGTTACTAGAAACTATTATATAGTTATAACTAGATATAAGAAGCGCTATAGAGATATATAAACATAAGAAAAAGACGATATATATTTCACTTATAATCCTATCACTTTTTTTTTAGCTTCACGCTTTATCACGCATATTGCAGGGTAGGCAGAGGGAACTGCAGGAACCATATGAACCTAGTGTTAAGACACTCCGTTGCTTAGTCCCTGCTTTCTCCGTCCCCGCTTTCCGCCTTTTTCGAGGCATTGCGTGTTGAGTGGCGGAACTGACTGAATTGACCTTTCCGAAATTTGAAGCTGCGACGACCTCCGTGGATTTCCACGGATTTGTATTTACAAATCATATTACATATAATATATTCGTGTACAAAAACAAATGATTTTATAATACATATCTTTTCATAAATGCGATACAAAGTCCTGCCTTTTTTGTTTCGTTTAGTTTTATATTCTCGTAAATTAAATGTACTTAATATTTTAGTTTTTACTTTATCATAAAAACTTTGAATTATAAAATTTATCTTTAAATTTGATATATTTGAATGTTTTTCTTTTCTGTGGTTAGATTCTGACATTTGACAGGAAATGTCTTGAAATTTGGTAACATATTATAGAGAATATCTCATTCTCTATCTTATGTTATCATTAGTCTCTACATTCACCAGAATATATGAGGAAATGGAGAATTAAATGGAGAAGTATTATTGTACTTAGTTGAGGCCTAATAAAATGTAACTTTATAAAATTCAATTACATACATACAAAGGTAATATAGGCTATAATAATGTGCATATATCTTCAAAGATATTTAAAAAACTAAACCATTGCCTCAAAAAATTATACGAGTCAACATTTTGTTACGAAATCCAATTATTTTCCTATAACAATGTAAACAAAAAAATTAGGTCGAAAAAAAACACCATCACGTATATTATATATCAGTTAATGTGATTACTAAATCTAATATTGGTCAAATTTGGGTCACTATGCTATACAAAGAAACGTTGATTTACTTACCTGTAATCTATGTAGCAAGTAAATATATATATATATATATATATATATATATATATATATATATATATATATATATATATATATATATATATATATATATATATATATATATATATATATATATATATATATATATATATATATATATATATATATATATATATATATATTGCATTTCTATCTAGGACATACGCTTACCAGCACGTTAATTAGTTTAGGGTTAACATGATTTGAAAATTAAAATTAATGAGCTTTTTAACTATTTTTTCAGCGTAATAACGCTCTATCGCTCGGATTGAGATATAGCAGGAGAGGCAGAGATACCGAGTGATAAGACACTCCGTTCCTCATTTTAAAATTTGATCGTAAATTTGAATTTCTATAATAATATCGAAACAAACAACTTTATAGACACTTGAATACTTGTCCACATGAAACTATTTCATTAAATGTCACCTACATATTTAAAATAATTTTTAAAACGCATGCTACTTATCCATTCAATCAAAATTTTTTATTTCCATTTAAATTAAAATAGTTTTTTTTGCATTCATATCATGATTTAGTTTTAAAATATATTTTATCGTTTTCTGAGGTTCTTAAATAATATTGCGAAATTCGCTTTTTGTGGATTTTTCTGTCGTACACTCAAATTGACATAGCATCCAGTTAAAATTTACATGTAATAAAGTGAAAAATTAAAATAATAACTAAAAGCTGAACTGTTATCACTAATTCCAACATTAGATACGATTTTACAATAACATAATGTGAAGCGTAAAACACATGGCATGAGGAAAACGTATGTTAAATCAACTATATACACATCCCATAGGACACTCTACATTTAGATACTAAACACCAAGAGATAAATAAAAAAATAGATGAAAAAAATGGATAATTTTGAAAGATTGATAAAAAAAAATTAAAAAAAAGCACCAATCATACACCCGACATTAAAAACAACTAAACGCTCACTTCATCCAATGTCCAACATATTACAACACTTGGTATCAACATTCCGATGCACTATTCTATTCTACACTTGCATCTACACAACACTCACCATTACATCGCAACTGTTCCGTCCGCACTGTTCAAGAGCTGACGTCAAACTGATATGAAAAACGGAACTTTCGATTTTTTCCAAATCACAAGACCAATTTAAAATGAGCTGCCCAAATTTTAAAATTTATTCACTATAATGGTTTGTTTTAAACTGGTTATGCAATAGAAATGGTTAGATATAAGGTTTATTTCACCATATATATAATTTTGTGGAGAAAATGTTTGGTCGCCATTTTACATGGGGTTGACGCATGCGCGGCCAGAAGGGCAAGGGTGATGACAAGGTCCTAGCACTATTGAAATTTACATAGAATATGTCTGATACAACAAAAAACTGGAAGACATTATGTCCACAATGTTTTAAATAGCTTAAAACGGTTTTTAGTCTGACAAAAATATATAGCTTTACAATCAACCTAATAATAATTTTAAAAAATCATGTCTAATTCAAATTCAAATGTAACTTCGTCATTTTTATATATAAATAAAATAGCTGTTATTACAGCTAATTTGCTGTTGAATTTAGATGGCTGTGTCCCATTCTCGCACAGTTCATTAACGTACGCTAGTTACAAAACAAATCTCTTTAAAAGAACATCTTCCACATTTATTTTATGAAAATAATCTTGATTTCATAATATTATAATTTAAAATTTAATAAATATAAAGAAAGTATTATGTATAAATGGGCATGTTTTATTCATTCATCAAGATTTTTCTATGGACAGAAGACCGACTAATAGTGTCGTATGCCATCCGTTGTACGACTTACGTTAGCCGTCATCCGTCTTCTGCTGACCGTTACCTGTCATGTGTCTTCCATAATTTCAAGCACCGTCATTACTTCATGCGTGTATTATGACCTATAATCGATTATTCGCCATTTCTCACCAGCATGAATTCGAACTCAATTCCTGGTAAAGAAAGATGAAAATAAAATCCAAAGTTCTTCTCCACTCCACCATGGCAATCTTTCAAATTAGGTCGGATTTTGGAGAACGAAGTGAAAATAAATGTTTCAGCCGGCATAATACTATTGCGTCTACTTTAAATGCTAGTTTATGTTTAAACGTTTTATGGATTTCAACAAAGAAAGTTGCAGCAATTCGTGATGAAATGCACGACGGCATAAACAATAGTGTACTCTTGTGTATGGTATACTATAATATAGTATGGCGCAGTAAGCAGTGTTTGAGATATAACGCGTTGTCTATAGGTTCAATTAATTCAATTTATGATTTTCCACAATTAAGGAAGAAGAAAATGAAATAACATTTATATATATTTTGAAAAACAATATTTTTTGGATGACTTACAAGAAGCGCGAGTTCACATAGCGCAATATACGCATCTTAATTATTACATATTGTTGAAAAGTATTTTTTACTTTGGAATAACATTTAACGTAAGTAAATCCTGGAATGGACTTATGCTATTTAACTACTATCTACAGTAAATATGTTTAAAAATTGGCGAGAAACGTAGAAAAGAGTGTATCAACACTAGTTTCTCTCGGTATAGTCTGTATATATATTAGTAAGGTATACATACGCAAAACCTACAAAACGTGCAATATTTACTCAATTTTATTTTATTCATTTAAATAAATGAGTCTTCCATACGGATTCGGTCACTCTACGTAGAGACAAAGACTAGTAAATCGTACGAGGAAATGTACCACTGGTACCTACTGGTATTATACCAACATTGAATTTGAATCATATTTCATTTTGTCCATGTATATATATATATATATATATATATATATATATATATATATATATATATATATATATATATATATATATATATATATATATATATATATATATATATATATATATATATATATATATATATATATATATATATATATCCTGCACATGGCAGGGTAGGCAGAGCGAACTGCAGGAATCATACGAACCTAGTGTTAAACTCTCTAAC
Organism: Dione vanillae; assembly: GCA_037178615.1. Taxonomy (NCBI): domain Eukaryota; kingdom Metazoa; phylum Arthropoda; class Insecta; order Lepidoptera; family Nymphalidae; genus Dione; species Dione vanillae. The sequence goes on from JAZFAU010000262.1 coordinate 1,000,572, forward strand.
ACTCCGTTGCTTAGTCCCTGCCTTTTTCCGTCCCCGCTTTCCGCCTTTTTCGAGGCATTGCGTGTTGAGTGGCGGAACTCAACGCCGCGCTTTGCCTAGTTGCCAGAGCGAAGAAAATGAAAATAAAAAATCCATCTTCCTCGAGTGGGAATCGAATCCAGAAACCGTCACGTTTACAGGCAGACGCTTACGCCTCTGCGCCACGACGGTCCTTATTTTTTGGTAGTAAGTTTAAATTGTAAGCTATATTCGACATATAGTGCTGATTATGTTCAATCTTACATAATACAACGTCGTTTCAGTTCACTAACAAAATTTTCAGTAAATTTATATATAGACAGACAAACATGTGCAGCACCTGCTTGCTAATACGACAATTTGTGGGTACGATTCTTAGTCGAGGAAGAAGGAATTTTTCATATCCTTTTTCTTCGCTCTTACAACTTGGCAAGCGCGGCATTGAGTTATGCCACTCAACAACGCCAAAAAATAAAAAAAAGAAGATGAAAGCTTGGGAACAGAGTGTCTTAATGCCAGGTTTCCACGGCTTCTGCGGTTCCCTCTGCCTACCATATTATGACCGGTATTGTGCGTGAACTAAATAGTGAATAAAACATATTTCGAAAATACGTCCCCTTCAGTTGCTCCAAAAACTTAATTGAACTGATAATGCTTATAATATATGTTTTTTACTTTTGTATATGTAAACTATGTATGTAACCATACGTTTTTTTCCAATTAATTGAAAATTTTCCATAATAATCTTATAATTCTTCATTATGAACTTAATTCGTCAAGTAAGATAGTGAGTATAACCGTGACGGTTTATGGATTCGATTCCCACTCGGGAAGGTCGATTCATTTTTTTTTTCTTCGCTCTGGTAACCAGATAAAAGCGCGGCGTTCAGTTCCGCCTGCTCCTAAGCACGTAATGTCTTAGCGTGAAAAGCGAGTAACGAAATGTCACTACGTACCTACTTACATCTTACGGTTCACTTTATCTATCTTGCTAACGGATAAAGCGTGAAAATGAATTAATAAAAAATATCCCGTTTTCTGTCCCTTCGAGTCTTAGTTCGATAATCTAAAGCTTTAGAATAGTATAAAATATGAATATAAACGAAATTTCAATATTAGTTTGCTAAACTTATTTAGCAGCTGATGAAATTTATTTCATTAACCGGGAACAAACCCACAACCATCACGCTACGACGATGCCGTTCAACAACACAACAATGGTCCTATTGATTTTTTAGAACAACGAATTCAGTTATTATGAATAATAAATATTAATAAACGCCTTGTGCCGTTTATCTATAATTACATTATTCTATATTTTTTTGCTTATAAATTATATGAGAATAAATTAATTTAAAAAATAATTTATTTAAAAATTCATTATACTTTTTGTTGTGGTAACAAAAAATTTAATAGCTTGTGCTCAATAGTTACTTATTTATTTATAATATAAGTGAAACATTTACTCTATCAATTGAAAGAATTACTAAACACTGTAAGCCACAGCATTAAATACAAATTAAATAAAATATTTTTTTTTACGGGAAGGACAAGGCAAACGAGCGGTCGGTTCACCTGATGGTAAGTGATCACCGACGCCCACGTTCCTGTGTAACAGCAGAGGTTTTACAAGAGCGTTGCCGGCCCCTTAGATGGTAGATAGGTAAACGCACTTTTTGAAGGTACCCATGTCGAATCGATCTGGAAACACTGCCGTTGGTAGACTATTCCACGGTAGTGTGTATAATTTATAATTTAACCAGATTAATCGAGTATATTGACATTTTTTGGAAACCCGACGTTTCGAACACTTTGCAGTAGTCCGTAGTTACGGGTAGACTGAGGTGGCATTCGTCTGTCATGAGATATAAGTATTATATCAAACTACCGCCAACGGTTCCTGTGTTGCCTCGCGTACTGCCCTGGATTTCTGCAGAGCTGACTGTATCCTTCCCTCTGGAGTGGCGTGTTTGGCATTTTAAAGTGTTTATAAGTGGATCTCAAGTGGTAAAAAGGTTAAATTGTTTTATTTAAAATGTATAAAAATCGCGAAATTCAAACATCTTATTATTAAATACAAATGCTTTATTTCGAACGTATGCTACTCGGATACATATAAATACTAGTTGAAATTATACACGTACTAGTTAAATTTTCATTAAAACGTTCTAACTTCGTCAAATAGACAAAAACGTACGCCTTTACGTTAATGTTATGTATATTATATCGTAAAAGCGAAAAGGCGTGTAACACGTTTATTTTGAGCATTATTAATATTACTTTCAAATGAGTTCTTCAGTTGAGGACCGTTGTGGCGGAAAGGCGTAAGCGTCTGCCTGTAAACGTAACGGTTGGAGGGTTCGATTCCCACTCGGGGTAGATGGATTTTTTGATTTTCATTGTCGTCGCTCTGGAAACTAGGCAAAGTGCGGCGTTGATTTCCGCCACTCAACAAGCAATACCTTGGCGGAAGGAATAAAAGGCGGAAAGCGGGGACGGACTAAGCAACGGAGTGTCTTAACACTAGGTTCATATAGTTCCTGCAGGTCCCTCTGCCTACCCTGCAATGTGCAGGATAAAGCGTGAAGCTATAAAAAAAAATTAGTTCCCGCGACAAAGTTATCCGTAACTTCTTATATCTCTTAAAATTTTAAATAAGTAGTAGTAAGTAGATTACTACTTCTAATCTACTTATTAAAGTAGATAGGCAGAGAGAACTTAGTGTTGAGGCACTACGTCCGCCTCGTCGGGCCAATTTTAGAGATATTGAATTTTTGTCTTGTTAATATAACGAAGTAATTAATTTAAAACGAACTTGATTCTGATTATACATTACTAAATTGGAATCGAAGCCATAACTGTCGCTTTTACATATTTTTTTATAAATACGGACTAAAAAAGAATTCTGAATCACAAAATTAAAGATTAAGAAAGAATGCAGTCACATAACTTTTGCACCTTCACCTTAGAAAATATCAAAACAAACTTCTAAGCCTAGAAAGATATTTTTGAGTGAAAAAAATTGGGATAAATTTATCTTATACGCTAGTTAATTTTACTTTTAAATTAAAATTATTAAACCAAAGTTTTTCTAGCAATAGATATTTTTTATGAAACATTGTTTTACTAAGTAATAATAATAATAATAATGTTTATTCGTTTCTTTCTTATAAACTACTGCACAAGGTTGAGAACCTCCTAGTAAGCTAGAAAACCTGTGTCAGGAGGCCTCGCTCTTCCATAACTAATACATTTTTTTACAAGAAATAGAAGTAAACTTTACAAAAATAAAATACTGACATAAAGAAGCATTATAAGATGTAATACAATATAAAAATATAAAACTAAACTGTTTGTGTGTGTGTGTGTGCATGAAAATTATTAGCGGAAAGAACATATATACATATTTATAGATATGTTTGTCGTTTTAATTATCATTTAATTGTTAGTACTACTATGAAATTTGGCATACCTAACCTTTGTGTGGTACAAGTGTATTGAATCAATATTTTTAAAACATGGAAGTGAAATACTTATTTTATATCTAAAGTAAATATAACACACACTACCATGAGTTATTAATATACGCCTGTCGCGTACGTTTCTATGGCAACGCGTATTTCACGTGTCAATGGCTCTATATAAATGAAATAATTATTATCAATAAATTGATAAACATAGTAAAAGTTTAATTTTGTTTTGTTTTTAACATAATTCAATTACTTTATACTCATCTTTTCCCATTTTAGCCCACCTTGAACTGATCTCACTCCTGTTGCAAAGTAGGAGGCATCTTTCAAAGCTTCCTACGCAACGAAAACAATCACAACAAAACTTAAATTATTAATAAGTAAGAATCCAAAAAACATTATATAAATAGACTAATTTTCATTTAAGGTTAATTTGCATATAAATAACTTGAACACTATATATACACGGAAATACTTCACGTATAAAAGCTTTTGTTCTAAAATTTCACGCGTTTAAAGACTTTTTTCAGTGACGACACGATGACGCATTTCTCATAGCAAATACTTACAATTAACATAATATTATAATGACATTGACCTTCTATCTACTTCCCACGAATTTGTATGCGTAAATCTAGGTGAGGGTAAGTCTAGGTATATAATTAGATCCACCTAATAGGAAATAGGAACAATATTTACTATTAATATAGCATCGTTGGGTCACGTAACCTGCTAAGTAAAACTTTTTAAGTTTCACGCTTTATCCCGCTTATAGCAGGATAGGCAGAGTAGGAACCGTGGGAACATAGTGTTAAAACCCTCCGTTCCCTGCTCACCGCCTTTTAGAGGCATTGCGTGTTGAGTAAAGGAATTCAACGCCGCGCTTTGCCTAATTGCCAGAGCGAAAAGAATGGAAATGTAAAATCAATGTTGTCCGAGTGGGAATTGAACCCACAAACCGTCACGTTTGGAGGCAGAACCTGCATCTCTTCACTATGACGGTCCTCAAGTAAGTACCTAAAACTTATTTTATTTAATTTGGTTGAAAGCAGAGAATGGAAAAATTTGACACTAACTTTCTCATATGAAAAGTAAAAGTCTAAAACTCTTTTTGAATTGTTTTATTACGTATTAAGTCAAATTGCTCCGCATCTTCACGGTAGACATTCAACAAATGAAACAAAACACTACTGTAATAATTACGTAAATGTATGTAACAGTCATCACTCAACGTTCATGCTAATATTAGTTTTACAGTGTACTTTAAGTTAGTGACAATACTTGTGACTGCAATACAATTTTGTGACACCATGTCTAAATAACTCCACATAAGTAATCGAAATATGCCTAACTTGGACAACTTGTGATAAGAAATTTTATAGCTGGAAACTAGTGATGTAGCTACTGTCATTTTTTTAACTTTCGCGAATGCGAAAGCGAATATGTGCTTTCGACATTCGTTTTTGGCGTTAATTATTACAAGATACCACTTGAAGCGTCCGTTCCGTCGTTAGTTATTATTGTTTATAGTTAAAAAAATGTTATATTTGTAGAAGGCCGGCAATGCTCTTGTAACACCTCTGCTGTTACACAGGGCCGTGGGCATCGGTGATCACTTACCATCAGGTAATCCGACCGCTCTTTTGCCTTGTCCTTCCCATAAAAAAATTAAAATAAAAACGTAGTTGGTGCTGATCCTGACAAGGCATAGTTGCTTTTCACCTTATCCTTAGCTTGTGGTGTCCTGGAAAAAGTCACTAGATTGCCACAATTCGGCATAACATAATTTACTTGCCATGGGGATATAAAATACTACATCACGCAACACGAGAGATGCCTGCTTAATACAGTGGGGATTCTGTTATATAGTAAGAACAGGTTTGTAGTAGTCACTTTCTAAGAATCAGTTATCAAAGGACGACAGATAAAGAACTATGATATTCCTCCAAGTTTGTGACTATAGGTGATATAATATAAGGAAAAAAAAAGAAACAAGGCACCTTGCAGACATTAGTGGCTCATAGTGAACGAGCCTTCTACCGAGACGCTGTAGAACCTATATGTAAGCAATAATGCGGTGCCTTCAAAAACTAAGTGAAAATTTATTCTATGGTTAACGCTGATTTCTACTGTGAAGCTATGCTATTATCCCGTGCATTGAGTATGTCTTAAAGTACTTACCATCTGTTAGCACTCTCATGGGCCACGTAAAATTGTTTCGCAGCGACCAAAAAAGCCAAAAGGCGACTCAATAAACACGGTGATTCTATGTATATCTATCAGTTAGGTTATTTGTGTATAATTATAACAAAACGCTTAACATTTTTACACGATGTGTGATGTTAGTAATGTTAAATAATGCTGTATTTTAGAAATGAACACAACATATTATAATTACAAATTCCATGAACATAGGCTGTGCCTACCTCAGCCGTAGCCTGTGCCTACCTTAGAATGTTCATTCTCAAAGATATAAGGAAAACACCTCTAAAAACGCAAATGTTGACTAATTTTTAAATATTTATTAGCTTCTTTACTTTTGAATAAATGAAAGTATAGTACGTATATATATATATATATATATATATATATATATATATATATATATGTATATATATATATATATATATATATATATATATATATATATATATATATATATATATATATATATATATATATATATATATATATATATATATATATATATATATATATATATATATATATATATATATATATATATATATATATATATATATATATATATATATATATATATATATATATATATATATATATATATATATATATATATATATATATATATATATATATATATATATATATATATATATATATATATATATATATATATATATATATATATATATATATATATATATATATATATATATATATATATATATATATATATATATATATATATATATATATATATATATATATATATATATATATATATATATATACGTACTATACTTTCATTTATTCAAAAGTAAAGAAGCTAATAAATATTTAAAAATTAGTCAACATTTGCGTTTTTAGAGGTGTTTTCCTTATATCTTTGAGAATGAACATTCTAAGGTAGGCACAGGCTACGGCTGAGGTAGGCACAGCCTATGTTCATGGAATTTGTAATTATAATATGTTGTGTTCATTTCTAAAATACAGCATTATTTAACATTACTAACATCACACATCGTGTAAAAATGTTAAGCGTTTTGTTATAATTATACACAAATAACCTAACTGATAGATATACATAGAATCACCGTGTTTATTGAGTCGCCTTTTGGCTTTTTGGTCGCTGCGAAACAATTTTACGTGGCCCATGAGAGTGCTAACAGATGGTAAGTACTTTAAGACATACTCAATGCACGGGATAATAGCATAGCTTCACAGTAGAAATCAGCGTTAACCATAGAATAAATTTTCACTTAGTTTTTGAAGGCACCGCATTATTGCTTACATATAGGTTCTACAGCGTCTCGGTAGAAGGCTCGTTCACTATGAGCCACTAATGTCTGCAAGGTGCCTTGTTTCTTTTTTTTCCTTATATTATATCACCTATAGTCACAAACTTGGAGGAATATCATAGTTCTTTATCTGTCGTCCTTTGATAACTGATTCTTAGAAAGTGACTACTACAAACCTGTTCTTACTATATAACAGAATCCCCACTGTATTAAGCAGGCATCTCTCGTGTTGCGTGATGTAGTATTTTATATCCCCATGGCAAGTAAATTATGTTATGCCGAATTGTGGCAATCTAGTGACTTTTTCCAGGACACCACAAGCTAAGGATAAGGTGAAAAGCAACTATGCCTTGTCAGGATCAGCACCAACTACGTTTTTATTTTAATTTTTTTATGGGAAGGACAAGGCAAAAGAGCGGTCGGATTACCTGATGGTAAGTGATCACCGATGCCCACGGCCCTGTGTAACAGCAGAGGTGTTACAAGAGCATTGCCGGCCTTCTACAAATATAACATTTTTTTAACTATAAACAATAATAACCAACGACGGAACGGACGCTCCAAGTGGTATCTTGTAATAATTAACGCCAAAAGCGAATGTCGAAAGCACATATTCGCATTCGCATTCGCGAATGTTAAAAAAATGTATTTCGATTACTTATATCTATTAATTTAAGATCTAAGACATCTTATATGGAGTTATTTAGACTTGGCGTCACAAAATTTTATTGCAGTCACAAGTATTGTCACTAACTTAAAGTACACTGTAAAACTAAAATTAGCATGAACGTCGAGTGATGACTGTTACATACATTTACGTAACTATTACAGTAGTGTTTTGTTTCATTTGTGAAGATGCGGAGCAATTTGACTAAATACGTAATAAAATAATTCAAAAAGAGTTTTAGACTTTTACTTTTCATATGAGAAAGTTAGTGTCAAATTTTTCCATTCTCTGCTTTCAACCAAATTAAACAAAATAAATTTTAGGTACTTACTTGAGGACCGTCATAGTGAAGAGATGCAGGTTCTGCCTCCAAACGTGACGGTTTGTGGGTTCAATTCCCACTCGGACAACATTGATTTTACATTTCCATTCTTTTCGCTCTGGCAATTAGGCAAAGCGGGGCGTTGAATTCCTTTACTCAACACGCAATGCCTCTAAAAGGCGGTGAGCAGGGAACGGAGGGTTTTAACACTATGTTCCCACGGTTCCTACTGTTCCCTCTGCCTATCCTGCTATAAGCGGGATAAAGCGTGAAACTTAAAAAGTTTTACTTAGCAGGTTACGTGACCCAACGATGCTATATTAATAGTTAATATTGTTCCTATTTCCTATTAGGTGGATCTAATTATATACCTAGACTTACCCTCACCTAGATTTACGCATACAAATTCGTGGGAAGTAGATAGAAGGTCAATGTCATTATAATATTATGTTAATTATAAGTACTTGCTATGAGAAATGCGTCATCGTGTCGTCACTGAAAATAGTCTTTAAACGCGTGAAATTTTAGAACAAAAACTTTTCTACGTGAAGTATTTCCGTAAAATTTATATCGTGTTCAAGTTATTTATATGCAAATTAACCTTAAATGAAAATTAGTTTATTTATATAATGTTTTTTGGATTCTTACTAATTAATAATTTAAGTTTTGTTGTGATTGTTTTCGTTGCGTAGGAAGCTTTGATAGATGCCTTCTACTTTGCAACAGGAGTGAGGTCAGTTCAAGGTGGGCTAAAATGGGAAAAGATGAGTATAAAGTAATTCAATTATGTTAAAAACAAAACAAAATTGAACTTTTACTATGTTTATCAATTTATTGATAATAATTATTTCATTTATATAGAGCCATTGACACGTGAAATATGCGTTGCCGTAGAAACGTACGCGACAAGCGTATATTAATAACTCATGGTAGTGTGTTTTATATTTACTATAGATATAAAATAAGTATTTCACTTCCATATTTTAAAAGTATTGACTTTCAATACACCTGTACCACACAAAGGTTAGGTATGCCAAATTTCATAGTACTTAGTAAAACAATGTTTCATAAAAAATATCTATTGTTGGAAAAGCTTTGGTTTAATAATTTTAATTTAAAAGTCAAATTAACCAGCGTACTATAAGATAAATTTATCCCTATTTTTTTTCACTCAAAAATGTGTTTCTAGGCTTAGAAGTTTCTTTTGATATTTTCTAAGGTGAAAGTTCAAAAGTTATGTGACTGCATTCTTTCTTAATCTTTATTTTTGTGATTCAGAATTCCTTTATATATATATATATATATATATACGTATATATAATAATATATATATATATATATATATATATATATATATATATATATATATATATATATATATATATATATATATATATATATATATATATATATATATATATATATATATATATATATATATATATATATATATATATATATATATATATATATATATATATATATATATATATATATATATATATATATATATATATATATATATATATATATATATATATATATATATATATATATATATATATATATATATATATATATATATATATATATATATATATATATATATATATATATATATATATATATATATATATATATATATATATATATATATATGTACCCTTGTTTAAAAAGACTTTCAAGCTCAAAACGTCGCAATTAAAGATAAAAAATATTTTTATGTCCTTCATAATATTTTTACAATAGACAAACTTATTAGAATACTACTTTACTATTAAGTAACTAATTATTATTATTATTATACACGAGTGTAATACAATGATTCTTGACCTGAATTTCCATTTTGCTTGCGTAAACCAAAAAAATGAAAGGCACGCTTTTATTTACGAAGGTTTGCGGTTGTTATTGACAAAAACACACAAATTTAATTTAAATTTAAATTAGTAGCGCCACCATTTTAACAATGTATCAATATTTTCGAAATAAAGCATTCATGTTATAGCTACAATTATTTTTAAATAAAATGGGCAAAAGTACTACGAGCTACGCAAAACACCAAAAAGGTTTGTGTTTTAAGTATATTATTCACTAGTTTTTGCCTGTAGCTTTGTTAGTAGACTTTACGATCATTACTACTATTATTATCTTTTCTAACAATAAATCTATATACTTCACTTTATTTTTCTAGTTTAGTTTAAATTTATAATTATCTTTGTTCAGTTTTACATCCTTATTGATTTTCACACGTCAATAGCGACTGTTATTTTTACTAATATTTGTTATGGCAGCATTTCAACTATTTCTTATAAAGTTAGTGTTATGATTCTAAGGTCTAGTCTTTAAAAACAATTGAGCGCCGTACCTCTACAACAAAAAAACATTTAAACACAACAGCTCTACAGTAAAAAAGATATTTAAACCCGTATAATGTATCCGAATATATATAAGTACAAGCAGACAAAAAATCTTAAAAATCATATTTTGATGAATATTTTTACTATTATATCCATGTCTTTTCTATAAAATAATTCAGTGTACAGATATTATGCTTTTACTGTTTAATTATAGCATAAGGAATAAAATAAATTTAACGATATATAAAAATGTATCTATAAATATGTTGTTTTGATTTAAAAATTGTTCTATTTTATTATTATTTTAACTAAATTCAATATTTGGTAACTATATAATCTGTACTTGTTCTGTTTTAAGACAAATGTCAAATCAGATTTATACTGTCAAACAAACCGCGTAACGGCCGCACATTTTTAAAATATAATTTTTAAGATAATGATATATTTATTGGATGACTTGTAAAAATCGTAAGCTAATAAAATGGATGTAAAAAAACACGCTAATCAACAAAATCGTAAGTAATTGTAAATAAATATTACTCAATGAAAAAATTAATTTGTTATTAAATACAAAACATATACATTACAGGTTTCTTGAAGCTTTCGCTAAAGAAAACTAAGGTAAATGATGTTAAGAGTAAGAATAATGGAGAACAAATAAAAAAATCTAATGAGAACCAAGATATTATGGTCATTGACGATTCTTTTGACAGATTAATGGCCCAATATTCAAATAATGTAAGTGTTAAGAATGGTAATAAAATATTGATAAAGCCTAAACACAAAATAGTGATTCTTGTATTGACAATTTTCCATATACTCGTGATTTAAGATAAAAGGAATATATTCTATTCCTTATACAAATGGTAAAAGACTTTCAAATTTATTACCTTATAACTGAATATTATATATTCAAAGCTTGAATTAACAATGTTTTAAATTTTTATATCTGTCCTGGTTTCTAATAACAAAAAACATTCTACATTATAAATGTACAATGAATAAAGGCAAAAAACAAAGTTAAATTTATTATTATCATTATATATGCACATATAAGTTATTATATGTAAATATTTATAATTACAGGACAAAACAAAACCGAAGCAGTCAACCATAATTATTAACGATTCATATGATGATGTAAGTGAAGATAAATTAGAAAAAGAAAAAGGAAATAAGGAGCCTAGTAAATTTGGAAATGTATGATTTTATTTATATTATGTATAAGTAACATATTTTTTCATTTTATTATTACAACTAATCCATATATATTAAATTTATAAATTTTTTTATGAAGCTATGTTGTGACTTCTATGTACTTGTAACAAGCTACTTTTGTTATATCTAAGTAACCAACATAAATTTTATACATTAAATTATTTTTCTTAAAATACTCTAAGCTTCCTATGCCATATAACTTTTTTGTTATATTAATTTTACTAATATTATTAGAACTATTTGATTTAAAGGATTTTTTTCTCAATATTTTGTACATTATTTGTATCTTCACAGGTATCTTTTAACACCAATGACTTAAAATCTCCGACAAGCAAACAAAATAGACCTAGCTCAGGAGGCTGGTCACCTGCTCAAAACATAATATGTGCTACACCAAGAAACATTAATCCAACTACACCTAAAGACAAAATAAATGATTCACTAGAACAATGCTCCCTGAAAAAAATACAAAGTTCACACCAAAAATTATTAAGTGACCTCTATGGAGACACATGGAAGTCTATACCAAGTCTTTTTAAGACAATTAAGCAAAAACATGAACATATGGATGGTATTTCAAAAAAATTACAATTCAATGACGATGACAGTGATAAAGAAAATAATATAAGATCAGATTTAAAAAAAAATAAGGAATTGTATTTAACTAATTCTGAAACTAAGTTGTTAAGAAACAATTCATTCGAAGAGAAAAAATCTAAAAAGAGACTGTATACAGAGAAAATACCAAGTACTCCGGACTTGCCGAAACAAAAACCTAAAGTTAAAAGTTCTGTTAAAAAAGGGAAGTCAGTGACGGAGTTGGTGAAAGAATTGAGTAGTGATGTGGAAATTTTGAGAAACAAAGTGCAAAATGTTTGTGTTACACCTAAAAATGATGTAAATAGACTGAGTTTTGTTGCATCTTTAGCGGGTATGTTATTTTTCTACATTACACTAGCTAGTTTATAACAGGGTATGTAAAAAGGCTAAAAAAGGCCATTATTGATTTCGCTTAGTTTCAGAGACCTATTCTTTAGTGGTAGAACTTTTTTGCACATTATTTTGCTAACAGTGCAAGAAAATGGAAATAAATACCACTGAGTGGGTTTCCAAAACTAAGGTTGTTGCATTCACTGAAATCCTATGGCAGCAACAATGCAGCATGTATGTATGTATGTATGCTATACATAGTATATGGCTTATACAGACATTATATGGCCATACAACTTTTATATATTGATACAAAAAAATATTTTAGTTAGTGATCATCATACTCACTCTGGTTGATCTTGAATATGTTTGAGGTAGTTCTTGGTTCCAACTATAGTAATATTTAAATTCTAAAATAAAGGTTTCTTCCATATGTCCTTCTGATTTCATAGACATGTATTTAACTAGCTAATTTAGTTTCTACTTTAAAAAATTCCTTAATATTTATTTATTTTTGTTATTTTTATAGACAACATCCCATCATGGCGTTGTCATGTAGAAGCAATACAATATCATGATAAATACAATGAATTGAGGGAATCCCTAGCGAGAAGGCTTTATAAGGAATTCAATAAAGTGATCTTCGACAATGCAATGGATGCAGATTTACCTATTATTTGGGATAGTAAATTGAGGAGTACTGCTGGGTTAGTAATTGTTTCAAAACAAGTATAAAAATATTTTTTATATTTAATTTTTATTTTGAATAATAAAAACTACCACCAGCATTCTTGAATATTTTTGAGTGTGTCATAGGTATGTGCACCAGTACTTGTGCATTCTTGAGTGTATTTGAGTGCAATAGGATGTATCTTTGAGTGTATTTGAGTGCTTCGAAAGCATTAAAGTGTATCTTTGAGTATATTTGAGTGCATCAATGACTTGTAAATTAGTAGTAAGGCATCCTTGAGTGCCATGAGTGCATTCAGTGCATTTACACTAAAATTGGTATAAAATTCACCCTTTTGCAATGCAAATTCAAATTCAAATAATTTTATTCAAAATGAGAATACATGATTCATTTTTTGAACGTCAAAAACACTACCACCGGTTCGCTAAAGTTAATGCCTCAGACCTGAGAAGAACCGGCGCAAGAAACTCAGCGGGACTTTTCTTTTTTTTTTTTAAGTGGTCAATATTTTTACATTAATTCATTTTGATAATGACACATTTGAAACAGACTGGAGCGAGCATCTCATTCCCAAGGTGTGTTGTCATTTAAAAAATCATTAATCAGGTAATAACCTTTAACACGCAAACGTCTTTTCACAATTCTTTTAAATTGTGATGTAGAGCATTGTTGGACGTTTTCTGGGATCCTATTGTAAAAGAGTACACACTGCCCCATGAAAGAATTGCGGACTCGTTGCAATCTAGTTATAGGCGCTGTAAGTTTAAGCCTATTTCTGGTATACATATTATGTGAATCACCGATTTTCTCAAAATCATTAATATTCTTTTTAACGTACATCACATTTACAAAGATATATTGAGATACAATAGTCAATATATTTATTTCTTTAAATTTTTGCCTTAAAGAATCTTTAGGTCCTAGATTATAGATTGCACGAATAGCTCGCTTCTGCAAAACAAAAATTGATTTAACACCGGCTGCATTACCCCATAGTATGATGCCGTAAGACATAATACTATGAAAGTAGCTAAAGTAAACGAGGCGAGCCGTTTCTACGTCAGTTAAGGATCTAATTTTCTTAACTGCAAAAACTGCTGAGCTAAGTCTATTCGCCAATCCCTCAATATGAGCTCCCCACTGTAATTTGGAGTCAATGGTGATACCGAGAAAAATCGTAGAATCAACAGGATCAACGGCTTCAACATTTAAGAGTACATTGGTTTTCACAATTTTCGTGCAGGGCGTTCTAAAAATAACACATTTAGTTTTCTTACTGTTCAATAGTAAATTATTAGCACTAAACCAGTGTACTACTTTCGAGAGGGCATTGTTTACATCGTCAAATACATTTTATTGTCTTTTCATTTTAAAAATTAATGAAGTATCATCCGCAAACAATACTATCTCGTGGCTCCTTTCAACTAAATATGGTAAATCATTTATATATATTAAAAACAGGAAAGGACCAAGAATAGACCCCTGTGGGACTCCCATACTGATTAATGACCCAGGGGATCTCTTGCCATTAACATCAACCCTCTAAAGCAATTGGTACATCCTAGAGGACACATATTAAAACACTTTTAGTACTAACATTGAAGCTCTTAAAGCACTCTTAAGAGTATGTACAGTGTTATTGTAGCCTTGTTGATTTGAGTGTATACATATATTTTTATTTTAATAAACTACAAAATAATTATATTTTTATTTTCTTTTCCCAGCACAACAACAAATAGACTAATAAAAACATCGACCGGCCAAAGATTGAGGTCGTCCAGCATAAAGCTGTCGACCAAAGTGGTGGACGCGGTGCAGCGTCTGCGCGACACCCTCATCCACGAGCTGTGCCACGCCGCCACCTGGCTCATCGACGGCGAGCTGAGGGCAGGGCATGGTCCGCTGTGGAAGAAGTGGTGATTGTTCTCTCTTTGTTTATTTTTTTTTATGGTGGTGATTGGTTTTTTTTTGTGATACATTTTTTTTTAAATGTTGAATTTTTTCTTGTTCTTTAAATTTTCATTTTTTATGGTCTGGTGACTCTTTTCTCCTATTTTTTTGTTTCTTTATGGTGACTCTCCTTTTATTTATTTTTTTTAAGGTTTACTGCTTTTTTTTTATTTGCGCAGCGTTGAGTACCGCAGTTCAATATGTCATTTCTTCAATTGTGATTATTTGTCTACTTTTTAAAAATTATGAATATTATTGACTTTTTGTTGTCTATTACTTTTAAGTTAATCTTTGTTA
This sequence comes from Dione vanillae, assembly GCA_037178615.1. Taxonomy (NCBI): domain Eukaryota; kingdom Metazoa; phylum Arthropoda; class Insecta; order Lepidoptera; family Nymphalidae; genus Dione; species Dione vanillae. Next base: position 1,015,992 of record JAZFAU010000262.1, read on the forward strand.
TTATTGGTTATTATTGTAAAATATCAGAATTATTAGTAAATGTGGTCAGGAAAAGTATAAAATCTATAATTTATATACAATATTTCAAGCATTTTTTTAAATTATTCAATTTTTTTACATTTTTTTTTAGCTTCACGCTTTATCCCGCACAAGGCAGGGTAGGCAGAGTGAACTGCAGGGACCGTGGGAACTTAGTGTTAAGACACTCCGTTGCTTAGTCCCTGCTTTCTCCGTCCTCGCTTTCCGCCGTTTTCGAGGCATTGCGTGTTGAGTGGCGGAACTCAACGCCGCGCTTTGCCTAGTTTACCAGAGTGAAGAAAATGGAAATAGAAAAATCCATCTTCCTCGACTGGGGATCGAATCCAGAAACCGTCGCGTTACAGGCAGACGTTGCGCCTCTGCGCCACGACGGTCATTTATTATATTATTTTATAATTAACTTTTGTTCTTTATTGCAGGGCCAAAAAAGCTTTGAAAATGTTTCCGGAGTTAGGCGAAATATCAAGATGTCACGACATGGAGATACATTACAAATATACATATAAGTGTATTAAATGTGGTTACAGGTGATATTATTTTAGCTTTATACTTACTCATAACAAAATATAGTTTGCTTAAATTAGAATGTTGAGCGGAGCTTAACGCAGTAATTTCTTTAACCAGAGTGATAAACAAAAAAAAACATTTTCCTAAATGGGAATAGAATCTATGACCCATAGGGCTTACAGTCAAGTACTACAGCTACCGTGCTATACAACAATGACCTCAACTGTGATAAACATACAGTTAATTTTTCCTTTATTACATTTTGAGTTTGAATTCTAGAACTAGAAAAGTGTTTTACTTTTTTGCTATATTCATAACATCTATATATACTTGCAAAAAAATACCAGAATATCTAATATATTTTTTTTGCCTTTTTTTTCATTTGTTTTTTTTTTTAGCTTCACGCTTTATCCCGCACATGGCAGGGTAGGCAGAGGGAAGTGCAGGAACCATAAGAACCTAGTGTTAAGACACTCCGTTACTTAGTCCCTGCTTACTCTATCCCCACTTTTTCATTTGTTTTTTTTTTCGGTTTTAGTGTAAAAAGACATTCGAAATCAATAGACACGACGAAAAAATGCTGCGGCTACTGCCACGGAACGTTTGAGGTTATAATAAACAAGAAAAACAAAGATGGCGTCATAGTGTCGACGAAAGCAAAGAAAGGCGGTTTGAACGATTTCGCTATATTTGTTAAAGACAATTATGGTAGTTTCAAACATGGCCGCAGTCACGCTGAGGTCATGAAGCTTTTGGGCGAACAGTTTTCCGAAAGGAAAAATAAAAAAAGTGAATATATAGATTTGAGTAGTGATTAGAAATTGTAAAAGTTGTTTTGTTTTTTATTTGAAGATGTACATAGATAAAAGTTGTATATTTTTCTTTCATTTTGTTGGTAAATTGTTTTTGATGCTAATTTTTATTATTATATCAAGTTGTTTTTTTACGATTAATTTAAATATATATATATATATATATATATATATATATATATATATATATATATATATATATATATATATTATATATATATATATATATATATATATATATATATATATATATATATATATATATATATATATATATATATATATATATATATATATATATATATATATATATATATATATATATATATATATATATATATATATATATATATATATATATATATGAGTATGATATATATAATACAAAAATATGTAGTTTTAATGCGACACCGAACTGAATTGTATGTAAAGATTATAAATTTTAACCTTTATCTATGTATATCTTTTTTTGTATATCTTTTAACAAATAAAATTAAAAGGTATGTTTTTAATTTCTAATGTTGACTATAAATGTAACTTAAGTTTTTATATTAAAAACTTAGTTTATTAGAAAAACAATTTGTCATTGTCAGAAACCTTTGGTAATTAATTTTAACATTATAAATAAAATCGAAGGTAAAGTATTTGTTGCCATTTGAAATAAAGAACTTATAGTTTTTTTTTTTAAATAAACTTAATTTATTAAAGCATTATTAATATTTTGACGTTAAATTTAATTTATTTTGACGTTTGATGTTTACATTAGTTTTGTTACATATATTTATAATTAGTTATAGGCTTATATTGTATATTTTTTGTTTACAATATATATATATATATATATATATATATATATATATATATATATATATATATATATATATATATATATATATATATATATATATATATATATATATATATATATATATATATATATATATATATATATATATATATATATATATATATATATATATATATATATATATATATATATATATATATATATATATATATATATATATATATATATATATATATATATATATATATATATATATATATATATATATATATATATATATATATATATATATATATATATATATATATATATATATATATATATATATATATATATATATATATATATATATATATATATATATAATATATATATATATATATATATATATATATATATATATATATATATATATATATATATATATATATATATATATATATATATATATATATATATATATATATATATATATATATATATATATATATATATATATATATATATATATATATATATATATATATATATATATATATATATATATATATATATATTGAACGATTGTACTGGATGCAATGAACTGATGGACAGTTTCTTTATATATACATATAATGGAATCCCTTTTTATAAAAAAATCCTTGCCTTTTTTATTAAAATTGTATTTTAAAACGTAAAGGGAGTTTTTTGACGCAAATTTAATAATAAAATTGTTAACTTTAATTTAAAAAAACTATTTTGACATTAAGTCTACAATTTAAACATTGTCTAACGACATTTTAATATGTATATAATATATTAATAATTGTAATTTCATATAAAATTTACTCGAGTTTGTTTAAAGCATTATATCAAAGTAAACTGTTTGTTACGAGTGACTTATACAAGTGCTTTGTAGAATTAATTATGATTAAGGTTGTGTACATTTTAGATATAATTGTGACTTGAGTATATAATATATAAATTGTTATTATTTTTTTTATTTTTTTTTTTAATTTTTAAAATTCAATATTACGCATACGAATAATATAAAATCAAGCCAAGTTAAAATATATATAGATTGTGTATGTGTTTGATATCTAAATAAATTAAAACACTTTTATATAGTGGATAAATCATCTAATATGAGATCTCCTCATTTAATATGAATGTCATAATAATCTTGATGATAAAGAACCTTCTTGAAAAAAAACATAGGTTTTGTCATTTCCGCTTGTTCAACAAGGCAAAGTGCCGGTTGCCGCCACTCAACACGCAATTCCTCTACAAAAGGCACAATGCGGGGAATGGAGTGTCTTAACACTACATTCCTACGATTACTGCTGTTCCTTCTGCCTACCCTGCCAAGTGCGAGATAAAGTGTGAAGCTATATTTAAACTTCTATATATACATCTCCCCATTTTTACAAAATTTCCGTTTTTTTATGCTTTCCGCTTTATCACCAAAGAAAACCAAGTGTTAAGGCACTCCGTCCCCCGCTTCCCGTTTTTTGAAGTATTGCGTGTAACGAAGAAAATGGGAGTGAAATAAGTTCAAAGTAGCGGGGACGGAGAATGTAGGGACCAAGCAACGGAGTGTCTTAACACTTGGTTCAGGTGGTTCCTGCAGTTCCCTCTGCCTATCCTGCCATGTGCGGGATAAAGCGTGAAGCTAAAAAAAGGAATCTATCTTCATTATATTCTGCACGCGGCGGGAGAAGAAGCATATCAAATGCCTGTCGTGTGACGGAATTCAACTGCCCCGCGCAGTTTCCTTTCCAGTAAAAGGATTTTGTAACTATATTTATTTAATTGAAGTACAAAATTGTCTTATATACACAACTTGACTATTTTTACTGTAGAAAATGTATTAGCTAGCACATTTCACTTATTGGACGGAGAGGAATGAAATATATGAGAAAGTTGGTTTCAATATGCTCCTAAATATTTTAAAACGTGTAATAAATTTACAAAATTTGAAGCTGTAATATAAAATTAGTTATTTTGTTTCAAAAAGCTTACATTCAATACATTCTGTATTTTGTTTCAAATTTGAGTATTTAATGAAATTTCAAATTTAACATCAAAATCTTAACATATGACTACTGCTTATACAGGTGTTCAAAATAAAACAGCACAAATTTCAATATCGTTTTTTTATTTGTTTATACATATTAATGTCAGTTGTTAAATGATAAAGTAGGTACAGATTTGATTATAAAAAAAAATATAATTTACAACAGAACGATACTTAACTTTAGAGGGTACACAAGTAACCCATATTTACAATTTATAAAGAAAATAATAGTGGCATCAATATTTACATAGGATCGAACCATGGATACGCCACAACGTATAGAATACCATAAATATTTTTTTTCTATTTTACACAATTATTTATTTCCTATCTATTAGTGCCAATATACACCTGATTCTAACGTTATTTCCACAGATAATATAATAAAGTGGCAAAAGGAAACTAAAAAAAATATAAATAATGGTAAAGACAAATAAAGAACCGTGATCTAGCCTCAATTTTTCATTAGCTGTGATTTATATAAAAATGTTATTTTTAATCTGTCATCCTCTATATATATTATCTGTTATAATTTATCTGTGATCTGATTTCCCGCTAAAATGTGAACTCGCGTTGCCATTGGCTGATTATTAGATGATTGTGACTAGTTTTTAATAATAACTGTGTACAAAAATTATAATTTCACTCAAAAAACCGTTAATAAATTAGAAAAATTATATAAAAAATGTATAGTGTACATTTAATGGATGACGGAATGTGTTAAAAAATATTCTGACATAGTCTGTGTCCTACAAATGTTTACAATAAGGTAACTGTATATGGCAATATTGTAACGGAATAAAAAAAATTGTAATACTTAAATAAATAACAGTCTAAACATGTGAAATTCTAAATCTATTGATATAAATTCAATGTTAATTTAAAAACAGTGTGTAAAACGTTTAATATCCTATAACTCTCTTCAATTTGCGAGATATTCTTGTATACTTGAAACTAATATTTTCAAGTCAGTCACACAGTACTTGACTGACTGACTTTATTCTTATACTAAATTGGACAATTATTAAAACAAAATAATATCGATATCACATATATATACTCGTCATTTAGTTATAAATGACTGACATAACTTACAATTAGGTGTTTTTATAGTCGATTGCGAAATAAAATAAGAATACAGTGAAGTTACTTTACTGCAGACTGACAAATATTAAGAAGCTTTACTTAACTAGTACATTATAATTAAAGGAAATCCGGGCAACCGCTTAAATGCAATGCTTGCAACACGCAGCGGTCGTTTATTATAAATACGTTTAAAAAAAATGGCAGAATCTCGTTTGAGATATTATAAAACTTATGGAGGCCCGAAATGTTATTTACAAATGGCCTTTACCTATCTATACATACAATATACAGAACCAATGACCTTGCGGTTCAAAAGTTTAGATGATCTGTCGTCATAGACAGATTTATAGTGAATCAGGTTTGGGAACCGTCCTCTAGCGGCCGAAACCTAACGAAACCGTCCTGAGCAACCAACATACTAGCTCCGGTTTCATTCGGATGTATCTCGTCTTGCGGTTGCGAGTACCCGTCGTAACCATTCCTGGGAACCGGTTGTGGAGTCATCGTATAGTTATTGGATTCCTCCGAAAATCCATACAAATCAGTCGATTTCGGTCTGTCGGGAAACCCATTAATTTTGCCCCGTTTCTGACTCCCGCTAGAGTTAATCATCGATGTCGACGGCGAATTGCGTCGTTGGGAACCACGGATTTGTTGATCGTAACTTCTATTTGGGTTCAAAGTTTGAATCCCAGACACGTGGTAGGACGCATTTTCAGGATTATAATTACCATACTCGTCCATATGGGGCTGATGGTAATGGTGACTCATCGATTGCTCGTATCCCATAGTCATGCAATTTGGAACATTCTTATTTTTAGCTCTTTGCTTTTTCCGCGGATTGCTATTCGTTCGTGACGACACCCTTTCGTAAGACATGTGCTTAAAGTTGTGTGAACTACGGTTAGACCCAGCGTTGTAATTCTGATTTTTGATATCGCGAATGAAATCATTATTACTGCCGTATTGGATTACATTATATTCGTGGTCTAAGGAATCATCGCCTTGTAGGGATTGCATCGTTGGATCGCAGTTCGAGTAATGATCGTCTGACGCTGACTCTATACCGTTATAACCTATATTTGGATGATGTTTAATCAAATGATTAGTTACTCCTTGGCTAGAGGTGGCATTACTAGATTCCGTCGAGCTGCTATGTCCGGCGTTCGCGATAGAACTGTGCCCGGAATAGTTTTCAGTTCCCGAATTAGTATCGCAATTTCCAGCTAAGGTACTTAGTTGAAATCTCGGATGGTCTAACGGTCCGCAACACTGATCTGGAATAGCTGGATGGTGACCAGCTGTTTCATAAATAGGTTTCCCCGTTTTCATAGTGTATGTATGCAAGTTTGTGTTAGCATTACAATTAGCTGGATAATCTGATTCAAATTGTTCATTGCTAGAACCGGCTGTGCAAGGAAAGTGACCTAGACCTGGAATCTTTTGTCCATCGATCTTCTCATGCTGTATAGTAGCTGGAGGCATCCTCCAACTCACTATACAAGCTATGAGAGCCCCAACCGTAACTTCAATGACTAATAAACAAAAATGATAACCGAATTTCAGCCAACCAAACTTGGGAATGTGATTTATGCAGATTATACCATATATTTGCAGGACCGCCATCACAATAAATAGTAAAGCGGTTGCTACATTTATACGTATCACTTGGTTAAGATTTTGGAAACCATTTATGTATGAACTACTCTTTGTTTTTAGGACCGTCTGTAGAATTTTGTATACATATAAATAAAGCAATCCCAAAGTCAGACAAGCGATGATGAAAATAATTTGACAAGTCAAACTTAGCACGCCCGCTTCGAAGGTATTTTGCTTTTTGATTAAATTCTCAATGCAATGCAACATAACGCACGACAGCAAGTGAACTATACCGCCTATAACGATTGTTCGCGAGCGGAAAAGAAAACTGCAACAATTAGCCTTAACCTTCATAATGCTGGTCAACAAAAACAAAATGGTAGACGCAAAAGCTATGCTCAAACATATTTCTGGAATATGCAAGAGTATGGCATTAATGAAAACGGGGAGCGAGTGATTTATATTGTAGGGATCGTAGCATATATAGAATATTCTCATAATACAAATAAGTACTAGAATGAGGTGTAGTATCATGAAGTTGCACTGAGAAAACAAGTGTGTAAATTTGTCGTAGCGAATGATTCTAACTATTGAGTAAACAGCTAAAGCAGTGAACATGGTCACCATCAAGCAATTATGACATTTCCACAATACCGGCCAAGTTTCATCTGGACCTTGTATTGGAACGTTATTTTTGCTGTCGTGCGACACTTTCTTATCTAAATTAACGTTAGCCAAGTTGTGATATCTTTCTGTCGACATTTCAGGGTCACTCAGTTCGAATCCAGCCGTCGTCGTCGCTGGTGTGTAAGCTTCGTCTTTCCTAGTATCATTTCTATCTGTCTGTTTGCTTGTAGCGTATTGAAGATTTCTGCGAGTGTTCGTCTCGCTTTGTTCTATAATAAGCGGTCTATCTAAATTATTCATTTCAGGGTCGAGCACAGCTAAAACGCCTTCTGTAGAAGAATCTCTAGGATCACTCAGTGTTACAGCATCTTTTGTCACGTGCGTGTCACTTCTTGAGGTCTTTTCTTGATTATGTTGAGGCTTAGCGGTGACAGTTCTGAGAAGAACATCAGGAATATCCTCCTTCCTGCCATTAGATCCTGATAGTATTCTCGATATAGTTGGTATGTTTAAGGAATTTGGCACAAAGTCTGTGAAGTTCGCTTGGTCTGACCCATGCTTGTCGTCCAATTCGTCAGGCTGAAATTGAGAAAATTGGACACTTTAATAAGACATTTTCACGAAATAACCTAATCAAAATAAAACGGTAAATCCAACAAAAATAACTTTATATAACGTTAAAAACAGAAATAATTCATTTATACTAATTAATATAATTATTTAGTACAACAAACGTAAGTTTCAGTACAAGCTAATATGTACCTTATGGCTTGGTGTGTTTAGAGCTTTTTTCTTTTGGGGTTCAATTCCCGGCGGCGGTAGGGGCGGCGGCGCCGGCACTTGTGGGGAGGACGTTTCCTGAAAATTAGAATTTGTTACTTGAGACTCTTTAATGGGGTTTTACAGAGTTTTGTTTGTGAAGTATTTATATATTATTTTGTATCTACTTAAACGTTTCCTCCAAGCAATTTTCTAAAACATTGCTACAATAAGGAAATGGTTATAACAATGCTTATTCCAATTTGATATTCTCAATGTTGTTATAAAAACAACTTTATAGGAATAAATATTATATTCATTTTCCATAGTAATTTTCTCGAATAAAAAAATCTTATATAAATAAAATCATTTACCAGTTTTTACAGAAAGTTACGCGATAAGTTGCTAGAATTTAAATTTAATATAATTATTGAATAAACAAGTAGTTTAAAGGACTCACCTGTCCCGGAGGTCGAATCGGGATCCTCTCATGTCCAGGTCCAAGAGATGGAGGTGGTATCGGCCGCCGATTGAGATAGCTATTCCCATCTGTGTTTGTGCCTGACGATTAAAAAAAATATATTATTATTATTATTTCTAAAGCGCTATTCTAAAGTAAAGAAAAATATTTAGGTACATGTTTCATATATATAAAATATTAAAACGCCTGGTTTAAACAGAAAGAAAGTTTAAAAATTCTATTCCCTATATAAAACACCACTTTTTCATAAATCTACAAATTCCGCTTATTAAATACAAAAAAGTACATTTCTGGAAAGAAATCTGAAACTTGAAATCTCCAGACATCTTATTATGAGGATTTATTGAATAAAATTCTATTTTAAATCACAGTTGGCGAGGTGAATGGCATATTCGTTTTATTGGCATCCGCCTTCTTGACTATTTGCCAAGAAGCTCTTAGCCAAGGAAAAAGGGTTAATCACGATTTGTTGCTTAGAAAGCTATTGTTGATAGTCCGTTGAATGGAGGTCACCGGTTCAATTCCCAATCAGTGCCTAATGTACTGATTATAATTAGTTATAATATTTTTGAATAAACAGCTAATATTATATAGGTCGGTATAAAATGTAAGTTAATGCGTTTTTTGTTACATATGTACTTTCACAAAGTAGTTAACAAGTGCTTTCTTTATTTATGGGAAATGTGATTAAGAAAACTGAGTAAGTTAATAAAAACACAAAAGACTACTGTTATAAGAAATACCAAAAATAATATATAAAAGCGATATATAAAAGCTCCCAATCAATTTTGGCAATCAAAATATAAAAGCACGAAAAAGCTCAAATAAAAACATTAATACACGGAACTAATGACAAAATTGTTCCCATTAGAGAGCTCTTTGACGTCCTATTTCAATATTACATGTAAAGTGGGTATTTAACATGTTAATTTCAACACATATACTCGCAATACAGTATATATATAATATTACACTATTATAAGAGTTAATAAGCAATTAAAGGTTTTTTAATACAATATTTATAGTATTAATTAATTTAAGATTGCTTTTATTTTGTTATGTTTTTTTGGTTTACGCTTTAAACCGCTCGTAGCAAGATAGGCAGAGAGAACTACAAAAACTGTATGTGTGAATTAAAACACTCCGTTCTCCGCTCCAACTTCGGTTACAACGACGGTTCTATAATTTTTTTTATTATATTAAATATTTACTACTTATAATATAAAGAATATTCTTCATAACTTTACTATTCTTCATTACCAATTAAAGTCTAAAAGTCCACATAATTTGCATATACACTATATTTCATTACCGTATTTTCTCTATATATTTCTCACCTCTGAGTGTCGGCTTATCAGCAAAGGGGTTTCGGTACTCAGGCGGCAAGGGAGGCGTGAAGAAGGCTCGACCGGGAGGCGCGTACGACGGTACTGCGCCAACACCTGCCAGTAATGCCGCGCCGTGGTGGGCTGGAGGCCTGGAAATAACACAAAAATCAAAAATTCAATTCACAAATCAAAAACTATATTATTTCGTCAACGGTACAGCTTGTGAGGCTTGTCCATCGATTTTTACAAGATTTTTTTTGAGTAGTAGTTCTAGTAATAGGACAAAGTGCGTCGTTAAGTTACGCTCGATACATATAAATAGAAAATCTAGATCGCACTATATATAAATAAAGATACAGAAAAAATCGAGAGGGACTAAGCAATGGATTGTCTTAACACTAGGTTCTTACGGACCCTGCAGTTCCCTCTGCCTACCCTGCCATGTGCTGGATAAAGCGTGAAGCTAAAAAAATAAAAAAAATTAACTAAAACATATATTCTTTAAAGTATCTAGTTTTTTTAAGTAAAAAAAGAACTTAATATGGTGAGAAATTTTGAATGTAAATTTCCCATTAAAATTCCGAACCAATTCGAACCCGCATTCACGTTAATATCGTGGCTTGATTTTATAATAAGGAATAGGGATGTTTAATGTTTCGTCCATGGTTCACATAAAAATGTGTAAAGCTATAATTTACAACACTAAAAAAAAATTAAAAAAATACTATTATATAGAATTTTGGATGAAATTAATAATTACCTTACGGTATTCACCGTAATTTACGTTATTTACCTCATAGTAATATATAAAGCAAAAGCATTCATTAGAAATAACTTATTTATTAGTAACGTGTCTTTCTTGATAACTTGTAATCCACATTATTGCAAAACCGATAATATTGCAACGTTTCATCTAAATCAGTTCAGTAGTTTTTATATGAAACCGGAACAAATAACCACTCACACAAAATTTCACATTAAAATAATCGTATGTCTGTCACTCCGTAACGATGTCCTCACACATATCCATACATTTGTATAGCTCTACATTTCCGTAGCCATACAAACAAATACATAATGCACAAAATGTTTAACAATATAACCATACTAGTATGACAAAGAATAATAAATCAGCACTAAAGAGACGACGCACAATGCAACGTTAGGCAGTAAATTCAAACGCAAATTTCAATAAACGCACGGCTACTGCGAAATAGCTACGCGGAGTGAATTAAAAACACTTTACCCCTTTGTGAGAATACGTGGGAACGCGGATAATCTTAATATGTTATGTTACTAAGAAATAACTTAAAGGTCCTCTTGGCTCAGTACCAAAATTGATTTTAAACGTTTGTTTACGAGTTTGAATTTTGTCCTTCAACACATAGTATCTCGAAAAGTTGCTAACGAAGTGTTTTAACACTCCATCCTACATTGCTTGTTTATCGCCTAAGTAATACACTATATTTTAAATTATATTGTACTATTAAAGCTTTAACTTTAAAATAGAAAATTATTTCTATACTTTAACAACATAAAATTAAGATACGAACAGAGTATTAGTACTTTCTATTACACGTTGTGTATCTAACACAACCGAATAAATAAAGAACCAGAAAATTTAAAGATATATTATTACCTCAAGCAACAACCAAACCCACTACCACCCCGAAAATGGTGAAGCACTGTCAAGACGTTAAAATTTAACCTGTTCCAGGTATACCATAAGCTATTCGTACGTCTCAATTCCCAGCAATTCGGTATCGAGTCATTGATTGAAATAATTAATTATATATCGATTAGTATGTTATGTAGTAATTAATGTATATATGTTGTGTTGTTAGTAGCACCTAATTGTTGGATTAACGTGCGGAGTAAACAAACCGATTGTGATTGATTTTACAGTTATATCTACTCTAGTTGTTATCTATACTTTAAGAGTTATTAGTAGTAATTTTGTTCTATTATAGCAGGGTAGGTAGGGGAAACTGTAGGAACTGAGGGTCTAGGGTTAAGATGCTGAATGAAAATGAAAAAATCCATCTTTCCCGAGTGGGAAACTCACTCACAAACTCGGATAAAGTATGATGACAAAATGAAAATTGTCATAAGGCAATGTACCATTTGATCGTAACATCCACAGATTTAATCCAAGTCAGACAAAACAATCAGCGTTAAGTTACGCTTCTAACGATGCTTTCAAATGTGGAGGACAGCGACGAACGAAATCTTGAAGCCAGGTTCTTTCAGGCTCTACTCTATATAGGATTCTATACAGCAAGAAATTATTTTATCATTTTGTAGGATTTACACTTAACATTTTGATGATAAAAACACTATTGGTAATAAAAATATTTAAAAAGGTAAAACTTAAGCTGGTAATGGAGTAAGAAATCTCTTTTTTTTATTTTTTTTTTAGCTTCACGCTTTATCCCGCACATGACAGGGTAGGCAGAGGGACTGCAGGAACCGTGTGAACCTAGTGTTAAGACACTCCGTAAAGCGGGGACGGAGAAAGCAGGGACTAAGAAATCTTCGCAAGATAGTAAAAAGAAAAAAATACTACACAGACGACACCGTCGGCGTCAACTAGTATCAGCACAACGATCTAGGTTATAACATTCAATGCCAAATCAGACAACCTAAATACAATCGGCAAAATTCTAGTCCTAAGTAGATTTCCCATCGTACAAGTTTAGCTAGAGTCAGTGACCCGCTACCACCCGGTATAACATGACCTCACATTTCATACAAAATGTATGGCTAGCCCGCCATTTGTATGACCAAGGTAAATCGGCCTATTAATACTTTTATTTTGTATAGAGCAAGGGTTCTTTTTGCAATGGACGGCTGGGAGCTGGCATGGTGCCCGTCTGGTGGCACTTACGCTATTCTCACTGTGCTAACCGCATTTTAATAGATCCCGTACCGCACGTATTGTAAATATATATCCTTATTGATGCTATGGGAATTAGAATATTTTATAGAATTTATATCCACAATATGCATGCATTTACATACACATAAGTGGCGAAGAGTGTAATTTTTATTAGGATAAGCCAGAATAATAACATCTAGGTTTTCAAAAATATTATATTTATGAACGAAGTATTTGACATTACATTTTCTCTGCTGCATGTGAAGAAAAAAACGTGAAGCTTACAAAAAAGTATTACCCCAACACGGATTTGTACTCGCAACAATTAAGTCAGCAACACGAACTTCAAATTTGTAGTAATTACTCCACTCCAACAAAGTCAAATCATGACATAGCCAAACAAAATTAAAAGTCAAATTAAACCGAAAGTGCCACTTAAATTGACTATAATAAATCCAAACGGCACATTATAAAGATGTCACGGTCTGGTTACTTAACGTAAATTAACGCATGCATACTCTTCAATTAACTATACGTACGTACGTATTTTGCAACAATAGAAAGTTGTGTAGTTTCGTATGTGTTTTGACATCGTCGTGATGAGAGCGCTCTATGACATTTCGTGTACATCAAAACAATCAGTACTAAAGATAAAAATCGCATGTTTAATTTATATAGAGTATGTATTATGTACAAGTTATCTAATTAGGGTATCAAATAGCTATGGTGGTATAACATGGCACATAACATGGTAATAGTTCCAGAACTCTTCAAAAATGTCAATTTCCGTGGAAAACGGAGAATTGCCACTAGAATTCTCTACGTCGATTCGTTTCGTTCATTCGTCGTTCGAGCTACGCTATGAAATATAAATATTTTTTGAAATTTGAAATATAATATCGTCCATTTACTTGTAATGTATTTATTTAAATCAATTTTAAGTTATGTGTTCGATTCCTACTCGGGGAAGATGGATTATTTTATTTCCATTTTCTCCACTTCCGTCATTGAAGGCACAATGTCCTCAAAGGCGGAAAGCGGGGAACGGAGTGTCTTAAAATTACGTTCTCACGGTTCCCTATATATATCCGGTATACTGCTACGAGCGGGATAAAGCGTGAATAATGAAATAGAAAAAATCAATTACTTTAACATTTTCTACTATAAGACATAAAAGATTCTAGAATTGAATCAAAACGATATATGTAACACGTAAAATTTTAAAACTTTGTAGAGCTCATAATGTCCGATTGTAACTTACAGCACTGTTTCAAGAGAGTAATATATCAAGTTTTAAACTTTTGCTAAAATGTATGATATATATATAGTAGGTGTAAAACAAAAATCTTGTGACAGTGTATTATTTTAAATGCCATCGTTGTATTTCTTCCCTATGACAGTGCGGGGCAGAGTTACGCAATCCTTTGCACTGCACGGAGAGTATTACCAATAGAATCTCCTTGCCTATCCAGCCATATATGGTTTGTAAAGCCTAAATCTAATAAGAACGTAACTTAACATTATAAAGCGTAATGCTTGCAAGAGTTTAAATTTATACCAAAGTCGTTATATATTTTTTTATGATAGTAATAAAAGAGGTGTTCAAATGTAATTTAATTTGAAAGATTTTATTCCTTTTACAAAATCCATGTGAGGACCGTCGTGGCGCAGAGGCGCAACGTCTGCCTGTAACGCGACGGTTTCTGGGTTCGATCCCCAGTCGGGGAAGATGGATTTTTCTATTTCCATTTTCTTCGCTCTGGCAAAATAGGCAAAGCGCGGTCGGCCTTGAGTTCCGCCACTCAACACGTAATGCCTCGAAAAAGGCGGAAAGCGGGGACGGAGAAAGCAGGAACTAAGCAACGGAGTGTCTTAACACTAGGTTCCAATGGTTCCTACAGTTCCATCTGCCTACCCTGCCATGTGCGGGATAAAAGCGTGAAGGTAAAAAAAAAACAAAAAATCTATGTAATAATACGCAAATAAATAAATTAATAAAATCATGAAATGTATATCAATAATTAAGTTCAAATATAATCGTATATTTAGAAATCAAAATAATAACTTTCCACCACTTGACACTAGATGGCGCTATGCGCATACATACAATTCATATAAATAATAAACTGAAATATTTATATACAAAACATAATATATAGTATACACAATATATAATATAAAAATAAAACTACTAAATATATTCTCATACATTAGCAGTAAACGTACAAGTTCAAAATGACGGTATAAAATGTTTATTCTAATGAAAAAAAAACTCTAGGAGTTTCAAAACGGCTGTAAACAAAACGCGGTACTAGTATTTTTAAAGCGGGGATTTCAATAAAATAAATGAAGGCTCTGTAGGGTTGCATATAATGCAAGTGAGAAACAATAGCAGTTAGATTAATGGTTTGCAGCAACAGCGTCGTGTCGTATACTTTCGGAAAATATTCAGAATTGTTTGTGGAACAAGTTGAAAGCGTGAAGCGGGGTGATTTTTTATATATTTCTTTAAATTCATATAAAATATAATAAAGTGGAGAAACTTAATTATTTATATTTTTAAATATATGCTTTTTATATTATGATATATTAGACACATTATATATTATAATTTGATTATAAATAATCTGGAAATGCGAATAAAAAAGTACTTTATATTGACACCATGGGTTTCCGCAAGATATTCTCCGATGTTGTTATACATATTACCTCATAATATAAATATATAACATAACATAACATGTAAATCAAGAAAACACTCGTTAAGAATATTTACAAGTACTACTACGTTAAGAATATTTACAAATACTATTATGTACTACTTAAAATCAGTATTGACGGTACGTTAGAAATAAATATGTAGGTGATGTTCAATACTAAACATGATTAATGGTCTTAAGCTTCGTCGTCGTGGTGTATGTAAAGATACCTTTCTTTTTGAAAATGCCTTCGAAAGGTTCAATAGAATGTTAGGAATATATTAAAAATGTAAGTGAGAATTCGTTTTGTTATAATTTTTAATATACAATAATTTCATATTATTATATTAAATATCAAAAAGCCATATATATGTAATAAATATTATATTTTACTTGAAAAAACCAATTTGGATCCCTTTTACCTTATTTTACAATATTTTAATCATAAGTTTCTAATAAAATAATATAAAATGAAAAAAAAAAGCTCAAAAGGAAGGAACCGACTAACAAAATGTATATCCATTTTTAGTACCTAATGCACACTAATATATAAAAGAACACTTTCATCCAAACATGTTAACTACATTCGACTAATAAACATTGTATAAATTTCCATTGACGTAAACTATTTAATTTTCTAAAACTGACCTACTAATCTATGTATTGATTTGTGGACACGTTCGTTTCTGTTGGAAGTATTTTAATTAAGAGATACATATATACATATACATAGGACATGTGAAGGAAACGGGAAATAGATTTATAATATTTCTACCAGCTTCAAGCTCAAGCTTAAAAAGAAAGTATCCAAAAAAATCTTTACTCAATTAGATCATTACAAGTACTTTTGAATCGTCAATTTACATTGCTATATCAGTCCTATAGGATGTTACCACATTCGCGAGTGAGAATAAAACTCCAAACCATCGCGTCTACCGATGACCTCAATGTTCATGGCAATTGTTTTTTTTTTCATTCATTAAGTGCTACTTTGTCAAGGAGATAGTCTAGATACTTTACTAACAGAGCGTAACAACAAGTCAGTTCAATTATCGATTGTATCAAAAAGTTATGTTTGGGAATTACCTAGATTTTATAAACTTGTCATTTGGCTTCCCTTTATATATAGCTAAATGAAATGTAGGCAGTGGGACACTCAGGTTATTGACTGGTAGAACTAAACGACGCGCCACTTCTTCGCAGAGTACGAAAATAAAAGTAATAAATTCCATCCAGGAATCAAACCCACTAATTAAACCATGTGAAAGACGCCTCCTTTAATTTTTTTACAACATTCCATTCTGTAGTAAAAAATAAACAAACACGTATAAGTTATAAAATATATAAAACACATTATTTGTAAACGAAGAACTTAAAAAAACATGACTAAGTATTAAACAGCCATGTGATAAATAACGTAAAAATCGAACCCACGAACACCTATGAAATATGCACGTCATTACATCGGACGTGTTTAACACTCCTCTTGTAAATATATGAAAAGCTTTAGATTAATGACGCTATCCCGACGGGTACCTTTTCGTCTAACATCCAGTGGCTGTGGTGCAAGTTGCAAGCGTTTATTTAAATTTTGAAACAGTGTTTCGTAACGTAAAAAAGACGATGACTTCCAAAGTTAGTTATTTGGTCGACACGTACAACTGAAATATCTTAGTTTATTTTAAATTTTAAATTAGAATAATTTTAATATAATATCAAACTTATAGTTGATATAATTTACTTCCAGTAGGATTTGAACCTACTATATTACTAATGTTACATATATTAGTCATCTTAACATATTATAAGTATATACAGAAATCATGTACTTTCACCCAAATCAGTAGAGCATTTATATTTCAATCTCGTTGAGGCACGAGACCGTCTCGGAAATCGGAAATCCGACCATTGACATAAACGGTTGTAATTTTTCCTATTAAAAAGCTTTGGATTTGTTCAATTTAATCTTTTGCGTTTTAAAGCTCTTTATGTACTGTTTGTTTATACTAATAAAAGTTCACATACAATATTTATATACATTTTCTGTATAAATATTAAAATTTTAATCACTACGATTAACATTAATATTTAAATTACACACACATATATATATATATATATATATATATATATATATATATATATATATATATATATATATATATATATATATATATATATATATATATATATATATATATATATATATATATATATATATATATTAAGCTAGATCACTCATGCCTACTTTCACCGTACGCGATAGCGCGTGCTTGTTATTGTTTATTCATATTGTAATATTATACTTTAATTACTTTTACTTAAATAAAGATCTATTAAACATACATTTTTAAATAAATATTTAACATTATCTTAAATACGTTGGAATTTCTTTTCATAGGACTGTACGAACTCCACTAAGAACTTTATGAATAGGAAGTAAAGAATAACTCTCCGTTTTTACATATGTTTAGTAATTTTTAATTTTTGGTTTGTCCGTTAGGTTATATTTGAGTTCTTTTTTTTTTTTTTTTAGCTTCACGCTTTATCCCGCACATGGCAGGGTAGGCAGAGGGAACTGCAGGAACTATTAGAACCTAGTGTTAAGACACTCCGTTACTTAGTCCCTGCTTACTCCGTCCCCACTTTCCGCCGTTTTCGAGGCATTGCGTGTTGAGTGGCGGAACTCAACGCTGCGCTTTGCCTTAGTTGCCAGAGCGAAGAAAATGGAAATAGAAAAATCCATCTTCCCCGACTGGGGATCGAACCCAAAAACCGTCGCGTTAGCCGCGTTACAGGCAGACGAGTATATTTGAGTTCTACCTCATAACCAAATTTCACAACTCTAGATCAACGGGAAAACCCTATAGTTTAGCTAGTTTTATTATTACCGTATATTTTCATATAGAAATTGCAAAAAAATTGAGCATAAACGTTTTTTTAATTTTTTTAATCTGTTTTATTTTTTCTAATTTTTCTAACCTTTGCTTCAAGAGGTCATCGATTTTGATATTTGATAATAATTTCAACTTGATTCTTCTACTTAATTTACAAAAATGTCTCAACACATAGACTTAAGGTCAACAAAGTGATCCTAGAAGGATTCCGTATTTTTTAAAGTACAGAATATTCTCTTACATTATCAATACTAAAAGTCGTGATACGGCGAGCAATTTTTATTTGCATAAGCATAGCCACGGAGGAAAAGTAGTCACGACAGATATAACACTTTACGTGTCACGTTCAAAGGAAGTGTTTCAAATGGTCGTGCAAATTAAATGTTTGTTTTGCATTTTATATCGATAGTAGCAGGTTTGATGTCTAGACAGTGCAAATTTGTAATCATGAAGTATAATTTGTTCATTGTTCGTATTATAATTTATATATATATATATATATATATATATATATATATATATATATATATATATATATATATATATATATATATATATATATATATATATATATATATATATATATATATATATATATATATATATATATATATATATATATATATATATATATATATATATATATATATATATATATATATATATATATATATATATATATATATAATTTACTCTAGGGTATTCTAAAATGTACGTCGTTACACCCTGCATTCGTTGCGTTGGGAACAACGACAGATTACATTGCGTAATAACATATTATGCAGTGTTTGTCGATTAGTGGAGGGGTGATGAAAGTCATAACTTGAGGAAATCTAGTTTAGTTAAAAATGTACAAAAAAAACTACCTCAACTGGAATCGAACCCACACACTACTTAGCAGCATAAATCAAAACTACCCAGTATCGATTTTGAAATAATTCGCATACCATGCTTAGATTCGTTAATTATCCGTTTCTATTAAGCTAGCGTGTGGCGGCTGAACTAATTAAAAACTAGCGGTTTTGAACCTGCTGCATTCGTGTTTGTATTTTATTCGTGCAATATTTAAATATGTGACCTATTTTATAATAGTTCGATCTGGCAAAGCGACTTTGACATTAATCGTAAATCGATGGGTTGTCAGTAAATGAAGAATTGTTTTATATACTAGTTATATAAATTAATGTATTAGAAAATAAAAGCTTTATAAAACGAAAGTTTAATGAGCTTAAAGCTGTTGATTAAATTCATTGGGCAGTGGCTTGAAACTCCGCTAAGTTAAACATTTTCATAACATTTAAATGAGAAGTACAAAGCACTTACGGTTATTTCTAATGAAACATTCTTTTAGTAGAAAATCTAGTACAATATTTTGAAACTTTATGACGTCACTTGCTAGTAACTTTATTATATCACTTCAAATCAGTGCTTTTCTCCATTTTACAGAATAAACGGAGACAGAGACGGAGACATCTGAGTGTCAAAACTCTACCTTTCTACATTACATTGTTATTACACTACGTATTTTTGTTTAGATTTATATTTTTATTTATAAATTTTTGTTATTTTTTTGTATTTCAACAGCTTCTCTATTAAATAACAAGCCTTAATTATGAAGAAGTACTCTAAAATATCTGTTTACGTAGGTGGCTTCCCACGCAACATAACTATGTATTAAAGGGAAAAAAATATTTTATAAAAATAACGTAAAATATACAATATCAGAAAAAATGTATAGAATTAAACATAATATTATATAAAAAATGGCGATTGTTTTAGTATTTCTTGGCTTTATTAAATTAATATATAATGGAATAATATTGTTTATTTTTCTATTACTTTATAATATGGGTTCGATTCCCACATGGCGAATATATTATTTCGATTCCTCGTATACCGGAGGCAAAGATTATTGAAATGACACACTCAACACAAAATGTATTGAAAATAGAGCGATATTGCAACATAGAGTGTTTTACTGTTAGCTTTAAAATCATAGGTCAGTTATTACAAACATAATTGAGCATCAGAGATTATGAATCGGGTACAATCGTAATTCAATCGCCTAAGTAATATTTAAGCAAAAAAATAATAATAGAGGAATTCATCACTACTATTTAACCGTCTAGGATTTTTCTATTTCTATTCTCTTCGCTCTGGCAAACTAGGCAAAGTGCGGCGTTGAGTCCCGCCACTCAACACGCAATGCCTCAAAAAAGGCGGAAAGCGGGGACGGAGAAAGCAGGGACTAAGCAACGGAGTGTCTTAACAGTAGGTTCCCACGGTCTCTACAGTTCCCTCTGCCTACCCTGCCATGTGCGGGATAAAGCGTGAAGCGTGAAGCTAAGCTATTTCTATTTTTACAAGCAAAATGCATAGGACATCAGAAAAACAACTGACAATATAAATAAAAAATAAATACATAAAGAATAGCAAATTATACTACCTAAATTATATATAAAAATACAAGTAACTCCATAACACATTACTGGTTCACATAATACCGTGTAAAATTCCTTACAACCAGTATATCCCATTAGGCGTGCCTCATCCAATGCTATATCTACCCATATCGGTTACGGCTTTGTATTCTATCAAAATCCGTAAATCTATTTAGCTTTACTCTCCTATAAATCGGCTTACACAATAACTAGCCAAACGAACGATTAATCGAATCGTCATTGACGCCTCGTTGTTTTTTATAAGCTTATATATTTTGTTTTTTTTTCACACTTTATCCTGTACATAGGTAGGCAGGAACCCCAGGAAGTCTTCGCCATTTTCGAGGCATTGAGGGTTGAGTGGCGGAACTGAACGCCGCGCTTTGCCTGGTTGCCATATCAAACAAAATGAAAATGGAAATTCCATCTTCCCCGGGTGGGAATCGAACCCACAAATCATCGTGTTTATATATAAAAACTCTGCGCCACTATGGTCCTCTAATAGGTATATTACGTTTGTTTTTAGGTCGTGCACACGCCACGTATTCCAATTGTGGTTTTAAATCTCACTTTAGTCCTATTCTTAGATTAATTTTAATCATTAACTAGAAGATTTTTTATTTGAATAAAAATATCATAGTTTTTTTAAGCTTATATTACTGTATATTATACAAATTACACAGTTAACGTGTAAATTAAGAAAACGAATTTTGTGTTCATATGGATGGACCAAATGAAAGGTTGAAGTCTGTAATTACTTACATATGTCATATAAGCTAAGGCTTGTTTTATGTGAAATTGGACGAAAAATAGGAAAGTAGGTATTGAAATTAGATGTGTAAAAAAAGAAGGTAATGTTACTAAGTGGATTATTTGATTTTTAAAATAATTTATGTACAGATAACACTAATCTCGTTATTTTTCTAATTTTGTAAAGCTAAGATTAGCTTACAATAATAAAAAATAACAGTTAAACTCGTCCGGAGGAACAGGCAATAACTTTTTTATGTCTTAACGTAAAGTAGTAGAAGTGGCATAAAGTGTTACATGTCAATTTAAAATGTACATGTTCGTGTTTCAATTAGAGGAATACGTATATTTATATATATATATATATATATATATATATATATATATATATATATATATATATATATATATATATATATATATATATATATATATATAGTCATTATATATATTCTCTACACGTATGAATGCACGTATACAAATAGATATTTGGATCAACGCTTGACATATCTTTTAATGTTTTCGAAACATATAATAAAAATTGATAAGCTCTCTTATACACAACGAAAATATTATTTAAAGCAATTCTAGTAATTAAATATTCACATAAGTAAAAACTTAATAGCCAAAGAAAAAAGTAAAAAGCGCTATAACATTTTCAATAATCACTGTTCTTAGTATTATTGAGCTGCGAAAGGGATGAAACTTTTACGTTCAGTAAACGATATTTAACTTTAAGAGGCACTAACTGAAATTTACGTTAATGTTTTAATTTCGTTTGAAAACACTGTTATATGGAGGATTGCTTTTCTAACTTTTAACAATACTATTAAAATTTAAATTATTTATATTAAAATATGTTAATATATGTTAATGGTACAGAGTATCTAAAATGACATAGAAACGAACTTATAACCCAACACGCAACATTTTATAATATAAGCTATCTCTTTCTTTCGCAAAGTATTCCTGCTGTGTGTAAAAGAAACAAAATAAAACAAAGCTTACCTGGGCTTGTGATAGGTGGGATTGTTGTTAGTCTTGAGTATGTCTGCGTTGGGGACGGACGTGGGCAGCGCGTGCTCTCGCTCCAATTCGCTCTCGTAGCTTTCGAGTGGTACATGCTTGCCGGGCAAGGGGTCCGCTGTAAAAAAAGGACATTATTTAATATGTGCTTTCAAAGAACATAGACACAACATCATAATACCATGATAACAAAATCTACGTTTCTTGAAAATTTAATATAATCACTTTGGCGTGAAAAACAGCTTTTTCTAATATAAACATTTATAATTTATATAAAACGTTTTATGCATTCCTATAGCTTTTAATTATACACTATACCATTTAATTTCCCAGCCACTTAACTTAGAACAACCTTTATATATACTACACATATACTTGCATATAAAAACTAAATACTTAACACAACCATCAAGGAAGTCGGTTTAACATCTAACATTATCGCCTTCAATACTTCCTAGAACTGAAATCATTACTTTAATTAACAAAACAAAACATTGCAAGCTCCACAATTATGTACGTATCATATTCTATTTATGTTCTCACGATCAAATTCAGGGTTCGGTGGAAAGATAAAGACCATTGTTCTTAAAACTTTGGCTCAAAAGAATTTACGTACGTACGGAACACGTAAACAACTCGCTTTGTACGCCGACCTACTTCTACTGTGTTCTTGCATTTAAACTGCTGCTTGAGTACGAGCGAGGATGTTGATATGTCAGGCTATAAAATAAATGTAAATTGTTTTTGTAATGTATGTACTGAATAAATGTAACATTTCGCATAATGATATCAGTTTGAACGTCAATTGTAGAAGGTGATTAAAAATACATAAAAACTTGTTATAATAGTATTAAAATTCAGAAAATATGCATTATTATAAGATAAAAAACAAAATATTCAAAAACCGCTTGAACTTAAACTTAATTTCTTTTTTAATGTATTGGAAAAAATTACTCTTTGAAAATTTTAGAGTAAATAAGCGCAAATTAAATCAAAACAATTTTATTATATGATTTCATAAGCATTCTAAATAACATATATATGTCATTATATAACAAAATTGAAATCAATTTCCTTTCCAATTGCAGCAGCAACCTAATTCATAATTTGGTCGCATCAAAGTTTGAATGGGAATTATCTCTGACTCGAAGATAGACGTTGTTAACTGTTTGAGTAGGTTATTGCGTTTCAAACGTTATGAACTTACATATGTTGTTACAAAATACATATAATTGAAGTAAATTTTAGTGAATTTACAAAAACAAAGTGGCGTTATGGCACAGTTGAAGCGTATGTGAGAAAAGACAATGGTACTCGATTCATATTTAATCATAGGATAGTACTTCAATGTGTTTTTAGAAGAGATCAGGTTATTTATCTATGTATAGTTTTTTATTTTGTCACTCTCCGCTTTCCACCTTTTTCGAAACATTGAACATAAATGCCTACGATTATTGACTTTAACACTAAATTAAAACGTGAATTTAAAAATTTTGTTTCATTATTTTTTATTTTTAATACAATTTGTCCTTGGTCCATTATGATTCTATCGATTCGTTAATCAGTCCATTATTTATTAATTTGTAAAGTAATTTGCATATTAAACGAATATTTATCTCAAATTGTAGCTTATATGATGCAAAAATTGTAAAATGTCATCTAAATGTCTACAGTAGTTTTTGTTTGAAAGCGGAACAAGCATCCATACGTGAAATCTTTTATATTTGTAATATTAGTAGGAGATTCGATATGAATTTACAAACGGATCTTTAATTTTTATCAAAATATTATATAGATACTTTAAAAATATTATAGTAAAAGAAAGACAATAACCTTTCTAAAGTAATAAACATGGCTATAAAGAAAAATCGTTGTTACTAATTAAGCGTTATTGAAACTTTTTCAGGCGAAATTGTTTCTCGTTCGATATTTCACTGAGTGAATGAGGACACTTTGAAAAGCACGTTAAGGTTTTTGACAAATATTTTGTGTGTATATATGACCTACATTGTGAAAGATATTTATGTCCTGTACAGAATAGTAAATACAAGAGGTCTTCAAATCTAAAGTTGATGTAAGCGCTCAAACACAAATATTTATAAAAATCTTAAAATAAAATTTTCTTTTAATTTCAAAGCTAAAATTACAAAATAATTACGACAATTAACGGTAACAATAATAAAGAACATTTTATTTAAGCAGAGGACGGAGTGTCTTAACACTAGGTTCCAAAGGTTCCTGCATTTACTTCTGCCTACCCTTCTGCGAGTAGGATAAGGCGTGAAACTAATAAAAAACATTCTTAACAAATACGGGAGGTATTTGTTGTTTACAAATCTACTAATACCTACAGATGAGAATATTTAAACTGTCAAAGGCTGACGATTTAATAGAATTTCAATAAAACCTAGTTAGCGATAAAGTGAATAGCTAAAACGATTTCCCTGTAAACTATTAACTCAGTAGTCAGCTAGTAGTAGGGCAGCGCGGCGCAAAAGTAATTTAACAATCAATTCTATATGTGAATCAGAAATGTGACAGTTCTGAAATAAAATTACTCTTTGTAACATAGAAATACAATATTGAGTTGTCTTCGCAACACAACACAACTATGTATAAAAATACGCGTTAATTTGTCATAATTTCTTGTTTCGTACAATTTTTTTTTTTAAATATAAAAGTATGTCATATTTTATTATAATTTTGCCCTAGAATCATTAAATCAATCATTTTAAATTAAAATCATTTTAAATTAAAAAGATCTAGGCATAAACTAAAAAAAAACCAAACTTTTATTTTCAAATGACCTCCTAATCAATAATAACTGAGTAGGTCTAATTGAACACAAGCACAAAACAACAAAAAACATTATTCTTCGTACAAATTGGCATAAAAAGTTTGTGAAAATGCGGTTAGCTGGTGAATCATAGTTCGGTCGGACCGTGCGCCTGCGCATTGACTCACTGTGATGAATCAATCATTGCTTATCTTGATTATAATCAAATATGCAACCTATATTTATGGCGATATTTTAATTTTTAAATTTGACGTAATTATTAGTGTAATATTAAATTACTATTTTCCTTCACACACATATACATATATATCTTTTTTTTCGTCCATTGGTAATGGAACCTATATCCTGACGTTCAAATTTTAATAATATTCCACTGTACTACGATGGGTTTAATTGTATTAATTTAGTAAAAAAATAGATATTACCTAGAAAAGAAATATAAGATATAAACATTAAATATACACGGTTTATTTTGTATGCTTTTACCAATATTTTACCTATTGCTTTGTATTTTTCGAGTAAAGAATAGAAACTAATGAGATATAGAATAATTTGAAACTACAACATATAGAGTCACACGTCATATACAGTCATATAGTCATATGTCATATACAGTCATACTCTGCGTCATAGCGGCGTCATTAAATTACCTGTCATGCTTTTTATATATACAATAATTGAATTGTCTTAATTGTTTACGTAATGAATAAAACATAGGATTTCAATTAAAAAAACATTTGTTTTCTTACAAAACAACATAAGTATAATAAGACGAGTTTGGATTTCTTAATGATTTCGCATTGTTTTGTTACTGACCCGCAGATTGACAGGAAATCTTAATCAAAATCCAGTCTGACTTGACTTTGACTGATATTTATATAGTATATGTTTATTGATAATCACTGATCTTTCTTGAAAGTAACGTAAACGTCTCAACGGATAAAAGGTTAGAAGGGTTATATATTAGTATTAATATCTTTTGCTTTAATTTAAGAATTCTTCAATTAAATTAAAACAACTAAATGCATATCTAAATTAGAACCAATAGTTCATGAGAAACGGTGTGACATTCGAATAAATACAGTAATTAGGTAGTAAATATTTTATTTAACTAATTCCGGTACTTAATTTTACATGAATTACTAAATACAAATAATTTAAAAACCTTATTTATTTCAAAGAATAATTAACATATCCTAATTCAGAAGTAAACAAAAACTTGACAGTTGAAAAATAAATACAAAACTCGCCGAAACTGAGAACATTGAAAGGTCAATCCGTCATATCGTGTAAACGAAACAAATAACAGAGTAAAAACAAAAAATACTACCCACTGAATAAACAATGCTCCTAAGTCTCAAATGCAAATTCAAAACCTTGGAGCTAGTGACGCGAAAAATTGTGGGTCCGAGATGGAATAGTGATGTGCCTAAATAGGGATGTGCACTGTTGGATGTACATATTTGATGGGTTTTTTGGGTTGGGTTTGGGGTTTTTTTCTTATAGAGAAAGGTTTTTATGAAACTCCTTATTTCTTTTTAGCTGCACGCTTTATCCTGCATATGGCAGGGTAGGAACTGCAGAAACTATTGGAACCTAGTGCAAAGACACTCCGTTGCTTAGCCCTAGCCGCCTTTTTCGAGGCATTGCGTGTTGAGTGGCGGAACACAACGCCGCGCTTTGCTTAGGTGCCAGAGCGAAGAAAATGGAAATAGAAAAATCCATCTTCCTCGACTGGGAATCGAACCCAGAAACCATCGTGTTACAGGCAGACGTTACGCCTTTGCGCCACGACGTTCTTTCTAAAAGTGTTTTATGAGAACATAAAAGAGTTATTGATATTTATTACTGGTTCATCTACTTTTCTGTCTTTAATCTATGTTCTATGAACTATTTCATAGTAGATTAAAATTGTATATGGCAAAAAAAATTTTCAACTGAAACCGCACTGGTTTCCTGAGGTAAGCTCGTTCAACCAAACAAAGTCCTCAGCTTTTCAATATTGGTAAAGACATAAAAATAATTAATAACCTTATATCGAAAATATTATTACTTCAATAGAGAAACACCCGTCCTTTAGTTCTTATAAAAAATAGCAATCGGAGTACCATCTCTTGTTTTATATAGCTTCTCGTACGTATGCAGTAAGTATTATATATTTATATACTTTTTATTTTTATTAAAAACATATTCATTTGCTTGAAAATGTAAAAAAAACGCACCATTGATTCACTTGGCAAACAAAAAATGATCGATTTTGATTAAAAAACGCTCATAAAAACTTTAAATTACCTATGATTTATAAAGCAGAATGGGTTGCATTCAAGTTAAGTAACAACAATCAACTCGAAACTATATTTCTATGAAATAAAGTAACAAAGTCGAGTTTTTGCATCACATAAAAACTTTTATGCTATAAAATTTGCCTATAGGTCATCGTGGCGGTCTGATAATAAAACTATGAGCGGTTCCATTACCAATACAATGTTCTAATTGATTTGAAAAGCGGAGTGTCTTGACACTAGGTTTTCTCTGTCTACCCTCTTATATGCGATATAGGTGTAACCTATCTATATGTGTCACTTTTATTTTACTGATACGACTTAAAAAATATATAATAGTTTTGCTTCTCTGAGTAAACTTAATTATGATATTTTACTTAATTATGATATTTGGATTTTCGAGTTTTTTACACATTTTAAACTTTTCGAAAATCCAACATAAAAACGAATTACAACATGTGTTTTTAAATAGTAAAATGTACATTAATAACAACAGTTTTTTAAGATATCTAAAATTTACTATAATATGTTTGTAATTACTAAGAAAACCACGCCATAATCTTAGATTTTGGATTTTCTAATTAGGTAATAGCGACTGACTTCGATACTATAACTAGAGGAGTTGCTTTTTATATTATATTAATGTGTTATTTTTAACTTTAATTTGTTTGCTATAAATAATGAGATTTAAATAATATCTATAGTTTTCTGTTATTAAACTTATTCTTATTACAAGTAAATATACTGAAAAAAAAAACAATAGCTTATCGGACTAGACTGTTACCTAATACTGTTACCTAATAGTGACAATAACTAATAATAATTAGAAAAATGGCTGTACCCTTACAATAGTTTGTACTAAATGTAACCACAAGAGAATAATAAGTTTCTGATAACTCAAAGTATAAGTTATAAGTAGGCTATTATTAAAAACACAAGCAACCCATACCAACAATGTATGAAGAAAGTCCGTGACCTATTTCATATGTTATATAAATATTCACTCGCATGATTGATTAACAACGTCTCTCTTTATAAGAACACCGTGTTTAATTTTGTAGAAAATATTTAAGACAAAAAAAAAACAATGAAAACCGGCTTCGTGCCATATCACTTAGATATGCACACAGTTGCACAGTTGCAAAAATAGCAAAAGGCTAAGTGGCAGAACTCAACACCGCATTTTGTCTTTATCTTTTACTAAAAGCTAGAAATGAAACTATTTCAGTTTTCCCAATAACACTGCCACAAAAGATGAGAGTTTAAATGAAAAAATACTACAAAATGCCTAAAAAATTGCAAAAATAGGTGAATTAACGTAATTATCATATCTATGTGTATATGCAGAGCTCGTTTTTGATAATAAGTTAGTAAGTGATGGTGAAATTTAAATAACAAGTGATAATTATGCAGATTTCAAAACGCTAAATTATATATAAATTACTTAAAATATTAATATACGTTATATCTATTTATAGTTTTGTATAAAAAATGGTTATTGGCGGAACTCAACACCGCTCTTTACTTCTAGCGTAGTTAAGAGCGGTGTTGAGTTAAGAAATAAAAATAATTCATTTCAAATCTGAACTCGCAACCATCGCGTTTACAGTCAGACGTTTCCACTGTACCATGACGGTTTTCTTTATTTCGTTTTTATATATATATATATATATATATATATATATATATATATATATATATATATATATATATATATATATATATATATATATATATATATATATATATATATATATATATATATATATATATATATATATATATATATATATATATATATATATATATATATATATATATATATATATATATATATATATATACATATACATATACATATACATATACATATACATATACATATACATATACATATACATATACATATACATATACATATACATATACATATACATATATATATACATATACATATACATATACATATATATATATATATATACATATATATATATATATATATATATATATATATATATATATATATATATATATATATATATATATATATATATATATATATATATATATATATATATATATATATATATATATATATATATATATATATATATATATATATATATATATATATATATATATATATATATATATATATATATATATATATATATATATATATATATATATATATATATATTATTAATTCACATTATAATATATTTTCGCATTAATATTAACAAAACAAAGAATAGGTTTTAACAAAAATACTTTATTCATAGCCACATAAAGTAAACAACTTGTTTGTTCTGCGTTTTCTTTTGTACATACTAAGTGTTGTTCTTTCGTCTATTACAAGATTTCGCCATTAGACTTATTTTCAAAGGTAAACAAATGTATTAATATACGAATAGATTATAAGCATAAAAAATATAAAAAATATACTTTTTTAAGTTTTTTTTTAAGTTAAATAACTTATTCTAAGGCAGGATTATAATTTGTAACTGTACAACATTATCACATATTATTATAATACATATATATATATATATATATATATATATATATATATATATATATATATATATATATATATATATATATATATATATATATATATATATATATATATATATATATATATATATATATATATATATATATATATATATATATATATATATATATATATATATATATATATATATATATATATATATATATATCTTTATATTTCATCTATTTTAAATAGAACATTATTCTCTATGTAAAATTCAAACTACAATTTAACAAAATCGAATCCACACCTTTGAAACACCTCCAAACAACTAATCTACATTTAAAATCTCCATATATCTTAATCCTGCTAAAAGAAAACACAGTCTATCCCCATCTTCCGCGTCCATATATCAAAAGTGCTTTAAATATGTTATTTTGTAAAATTTCAAACCCGGATACTCGTAAGTTATGGTTTCTATAAATAGGCATCCATAGACGCTCCTTCCTCTAAATGACTTTAGTTACTTTAACTTGACGTGACAATTTTAAGTGTAGATGTTATTAATGTTGGCATTACATTATAGAAGTTTAACTGAGATATATATCTTAGACAGTAGTTATTTTGTTTTTCGTGTTTCATACGAATATTTAAAAAAAATATCATGACACTATATACCTTTCTTATTATATGTAAAAAAGACATACTAATTATCGTTTATTTTTTAAAAGTATGAAATATATATGTAGGATTATTTTACTTTCACTCAGAAATCAGTCTTTTTTTGACTGGACTTAAACTCATTACCTTCATAGTTTACAGCCAAGTACGCTGGCACTGTGCCACAGTGGTGTCTTACCTAACAATGTATATAAAATAAACTAACTCGACACAATTCTTTCTTTGTATTGTTATTACAAAAATATATGAAGTTTTTAATTTACAAAGTAGCCAGAATTTCGCGATAACACTAAACGTTAGATGCAGATTACCTTAAATTTGAGATCGTTACCAGAGATTAAGCAGCAAAGAGTCAAGTTCAAATTTTGACATTTTCAAATTCCATACTACAATATTTCTACAATAAGTGGTGTAGATTGATTATAAAGGTATTTGACTATAACCGTGCTAGTTGTCAGTTCGAACGACACTAGGAAGGAGTGAACTTTTTATTTCCTCGTAGAGACACGCTGCGTTTACGAATTCGGTAAACCGGAGAACCGAGAGTTTCGACACTAAATTTTCTCCGCTCTTATTAGCAAGAAGTCGATTCATTATTTAACATTTAAAATATTATATCCCACAGGGTAGACAAAGGGAATCTAGCGTTAAGACTTCCGCTCTATTTTCAAAATATTGCGCGTTAATTCAGAGTTCAATTCTACTTCTCTGCTTTTATTTCCTTCTATTGCCCGATCGAGAAAATTAAATAATTCAATACACCGAGGAAGATTTGAAGCAACAACCCTTGCGTTTCCAGTCGCTGTGCCACTGCGTATTGACGACTTTTACTATTTTTAATGAAGGAATTTAAAATATTATAAATTATAAACACATTCACACATATGAAACTGTTTGAGTATTTACTTTTTTTAGAAACGCCATAAAATATATTTAAGGCGTAAAGGGTGCTAGTTAAGTTGATGTTACTTTACGAGACATATATGCTGACTTTCTACTTGTACCTATAGTACGCGATATTTATGCTATTAAATTAAGAAAAAGCAAAGTGTTTTGTGGATATTAAACGAGATTGGAGAATATAGTGATATGGAGAAATGCAGATTAAAGTTTTGTATTATTTTTAACAATCGAATAAATAGCTACGAAGTTAATTTATATTTTAACTATTTAATTAATAGATCCTTCTATAAACTAAAGTTAGACGTTCTAAATATATTTTTATAAAATAGTTTTTTTACTACACAGACCTTATATAAAATTTTATTCGACTGAAGATCACTCGATACTAATTATCAATAGGAATGAGAAGAGTAAATCGATTATCTTAGTCGTGATATCTCGACTATGAACGTCATTAGTGGTTTGGGACTTCCGGCCGTCAAATTAATATATATCTGATATGTTGATTTTCTGTACTTAATTGAGATGAGACGGGTCTAAAAGTATCCTGTGGGAGAAATAATAAAAATATGCTAAGATTAATTGTATTATTGAAAACTGCGGCATATTTATATATTAGTAGTTTTATATTTTTATTTGTAAGAAAATTTCCTTATTGTTGTTTAGGATTTGAGTTAGTGTTTTTATATACGTTAAATAAGTCAATTCTTTTATTTTCTTTCGGAATATTACTATGAAGGTTCCTAAATAAAATTCTTTTTATTTTTTGCACTTCATCTTGTGAATAGTTTAGTCGTTAGTATATATTTCATTTGCTGTTCAAATTAAAATTTACCTAATTTCATGTCAGGCATCTTATTTCTTGCATATTTTAATTTCTTATATATATTTCATAAATTTTTACTTTGTAAACTATACTCTAATATAGAACAATCGTAAATGAACAAACAAAAACAAATTATAGCTTATAATAGCCTAAGGAAAAAGTGAAGAGATAACTTTAAAAAGTTAAATTTAGCATAGAAGATTAAGTAGGAGTTAAACACATGTTGGTTGTTTTAAAGCCCTATTAGATATTGTTTACTGATAGATTGCCTCAGTGAAAGACGATAGTAAGAATACCTCATTATTTATAATATTTTATCCAGGACTTGGTAACTCGTGTAATACTATTTTTGTTTATTATATTAAAGAATCTTAGCAATCTTAAGTTTAGCCCACGCTAATGGTATAGACTATAGCTGGACTATAGCCAGTCTAAGGTTGGAATATATAAAATGTGTAATCTCCCTTTTTTCCTGTAAGCACTTGTTGAACTTTAGAGAAATCCTCTCTTTGTTTTCCCCTACTCTCCCCAAGGACCAAACATACCAAAATTTCCATTTCGGCGCTGAGCTATATCGGCTATAGCCACGTTGTCTGCCTGTCAGTAACAGAAATTGTGTATATATGGATATAGTGTCGGCCTTAAGTCCTCTTCTATACAACCACTTTATATTATCTCGTATAGGGCCCAAATTACAATATTTGAGTGTAGAAAATTTCAAACTTTAAAGATTTTTATAAATGATTTTAAAAGGCAATTTTATCAGATATATTGATAACGCTTATGATTTCATCAAGATAGTAGTGAGTGTGACTTCCACTACACTGCATTAACATACATGACTCATGATTTAGGAGAGGACTTTGTGATAGATTGTTATGTCCTCAACCCTAAAAAACTCAAGAATAGCAGAGCTTTTACCTTTAAGTACTACGTAGTCATATACGTTTTTATTGCATTAGAAATACACAAGGTAAATGTATAAAGAAATAAAGTTAGTATGAAGTTATCTCTACAACATTTTTTTTTTGGCCAACATGTCAAAGTGAATGAAGGTGGCGTATAGAGAAAATTTAAAAAAAAAACTTAATTATATTTTTAATTGATTTAGTCAATACTAAAACTATACTACAAAATAGTCAAATACTTATTTAAATATTATTATTTGAATAAAAAACCACTTTGCATAATATCTACATATCATATTCGGACATTTTATAAAATATGATTCTCCCAACGGGACTTAGCGAAATAACGTTATAAATGGCAAAAAAATCCTGATAACAGATTAAAACAAAAATGTGCGGAAAAGTTTTTTAATTAATCACTTCCGCAATTAATGTAAAGCTTCGTAATATAGAAAAATATTTTAAATTAATGTACCCAATATCTGTCAAAAGCTTAGCTGATATTATTTATGTTATTATAAGTTTAATTATTAATAAAATTTAGTTGTATAATTATAAGGTTTTAAGCGTATAAAATTATTCCTTCAAACGAGATTCGAACTCACACCGCTCCAAGCATGTAACGTGTCTATTGCAGGAGACCCCGACGACCCCACACATCCGAGTTTATTTTGACATGCGGATCTCAACACGGGATAGGAAGTAGTAACATTTTAATAGTTACAAGGAACGTGACCGATTGTTAGTTTTTTCAGTGTCCATAAAAATTGTTATCGATTTCGGGACCACACGTGGAACTTGTCTATGAAGTTTATTGATAAATACATTACAACACCCCCAAAACACGAATGGTATGTATGATATTTTAAGCAAAATTAGCAGTATTGAGAACTGAAGGAAAAGAATTATCGTCATAATTTACACGATTTGAGTTGCTATAGAAAGCTTCATTGTGATTGTATTAAAACATTTATTTTTTTGTCTAAAAAGCATTTTGTAGTAGAGAAAAATATATTTTATTCTTAAAATGATATATAATGCGACTGTTTGTAATCAAGTATTGACATCGTTACAATATCTTATATATGAAACTAAAACTACTATATCGATAAATTTTAAAAATCAGAAAATCTAACCTTTATCCATTTGATAAACCTAGTTTTAACTAACATTAAAATAAATGAACAGAAGACAATATAAAGCAACAGCGCCACTCGCCGCTAGATGGCGCTACTCGTGGCGCTTTTGAACTAAAAGCGTTAACAAAACTATTAATTTTAAGAACTTACTAGAACTCATTAGTTTAATAAAATTAGTTATTAGTCTTGTTACTTTTATATTATATAGATAAAAACATATAACTTTAGTAAGAATTTAAATAATCATGAAGAAAACATATTTTCAATGTGTAATTTTGTGGTAAAAATCAAAAAAATAACACGTGCTCAATATCGTTTAGATAGTTGTTGAAACCGATATTTTCATATAACATACGAAGACAACATTTGTGTGTAAATATAACAAAAGCTCATTCATACGTTAAGTATTAGAATACGTGTTTAGTCTAATTTTAGATACGATCTGTATGTAGGTGTTCCTTTTGAGGGATGAAACATATTATATAACATTAAATATATGTTTACAAATATATGTAAAAGTAAGTAATTTATATACGAATTTCTATATACATTTCGAGAAAAAAGGATTATTTTAGCACGTCCCAGTATTTAATTTTTTGTTTATTTAAAATGATATTTTAGTTAGAATTCACTTAATTATTTTATAAGAAGTAAAATATAGAATAGTAGGGACGGAGAAAGTAGGGACTAAGCAACAGAGTGTCTTAACACTAGGTATCTATGATTCTTACAGTTCCCTCTTGCCATGTGCGGGATAAAGCGTGAAGATAAAAAAGTAAAAAGAATTTAGATCACAGTTAGTTTTAAATAATAATTACTTTGAATATGATATGACATCATATAGAATATTATGAAATGACGAAAAATTCTAAGAAAACGGGAAAATATATAATTCCACTATGACGTATACGGTAACATATTGCAAACAATTTATTTATATTTAAAACTGTAATATAGCTTACTGTAATACCAAAACTTTATAATAAATAGTGATTACGAATATTTGCTTTACGTACAAATTGAATCACTCTTCTAGTGACATATCACTAACATTTTTATCACTATCACCAACATATTTAATAACATCACTATACATTCCTTTCTTTATTTCGTATAAACAAAATATAAAGAAAGCAATATCCCTATACAGTAATTAATTAAACAGATGTTCTAAAGCAATTTTAAGTTGAACCAATGATTAAACTTTGAAACATAAAATGCTAATACAAAAAAAACAGGTGGTTCTAATTAATGTATCGATACAATTAAATATTAATCGATTTATAAACGAGAATTCGGGTCCCGTTATCGATCGGAGATACGAGATTGACTGAGATATGGAAATGCTTGAGATAAAGTGCTTTATTGCTTAAAATTAATTAAATTCCTATGGTAAAAAGATTAATTAACATAATTTCTCTACAAATGTATGGACGACGATGGATTAAAAGTATGGGACGGATATTTTAACGGTCTGGTTCTTAAATATGTTTTGAATTTATGAAGATTTGTTAGTGTTTGTGTTTTTTTATAATACTATTGTTACTTAGTATTAAATATTTATATACTTCATTTCTTAATGTACAAGACAAAATTCATTATTGTTCAAAAAATAGCAAAATTCTTTAGTATTTGAGCGACCAATCAAACACATATTCACATAACAGAAAGATAAACTAGTCTTAGCAACATATTAAAATATTAAAAATCCCAAAGCTAATTTTGTTTTTAATTAAAAAAAGCTTTCGAAAACATATATAGCTATGCCTCGACAAAAATACATTCGATTGAACTATTTTTTCGAAAGTGGACAACCGACAGACAAACCGAGGCAAACTAAATTATATGAACGTGACCAGGTCGCACGATTTGAAGTTCCTTCTGAGATGACTTTTTTATTATATAGAAATACGTGTCCAGGTTAATAGGCGAATCCAGTCTTGCTGAACTTAAGAAAAAATATCTTATAATAATACTATTTTTTTATATCAACTTTAACTTTTCAAATGGATCGAAATTCTTTAATTAAATTCAATTGTAAAATAAATCTCCATATATCATTTCAGTTTTAAGATATACAGCATTAGCATAGCATTTTAACATATTATAGTTAAAATAATTATTAATTTTAAATACAGCACCTAAATATGTATTTTAAATTTTTATATATTTTTGTCATACAAAATATTAATAACAAAATAAAGACTTAATTATCTAAAAGCAGTATTGAAACATTTATTTTATTAACACGTGTTACAGAGCGTTTCTCTAATTGATAGTAAACGTATCCTCTTAACTAAAATTAGCTAAAATCGTTTGAGTCTCGAACCAAAACATTTTGAATTATTTACTTTATCTTCGAAACTATGCGGGTTTCGTTCTGATTTAATTAATTACATTACTGTTACTTTATCACTGTTACTATTAACGAGGCAATTTCAAAGTTTTGAAAAGCTTTCTTTTAAATTGAGCTTTTAAGTTCATTTGATTATAACAAAACTTTTAAAATTATTTTTTTACAATACATATGTTTAAGTTACATATATTTATATTTTTACCACATTTTGTATGAATCATAACAATTTATTGATTACTTATTGATTCATAATGAATTAACCATTCACTTTGTCCAATACAGATAACGCATTGTTTTGACGTCCTTACAGAATGCAAACATTTACTCATAAATAAATATGAAATTTATCACCGCAGTATACATTGAACGTAAATCCCGAGATAGGCCTATAAAATACAAAACTTTGCCTCAACTTTTAACAGTAAATTAAAAAAATAACTTACCTAAAACTACCAATATGAAGCACAAACTAATGTACAAGATCATCAGGAATCTTTGGTAACTAATAAACTAATATTATACACAGAAATGGCAATCATCTACGCGATTGCCTATAATTTATATCACAGCACATCACTAGCTACACAGTTCACGAACAGTCGCACTGCGATCCCATCAAGCCATCACTATTACGAGCACATAATTTTTTTGTAGCCGAGTGCATTCGGACAACTTTTTATTCCCCAACTAAAACTTTCGGTCATCGTATTCTTGACTCGTTACGTTGATATTCACAAAGTTTCATGTCTATAAATGTTAATAAGCAGTGTTAAACACAGTTTAAAATTAAAATGAGTTTAGTATAAATTGTTTAAGTGTTATAATGTACGATAATTTCTAGCGGAGAGCGTCACAGGTCCGTCCTGTGCGACGGTTGGGACGAAACTGGCGTGAAGTTGGTCGGGATTGGTGAAGAAGCAAGAATGCGCGGCGCATGGTTGCCTCAGCGGCCACGCTTGACTTGCTACCCGTCCGAAATGTAGAGCCATTCAAACGCAACTTACCTAAGTGAACCCACGGCATTTGCACATAGCCGGGTAATATAACCAGATAGACTTGTGTATTGTTTGCAGCGACGCTCTCGGTCTTGGCCGCTTTCGTTCCGTAGGTAGGTAGGGTATGGGATATTGCATTCTGTTCGAGCCCGTCTTTAATAAAAAAAACAGGTATACAAACTGACGATGCTTCTAGTTTAGTTCAGAAATTTTAAGCGATATTATTAAAATATTATATATATATATATATATATATATATATATATATATATATATATATATATATATATATATATATATATATATATATATATATATATATATATATATATATATATATATATATATATATATATATATATATATATATATATATATATATATATATATATATATATATATATATATATATATATATATATATATATATATATATATATATATATATATATATATATATATATATATATATATATATTAGATTTTTTGGCGAAATAGTAAACAATTAATAGCTATTTTAATGTATAAATTGGTTTTAAATTCAATATCTACAATGAATCTGACCGCGTTAGCAATAAATTATTATAATTAGCGCTTCGTTTATTGAAATTATAGATGATATAACATTAATATGTACATTTATATAAAAAGCTATCATTAAGTAAATAACTGTTGGTGTGAAAATATATTATCAATTCCAGGTCAGGTTAAAGTAAATTATAACGTCGGCCATTGCGAGTATTGACAGTGTTATCGAGATGCTAATAAAAATATGAATAAATTGTATACGAAATATTCGTTAAATATAAAGAGATTTTATATTCAATACGAATAGTTTAATTACAATTTAGTTTTTACGTATACAAATGTTGGTGTGTTATTTGTTCCGCTATATGTATAAATAAACAAAATTACATAAATGTCAACAGAATTACCGTCAAGTTAAAATACTTTATACTACAAATTAATTGCTATCTTATAACTTATTTTTTTTTGCTTCACGCTTTATCCCGCACAAGGCAGGGTAGGCTGAGGGAACTGCAGGAACCGTGGGAACCTAGTGTTAAGACACTCTGTTGCTTAGTCCCTGGTTTCTCTGTTCCCAGAGCGAAGCTAGTTGCCAGAGCAAAGAAAATGGAAATAGAAAAATCCGTCTTCTTCTAGTGAGAATCAAACCCAGAAACCGTCGCGTTTACAGGTAGCCGCTTACGCCTCTGCGCCACAACGGTCTTTAATATGTTATACCTAATACAAGTATATTTACATATATAGTATATAAGGGTAAAATAAAGTCGACATACTACACTCCACTGTGTGATTTTTAAGCACAGAAGTCCTAAAAACATTAGGTTGTATATATACGTATCTACAATCTGTAGAAAAAAAGACGATAAAACTTAAAAAGTCTCGTTAAGGGTGACCATTAGGGTCTCGGCCATCAGAACAAAAAAGCGTCCTCTGCATTTAAAAAGCAAAATGAATTTAAGTTAAAAATAGTAAAGTCAAAAGTCGTGTAAAGCGAGCAAGGGATAGGAGCGTTTGAATATTTGAGATCGAATAGTATTTTGTGTTTTTGAAATGTTACTGTAATGTATGTAGTATTTTTTTATTTTACTTGCTTACTGTTGATTAAACATCTTTTTCCTAATATATATAAATAATATTTAAATATCTTTTCTCCTGTAGATACTCTTTAGAGAGTCCTGAGTTCAAACTGCCCTCTTAAAAACATTTATATATATTTTCAATCTCCACATGTGAAGACACTTCGTTCACCGTATTACTAAGGTAGTAAATTCGAATCAATTTAAATCAAATATTTACTTCAAAGATTTTATTACAACTTAAATTTACATAAAATCCGACTAATACTCTATTTAAAAAGCAAAATTATCTGGAATTGTCTATATAGAAATCTAAATATTTCTATATATATATATATATATATATATATATATATATATATATATATATATATATATATATATATATATATATATATATATATATATATATATATATATATATATATATATATATATATATATATATATATATATATATATATATATATATATATATATATATATATATATATATATATATATATATATATATATATATATATATATATATATATATATATATATATATATATATATATATATATATATATATATATATATATATATATATAATTTAGTTTCTATAATACAGATGGATTAACAAAACGGTTAAAGTTAATTTTATGCGCGTTAGCATCGGGTGTATTCAATTAGTTGACGCTTGCTACCTGCTATTGTTCCCTTTTTCCTTTTACAGAGCTCTAGGGTTCCCTTGTTCATTAACCGCAGTATTTTTAAATAATAACTTAGTATTTTGTTACTTTGAAATGTTTTCTTGTAAACTTTGTAAATTTAAAAATTTGTTTTAAGAATATAGAGAGAACGTATTATATTTTTTCTCTCCACACGATATTATATGTAGCAGAGTAAACAGTGAATATAGTGTCAAGATACTTCGTTTAACGCTTCTGCTCAAATGTGGGATATTGCATGTTGAGTTTCGAAATTGTACGCGGCTTTATACTTTAATAATATATGTTATAATAAATATACATGTAATATATACACATATGTTCAAAATGTTATGTTACATATAAATATATACCTGATCATTCATAAGAGGATATCGAACCCAGAATAATCGCATTTACAGTCAGGTGTTAACACACTGAGTCAGATGGCCTCAATAATTATTATTTAGTCCATAATAGATCCGTGTGTCCATTTAATAAAGACATTATCTTATAATTTAAGGCTCATATTTCAAAAATATTTACAAATATATTTTGAAACATAGCCCATTCTCTATTTATATGTTTATATAATATATTATAATACTTTCTCGTCGACCGGGACCGTCGTGGCGCAGAGGCGCAACGTCTGCCTGTAACGCGACCAACGCGACGGTTTCTGGGTTCGATCCCCAGTCGGGGAAGATGGATTTTTCTATTTCCATTTTCCTCGCTCTGGCAACTAAGGCAAAGCGCGGCGTTGAGTTCCGCCACTCAACACGCAATGCCTCGAAAACGGCGGAAAGCGGGGACGGAGTAAGCAGGGACTATGTAACGGAGTGTCTTAACACTAGGTTCGTATGGTTCCTGCAGTTCCCTCTGCCTACCCTGCCATGTGCGGGATAAAAGCGTGAAGCTAAAAAAAAAAAATAATAATACTTTCTTTTGAACGGTGATTTATTAAAATAAAAAAAGCACAGAATTCCACAACTTTTGTGTATTGTTAGTAATATTGCAATACTTCATCGTCTCAACTTTTAGTTGTTTCTTTATTAATATAGTTTAAAAAGAAAGTTTACCTTATATAAGAAATTTTCTTTCCATATAGTAATATTTTGTATGAAAATGATTTATGATTGAATTGTAAATATTTGCTTTTAAGCTTTAATATAAGCTTTAAGGCCTTAGAGATTTTATATAATAAAAATAGAATAATTTTTGAGTGAGGCCGTCGTGGCACAGCGCATAGACTGACTAAATGCGGCGATCGTGCGTTTGATTCCCATTCTCATAATGCTCTATTTTGTACGATTAGGCCAATAGTGCAGTGATATATACATTATATTTGTTTTCTATTTTGACTTTATATATAAAATGATGTTTTTATATGTATTTTCATTATATATAATTAAATGCCATACTGAGTTTTAATTTAAGTAAAAAAGTAAAAAAAAACATATTTGACAGATTATATATAAATGAATTAAATCAACCTGAAAAACTTTAAAATTCCATACAATCAAGACCAGAGCAGATCACTATAATTAACTATAATTAATTATATTATCAGTACGTCATTTCTTAGTTAAAAAACAAGCAAGTGCAATGACTCACTTTAACAACTATCTATTGAAACGGCGTTTGATATTTAACAAAAGAATTCCACTCGTACGTACATTAGGAAACGTAATAAATAATATTTTTTTGAATTTTTTACACAATTAGAGGCGCTATTCATAAAACGTCGCATCATCTTGTTTTTTAATGTTGTCCTTGACTTTGTTTATGTGCTTTTTAATAAGACACATGTGTATGTGAATATATATATTTTTTATTTTCAGCATGTATTGTCTCAAATTCAGGCGAAGAGCAGAGTATCTCGATACTAGTCCATTCAATTTAAAAAAAATTATATACTTATTAAATACTTAAAAAAACATATAAAAAATTTGAAAAAAAAAATCCTACAGAGTTGTCAAAAGCGCAATATATTATATTAAGCATATAAAAATTTCAAAATGGCGTGATGAAAAATGCGTAGCTTAGTGGTCAGAGCGCTTGCACGGTTTATAAGAGGCGCAGATTCAAACCCCGCTGCTTTCAAATTTTTACATATATTCTTTAAGTATTTTAATCTATCTTTAGTGTGAAAAAAGATTTTAAAAAATCGTAAAAATATGAAAATTGCATTATCATATAATACAAAATCCTTCTATCCATATCCTTAATCACCACTTGCCTCAATTCCATATTTTTCTGCAGACATAATGATATATGTATGATTTACAAGAGACTAATGTAGCAAATACAACCTTTTATCGTCTAACTCCAAGCCGACCCTCACCAATGAATGGGATTCATCAAAACAAATCAAGAGCTAAGCAGACGAGTGTACTAGAAAACATAGAACCGGTCTATTTTGTTGTCATCTGAAGTATATGTTACGCACATATATATAAAGCATATATATAAAGCAGAAAATGGAATATTCAAAGCTGTATAAAAGCCAATTAAATATAGTTTTTTTTGTTGTTATATACAGTTCTCTTTAAGGGTAGGGTTATATTGGCATATAGTGATGTATAACGTACATAACATATATATGTTTCTAATTTGTTCATTTATTAAATAATCTGCAATCAATATTATATTAAATGAAAGCAAAACATAGTATATTTAAAAATTAAATCAATGTAGAAATAGGTTTCCACAACTATTTCTACTTCTGTTTTTTCACACAAATTTAATATATTAATATTTGAAAAAGCCTACAGCTACGATTGAAAGTGTACGATATTAAA
Organism: Dione vanillae; assembly: GCA_037178615.1. Classification (NCBI taxonomy): domain Eukaryota; kingdom Metazoa; phylum Arthropoda; class Insecta; order Lepidoptera; family Nymphalidae; genus Dione; species Dione vanillae. The sequence goes on from JAZFAU010000262.1 coordinate 1,059,269, forward strand.
ATATGTTAACTAATGTAGGCCAATATTTTAAATTGAAAGTTTATATCATTATCAGGTGCTTTTAAACAGGTAGAGATAGTGCGTACTACGTCTACCTCGTCAAAAGTTCCTATTAAATAAAAAAGTAAAAAAAAAAAACCGTATAAAATGGAATTCGCGCCGTATGTCATTTAGGTTCACGCTTTACATAGCATTTTTGGATGTTGAGTTCAAGACAAATTCTAGGCATCGAGTGTTGAATGACAGTGATCAACACTGCGCTTAATCTCGCCTATACTAGCCTCCAAATGACATTTTTTTATTTATTTCTTAAAGGAAACAACAGTTTAGCAAGTAACAGAAATAGAAAACATAGAAAATAAACACACAATATCGTTACCACGAATCCGTATTGAATCCGCGACCGTTGACAGTCAGATGACTTCCCACTGTGCCACAATAGCCTCTAATATTCTGGTATATTTTAGAAAATATCTACATAAAGTTCAGTACAAACTTTCTATAGTGGTTACGTCTCTAGCTAGCGGTAAAAATATCACGAATAACAAAAGAGCAGTACAAAACTCCAATTTTACGCATTTCAAAGTACATTTCTGTTTAAAAAACAGTGAGTCGACACTTTATGAAAAAAAAAAATAGTAGCAGCTTTCAAATAAAGCTTACCTGCATACAAAGTTTCCTCTAAATTACGCCCCATTTCAAACAGATAAGATAAGCTAAGGTAGATAACGGCGTTGAGTTACTGCTATACACTTTCATATTGTACTGCGTTACTCAACGCCGTGATTTATATTAGCTTACTTAACATTTAAATACATAATTAGCAAGAAAATATATTACCAAACATCTAAAAATGACGCATTAAAGTGTTAATTCGAAACTTTAGGCAGATTGTACACACTCTACTCTAATGGCGTTACAGCTATCAAGCTCAAACTTAGTAACTTATTTACCCAAATTTCTGTGTAAAATTAAATTAAACTTTGCAACAGTTCAGAACAAGTCGTAGTCGGTACTTGCGTGTCACTGTTGTATTATGTTTGTTAGTCTTTGTGCTTCAAATAAGCATCGAATTAGCATAATATAAAAAGTACAAGTAAATGTTGACTGTAAGTGTCGACTGTTGACTGTTATTTGAAAATAAATATAATTAGACCATTATATATAAATATACATCATGATGTATATGTATGTTATTTTAGGTGTGTGATCTAAAATAATAACATTTAAAATTATATATTAGTTAAATGACATAATGAGTTTAGCGATGTCGTAAATAAATCTTTACACACGAGGACCGTTGTGGTGCAGAGGCATAGCGTATGCCTGTTAACGCGATGGTTTGTGAATTCCATTCCCATGAGGAGAAGATGGATTTTTTATTTCCGTCTTCTTCGCTTTGGCACCTAAGCAAAAGTGCGATGCGTTCCACCACTCAACACACAACACAAAGCCTCGAGAGGGCGAAAAGCGGGTAACGGAGTGTTATGACACTAGGTCCCACGGCTCCTGCCGCTCCCTTTACCTACCCTATCTACTCTGCTATGAGCGGGATAAAGCGTGAAGCTGTGTGTAAAAGCACAAAGCACAGCATCTGCATGTTCTGGGTTTCTGTCTGGGTTCGATTCCCATGACAGGAGCATGGATTATTTCATTTTCTTCACTCTGACAAGACAAGACAGGAGTAGTGTTGAGTTCCGCCACTCAATGCGCAAACGCGGACGCACGCAAAAGCGGAGAACGGAGAATCTTAGCACTAGGTTTCCCCTGCCTACCTTAAGAGCGGGATATTACCATAAAAAACAATTTTTAAACAATTTTCACCTGTGGATGTAAATAGCTATAACAATATATCCCTTACAGATTGAACCTACATCTACAGTACAATACACTACTATTCAAAAACAGCGTCTATATATTAATTATTTATTCATATATTATTAAATCATTTTTCTTAACTGCCTTCGTTTACCGAAACGCGAAAACAAATGAAATTTGATTAACGCCAACATGACGTTCGGTAATGAGAAGAAATCCGCGCAACGTATTGTACTCGGTTATTAAGATTGATGTGCCACTTATTAAATTTCCTTGTTTCGATATACCTGAAGCTTTTGTTTGTTTATGATTAATAATAAACACTAATATGTATGGAAATGCTTGTAATTCTGAGACGGTTATGACGTATTGGATTTTTTTCCGTAAATACGACTTATATTTATATATTTTATATAGAAATTAATAAAAAATTCGAAACGAAATTAGAAAATAATTTGTTTTCTACATATCAAATCCAACCTAACCTAAAAAGACCTTAACGCTTCACTCAGATTGCCACTGCGTCACGAAAACCATCTCTCTAGTTAATTTAATAATATTATAAAAGGTGAATCAAAATAAATTATACTTGAAGTTAACATCAGGCATACAATCAGTATATGCAATTTCACACTTTGCGCGTCAATCCTGACGGTTGCATGCGAATGGGGCCCGTGTGATTAGCATTTTTAAAATAATTATCAACTAAGTTATAATGTGAGATACGATCTGTCAATCTTGTACATCACATTTCGATGTTGTGAAAAAAGATTAAATTATATAAAATTGCCCAAAATTAACATTGGTGAGTCATAGATTCACTTCCCAGTCGGAGGAATTATTATATTTATATTGTAATTTGCTGCTAGGCTAGGCAAAGGACGGCGTTGAGTTCCGCTCCACACACAATGTCTCGATTGTCTCAAAAACTGGGTGTATGTATACGAACAAAATAATTTAGGACGATGTTTCCTCTGCATTCCCTACTAAATAGTATAATATGTGAAAATGCATTATCTTATATATACACCACAAGTCGTACATACTTTATGCTCTTTTTACGACTGCGGTGATAGCAAAGCAAACTCTTTTATAGACGCCGTTATTACACTTCATAATCTGTAACTTTAAAGACTATTTTATTATTATTATCGTATATATGCTATGTCATTAACAAATTGAGAGGTAATCATCTAAATTAATACGAACTAAAAAACATACTACGAGACTTTTGTTCTTGCTAATTTCTTCTCTTTTATACTAATATGTTTTAAATCTTTTTTATTTCTGTAATGACTTCACTAAATAATACAGGCTTTTATGATTTTTATAAAGTACTATGTTCAATATTCAATGCCTACTATTTAACTTCTGCGTTCAATATTAGTTTAAAAAAAAAAATGTGTCAAAATAATCAAAAATAATGTTTATTACATCAGATTTAATAGATTTTATTTGTTAGATCTAATTATAGCTTTTTTTTCTTTTTTTAGCTTCACGTTTTGTCCCACTCATAGCAAGATAGACAGAGGGAACCGCAGAATAATTATATAATAAATACGTATGGCGTAGTGGGATAGAGCCCGACTATAAATGAAGTAAGTTCACCTTGCGCGGCGTTTAGTTCCACGTGGTTAAGTATCTCTAATTTAGACGGAAACCATAGAAACAAAGAGTTCTTTCTCTCTCTCTTTGCTATATATATTATTCTACGTCTAATATCAACTTATAAACAAAAATGACTATAAAACGAGGCAAAAGGGTATATAAAGACTATATGAATGTAGGACTTGGTTTAGTTACCCCGCTAAGAATAAAGTGTAAGGCTTAAAACGCAAAAAAAACCTCTTCTCACATGTTATTACTTTACAAGGTATATTTACATAAAAAATACACTCAACATATTTAATTTAAATTTATTAATGAATGCTACTTATGCATTTTGTGTCAAGAGGCGCCTTAATGCGACGGCAAGGTGCCGTCATAACTGGGTTAAGACACGCCTAGGTGAAGGTTAAATGAGCTTAAATCCTAAGTTTTTTGCTTTATCTCGTCGTTTCAGTTCTAATTTCTTGAAAAATTAATTTAATAAACATTAAATGGTGAATATAAAAGAAACTGTTTAGTAAATAATTATGTATTGAAATAGTTCTATAATTAAAATTTAAGTGTTATATTTAAAATTAATTATTTTTTTTATTTTATATGTCAATGACAAACTAAAACAACTTATTTTAAGGAAATTAGTATAAATCGTGAATGGTACAAACTCTATTAATTATCTAGTATTCTCTAGGAATACATATTACCTATCAATATATCATGAAGTTTGACATATTGTTTACATGTAACTTAAGTATACTATGTTATGGTAACAAAATATGTTATGTTATATATGTTTCAGATATTATACATTGGCGGAATTTAACGCCGTTTTTGCATATTAGAGCATAGATATAAAAAAATATATTTTCTAGGTTAGAATCGAACCCAAAACGATGGTGATTACAAATAACAGGCTATCTGTTTCACTGTGCCAAGACGAAATTGAGAGGTCCATGTCCCATATAAATAATTCACTATACGAGAAAAGTGACAAAGGTAGATAAAGCTTTTTTGTATGAAACGTATCGTATGTATACTAAAATATTATCTTTTATTTTAAAAGCTCGACGATTCGATATGCTCACGTTAAAAGTTTCAAGTATTTTATAGATCGACCGTCATATATTTATGATATCCTATGGCTTTCAGTTAATATTTTATTCTTATTTACTTTAGCTTAACGCTGTATGCCGCATATAGCACGGTATAAGGTTAAAACATTCCGGTTCTTGTTTTTTGAGATGTTCTGTGGCGGAACTTAACGCTGTGCTTTATGTTTTTACGTGCCATACAAGTAATGTGTGAAGAAAACGAAAATAATTAATTGTTTATAATTGTTTACTATTGGTAATATATATATATATATATATATATATATATATATATATATATATATATATATATATATATATATATATATATATATATATATATATATATATATATATATATATATATATATATATATATATATATATATATATATATATATATATATATATATATATATATATATATATATATATATATATATATATATATATATATATATATATATATATATATATATATATATATATATATATATATATATATATATATATATATATATATATATATATATATATTTTTTTTTTTTTTTTTTCATCATTAAGCAATATAATTTCAGCAATGTCACTGTCAATACTGTCAAGAAGCTTGCCAAAATTTAATTTAAAATAACAGATTTAAATGTCCATATTTTAATGTTTGCAATGAAAATGAGACGTGCTCTGATTATTTCACAACCCGTCGGAAGGAGCGTTGATATTCAATATGTAAAAAGCTTTATTAAAATACGTTTAATAAAGAAAAGAATAAAATGGTAAAAAATAAAGTCATGTAATATTTTTTTATTATTTCTATAATCTAAGTAACATAATTACTATATTACCTCTGCCGACGCGGTGCCTAAACGACATATATTTTTTTTCACGCTTTATCCCGCTCGTCTAACCAGCTAGAAACAGAGACACTCCGTACAGGAACCGTAGTGTCTTAAACATTCGATACACTAGACACTCCGTCCCAACTTTTCGCCTTACGAGGCATTGTCTGTGTTCTATGTTCAGAGCGAAACTCACCGCCGCCTTTGCCTAGTTGCTAGAACGAAAAAAAAGGAAATAAAATAATCCATCCTCTCTGAGAATCGAACCCACAAACCGTCACGGTGCGTCCTCATATGGTCCGGATTTTATATCAATGTTAAGCGTTTGTTAGTCTAATGCATATATATATATATATATATATATATATATATATATATATATATATATATATATATATATATATATATATATATATATAGATACATATATATATATACATATATATATATACATATATATATATATATATATATATATATATATATATATATATATATATATATATATATATATATATATATATATATATATATATATATATATATATATATATATATACATATATATATATATATATATATATATATATATATATATATATATATATATATATATATATATATATATATATATATATATATATATATATATATATATACATATATATATATATATATATATATATATATATATATATATATATATATATATATATACATATATATATATATATATATATATATATATATATATATATATATATATATATATATATATACATATATATATATACATATACACATATATATATATATATATATATATATATATATATATATATATATATATATATATATATATATATATATATATATATATATATATATATATATATATATATATATATATATATATATATATATACATATATATATATATATATATATATATATATATATATATATATATATATATATATATATATATATATATATATATATATATATATATATATATATGTATATATATATATATATATATATATATGTATATATATATATATATATATATATATATATATATATATATATATATATATATATATATATATATATATATATATATATATATATGCGAAGCAAGTGCATGTAGCTTTCATTTTATACGGTACAATGTGCCGAAGAAAAAGCTGCCGAAACTAAAAAAAAAACATATACATTTATTAGTAAGTCAATTTGATAAAATTTCTCAAATTCTAAAAACTCACTACGTTAAGTCTCCTAATAAGGTTAAAATGTACTCATATTTTTAGTGCCTCGATTTGTCTTATTACAACAGTGAGTTGGATCGAATCAACAATCGTCGTTTTAACACTCTGACTGCTGTGCCGCTGCGTCACAAATTGCCACTTTACAGTATATTACATACATAAATGTTCATTCTAGTTACATTAAAAGTCATAAACGATCTATTTGATTAAACAGCATATCTTCATTCAATCATCACAGCCATTAGTAATAACTAGTCAAGAACATCACAATATCCCTGTAATACTGCTATAATTATAAAAATAATACACCTATTATGTCTCACAGATAATTTAAAAAGTAGTTATTTTTAAGTTGGTACGTATATAGTCCACTAAACCTATAATTTAAGACGTATTAACTTGCATGAGAAGATAACCGCAAATCTTCGTCCAGAATATGCTTCTTAGGTAAGGTGACCACGATTTAGATTCAAATTGAACGTAAATTAGGTTCTTATCTATATAGTATTGCTTAATGTGCGTAATGATCGTTAGTTTAAATCTCGGAAATAAAATCCGCATAACCACATACACTTCCTCAACAAAAAAAAAATTGGGTAAAAGAATTTGTCACTAGTATTCATTATTATTTATCCTACTGCATTCAAATTTTTATATGTTATTAAGTATTTTTCTATCCTTAGTGTGGATTAATATTTTAAAAATCATAAAAATATTCTTTGAACTAATATCTGCATGAAGAATGAATAAACTAATATATCACATATACAAAAATAAAGTGGAGACGGAGTAAGCAGGGACTAAGTAACGGAGTGTCTTAACACGAGGTTCATATGGTTCCTGCAGTTCCCTCTGCCTACCCTGCCATGTGCGGGATAAAGCGTGAAGCTAAAAAAAAAAAAAAAAAAAAAAAAAAAAAAAAAAAAAAAATAAAATATAGATCAATTCTGAGACATTGAGTGTCAAAAGACGAAAGTTTATACTATGATTTACTTACAATTAGAGAAATATTTTGTAACGTCCATTTCAAAAAAGGGAATCAAACTCACAACCCCGATATATAATCAAAAACTATCCCACTAGGTCGTGGAGTTCTACATCTGGCAGAAACATTATTATGAAGTCTGGACACCCCATACGATTGCAATTTGCGGACGCTCTGTAACCATTAAGCACACGCGACGCAGACATGAGGGTAAGGGTGCACAACTTGTAATGGGATAGAGATGGTAACTTGGAATACTGTGACAATATACCATAGCGTAGGTCACAAGTTCGAATTCTAAGAATACAATTAATATTTATAATTATAGTTATAATTTTAACTAACTAGGTGTAGGTAATTCTAGAATATTAATATATATTTTTGGACAGCCAAAAAATATTGCGTGTGCAAAATATTACTTCTTTAAACTGTTCTTTGTAACATTATATGAAGTAAATACAAAAAAAAAAACTAGAAGATCAACGTAATCTCCCCTAAAGTTATAATAGAGAGCTGTAAGCTTGCAGTGAGTAGCAGTGAGTGGCAATCACAACAACGTCAATTTGTCAATAATTCTATAAAAAAGCTGAAAAGTTGGTTATTTTGTATGCGTTAATCTCAAGAACTACTGTTCGGATAGACCATTTATCAAGAAAGACTGTTATAGGATTTATAACATGACGTTAAGTTTTTTTAGGTATACCAGCAGTTAGACTTAATATTTAGAAATTAAACAAATTTTAAATATTTCCATTTAACGAAAAGAAACTGTACTTGTAAAAGGAAAAATGAAGTAAAATATTCCCAGTAAAAGAATTTGAATTTACAATCATATCTTTGAGTTAGGTACATAGCAACAAAACCACTAGAGTGACAGGTTGTATTTTAAAAATAAAATCAAAAAGCTTTCCAAACTTTACTTATCTATAACCAGAATAGCTGCGTGTCCTACTTAATAATTACTACTTGAACCGTGAAAAGATTGCTTTAAATGATAGTAATTATCGTTTTTTTTTTTTCGAATAATATCGCCCTCATTAATGTCTATTTAAGCGTTCAATAGCAGGTAAAATGCCTATAATTTAAAACTATACGTGAAGACGACTTTTTTATGGAATATTCTATAAAAATTTGCTTTGCTTTTATTTAGAGACGCATAATTATGTTGGGAAAAAGCTTATGGGTTAATAACCTGATTAACCCTACTTCATTTTAGGTGCAAACTGCATAGTTAATATATAGCCCGATTTGGTCAACTTAATAGGATGAAGGAAGGAGGGAAGAAATATATTTTCATAAGATCTCACTATATTTTCTATATTATCCACAATTTCTTCAACGCTCTTTCTTTCACGTATTCTCCATTATTCTCCATACAACGTACAAACAATGAAAAAGGCAACTCGCAACTTATAATGTTTTAAAATAAAACTCAAATTTGGTTTTGGTTATTAATAGAATTTTAATAACAGCTAATAATAGAAAATAACATTTAAATCCAAAAAGTAACAATACATAATATATTATGTTGTATGAAAGCGAATTGAAACGATTTATTCTGGATATAAAATAGAATTATAAACGTTAAAACTAGTACATAAAAAGCCTTTAAATGGAAATGTGCATAATTTACGTTTAAAAAGCGTAAAAATACAGGCCACTGAGCCCACTGCCATTAGTATATAATAAATTCAGCGATTTATGTTTAAATGCTATTTTAAAATATATCCTCAATATATTGAGTAAATTTAAAACAAATATAGGTTTTGTATAACTTTTGGAGAGCACTATTTATTCGCTCTGGTTTCGTGTGTTGTGTGAACTAAAATGGTTCATAATTCAATTGCATGTATAAGTAAGCAAGAAAATACTTTTAAAACATACGTCTACCTTCCAAATCATATAGTATTAATCTTTTAATAAAAGGAAAACTTTCTTAGCATTCCATAGATAGTCACTACGCGTGAGCAGAACTTGCGACACATATGTAAGCTATAGGTCCTTAAAAATTAGAATGACCACTGGCTTCTGCTATATATCGCCCTACAAGTACTTAATGAACTTTCGCTTAAGTAACTTCTTGCTTGTTGCTTTCTCGGGAAGCTTACTTCTTTCTTTCTTGTTATACTTTTATTATAAAATTATATTTGAAAAGCGCAATCATACATTTTTCTTCTTCACATATTATATAACAAACACTGCTATGTATGTTACATAAAATCAAAAGTATCTATAAAAGCCCAACTGAGTAAAGAATATTTTGTATTTCTTTTTGAAAAATCAAAACGTCACTTTACAATAACATATTCACTCAATGATGACGAAATATTATTGTATAAAAATAACGGCGCGACTGAACATTTCTGTGCATACGGTTCTTTTCGTTAAGTAATTGTACGGTGGGCAACTTTATTTTGTAAGTAATGCATTTATTGAAAGCTGTTAAAGCTTGCTAGGCTTTTTGTTTAATAATTAATGTTGTTTCTTCAATCTTCTAAAAATTTAAATATATGTGATGTGTAATATAATTTAAGATAATTTTAAAAATATTTCTAACAAATTCTATATTTAAGTAATAAATACGATATGAGTACTTTAAATTTAAATTAATTAACTAAAGTAAATACATAATTTGAAGTAAATTTATTGCTTTTATCGTCTAATATATTTGTTGCATGCCAAACGTCAACTTATGTGCATGACTGTACCTACTGCAGTATAATTCCAAAAGAACAGATTTATCTTACTGTTTTAATCCTTGGATCCATTTTTGTTTGCATTTCCCAATATCCTTTGCAGATTTTTTTCCTATAGAAAAGTTAACCATATTTATGCTCATTTTGTATAAAAAAGCGATTCATAACTATATATTTTAATTTTAAAAGTCGCAGTTAATTCTAGTACAATAACTATTTTATTTAATTTGACCTATTTATTTGATTTTGTTTGATTTAGTTAAAATAAAAAATTGATTAGTATTCCTAGAATGTCAAGATTCAAAACAATTTCTTTTTCTGTATTCTTCCCGAATTGGAGACATTAATGATATGATGGCGAAATTAAACAACTTTTGCCTTACAAAAGTGGAGTCAAACTATGTTACATTATAACATCAAACACTGTACTGTACGACGGCCTTAAATTTTATATATTTTTTCACAAACATAAATGATATATTCGTTAAAAAGTTGTTGTAAAAGTTCTTTGATTCAAAGAACTCTAGAACTTTAAGCGGCCACAAGGCAAAAACTTTTTTTTCGACCATTCTCATACTTTTCTGTTACACTTCAACATTTTTATGAAAACGAGCGTAATTAGGCTAAATTTTCTACGACTTTGAAAATTTATTTTTATTTGATATTGTAAATATGTTTCTGGGACACTTCTGACTGCAACGCGCATGTGGCTTTGCTCGTGTTTATTTTTATTTTTTGCTTTAAAAATAACTTTAATAATTTAAAAAATTATATTAAACTTTAAATTCGCAAATGTAATCTAAAATTTACTTTGGGGGCGTCGTGGCACATCGGCATAGGACCGTTAGTGCAACAGTAGTAAAAAACGAGGTGTAGAGTTCTGCCACTCCCCACTTCCCCTTACTACGTGCGAGATACAAATAAAAACTGTATTTTATATTGATCTCACTATTTAATATCAACAATCCCACTATTTAGAATCGAACCCACGCACTTCAAGTGAACGTGTTACCCACTACGCTACAATGACTTTGAATTTATAATGTAATCTTGTTAATAGATAGTCGTCCTTTTACATACAATAATTAAATGACGAATTGAAATTGTGAATCATGCACAATGATAAAGAGAACTAGTCGAGACGTGAATCAGCTTTTTTCAATGCACATACTCGTTTACGGCCATATGTCGAACTTTGGTGGGAGCTTTTGTTGGAAAAAATCTTTTTATCGCTTTGGTATATTATTTTTTAGTTTAATGATAAATAAATGATCATTAGTAAATGATACTTAATGATTTGCCTTTTTAAAAGGCAGGGTAGACAGAAGAAACCTAGTGTTAATCTAGCACACTTTCTGACGGCAATGAGGCGTTGTGAAATGTAATGGATTCAACGCGGTGCTTTTTCTTAGTAATACTTAAGAAATGAAATAATTTATTCATCACAAGTGGGAATCGAATCCAAAACCGTCACATTTATAGTCATACGCTGTTACGCTGTTCCACGACGAAATTTACTTTTTACGAATCAAACATATGTCAGTTATATAAAAAAAATATAGATACTTATAATTTATTTAATTGTAATTTATGTTTTTAATAATACCATTATTTAATAAATGTAGTATGAATAACTGTACTGTACTGTACTGAACTGTATAAATTACTGAAATAACTGTACCAGTATAAAAAACTAACTAATTAACTGTACCAGTATAAAAAACTAGCATATTTACAAAACGTAATACAATATAAATAATTAATTATTTTTAAATAATAACAACATTAGAAATAAATATATTAACTTTTTGACATATTTGACTAACTTAAAGGGCACTTCAAATTTAACTTTTTTCAACGGTTTTTTGGGTCGAGTCTGTAATTAAGTCTACTTAAATGACAGCCCTTATTAAAAATCTTTTTTATTTGATAAATATATCTTAGAACTAATATTTAGACGGTCGATGAATTTATATAATATAGAATGCTTTAAAATAGGATGTGATGTTATATTACGTAACACAATATGACGCTAGCACTAGCCAAGAAATTTAAAATGGGACAACTTCATAGTTGCAAAAATGATACTTTTACTATATAGTTCTGTGTATTTATCGATTTATATTTTAAAATCGTGACTTAAAAAGTTTAATTCATTGTTTTTATTTTAACTCTCTTTGTACAATGACAATATAGTATGAATTTGATAGACTAATACCATTTGTTAACAGCTGCACTCACAGAACGTCAATTAGTGGGTAACATACATTAAATCTCTACGTACACACAAACAAATTTCTAAAACACAAAACGATAGAATTTGCATAATGAAATATTATAAGCTAAATTTATATACAACAAATTTTCTTTATACTAAAAATTAAATTTTTAAATTACTTTAGAGTATTAAAACTAAGCACTTACCTTTTTTCCCTTTTGATAGACATGAAAATTAAAAATAGCGTCAATATTCTATAATAAATATGCAATATAAAAACTAAATGATATTTCAATAAATTTCTATAGCAACAATAGTAAATACCGAGCAAGTTATTTCTAGAATAAAGGTTAAATCTAAAAATGTATATAGTTTATAAAATAGAGGAATGTCTTCATCCGCATATTGTGATTTATACATAATAAAATATTTCTAAAAACATTATATATTTCTTTATAATTCTTGATTTACAAATAAAAAGGGAGAAATAAAATACGACGAGATAGTGATTCATTTCTATGTTGATTTCTACGTTCTAATTAAATACACAATAAATAAAGAAAACTATAAGAAAAAACCGAATCAATCAAATCCACGACTAAGCGATCAATACATAATAACCTTCAAACATGCAATCTGACCTTACAATAGGACTGCCGTTAATAACACATTGGCGGAGGCTGCTTTGAGAAGCTTTAAGCTCGTTTCTTACTTTCTGAGCTTATATTATATTTTTATTCTTAATTTCTATTAAATTATGCAAAGTACCAAAATAATTGATCTATTATAGATCTTACCAAAATATAAGCCAGGGTGTAAAAAGATATAAAAAAATGTTATAATCTTTGTTTTACTGCAATAAAAAAGTAGCAAAACGCAATTTGATATTAACTTAACTAATTGAAACCCACTTAATTGGAACCCCTGCACACAACAAAATCAAATAATTATTAAAAAAAAATTAAAAGAACTTTTATTACTATCAAAGCAACAATTGACGAAAAATCGAACCTTATTACAATGGTGAATTTAACTACTATACTACAAAGTATAGATTTATGAATGACTTTGTAATTAATAAAAGTATTCTGTGTATAGAGCCTAATATATCTCAGTCAAGGAGACTTTAAGATCAGCCTCTCTTACTCAACCAAAAGTATAAACTACTAGGCAGCTTAGTTTAACCTGGTGCCTCGTTTAGATACGTTATGTATTATTTAATATTTCTTAAATTACGTTTTTTTCATATATATTGTTTTTATTTGAATACAACTTTTTTTTCAATCTTTTACTGTCAAATCAAGTTACTATTAGTACATTACAGTATTGAACAAGCAAAAGTACACAATATATTATAATCGCTTAACCCATAACATATTAAAATCGTAACAAAAGTATAATTTAGAATTACTTCTTAAATTTACTTTTTTATTTTTTTTTCCTTTACCGAGCTCATAGCGAGGTTGACAAAAAGAGCATGATGTTATAAAGTACCCAACTAACACTCCAATACAAAACATTGCGTGTTACAAAACTCAATACCGCTTTTTGGCTTACAAGAATAAAAAATAAAAAAAAATATATTTTTCAAGGGAATTCCGACCGACTATGGCTGCGTTTACAGTCAGAACTGACATAATAACAGACATTCTTTCTTCGAAGATATATAATATAATGTAAAAAAACATAAATATATATTTTTTTTTTAGCTTCACGCTTTATCCCGTACATGGCAGGGTAGGCAGAGGGAACTGCAGGAACCATAAGAACCTAGTGTTAAGACACTCCGTTACTTAGTCCCTGCTTACTCCGTCCCCACTTTCCGCCGTTTTCGAGGCATTGCGTGTTGACTGGCGGAACTCAACGCCGCGCTTTGCCTTAAATGCCAGAGCGAGGAAAATGGATATAGAAAAATCCATCTTCTCCGACTGGGGATCGAACCCAGTAACCGTCGCGTTACAGGCAGACGTTGCGCCTCTGCGCCACGACATAAATATATAATATCACAATAAATGTTTGTACATTTTTTCATTTAAAATAATTCTGTCACTACACTAGAAAATGTGAAGGTAGCACCAAGACGCATTCTTGAAAGCCCTTCCGTCGCCAGTTCAAATATTTAACTTGATACGCTCAAACGGGCATATTGTCTCGAAACGAGGACCTTATTTTTACTTATGCAGGATAAAACTAATCGTAGTTCGATCGTTAATACTTTGATAATATTTTACTTTCGTAAAATAAACTATGCTTAAGTAAAATAGAGTCGTGTACGTATAGCCTAAAAAGGCTAAAGACTAAAGGTGTACTAGTGATGATTCCCTCTCTTCTTTTCTCCACTATCTGGCTATTATATATATTTAAGTTGCAATTCAATTAAATTCATACAAATGACGAAAAGTTAACGTTAATCTGCAAATTATATTTTAATGTAACAATAAATGTCCCTATAAATTCAATCAAACCAATCTAGAACCATGAGATTGTTTATAAAAAATATTGTAAGCTGCAAATTTTATAAATTTGAGGATAAACTAAAAATATCCGGAACAATATGCTTATCTACTTAGACTATCCTCCATTACGAAATCCTTTTAATGCTGCACTAAGCCGATTAAAGTTTTTGCTGTCCTATCGAATTACTCTTGTTTTTGTATCGGTTTACGGTTAAACTGCTAGAATTCACAAAGGGGCGTTTTTTTCCCAAACTTTAGTGTAAACCGGTTATAAGAAGTTTTGGAATTTCTCTAGGAGCAGGGTGTGATCTGACGTTTTCATTTATTATTAGATAATTATTTATATTTTTTTAGCTTCAGGGAAGGAAGGGAACCGCAGGAACAGTGGGAACCTGGTGTTAAGATACTGCATCCCTTGCTTTCGGTATTTTCAAACCGCTGAATTGAGTGTGTTAGGAGGCAGACCTTAACGCTAGTTGCCAGAACTAAGAAAATGTAAATGTTAATACATTTAATAATCCATTCTCAGTGAAAATCGAACCCACGAACCGTCGCGTTAACATTCAGACGATTTGCCACGATGGTTTGCTTCTTAGTAAAATATACAAAAGTAAATTATTTTTTTAATGTAAATTTAAGTAGTATATCCTTCTGATCAGGGAAACAAAAAAACCGATATCTGCCTTATTGTAATTGTATAAGATTTAAATTTTCATATCAGTCAACTTATTTGCTATATTCGGGTAAAAATGGTCAACTTATTGAGACTAGCGGAAAGACGTCATATAACACGAAGAATGATTTAAATCCTTAACTAGTAATTCATGTATAATATATATATTGAAAGGAAAAAAATACCCTTTATTAAATAGAAGCTACAAAAAAAGAAAAAACATCGTAGAAAATCGTGAAAAATTAGTCAGCTCTAAATAGTCACTACGTACTTATATAATATATATACGGTCAAAAGATCTAGAATATTTTAATTTTTTTTCTTTATTTATCGCATATAGCAGGGTAGGCAGAGGGAACTGCAGGAACCATATGAACCTAGTGTTAAGACACTCCGTTGCTTAGTCCCTGCTTTCTCCGTCCCCGCTTTCCGCCTTACTCGAGGCATTGCGTGATGAGTGGCGGAACTCAATGCCGCGCTTTGTCTAGTTTCCAGAGCGAATAAAATCGAAATAGAAAAATCCATCTTCTCCGAGTGAGAATCGAAACCCTACAAACGTCGCGTTTACAGGCAGATACTTACGCCTCTGCGCCACGACGTACCATGATTTAAACATTGAAACTTCTATTTTAACGACAATTATTTAAACTCTTATTTTACGAATGTAGATATGTTTGGTATAAGTAGAAAAAATATCTAGTATAATATAAGTATAAAAGCATGATGCACACATGCGCCGTAAGCCATGTATGAACAGGATAAGTGCTTATTCGATAAGGTCACAACCACTGTGTACCACTTTCCGACTTCGTCTTCGTGTCCCCCAAAAAAAAAACCAAATAATATATACAAAACAATTTACTTTTTATTTATCCAACACCTAAACGCTTGGTCGGTTTGTTTTCAATTCAAACATTCGCGTATTTCGAGAGATGATAATATTTACACGGCCACCTATACTTGTTTACTTTGCCTTGATACCTGGAATATTTGAAATTTAGCTATTGGGATTGTAAAACCCTTATTAGATTAAATATGTGCTTAAATACGGTCAACGGTGTTTGATTTATTAATATCACACTAGCTAACACGTTTTTAGTATGTGAGTCAGCTTTTGGTGATGACATGTCAAAAATATAACAGAATTAAGAAAGAGATATGTTTTTTTTAAAAAAGTAATGCTTTTAAATAATAACAGTATTATAGATAAAATGTTGAAGAATATACTATTTTACCATTTTATCAGAACAAACTATATAATATTAATATAATGTATTTTCACATAATGCATAATCCAAGAAAGTTTTAGCCAAACTTTGTCTTAAGCTTAGCGGTTGCTTAACTTTAATAGATCCCGATATTAGATGTGTGAATAACGGTTGTAGTTAGGTATGCATATTATATACATTATAGAGGAAGATATTTGAATATAACCAAAAATAAGAGGACAGAGAATGTGTGCCTTTGGAGCTTTCGTTGATTTCCTGACGTTATTACCTGTAACAAAAAGACAAAAATTAATAACTACAGTAGATAAGATCGTTTCCTCCCTAAGCGCAAAGCATGGCGATGTCTCAAGTAAAAGAATATAATATGAAAAAGAGTGTCTTAACACTATATTCTATTTAATTTTTTAGCACTTTTTAAAACATTATTTAACACTAAAAAAATTTCTAAAAAATCTTTTGTAACGCAGCCGAATTCAAACGCGTGTTTCTCGTAATTTTTTTGAAACGTATATTCTTGTTACTACTCTGCTGTATTCGTTACACTTAACGTATTATATACTATTAATTAAGTACACAATAATTACACAAATTCAAAATCACTAAGAAGTAAGGTTTCCCTTTAACTCCCATACAACTTGACAAGCATGAATTGTCAAATTCTAATGGCTTCTAATGCGCTTTTGTGGATTGATCCGGATTTATAGATTATTGATAATGAAATTGAAGACAAGTAAGTTAGACAGACCGGTTTAGCTGATACTGTCTACCAGTAGATTGTGATATATATATATGTATATATATATATATATATATATATATATATATATATATATATATATATATATATATATATATATATATATATTATATATATATATATATATATATATATATATATATATATATATATATATATATATATATATATATATATATATATATATATATTATATATATATATATATATATATATATATATATATATATATATATATACTTAGTCTTGCCATAAATATTGTTATAAAGAAAAGCACGATTTTTTTTTATACGTAACATTTATTCCTTTCATAGTGAGTTAGTTTAATACATCAATATATAACTATTAAAAATATACAATGTTTATTCGAAGTGGTCCCCATTGGCTGCAATACAGTCTTTTAAACGTTGAGGCCAGTTATCAATAGCAGCACGAACTCTTTCTAGAGGAAAATTCTTCACTGCCAACCGAATGGATCGTTTTAGGGACTCCAAATTATCATGGCGTTTAGAGCAAGCCTTACTCTCTAAAACTGACCATAAATCATAATCCAATGGATTTAGGTCAGGACTTGACGACGGCCAGTTTTCAGTGCTGATAAAGTCCGGAACGTTAGTTTTCAACCAAGATTGGGTGGATCGAGCTCTATGACCCTTGTTTCTGTCTTGTTGAAAGCACCATTCTTTGTTATTGAACATAGTGTTAGTTAAAGACTTAACTACCGTCTCAAGAATGGTATTTTGATAAACTTGTGCCGACGTTTTAATACCTTTTTCACAAAAATATGGCTCAGTCACCCCTTCATAGCTAACACCCCACCAAACCATCACTGAAGTGGGATAATGCCCACGTTGTACTCTGTTTACTAATTGCGAAGCTTCTTTAGAGCTTCTAGCATAAATACGGTCATTTTGTTTATTAAAATACTGCTCAATTGTAAAAATTTTCTCATCCGTAAACAAAATTTTTTTGTGACCTCCCTTTGCGTACCGCTTAAGTAGTTGTTTGGATTTTACCACCCTATTCTTCTTTAAATTATCAGTTAAGAAGTGACCAGTACGTCTCTTATAGGCTGCAAGTCCTAAGTCATCTTTTAATATACGCGACATGGTTCTAGGAGCTATCTTCATCTCCCGAGATAAAATCTTTTGCTTACGGACAGGATTTCTTCGAATTCTTTCCCTAACTGCTTTAATCACCTTTTTCACACGAACGGTACGTGGACGGCCAGATCTTTTTCTGTCACAAACAGAGGAGGTATCATTGTACCTATCAATAGCCCGGTAAACAAACATTTGACTAATACCAAGCGGGTGGAGGGTTTTAAAAATTGCACTTTTCTCCATACCTACCTATGTAAGGCAATCACAGCGATTCGGTTCTCTTTATCACCCCACTCCATTTTAATATAACAAAATATTTAACAATATAATGGCGCGAAAATAAGAAAACACATCAAGCAATCATATAAAAATGACAGATTCCAAATTCAAACGTAATATTTTCTTTTTTTGAATAGTAACAGTATTTATGGCCAGACTAAGTATATATATATATATATATATATATATATATATATATATATATATATATATATATATATATATATATATATATATATATATATATATATATATATATATATATATATATATATATATATATATATATATATATATATATATATATATATATATATATATATATATATATATATATATATATATATATATATATATATATATATATATATATATATATATATATATATATATATATATATATATATATATATATATATATATATATATATATATATATATATATATATATATATATATATATATATATATATATATATATATATATATATATATATATATATATATATATATATATATATATATATATATATATATATATATATATATATATATATATATATATATATATATATATATATATATATATATATATATATATATATATATATATATATATATATATAATATAATATATATATATATATATATATATATATATATACTACAGAAATCATAGAACCTAGTGTTAAGACACTCCGTTGCTTAGTCCGTACCCGCTTCGCGCCTTTTTCGAGGCATTGCGTGTTGAGTGGTGGAACGCCGCGCTTTGCTTAGTTTTCCAGAGCGAAGAAAATGGAAATAGAAAAATCCATCTTCCCCGATCGAGAAAAATCGATCAAACCCCACAATATATATAATTATTTCAATATCATTGAACATTTCTTCATAACCCACAAATATTTTTCTATTACAAATCACCTATATTAAATTTTCAAGAAGGCATATAACAAAAGATTTTTAATCACTAATCAATACAGGACGTTTGATAAGTTCAAAAGGGAAAGAAAAATAGAATTCTGACTAACATTAATTAGCACGTGAGAAATAACTAGTATTGATAATGTACAATAACGCCGTGCGCTGATAACCTCTTTAATTTATTATTTATTATACTTTATAAAAATAATATTTAAACTAAATATACACATATTTATATTTTTTGTAAGTTATAATTTAATACTTGTATCCTTACCGAAGTGTCACAGACGAAAAGCTTCTTTCTATGCTCGACGATTGTGTGTTCAATTCCCACCAGTAGATCTTAAGTAGATTTACCGCTATATACCGGGTTTATTTGTATTTAAAAACCATTCAGTAATTCATAATAAGCATATACAATATTAGCATCCATTTAAAAGATTTTTATTGAGAATTTTTAAATGCAATTGACTCAACTAAATTGGTATGGGATAGTTAAGTTATCCAAATATGTAAAAAAATATTCCTAAAAAGATTTTCTATATACATAAGCAATTAACAAAAGAGGTATTATATATAATATACATTTATTTCTAGACAAAATTTAATTACGCAAACGATATCGCTATCTAAATTAAAGAAAGCCTCAAAAAGAACAATTTACTGAAGATATTCAAGTTTTATTATACGGAGCTTGAGGGTGAATCTCGCTTTGATAAATAACACTGGCTTTTAATACTTATTTGAGAATAATGTAATGTAAAATTATATAATTAGCTTAAACATGTTGTTAAATAAAAGTAAATGTTAGTTTATTTGAAGTATTTTAGATTAGTCTATTCCCCTTATAATCCCTATTTGTCTCTAGGTGCCGTTAAAAAGGCGGTCCTTTTTGATAAAATCAGCATAAATTGTTAACACACACTGAGTATAGAAAAAATACTTAAAGAAAACATAAAAATTTGAACCGGTCCCCTCTTTCGTGCTGTGCGAACCGTGCTCAGTGGTCAGAGCGCTTGCACGGGGGGCAAGAGAAATTTTTTATGTTTTCTTTATGTAATATACTTAAATTCAAATTATTAATTAAAGCAATCTACAACGTGCAGGATTGAGTTCCGATTTTCCGCGTCCTTTAAACTAGGTTCTCTCTAAAAATCTGAATTAAGAAACACTGTCATTTAATAGAAATGCTTGAAAATGATGATTGTGAGTTGAAATATTTCTTATAGATTTAGTTATCATAATCAAAAATATTCACTAACTAGCGTATGTCATGTAGTATTAAGCACCTGTACAAAGCTTGTTAGTTTCAATTAGCTAAGCAAGTTCTAACTTATAATTGATTTTAATAATGAAGCAATGCTTTGTGACTGCTGTAGTTCTATGAAACTTTTGCATATGTGCAAGTCTGTTTAACAATTAAAGTGAGCTTTATATGTATTTTATATTTTGTCACAGAAATATATTTTTACAGGCTTTGGAAATAAAATATTTATTTAATATACTAGTGTCTTTTATGTGATTTAATTCGGTCTTATCTGAATATTTGGTTAGCAACGCATCCACATCCTCTCAGGTTATCGATGTCTATGGGAGGAGGTGTCCACTTTATATCAGGTGACTTTTCTGTTCATTTAACGTCTAATTATTTAAAAAAATAAATAAAATATAATAATAGAATATACAGATTTCCCAGTACAGTCCAATTTTCAAATACAGTTGACATTATCTATTCTTTCTAGTGAGAATCGAACTCAACACCGTTAAGTGTAAATTTAATACAATTTCCAAGCTATATATTATTAGCCACAATTTATTTTAACATTTAAAAAGACATACCAAATCCCTTCTTTCAACATCCCAAGCAAGAACATCTCTTAACCCCACGTTGTCGCAAGGAGTTATATAAAAAAGTGAATGATAAATGGGTTGTTTATTTCGTATAAGCTAGATGTACCAATCACTTAACGGTATCCGGGGATCTTGCTCACGTAACACTGAACGGCGGCTGATAGCTAGGCAGCTTACACACGGAATAGAAAACAGTTGGGTTATAGTGTTGCTTTTTCACAGAAAGAACTACATTGTAAATTTTTATTTTTTATACATACTTATTTACACGTTGCTTTAAATATATATGTTAAAGCTTAACTATAAATATAGTTTTTCCAAGAAAATACGAAATTGTCACTAAATTCATTTACTAAAACTGAAGCCTTGTTTATTACTAACCCCATTTGTTGTAAGTATATATTGTAGATATCCGTGATTTTGGTGTAGGTGAAGGATTTAAACTGGACCTCTTTTAAGCATGCATTCTTCAACTGTGTAATGATATCTTTTTTTACCGTACATTCTCCCTTTTTGTGATTTCCATTCAACGTGGCGAATTGAATTGTGCTCAACTGGCATGCTCGAAACGCCATAATTAAAGAGAAGAACAAGAAAATTGAAGCCTCTGACACAAACATTAACGATGAAACGATATACGAAAACATATTGATTTCTAACGAAGTTAAAGTAACATATCTATCAAACCGAAAATATAGTACAACATAGTACCTACATATATTATAAAAATATATCACTTATACCTGCACCCAGCTCGACAGTTTAAACAATATATACTAAAAGCTTTCAACATACAAACATTGTTACACTCCATATTATATTTCGTACGTAAATCTTAGTTTGTACCAAGCCCTATATTACCGTGGGACCGGAGACCTGTCTCGCCACAAAGCCTGAAGGAAATCTTTTCCTAAGGAATAGTAGTGTTACTGTGGATTACCTCCACTTGACAATTTAGAACAACATATGCGTTTTAAATATATAAGAGCTTACGCGATTTCTTATTTCTTATGTTTTATTTTTTTATATATCTCACTATTCTTTATATGATAACTTAAAAGAACAATTAGTGTGATTCTTAGAAATTTACTTAATTTTTTTTAGATTGTTCACAGTGGTACAGTAACTTATTGTAAACGGGATTGTAGTAGGTTAAAATCCTCGCTCTTAAAGACAAATTGCGAACGTTTTACTACTCCACAGTCAACATCTCAAAAATTTGGGAAAAAAGTGTGGAATTAAACGTTTCAATTCTAGGATACTTCTTTCTATCCTGGTATATGTATACTACATAAATATATTAATTTAGTAAAAAAACGTATATTTTTGAAGAAACGTTTAACAAAACCAATATTATATATTATACAGAGTACCTCAATAAATTATATATTAAACTAATATATAAATAAATCGAAACCAAATAACCGATTGTAAATTACTATATCAACATTAATTTTCACAACTGAATAATTCAGCTAATATCAATCCGAAGATATCACTTTACCGCGAAACGTGTAATCTAACGAAGCAATTTGTAACACAGGCCTCTTGCCTATGCCTGCGGTCATATCGGAACAGTCACACTGTAATATAACTATGATTTCTCCTAAATATTCCACAGAATCTTCTATTCTCAACAATCCATTGCTGCTTTTGTTTGATTCAATACAAGATACTATGTTACGTAAAGGCAATGTATTAATGAAATTTGTTATAATAGTATTAAGAAGGCTTTAGAGGTAGCAAGGTCTGGTATAATAAGAGAAGGGTTAAGCTACCCACAAATGATCTAAAGGCCTTCGATGGTCGGTTTATTGATTGAAGATTATATGCTGAATATGGATTCTTAGTGATCGATAGTTTTGTGATAGCAGTACCTACGCAACCAATTTTCGAGTCTGCGGTTTGTTTCACGGTTGTATATCATGTATACATAATTTGGTTAGCCATATAGATTATACCTCAACCAAATATAACGTGAAGAGCAATATAATAATTAATTTAATAATAATTTACATTTGGTAAATCAGTTACAATTTTTTTAAAAAAAAAAATCGAGAAAATATGAGTCAATATAGACTTAATGATATAACGACAATAAAAAAAATACTTAACACTACAAAAACTAAATCGCTTTTTAAATAAGGTTCGTTACAAAGCATAATAAAACAATTTATCTGAATATTTCATATTTATAATTTATATGAATCATTTTTCTCTCATAGCACACAGTAGAAAATCAGTCTCATGCCGCGTATAGCAGAGTAAGTAGAGGAAATCTAGTCTTAAGAGTCTTAGTTCACTTTGCGCCTAATTTTGAAATATTGTGTATTGATCAGCGGAACTGACCGCGGCGCTTTCTTCTTAAAAGAGTGAAGAAATAAAAGTTATTTAATTCCCCAATTTGGAAAAGAATTCACAACTACCGTTGGTTACATCAGCAGTAAGCCATGACGGCTTCTTGCTTTTTAGAATTATAATATAAATATATATTATTTCCTATACTTTTAATCGAACTTAGAACCATCGCCATTTAATCAATAATATGGTAACTACGTCATGATTATAAATAACCAAATAAAATTAACGAAGCAAAACATCTCAATTTTAATGTGATATAACATTTTTAATGTGTATTCATTTAATACTCGTGAGAAATAATTTCTTATTTAAAACAAGTTATATCATATATCCGTCTTGATTGTAATATAGGTATTATAATAAAATGAATATAAAGTATATATAATTACTATGTAAGTATTTAACATATATAAATAAATGATTTTCTATCAATATATAACGGGAACAGAGTGTCTTATTATATATATATATATATATATATATATATATATATATATATATATATATATATATATATATATATATATATATATATATATATATATA
The DNA here is from genome assembly GCA_037178615.1 of Dione vanillae. Classification (NCBI taxonomy): domain Eukaryota; kingdom Metazoa; phylum Arthropoda; class Insecta; order Lepidoptera; family Nymphalidae; genus Dione; species Dione vanillae. Next base: position 1,083,965 of record JAZFAU010000262.1, read on the forward strand.
TATATATATATATATATATATATATATATATATATATATATATATATATATATATATATATATATATATATATATATATATATATATATATATATATATATATATATATATATATATATATATATATATATATATATATATATATATATATATATATATATATATATATATATATATATATATATCTTCACGCTTTGGTAGACGAAACATAATATTGAGTTTCTCCACTCCACACGCAATGTTTTGAATTAAATTGGTTTGAGTTTGGTCTTGCTACTGAAGATCTATCTAAGCATAGAAAGATATTTATCTTAGTTGTTGCTAACTGCTAATGATCCATTTAGGAACAGGGTATATATGTTTAATGAACTTCTTATTAATCAGGGTTTAAATTGAAAATTACATTATGATTAAAAAAATTTTTACTTTCATGAAAGCTTTACTATTATAAAATAAAGTGTATTCTATTATTAAATTATCAATTTCATTTTTAATTCAATAATTAAGCAAACTGAGGTCTTTAGTTCCTAAATTTACTTTTCCTAACAAATTTGAGTCTACAACAATCACAAAAATATATTTTTCCCAAAAAAAAGCTTCTTATATATAACTTATATATACAATATATAACTTATTTATTCCAGAAGGCGGAACTCAACGTGACAGCTAGTTAAATAAGTTCAATCTTGCAAAATCATTCCTCACGTAACGATATGAGATCAGAGTAGGTAATATTAGACGTAAATTCTGCTCGCTTGCACGAAATGCAAATATATTAAGTTAATAAGAATATTTCTAGTATATTGATATGTTGAATGTATTTGCCGGGTCTTATGGTATAATAATTCAGGGCCTTGTAGTGTTGGACGTTTGAGAGTAAACTTACAAGTTTGATAACCGTATGAAGGAATTATTATACATATATAACTTTAAGCTTATGGCGTGGGGTAGTCAGAGAGAAAGTTGTCTCGAAATATCCTGAAATGATTACTACCTGGTAGAAAGGCAAAGTTCGACGTTGATTTCGGCCTTAATAAGCAATGTATCATTATTGAGCAGAAAGGTTAACACTAGGTGGACTTACGATGATATCCGTTTAAGAGTGTAAAAAGAATTAAGCTGCCTTTTTATGGTTTAATTATAGTTTTAAAAATTCAAATAAATTGCACTTTGTAATTTGATTGACTTTTTAAATGGAAAATGACTGAGCACAACCTGACTTTGCTTTAAGAAAAATAAATGTCATATTTACATTTTACAAATTCTAATCTCCCCTATAAGTGGAGAACGGAGAAACGTGACACTGATTAATTTTTGTATGAAAAATACTGACATCATCACATCATTATGTAAACTAAATAAAGACTACAAAACATTATTATATTATTACAGAGAGCGTAATAGTAAAAATGTTGTAAAAAAATCCCTTAAAATTAATGAACGTTGATAATAAAACCGCATTGTATTCAATTTATAAAGTTCACGAACAAAATTTTTAGTATTGCATCGTATTTAAATTCTTCTTATTGAAATCTACAATTTAAATGCTGGCTTCTACTTTAAATATAAAAATTGTACAGGGCAACTTTCAGATTACAGTCGGTGTTGTATCTGAGTATGATGTTTTATTACAAAACTTAAAAGCATTGAGGTGCTATAAACTGTACGTAAACTATCTCCTTAATTTTAAGTGTTATATATTATATATAGAGTTTTAAGTGTTTATGTTTGTATATATTTATATATAAACATAAATTATCAGAAATAAATCATAATCGTAAGATATATAGTAAACCTGAAATTTAAAAAGAATAGTTTAAAAAAGTCCATCCTATCCTAATATATACAGTTTTTCATGATTAAGTTGACAAAAATGAAATATATATATAGCTTTTGGTGTTGTAAAGCGAGAGCTATTGTATTTAAAAACATATAGGTTATTTGGGTCTTGTGACATTTCTATTTTTATCTTTAAAAACGAATAGAGAATAACGATGTGATGTACTCGTTTCACAAGATATGAGTGCCGGTAATACTAGGGCGTAATATACAGATGCGAGTTGCACGTGCAGAATAAGCGCCGTACTTATTCCATTCTTAAGCCTTCAAGGCTTAGAAGCATAGCATTAGTTTCCTACAATCAAACATAGTTAATAAATAATTCTTTATATGTAATCCATAAATTCCAAGATGCTATGATTAGTTGAAAAATACACGTTATAATTTTGGTCTACTTTCTTGAATGTTCTTGCTTATTTTTCTTGGGTCACGCTAATATTTAAATTTGAACTCACTTATCTAGTCGTGCCGGAGTAAATTGGTTATGACAGACGGATGGACATATGAATGATACTACGATGTTCTTGATATATTTATTTTGTACTATTTGTATATAATTTTTAAAGATTTCTTTCATAATACGAAAATAATATGTAAATTTATTATTTATAGTTTGTATGCTTCCTATAAAAAGGTTATCAACATAGTAGGATTAGAAATTTCTACAGTGATTTACTCTAATATTAGGTGCATTAGTCTAAATCACTTTTGGACAAAGCTTGTATTATAAGCTAATTTTAATAATAATTTTATGCGCACTTCAAGAGCTTTCAGTATTTTCAAGGATATTTTTCATATGGACAAACAGTAAAAGTACGGTGTATATGAGATATTCTATACATTAATATAAAATGCGAATTTCCCCAAAAATTACATATGCCGTTTTGCGCTAGGAATGGAAATAAAATTTCGTTAGCTTTCAGCTTCTAATGGGTTTAATGCTGTTACTAAAATGTAATATAATTAAATCTAGCAAAGTAACTTAATAAGAAAAAAAACCCTCCGAATACGAGAAAACTAATGCTTTCGGGATAAAACCTACGCAACTTGAAAAAACCAAGTGAATTAAGACCTTAAAAATGTAGCAAAATCAACTTACAAAATGAGAGAAAAAGTCATTCAAAATTAACATTTTCTGTTATGTTGAAAGGAATTTAGAATTCACAATTTGCGGAGCCCGAATAGCTGGCTAAAGAGCAAGTGGTGGGGGAAGTATGAGAGGTGTAATACATGTTTCATTATCACTATTGTGCTAGCTTTGTCGTCGTGCAGACGTCTCGGCGGCGTTTTATTGGATACTGGAACCGGGGCGATTTAAAATGGGAATATGCAATGAGGTATCGATTGATAGAAAGCCCGTCTCCATCGAGTTTCTGAATAATTTGTGTTAAGATTCGAGAACGGTGTCGGTTGGTAATGATTTATATGATCTTGAATAGACGCGGGTTTATTTCGCAATGTAGCAAATTTCATGATAATAGCTAAGAAAGAGATATATATGTTTAAATAATGAAATAGTAGGTACAAAACTATGGCCAGTTTGTGGAAGCAGATGGTTGAGCTATCGGAAAACCATGCTCAAGTCAATTTCACGTGCTGGTCATAGTCCACCGGAAACTAGTGGCTCCCGTAACACTTAATGCTTAGTGACGATCTAAGAAATCATCGTGTAATTTTTGTGTAATCTGTTCATCGTGTAATTTGTCTGTATTGATAGTTCACGGACACGCAGCCGTCACAGCTTTATTATTGTGTTATAAAGCTTTATTACAAAAGTATAATTATTATAATACCTTTGCCAACTTTTTCTATGAATATATAATATTGCAAATATATAAAAAAAACATAATAACAAATATAAAAACATTAAGAGTCCTGTTTGTACATATTATCACATTTACTAGACGTATTTTAACGAAATCTTTTTTGATGTTAGTCCTGGGAAGTATCTAGATTTTAATTAACATCGAAGACTATGTCACCTGATTTACAATCATAGAAATCCAGACGAACTATAAGAAATATTTTATTTTTTTAAAAAACAAAATGAATCTGTAGTAAAAACTGTAGCATATGGTAAATTTTTATCCACATTTTAACTTATATATATAAACCTCAACGATTTGGAACTCTTAGTGTAGAGATACAACTGATAAACCAAACTAAAAAAAAAGAAAATTCAGCAAATCGGGTGGCAATAATCTAACAAAGTAGTGGGCATGCACTAGTAAATATATAAAACAATATAAATATCCACACAAGCGCTAGTTTGATATCAAATGACACGAGTGTCAGTAAATAGAAGCTATATACGGGAACACTAATAAAACTTCCCTAATACGATGCATAACTAGTTTCGGATTGTTCGTAGTTTATAACGTGGAAGTACGACCGTGAGCGAATTAATTCAATACTTTGTGATATCCTCTCTATGTTTTGTGATTATAAAATAACAAAAGCTGTTTTTTCATACGATTTCATAATCATTAAAATCATTAATGATTTACAAAAATAATAATTTTCTAAATTATAACGCTCTCTGTGCAATCTCTTCTCTCTTTTCTCCGTCTATTTACTTACTCTATACATATTAATAGCTATAAATATATCTACATTTACAAGCATTTAGGAAACGTTTGTTTAATAATATAAAAATTTTATACTCCCCGAAAAGTGTATAAATTATCGTTTACACTATTAACATGTTAGCGAAAATTTAATTACGTTAAAATTAAACATCAAAATATTAATAATAAGCAAATAATATTATTATACATATAATCATATGAATACGTAATATTATTAGTTCGATAAAACTAAAATACGCGTATAAATAATATCGAGTGCAATTTTGTGACGAATTTGGTATTCGGTACATTAAATTTCACATAAGTATTCGTATCTAGGCCGAAACACGAATAGAATTAAATAGTTTGTCGCTTGTTAGCTCTAATTATCCGGCTCGAAGGACCAGTTGTCGGTCCCGCTGTATATTTAATTATGAATGCTAAACAGTTTTATTTTAATTGTACACAAAATATTTGATCAATAGAACTAGGGTACGGAGAGTGGAGTGCAGTTTGGAATAATTTACAATTAGCTTGTGTAACTACTGTTTACGTGTAGATAAAAGGGTTGTAGTATTCAAATAGAACTTTATGTAGTCTTTTCAGATTCATATTTTATATTTTTTAGCTTCACGCTTTATTCTCCGCATTGTAGGCAGAGGAAAGTAATTATTGAGACACTACGTTCTCCGCCTTTGCGCCTCTTAATATATTCATAATGTTTTTTGGCTATTTTTCGAGGCACTGCGTGATTCATGGTTCATCATAAACGGATCAGGGCCGAATTCACACCCTATTGTGACTTTGCGCCACTTCTGTCCTGATATTTGTTAAGTGGTAATCAATCATCAACAATAATTTTCTTTTCACTTTAACATTGTCGAACTTTATCACGATGACCTTTTCTCTTGTACAAATGATAATTAGTTTTATGTTTAAATATATATTCACTAGGTGGAGAGCCAAAATATTTAAAAGCTGTACATAAATACATCAATTAGCGTTTAGCTGACATTAAATTTATACAAATCTGATAAAACAATAATATACTATAAAAATGGCAGTTAAATATATTACTGTCCTTTCTGTACACAGATCGTATAACTCGTGAAAGGCAGAGGTTAATTTCATTAAAAAAAAAAGAAAAATAGTGAACTAATATATATTAAGTATGTATGTAAAAAAAAATGCATAGTAAAACTTTGTCAAAAGATTTTATAACAAAAATAGGAAATACTTAAAAATGTAAAGACTTAATGGAAGGACGTGCTAGTTTCAATTTCGATTGTAAAACTATAATTAAAATCTATAATAAATCTGCCATTCAGTACCCAATGTTCCACTACAACTACAATACGTCCACTTCAACATATAACAGTTATTAAAAAATCACATATTTTAACTTAATTAACCCTTAGCTAATTAATTATTTACTTCCACTCAATTTTGACCTAATTTACAAAAACCAACTGCTTAACAAAACTACTTTATTTAACGACCCATCCATCTATTGTTATAATATGCCTTATAAAAGTCCATTGAAACATAAAATATATCAGAATTAACTTGACATACATATTTATTATTAAATTTATCTCTCATTTAGTTATGAAAAGTTATTTAAATTAGGTTAAGACTTGGTCCATTATTATTAGAAGATGTGACACTTGTATATTAAAATTTCAAATTAACAAGTAAGGACGAGATGACACATTTATAACAACAAAAACAAAATTTCATTGTTGTCTATTATATTGTATTCAAAATTCCGTGACGATGTTTTGAAAGCTATTGCTACAATCTACATTCATCTTTATAACCAAGCAATAAGGTCTAAAATCATATACTAGCATAAGGTGCATTGAATAGGATGTAGCTTTGGTTTTGGAATTGTATTATGAAGTTTTGTTTCCACTGTGACATAGTTCGACTGACTGACTTTTCTTTCTATTTTTGATATAATATATTCTAGTCCTTGATAGAGAAATTTTTCTGATACGTTTATATATGTATTTTATAATTTTTTAGAGTATAATTATATTATATATTACTATATTTCTTTCCTTTATCCAATACACTTCACTTACAGACTACATACATTGTATGGCTATCAAAGAAAACAAGCACCTTGTGCAGTTTGACTAGTAAAATTAAAAATTAAAATAGAATTAACTAAAACTTCATACAAAGTCGTATTTGTCAAACAATTGTTTTATCATAATAAACAGTGCCTAAGCAGACAAGCCATATATTTACTAGTATTAACTATACAATCCATATTAATTAGCTTTTGAATTTATCATTGAATTTATACTAACCATAAATTATATAGATAAAGAGAGCAGCCGACATAGGAATGACAAAATATGGCCCTTTTTTTGGTAAAATGTAAACCTTTTTTTAGACTTAACTAGGTAAAGAATATGTCAAACGTTGGATCTACTAATAAAGATAAATGTATAATATCAAAAATATTTATAATTAAATATATAAGTTACTATATGAAGCACATTATATAGGGACTTGTTTTATAGAGGGATTGAATCTACAATCTCAGCAGCTATGAGAGATTTCACCTTTGGAATAAAACATTTAGATCTGGGCATATATTGTATAATAATCTACTGGCAAATATTTACTTATTTTTATAATTTTTAAAGTCTTTATCCACACTAAAGATAGAAAAAATACTTAAAGAACACATATAAAAATTTGAACGCAGCGGGACTCGAACCCGCGCCCTCTTGCAAACCGTGCGAGCGCTCTCACCACTGAGTCATGCGTTTAAACATTTACTTTGTAGTCATTATTTAGGTTTATCCAATTCAATTATAAAATGTATAGTATATAGTAAGTAGGGGCTTAAAATATTGAATATCTTAACTTTCAATGGTCATCGCATATTTCAGTTCTACAATTTTATGTTAAATATTTGTTAAAGTAAGTACTTAATATTTTTTATACAGACCATATAAAAATTGTATCAAAACCAAACAATACTATACAGTTTTCAATAAAATACAAACAAATAAATTAAAAACAAATTGAAAATATTTTATTCATAAAGGCGGCCATACAATAAATAATTAGGATATTTTTTGTAGGGCGATTAAAATTTTGTAGTCGCCACAAATAAAGAAAATATGTTAAACAATAGGCATGGGTCTCGACGGGAATGTCTGCGGGATGTCGTCGCTAAAAAATCATACATAGATTGAATATAATATCTAAGAGAGGGTCCTCGAGGCTTGGCTCGGCGATCTTTGTAAGGTATTTTAATATCACTATATTATTTTACCTTTATTTGTTTGTTGTTACCTGCTGCTGTTTTTACTGACACAATGGTAGCGTCAGTCAGTCTTCTGACAGTAAAAACGATGGTGGTAGGTTCGATCCTCCCTTGGGGAAGCGAGAGAGAATAGAGAAAACATATAAAAATGATTTTGTTTAAATTATTTTATATGTTTTCTCTATTATTCTCTCTCACGCTTTCATTCTCTCTATTTCTATGTTTTTATCTGAGTAGAGAATAAGCAGCGTTTGGTTCCGCGACTCTGCGTAATGTCTCTATTATCAGACACTGAGATAAGGAGCCTCTCAACACTAGGCTAGGTTATGCAAATAAAAGCATCAAGTACTCTACTATATATAATATTCTATTATATATAACATGCATATAAGTAACTTTTGTTTAATAGGATCTTTTAACTCATCATCCATCACCATCATTTAATAATTGGAACTAACTATTAAAATACCTCTTAATGACCTTTTACTTGACATTAAATTTATGAAAAATAAAAGCGCTGTCAAATACACGACGCTAGTTAGTAAAAGCAAAAAAATATTAAGAGGCAAAAATCAATTTGATAATATCGCCGGCGAGGAACATCGTCCTTATAATTTGAAGTTTTATTTTTCTTCTAGCCAAGGGCAAATATTCCTGCTACTTCAAACTTTTGTAGAATTAATTAGTACAATTATGCCGGCGTATTTATGTGCACGTTGAAACGTTTATAGATAGAAATCTGTAGGGCTTTGAACATACTGGGGAGCCTGTTCTTGCTGTATATATAAATTTAGGCTGCCATGGGTTTGGAAGGTAGTACTGCCAAAATCCGAAAACAAATGCAACAGTTGCAAATGTATGTCTTGATGAGATCATAATGGCTACTTATTAATAATGATTTTACCGTTACTTTCAATTTGTATAAAGCCTTTTTAAAACATTTTACTCAAATTCATCATGAAAATAATAACTTTTTGGATTACATAACTTAGGTATTTATTTTTGCTATATGTATCATAATATAAATTATTTAATACTTTGCAAATAATTTTGCACTAAAGTATTTACATATCATTAACTTGACTATAATAAACGTTTTAAAAACTTCATCCTTAATTATAAGCCGAACTAAAACTAAATCCACTAAGCAGTCTACCTTCCACTATTCGTTTGCAGTTTAATTAGATATAATTGCTAACAAATATATATTAACTTTTCTGGTAATTGTCAATCAAAGTCAAATCAAGTCATATTTTTCCTCCAGAGAATAATAGTAACAATACCTGGTACTATTCCTATCATGTAACAATTATTGTTATCAACGTACTCTGTATTATAAGACAATCATAATGAGATACAAATGCTATGGTATAAAGAAGGCCCTTGTCAATGCAAGAATGTAACATAGTTATACTTACATAAAAATGAAAATGATCAAAGCTTGAGTTTTTTAATTAACAGAAACAATAGAATCTTCTTATTTAAAGTTTTTTCTAAGTACTTAAGAAAACAATTCGTAGAAATGTATTTAAATATCACAATCTTTATATATTAACTAAACTAATATACCACACACCGTCGTGGCGCAGAGGCGCAACGTCTGCCTGTAACGCGACGGTTTTTGGGTTCGAGCCCCAGTCGGAGAAGATGGATTTTACTATTTCCATTTTCTTCGCTCTGGTAAACTAGGCAAAGCGCGGCGTTGAGTTCCGCCACTCAACACGCAATGCCTCGAAAAAGGCGGAAAGTGGGGACGGAGAAAGCAGGAACTAAACAAGAGTGTCTTAACACTAGGTTCAAATGGTTCCTGCATTTCCCTCTGCCTACCCTGCCATGTGCAGGATAAAGCGTGAAGCTAATATACCACTATATAAAAATTGAAGGTACAGGCTATGTTAAGAAGTCGACTTTGCACTGCTTTAGGCATAGTTTCATATATTTTATTAAGCCAGTATTTTTATTAAGGTGATCATAGGTCCTTCCTTACTTTTTACCCTGGCAGATGGAAGACGGCTTTTAGTCTCACCTCTAAAGAGGTAATGTACTAACGTGGTCAACATCAGATTTCCTGATTTTCTAGGGGATAAAGCTACTAGCCTTACTAAAAACATCAATTTATCTTGTTTACTTTGAAACCATTGTCAACAATAATTATCTAAAGAAACTAACCATAGTTTCTTTAAATAATTATTGTTGACATGCATTTGGCCTTGTAGAATAACCATATTCTACAAGGCCAAATGCATAAGTCTTACAAATGTAGGATTTATATTTAGTAATAATATTTAACTGTACACTTACCGAATTTACGTTTAACTATCAAGTTTTATAACGACAAAAGAAATAGAAATCACAGATCAATCAAATAAATATTAAATAAAAACTTATATTTTTCAAAATCAAAACTAACATTCGGTCCTATTAATATTATATATAAACGCCTTTAGTTTAGTGGTATTTTTTTACAACGCATATATATGAAAGGGTTCGATTCCTATCTATATAATTATATCTTGTCATCTCTCATTTAGAAACAGCGGTCTTGATGTTTGATGAACAATAAACTGTTAATGTTTTTTTTTGAATTTTGATATCGAATCTTGATAATTTTTGATATATTAAATATTGTGCATTTTTATTACAGGTCATATGGCCACCTGCGGTTTTACTTATGGCGTATTAATGTTTAAAACGACGTTCATTTGTGTCCCATAAAAGGTTTTACTAGAAACCTAAGTAGGGAAGATTAAGTTAAGTCAGAAGAAAAATACTATTTTTTAACATTTATATATACATTTGAAATGTGTTAAAGAATGTGATCCATATATCTACTCATTTTTAGTTGAAACAGTTGCGAATCGTGATAATAACGTAAATATCGACAAATTTAAACTATTCTATAGTAATCTTTATATATAATAATAATGACTTTTTAATTTATAATTATAAAAACCTTTCGTTACCATGTGACTGATAGACAGAAAATCACACAATTAAAATTACTGAGCACTGAAAGAAGACAGTTGACATATTCCTCGAGTATAGGAAAGCATTAAAATAGTATCTCGAAGATAAAATGAGACGATGATATGACGAGATTACACATTTCACACTCAACGTAAGCAAAGTTTTTTTCAACTTGTTTTTGTAAAGTAAATGACAAAAATTTCATATATTTAGGAAATTCCTTATTATGACGAACATTACACGATATTCTGTAGGAACAAATAATTGTTTGTACTCAAATAAATGAACTGAGGCTTGTCTAATTAAATTACTGTGAAATATTCAATGAACAAACTTCCACGAGTGCTTCAATACATTACCTATATTATATATTATATATGACATAGCTTAATGAAATAGCGACATGTAGATAAATGAGCATAGGGTAAAGGATTTTTCATTGGCTTACATTGGCTATTAATAAAACTGCTTAATGAATTTGTCCATTTATAATTATTTAATCAGATGTCCGCTAAAATTGATACAAGATATTTAGATAATATTTAAAAGAAAATTTAAAATACTTTGAATAGTTTAAAACAACATTTACAACACAAAATGTACGTATGTATGTACGTTCTTGGTACCAGAACGTATTGTAAGCAACATGCAATATTCCGACTAGTAATTATCCTAGGGGCATTGCTAAGATCAGAATGTCATAGAGCTAGTAGTCAAAATCCCTCATACGGTACAATAAAGTATACTATATAAAGTTCAGGCTAGGGGGATAATTAGGCACAGTATATGTAGCTATGTGTAGGAACACATGTAGCAAAGATTAAAAGGGTAAAATTTTTTTTTCATTTTTCAAAAGAAAAAACCTTTTTTTTTAAGTTAAAATGTTATGTTACAATTTTATGTATAATCTTAATATGAGTTGTTTTGTTTGTATTGTTGTAAAAGCTTAGCATAGAAAAAAATTGTTAATGTTAAATTTGACATTCTTTGACTTTGAGAACAAAGAGAATATACAAAAATTAGATTCCTAACATTCTAGAAATATACGGAACCCTATAAAAATTCAAACTCGAAACGAAACCCCTTGATAGACCTAATCGCTGAGCATTCCACTCGCAACTGTTTAAAAGCAAAAAATTCCTTAATACATAATGACTTAGGCATATATAAGGCTTATGTACTACAAAATTTAGGGTGTTTTAAAATTCAAAAGGGTAGTCTAGCTAACCCCTTCGCGAAATGAGGGTGTTTCATTATACCCTACTGTAACAACGTAAGCTCGTCTAAAGTTACTACTCTAGGCCCGGATTAAAATAGCGAACCTACAGACAAATCTATTATTTTACTTGGCACTGTCTACGAGTGTACGCTTAGTGATGTACCTACATGTATGGAATACATTTAGTGGGAAGGTTTAAGCAGTATCGTAAATAAAATTAAATTCAATAAAAACCCATAAATATAAAAAACAAATGTAACAATATATAATATAACATGACATACCATATTCTGATACAACCACCGTACTGTTTTGATCTAACTGTTGATGCTTTAATGTATGTAAATTTGATTTCAATTTAAATTTAATTTCAATCTAAAAGTACCTAGTGTTCTTTAGATTTAAAATAGCAGTATACAGTCTACGTTATGTTTATTTCATTCTCCCCAAATGGGAATCAAACCCACAAACTAACGCGTTTACAGGCAGACGTTGCACCTCTGCACCATGACGGTCCTCAACGATGGTCTTCGTTACAAAATGCAAAATACGTGGAGAAATAAAATAAAATCCCTTTAATTAGGTTAGGTTACACTACGGAAAGCTTTCAAATATTTTAGCTTATATATCGTATTAACTAGCCCTACATATTGTCCACGTTGAATTATTAATTTTAGTATCAAAATAATTTCGCATACAATTAGAGCAGGTAACAATGTCGTTATTAGCTGCAAATGTTAATCACTCAATTCTAGCATCAGATTACGGCCTTACATACTTGATGTATTGTCAGGGCTGACACATTATTACTAATATATATATTTTTCACAATATTACTATGTATACTTATGGCAAGGTGCGCAAAGAGTCAGAGTCAGTCTAGTGTCAAGACACTCCTTTCTGTACATTGCGTTTTGAGGGGCAGGCAAATGGAATCGCAGGCAGTAACTAGTAACAAGACTGTTATTATGAAAACCACCATAAGGGACACAGCATTAAAGGGGGGTTTTACCACCTGCTGATAAAGTTACAGATAGTCCCAGAAAAATAGTCCTGGTCTTATAAATAATAATAGTCATAAATAGTATCTGGCTGATGCACATAACTAAGAGGACCTGCCACTCGGGGAAAATAGATTATTCTATTTTCATTTTCTTCGCCCTGGAAACTACACAAAGCGCGGCGTTGAGTTCCGCTACTCAACATGCAACACCTCGAAAAAGACGGAGAGCGGAGACACAGAAAGCAGCGACTAAGCAACGCAGTGTCTTAACATTAGGTTCACACGGTCCCTGCGTTTACCTCTGTCTAGCCATAAAGCGTGAAGCTAAAAAAAGAAAATAGACATCTAGCAGATAAAGATCTGCTTAAACTATTAGCCTGTATCTAGTAGATAACAATAACTACCAGATCACTCACTCACTCTATTGTACCACTCGCATCTATATATATTAATATTACTTTATAGTGTAACAAAAGTCTACATATCAATGCCTGTTTTAAAGATCGTTATACATTGTCAATTTATTTTTTAACTGGATTAGTCATTAAATTATTTCAGCTCTTTTAGAGAATAAATATTTTTTTTATGATCTAATAATTTTTAGAACTTAAGTATACGTTACATAAATTATAAATATTTGTCTCCAAAATATCAACATTTATTTATTCCACAACCCTAAATACTGACGTTCATCTAATTACGATCCTCCAGCTATTATTACGAATGCTTTATTCACGTACGAAGAATGAAGTTGACAATTATTTCCCCGATTATTAATTTATATTTAATTATGTCAAAATGTTGAAAGGACATTTGTCAATTAATAAACTTTTGTTACTACCCCTCGGCTGGTCCCAAGGCCGTGCTAAATTTAAAAGCGCGACCTTGAGTTGTATTCATCAGAAATATCTTTAAAATGGGTCAAAGGTTTAGAAGAATTTTTTATAGCTTCACGCTTTATCCTGCACATGTCAGGATAGGCAGAGGAACTCGCAGAAACCGTTGGAAACTAGTGTTAAGGAAAAATCCATCTAAATTTAAAACTATGTAATTTGATTCTGTCTATCTAATCTACAAAAAAGCATTTAGTTTGTAAATATAAAATGGCCTCATCTTGGGATCTAAATGTCTGTAACTAACTTATATTGTTAGACGTTAGCAAGCCATAAACAGTTTCGATAAACCTTACGTCGGAAAACCGAGACGTGCCGAGAAATAATCATGACACTCATGAAATAAATATATAATATGGATAACTTGGTTAAAATCCAAGTTCCACTCCCTCCCTGCAGTTCCCTCTGCCTACCCTGCCTTGTGCGGGATAAAGCGTGAAAAAAAAAAAATAAAAAATAAAAGGACAGCTCATCAGCTTTACCTGTAAATTTACTTACATAATAACTTCAGCGAACCGGATCTATACTTACTAAAGCCGTAGAGGGAAATATATAGTATACTACATATCAGGCTAAAATGTATTTATATATATTACCTGAAACAATAAAAAAAAAGTTAGAAAAATATATTTTTAGTGTGATGGAAAAGGCAGTTGAAATAGAAAAAGAAAAACAGTTTCACATAAATTCTCTCTCACATAACGACCCAGCCACTTAGAATATGTCATACACAACTCTAAATAATTTCTCTATATCCTTTTTCTCTACAATTAAAATGTGTCAAACACTTCCCTTTAAACCATTACATTCAACGGAAAACGTCAAAAATCATTCACATCCAATTCCTATTATTCATACAAGTGAGTTCTTGTTAACTAATTAGCAAAGCTAATGGTCATGCGATGTCACGGTAGAACAATTGAATACTAAACGCCCAGCATGAGCAATAAATCAAGTTCTTTTTGATAAAAGAATGGCCTTACAACAAGATGTAGACAAAAGGTTTTATTGTATTGACTGTACCTTCTCAGAAGCTGTAATATTTTGTCCCTGCGGTCATTTGTTTAGTAAACAGAGACGTGAGAACTATTTTACCTAAGTTTTAACTTTATTTTAAGCACTTAGAGTTGAAATTTGAGTGAAATTGAAAAATAATGTATCTTTTATGTTACAGAATAGGAAATTATCACTACATTTGTTATCCTTAAAAGAAGTAGGTAGTTGTTTTAGTTTTTTTCATAAATAGTAATTTTGATGTTAAATAGCATTAACGTATAAACAAAAGCAAGTAAATGAATTATTTTTTTGAATACAAAACCAGGTTAACTAGTACTTTGATTTAGTGAGAATATTTTGAAGAGCACAGTTATGTCGTAGTTGTGAGTTTGATTTTAGCTCAATAGGAAATGGATTCAAATGGAGTCAATGGACGCTCAAATTTAGACTTAATAGGCACATAAAATGGAAAAGCGGAGTGTTATGACACTATATTTTCCATGGCTACTTTACTAGTAGTGGAATAAAACGGAAAATTAAAAAAAAATCTTGCACAAATATAATGATATGAGGCTCAATGGTTCAAAAATTATATAAGGCTCAACTCAATCTTGTTACGTTAAAAAAATAATATATTACATATCTTATTTTTCTTATTTTTCAGTAATGATGCAATCATTGTTGAAAAATAAGATATATCCAAGCAGATGCGACATAGGACATTCGATAATAATAATAATAATAACTATTATTTTTATCGTTTCACACTTTTTCCCGTTAATAGCAGCGTAGGCAGAAGGAACCGCAGCAACCGTAGGCACCTACTGATAAGACACTCCGTTCCCCGCTTTCCGCCTTTCGCTATTCAAAGGCCTAAAACATACTATACACATATATTTCTACTAAAATCATGTAAAAATATCACTGAGGAAACCATAAAAGCGCATTTGAATGCCATACGTTCTCATTGTACGGTTGGTAGCTGTAATAAACTACATTTACTTCGCTAAGACCTCTCTCCCCCGTGAATATTATTTAGATTCCTCACATTTGGTTCGTAGGGTCGCCATGACAGCGAACTTTGAATTGCATGTTTATTGCCAAACAAAATGTATAGGTACTATGTAAATCCATCAACACCTTTATCCCCATCCTTCTTAGATTCGAAGAGGTGACTGATAAAATGTTTTATTTACATCTAGGCCTATAATTAAAGAAATATGTAGCATTAAACAACCTAAGACTTTGATTGAATATATCAATTCCTTCTCTTTCAGTTCCATCCTAGAAATTAGCCAATATTTTTCCATCAAAACAGAATTTCCCGAAATTTAATCGGTTACGGAAAAACGAGATATTACGATTTGTAGTTTATGAAAATAAAATTACGTTTAATTATAATAAATTTCAAATAAAACTAATTATTACAATCTTATATTTGTAATTTAATATCTGGCATCTAAATAGCATTTTCATTTGCAAAGTAAAATAATGACAATTTAAAAAATATCCTTTTTTTTAATTTTTTTATTTCTTCTTCTTCTAATACTATAACCGTTTAAACTTATTCTATGAGAGAACCTGCTTGAATCACACCCACCCTAGTGTTCTACGGACACGGAAGTGGTTTAGCTTTAACTCTATATTTTTCACCGC
This sequence comes from Dione vanillae, assembly GCA_037178615.1. Lineage (NCBI taxonomy): Eukaryota > Metazoa > Arthropoda > Insecta > Lepidoptera > Nymphalidae > Dione > Dione vanillae. Next base: position 1,100,394 of record JAZFAU010000262.1, read on the forward strand.
TTCCTTATATTGTATTATATTAAAAAATATTTATTACCCACCATGCCACCCGTGTTTCATTGTAGATAATAGATATTTTCAACGAAATGTTTCTTTTATAGAAACTTCTTTTATAGACAAAATAGACTATAAACAAAATAAAAAAAGAAATGAATTTCTAAATGTTTTAAATAATAATATGTGAACTCGCAATTATCCTATTGTAAGATAAGTTCAATTATTTTCAAAAAATCCTTAGAAGTTATAAAGATTAAGGTAATATAATATACTTCATAAACAATTGTTTTAGGCATCAAAGAGAATAGAAAGTATTGCGAGTTAAGTAGCGGAACTCAACGCCGCGCTTAATCTTATTACCGGAGATAGAAACTATAATAACTTATTACCCGCAATAAGAATCGAACCCACACCATTCGCGTTTATAGTCTACTACTTTATTAGTACTTTTATTGAATTAATTAAAGTTCTATCCCGAGCTTCATTTTCATACTAAATGCAATTTTAACAATACTTCTATTCATAAAATGCCACCAACACTGCAGTCATTAAAATGTCGTAAAAACTCGTCTGACCTAAATATCTCTTGTAATCTGTTTGTATTGGATACGCTTTATAACGTTGCTTATTAAAATTATTCATTAATAGTTAGGCGTTATCACCCAACATGCATAAAATTTTATAGTTATTTAGCTTCAAGTTTTATATTGCATAGAGGCAGTATAGTAGGCAGGGAGAGGTGTGAGTTCAAATTCCGAAATGTTAAAATTTTTACTTGTTTTCTACAAAAACCATTTTGGAATGATACCTGATTAAGGTCGCCGGAAACCACTTGATACGGGAGCTTGGGGAGACGTATGTCCTACAATGGGCGTTATTAGGCTAGTGTTGAACGTTGAGTTGAGTGATTAAAGTCAACGTTACATATGTTATTTTATCTAATTTTTTTATTTCTAGCTGTAATAAACTACATTAAGATCGCTAAGACTTCTCCCCCATTATTTAGATTCTTCTTAGAATATTATTTAAATTAGATTAAATAAATAAATATAATATGTCATGCATTTATATTCTAAAACCGTGGCATAGCATAATACTCACTCGATTGCAGTTCCGATATCCAGAACGCTGTAGTACGAGTTACGGCAGTGTGTATGGGGAAATTGCATATATTAACGTCATATGGAGGACGTAGCATACATACATATATTCTTCCTGATTGTTCACGCGTGGGATATGGGTTCGGTTTTTATTTGAATGAAAGACAATAATAATATTATGTTTTTGTCACTTTTCATTATCTTCAAACATTCTAGTGTTAAGACAGTTCTTTTTTCTACTTTACACAATTATTCTAGGTTACTGTTGAGTGGAATTTAAACCTACAACTATCGGGGAAGAAGTCGGTTGGAAATCTACAAAGGACATAAATAAGATAGTCATCTCTTTGTACGTAAATATTTCACCTTATTGTGTCACCTTTCACTATTAGATGATAAAATACATTTCTAGTATGGACATGTTATTTGATTATAAATTGTAAGACGCACCGTTAAATTGAAAGGACATTTGGAGCAACAGAGTATCTTATTTCGACAAACCTTAAGGTGCTGGTTTCTTTTTTTTTTACTAAAAAGGCTTTATTAAAATTGAGCTTAAACTTATAGCAATACGGTTCATTTTACGATAGTCTCAAATGAGTGGGATTAACTTTAAAAACGAGGGTTAGGATTTTTTGTTAACAAAAAGTTTGTCGACGGGACAATAAATTAAAATATTCCTATACTAATTACAAATGAACATTCGAATATAAGCTTTATTTCGTTAAGCATAAAGTAGAGAAAAAAAAACGTTGTATAGGCTCTGTAAGCTTCCTATTACACACTAATCAAGTATCGTGACTCCAGCTACTTTTATTTGAAATTCAACGCTCTTTGAAATCAAATAAAATAACAATTTAAGCATAATTAGCCAAATTTCGTCGTAACGTCGTAGCACGCTTATATTTTGCATCCTTATATGTGTATATATGATTAAAAGAAAGTGACATGGGAGTAAAGGTGGGTGATTTGAAGGTAAATTGCTTGTTGTGTGCAGATGATGCAATGCTTATTGCACTATCAATAGGATAATATTAGGTGTTAAGACTATACAAGCGACGAAATTATATCAATTGGATCCGCCCGGTGTCACTATCAAGACCATTTACGGTCAACAGCGTTTAAGTCATTCAGAAAAATATGAATCAGAATTGTTGCGTTCAGGCAGCGGCCCGTATTGGAAGGCATTGCTCTGAAATATTGTTATTAAGTGATTAATGTCATTAACTACAATTACGTAGAATCTCTGTGTAACATGTGGTCTATGTATGTTTAAATGTTGTTAATTAAAATCAAACTAACCACTTCTGGTTTTTACTAATATATATTCAAACTACCATTTAATTATACTACATCAGTATTATGGTCGATATGTAATAACTATATAAACTATATTATATATAAAATATGAAAATCATATTTCCATAGCCATTTCTATGTAAAGATTGAAAAAAGGTCGTAAAAACTCATTATATGCAATTTTTCTGAGACAATCGGTTAATCTTAGTTAATTTAAAATGCGAAATCCTGAAGTCGGGTCGTAATGAATGGACCAAGTTGGAAATTAAGATCTGTAAAGGAAATCTTTTTGTTTAGTTTAAACATTGTTCTTAATGACTTAAGTGTTGCAGTACTGGAACTTGTTCGCAATTATATTATATAAGAATATTTTTTTACTATATCTTATATTTTATAAAATTATAAGCATAAATATTTAAGTTATTTTGAAATCAGTTGTCATTACTAGGTATATATTAAGTGCGACAGAGATTTGATATTATTTTTAGAGATTCACAGTTCAAATGGTATTACGGAACCCTCAAACGATCACTTTTCTGTGTTGTCCATGCATCTATCTGTCTGTCAAAATCCTTTTTGTTAAGAACGGGTTGAGGTATCAATGAAAGTAATACTCAATACTCGAGTCCTTTAGAGCACAAAAATGTCAAATTTTAAATCAGTTAAATACAAAAATAGGCTGTTTATGCTCTGTTTACACCACATATTTTGATGTGGATAAAAAAATATCTGGGTATTTCATTAAATTTGAACGAAGACCTTGATGAGAAAGTCCGACTCATACTAGACGAGTTCATTTTTAAAACGTCATCATAAATAATTTTATTTATGGTTTAATCTATATTCTTTCATTTTCCTTTGACATTTATCTCTTTATAAGACATTTCAATATATATACATATACATATATATATATATATATATATATATATATATATATATATATATATATATATATATATATATATATATATATATATATATATATATATATATATATATATATATATATATATATATATATATATATACACAAAATTTTTAATCAATATATCCCTAGACTAACGCCAGACATATTACTTACACATACACACATATTAGATAGTCAGCAGTATTAACAGCGTTCGCTAATCAGTGAACCATACATAAACGTCCATGTAAAAAGCTTATCCGGGAAATCGAACCCGTGCCCGCGACAGTCTATCGAGAGCCCTGTGAAGTGCTGTAATATGATACCGAAGCTTAACAGGTGATGGCCAGTTGCTGTGAGAAAAAACTGCTTTTTGGGTTAAAATATGTGAAAATGGTGTAAAAAATATAGGTGACATGTGCTGGATCAAGGTGAGGGTTGCTGTGGTGGTGTTTTTTATAATAACTGTTATTCACTAATATAACAAAATAACCGTTATTAGTTCATCGCGATGGTTATAAGTTCTTATTTTAGTTATAGATATACTTTTTTAAAGTAAATATTTATAACAAGTTATTTTTCACAATATTCGTTTCCATTTAATCCACCTCTACAGTTCCAAAAAACAAAAGGTATGCCAAATTTTAGATTTCTACGTTCAGTAGCTATCAACTGTGTCTTATTATGTAGAGATGAGCTACTTTTAGATAGTGATATCTTCATATCACGTTGAAAGCAAGGACGGAGAAAGCAGAGACGGAGAAAGCAGGGACTAAGCAACAGAGTGTTTTAACACTAGGTTCCCATGGTTCAGTTCCCTTTCATTCCCTATAAAAAATCTCCATATACATTTTTAAGATATTAGTGATGTGCTTTCCCTATTACATACAAAATAGATACAACAGCTACAGAACATTAGTGTAAAAATAGATCAAAAATAAAGAAACAAAATCCAAAATGTAATACCAGATTAAGATTTAATCTTAAAACTCACATATTCTACCCCTTTGTAAATACGTAAGCCATTCCATAATCATCTGTTGAGACGTAACTTTCAGATCGCGTTAACTTTCTAGGACAATGTGCGCTGACGCGAGTGGTATTTGCATTACCCTTAATTTAATGTTGCTGCCTCGACATTATATAATGAATTCATATAAACTCACACGAGTATGCTAAATTGTTTTTTTTTAACTCGAGATAGCGGCTTCGAATTAGTATTTATTACTGTATGATGGCGATTCATGTCAAAGCACTGATTAATCAAGAAATATATTTTTAGTTTAACTTTTTACGTGTACGCATAAAATTTTATAGTTCTCTTCTTTTTTCTTTAGATAAGTTTACAGGTTATTAAGTTTTAGTACAGCTTTTATGACCTTAGTTAAAACCTGCTATCCAATGAAGCATTACTTTTGAGTACCACTAATATATACCAGCTCTAGTATTTCGATCTTTCACTTTTCTACTGCCTTTATCATTTACTTGCTACATCCGTCCAAGATCCTGCCTTCTCCAGAGGTGGTCATTTTCTCGTATTGTGACTTTGAATGGTGGAGTGTAACAACATACAGTCTTATAACGCATTTACATATAGACGCTGTCTTTCTGCTTCATAACGATCTTCTTATTCTATTTTTCTTTCTGCGTGGTTAATTGATAAATTAATGACAACAGTAAGTTCATATCAAAATTTTCTTATTTATAATAGAAAAACATTTTAACAGTTATTTTATACACAAAACAAAAGGTTGTTAAAATTTATAATTTACCCTTTAATTTAGTAACAAATTAAATATTTAAAGATATCTATAGAGAAATATTTAAATATAATATCTCATATGTAACATTCTTATACAAACACAATATAACACGTCCAGCGGTTTACATCGAACGGCTTTCTAGGACAACGTGCAGTGACATGTGCATCGCTTGCGTTATCTTGAGAAATTACATCGTAAGTTTACTTTAGATATATAAATTTCAAAATTTTACCATTTATTTTGCAATATACAGCAAAATTCTAGATTATTTTGATTGCATAATTTATTTTACACAGATACATAATGAACGTCATTTTTATTTAAATTCACATTTACTTTATTTTATTATTTGCTATCTTCACGCTCGAATAAAAAAACAATGATAGTCTAATAATAAATCACTATATTATTTATTTTTATAAGACAAAAAAATTCACCTCTAACAAGTTCTAATATTAACCATCTGTGTCTCATGCACACGTGTATATGTATATACATATATATATATAAATAGGTCTAGAATATCAGTATGCATAATATAAGATGCAGTTTTACTTACCCACGAGATAGAAGGCGTGACACGAATCGAAATGAACAGTTTTAGTAAATATGGTTACAAAATACCGTTCTGGTGTAGTTTCGATGTGAACGAGTAAACGTCATATTTCTCGCTTCAAATTTAATAAAAAATAATTAAGTTGTTCAATGAAAATAAAATTAAATTTCGATCTGGCACTTAGGATAACAATGCACTGGTTTCAGTTCCGTTGCTTAATATACAATATATGAAAAGTTAGGTTAGTTAGTTTATGCTTACCGTGCAACTAAAAATCCTTCAATTGGTACATATTTAATTGGCTTGCCCTACCACCGACAATAAATAACTATAGATTTTATTTTTTCTACCAAAAGAATATAGTAACAAATACATAACCTACCTAAAAAAAAAGTAAAGTCACTTCAAATTTAATAAGCACTTCGACAATGTTATAGGCAAATTTCTAGAATAGTAAATAAATGAAATTCCAAATAAAATGAAACTTTAAACAATCCACCAGCTATTTGAGCCTTGTTGAATGATGAACTACAAAGTTTGAAGCATTCGAGTGATGCGAATCGTACCCATCGCATGCCAACGCTTTGGAGCGTGCCTCTCGCGTTATCGGATACACTTCTAAATATCTAGAAATTCTATACACATATTTGTATTCTATAGTTCTACTGTGCCTATGTCTGACTTACACTGATTTGTTTACTTGTTATACATATATATATATATATATATATATATATATATATATATATATATATATATATATATATATATATATATATATATATATATATATATATATATATATATATAATATATATATATATATATATATATATATATATATATATATATATATATATATATATATATATATATATATATATATATATATATATATATATATATATATATATATGCTTTGTATCGACCAAGTTATCGACTGACTAGTATCATTGGTCGTTATCCCGAATGCGGATATCATCCGCACACGTTTAATCGACTGAGTTATCGACCAGTGTATTTCATTGGTTGTTAGCTCGCATGCGGGTACTCCCCGCAATCGGGCTAACTACCGACTTATCGACCAATGAAAATGCGCCCTAACGCATTTACATATAGACGCTGTCTTTCTGCTTCATAACGATTTTTATTCTATTTTTCTTTCTGCGTGGTTAATTGATAAATTAATGACAACAGTAAGTTCATATCCAAATTCTCTTATTTATAATAGAAAAACATTTTAACAGTTATTTTATACACAAAACAAAAGGTTGTTAAAATTTATAATTTACCCTTTAATTTAGTAACATACTAAATATTTAAAGATATCTATAGAGAAATATTTAAATATAATATCTCATATGTAACATTCTTATACAAACACAATATAACACGTCCAGCGGTTTACATCGAACGGCTTTCTAGGACAACGTGCAGTGACATGTGCATCGCTTGCGTTATCTTGAGAAATTACATCGTAAGTTTACTTTAGATATATAAATTTCAAAATTTTACCATTTATTTTGCAATATACAGCAAAATTCTAGATTATTTTGATTGCATAATTTATTTTACACAGATACATAATGAACGTCATTTTTATTTAAATTCACATTTACTTTATTTTATTATTTGCTGAAGATAGCAAAGCGTGAAGACGCTCGAATAAAAAAAGCAATGATAGTCTAATAATAAATCACTATATTATTTATTTTTATAAGACAAAAAATTTCACTTCTAACAAGTTCTAATATTAACCATCTGTGTCTCATGCACACGTGTATATGTATATACATATATATATAAATAGGTCTAGAATATCAGTATGCATAATATAAGATGCAGTTTTACTTACCCACGAGATAGAAGGCGTGACACGAATTGAAATGAACAGTTTTAGTAAATATGGTTACAAAACACCGTTCTGGTGTAGTTTCGATGTGAACGAGTAAACGTCATATTTCTCGGTTAATATAATTTAATTAAAAATAATTAAGTTGTTCAACGAAAATGAGATTAAATTTCGGTCTGGCACTTAGGATAACAATGCACTGGTTTCAGTTCCTTTTTTTTTTTTTTTTAGCTTCACGCTTTATCCCGCACAAGGCAGGGTAGGCAGAGGGAACTGCAAGGACCGTGGGAACCTAGTGTTAAGACACTCCGTTGCTTAGTCCCTGCTTTCTCCGTCCCCGCTTTCCGCCGTTTTCGAGGCATTGCGTGTTGAGTGGCGGAACTCAACGCCGCGCTTTGCCTAGTTTTACCAGAGCGAAGAAAATGGAAATAGAAAAATCCATCTTCTCCGACTGGGGATCGAACCCAGTAACCGTCGCGTTACAGGCAGACGTTGCGCCTCTGCGCCACGACGGTCCTCAGATGATTTTATTTTTTCTACCAAAAGAATATAGTAACAAATACATATATAGCCTAAAAAAAAACTAAGGTCACTTCAAATTTAATAAGCACTTCAACAATGTTATAGGCAAATTTCTAGAATAGTAAATAAATGAAATTCCAAATAAAATGAAACTTTAAACAATCCACCAGCTATTTGAGCCTTGTTGAATGATGAACTACAAAGTTTGAAGCATTCGAGTGATGCGAATCGTACCCATCGCATGCCAACGCTTTGGAGCGTGCCTCTCGCGTTATCGGATACACTTCTAAATATCTAGAAATTCTATACACATATTTGTATTCTATAGTTCTACTGTGCCTATGTCTGACTTACACTGATTTGTTTACTTGTTTTATACATATATATATATATATATATATATATATATATATATATATATATATATATATATATATATATATATATATATATATATATATATATATATATATATATATATATATATATATATATATATATATATATATATATATATATATATAATATATATATATATATATATATATATATATATATATATATATATATATATATATATATATATATATATATATATATATATATATATATATATATATATATATATATATATATATATATATATATATATATATATATATATATATATATATATATATATATATATATATATATATATATATATATATATATATATATATATATATATATATATATATATATATATATATATATATATATATATATATATATATATATATATATATATATATATATATATATATATATATATATATATATATATATATAAGTACGGTGTACAGTCAACTGCAATCCTTCAGTGTCGCAATGGCAAATATATTATGATATCTTAATTAAATTTAAAATAAATGAACGTAATTAATATGAAAGTTTCTACATTCGATAGCAAAGTAACACCGCAGCAAAATAAAGTGATATTACCTAATTGTCATGCACTACGTTATATTAACTATTTATTATTTTAAACATACGCTTGAACTAATGTCCTGTCATGCGGCGAGGGCATAGCCTACGGAATGGTAACAGCTTTATCAATATACTGTTAGGTTAGGTTAGGTTATTTTTTAGATCTTTTGTAAATTACGACGTAAAGGAAGAATTAGTTTTATAAAGGACGAAGTCATATCGTCCTCTGGTTTTTTTTTTTATTTAAAGCTTATAATGTGTTGTTAATTTTGTTTAATTGGACTCATTTTTTGTGAATTTTGTGGCTTTAACAGTTATTATACACAATGGTAATATATTTATTTTTACGGTACAAAAAGTAATAAGCCATGGTTGTAGTCTTGGCAAGACCAAGTACGACATTGAGTTCCGCCACTACCCAATGCGTAAAACTAACTTAGTTAGCTTAGAAATTCTCTCTTTCTGTCACTCTTTTCAAAACCTAAAGTGGAGTGACAGAAGAGAGACAATTTCTTGTCACTAATAAAGCGTATAGCTGATTAAATTAAATAAGCTGTCTTTTCAAACAGGCTATATAGTTATCAAGCTGTGACTCTATGAGAATGTTCTCTATCAATTCTAGTCCGCGGGGGGTCTAACTAAACTGGTTGTAACATGTAATGGGAGGTCGCACTATCGGCGAGATGTTGATAAAGATTATGTAAAGTTTTAATTTATATTATTTTACATTTGTTTATTGGTATGCAATATTTTTTGTCTAATAAAGTGATGTTTGGAACAGAGGTCATATTGGCACTGAAGGACTCCATCTGAATTAAAACAGAGTTGTGAGTTCGATTACCGTTCATTGTTAAATGATTGAAACGTTGGGTTAGGTTATATTATTGCCATGACGCTCCGTTTGCTGCTGGAATTTATTCTTTACCACGCATATAGCAGGATAAGGAGAGCCTAAAGTGCAGGATAAAATGTGAAAATGCAAAAGTGATGATATAAATAATTTTGATGTCGTAAAATTACATGCCGTCGTTATAAATGTCAGTAATCGTGTTTTATTAAAATTTTTCACTTTAAGTAAAATAATTCACTATCATCTGTACCATCACTCTACCAAGAGTGCCCGGCTAAGATCTTTATAACAATAAAATATAGAAAATATATAAATAACTACCTGTTAAATGAGAATTCAGTTGTCACAGTGCATTTTTATATATAAACAAAACATAAACGAGAGTGTCATCCATTCAAAGAGGACGTAACCCAGCCATTAACGGCTCTTACAATTTTATATACGTCTTTAACTATTTGTCGAGTCACTAAGCTTGAATGTTTACTTTTACTACGAAACTATAATTGATTGCCTACATTTAAATGTTCAAAATACGTAGCCATTTATAATCCATGTTTTAACATACGTTCCTGGAATAGTAATAAGCCTTTACAAAGTTGTTGTTGAACCTAGAAAGTATTAATCGTTTTAAATAGAAGATTAATCGTGTATACAAAATAGGATATTGTATAGAAATTGAATTTTATTTCAATGAGCAATGACGCGTGATTTAATAGATTAAATTTGTTTTGTGATTTATCAATTGTACCTAGCACCTAAAACTTTTACTTATGGACTATACACAATTAGGATGTGTCACTAAATGTTAAAAAACTATGGAATATTCAGATATACTTAAAAATAAAATATAATTAAAAACAAATGGTGTATCGTAGAGGTGCAACGTCTGCTTGCAAACGAGACGGATTCGTTTCCTTCTCGAGGAAGATGAATTATTATTTTATTTACATTTTCTTCGCTTTGAAAACTAGACATGCGCTGCGATGAGAGTTGACAATATACCTATTTCAAGTTATAACTTAAATACAATTATATTTTCTAGACAGAGAGAACCTAAGTAAGTTAAGATACTCCATTATCGGCCTTTTAACAGAATAAGGTATATTATAAATTGGGTAACGGAATTCAACGCCGCATTTTTGAACCTATAATTATCACGCTAAATTCAGACGCCGACGACTGTGCCGTTGCGCCACAATAGCCTCACCGAAATATAAAAGAGGAATTATTATAATCATCACATTACTATTCACAGCTCACTGGTTGCGTAATGAGAAAACTTGCAAAGTTTTGTACCGAATGATGGAACTCAAGATATTACGATTTGATCGTCGTTTTTTATGTTTTAATCTAAATTTTTTACCAGAGCCACTTTTTTTATTTCACAGGTTTGTTTTATTTTAAGTAAGTTATGCAAAAATAAGTTGCAAGAGAGAGGTAAAAGGAATTCTTGAGAGAACTATATAAAAAAAATATATATATAAATATCCAAGGCTAAAGAGGAATCAGTATCAATCATCAAATGATTTTATGAAGGACCGTCGTGGCGCAGAGGCGCAACGTCTGCCTTTAACGCGACGGTTACTGGGTTCGATTCCCAGTCGGGGAAGATGGATTTTTCTATTTCCATTTTCTTCGCTCTGGCATCTAAGGCAAAGCGCGGCTTTGAGTTCCGCAACTTAACACGCAATGCCTCGAAAATGGCGGAAAGCGGGGACGGAGTAAGCATTGACTAAGTAACGGAGTGTCTTAACACTAGGTTCGTATGGTTCCTGCAGTTCCCTCTGCCTACCCTGCCATGTGCGGGATAAAAGCGTGAAGCTAAAAAAGAAAAAAAAATGTTTTTTTCTGTTTCATAATATTTTAACAAATTTGTAGTACTTTGGCAATTTTAATTTATTATTAAAAGAATATTTAATAAGAATACTGAATATAATATAATAAATATTGAAATACTTAGTTCCAGGAAAGTTAGAATTGGCTGTATACTAAATTGTCTACGAATTTGGTTATAATTTAATATACAAATTTAATGTTAAATTGGCTCTAGCATTTTCAATTTCTTTTATAAACAGAAATATTTGTCAAACACATTAATCTTGCGCACAAAAAATTGAAAGGACAATAGACGGAAGGAGGTCAAGCGAAATGGATCAGCTGTTCTGTTGACACATCTTAATGCTTTGTGATATACTCGTACTGGCCATATGCTGTACTATACAATTTTTATTGGGATTTACGAATTTAATAGTTTTTGTCAGATTCTACATTTGGCGGTTGCAATGCCGTGTATTTTATATTATTTAGTGTACAGAATTAATTATTTTCATTTCTTTGTTATTACAGGAGTTAGGAGGGGTTTAGGAGGAAAGTGTAGAGCTGATTGATTTGACTAAGTACCCTGTTATATGCAGTATAAAAAGGGAAACTAATAATAAAATCTTATTATCCATATATGCGATATATGTACCGAGATATATAAAAAATATGATTAATTACAATATTTGTAATATTTATATATGTATACGTCAGCTACTATGCAGAGCTATAGATGTTTTCTGTGTGTTTGTATATAATCTACCAACTTATAGTTATTGCCACACGCGACAAGTTTAGTTAGCGTTATTATAATACTTCTAACACTACTGTGTAGAACTTTGACCAAAAGCAAAGTTCTAAAGCTCTCGGGATATATTTACGTAATTTAATCTTTAAACAGTTTCAGTTAAGTGTATTTCGCGGGCTAAAGTTTATAAGGTTTATATTCAAGTACAGATTAACCGTGTTGTAAAAATGCACATAGACTGTTTTTTTTATTATTTATTTGACAATTTCTTCTCTGTGAATAAAAAAATATACAAAATCAAACGATGAACATTAAATAATTAAAAAGGAATCTTGTTTATAAAATAATTTTTGTTTCAACTGTGAAAAAGTGAACAAAGTAATATGTCACGTTATTTACTTTTTTTTTATTTTGCCTACAACTCCGATACAATTAGGGAAAATAAATAGAGCCTAATATTAAGGTTCATCACTATACGCTTGAACAAGACGTTGCCTGTTGATTTGCGCAACTTAATGCCGTATTTCTCGAAATCTCAGCAAAAAGATGACGTTTTCATGTTCTGACATCATTCCAATACACCAAGAGATATATATATATATATATATATATATATATATATATATATATATATATATATATATATATATATATATATATATATATATATATATATATATATATATATATATATATATATATATATATATATATATATATATATATATATATATATAATATATATATATATATATATATATATATATATATATATATATATATATATATATATATATATATATATATATATATATATATATATATCGGTTAATCTGTACTTGAATATAAACCTTATAAACTTTAGCCCGCGAAATACACTTAACTGAAACTGTTTAAAGATTAAATTACGTAAATATATCCCGAGAGCTTTAGAACTTTGCTTTTGGTCAAAGTTCTACACAGTAGTGTTAGAAGTATTATAATAACGCTAACTAAACTTGTCGCGTGTGGCAATAACTATAAGTTGGTAGATTATACACAAACACACAGAAAACATCTATAGCTCTGCAGTAGCTGACGTATACATATATAAATATTACAAATATTGTAATTAATCATATTTTTTATATATCTCGGTACATATATCGCATATATGGATAATAAGATTTTATTATTAGTTTCCCTTTTTATACTGCATATAACAGGGTACTTAGTCAAATCAATCAGCTCTACACTTTCCTCCTAAACCCCTCCTAACTCCTGTAATAACAAAGAAATGAAAATAATTAATTCTGTACACTAAATAATATAAAATACACGGCATTGCAACCGCCAAATGTAGAATCTGACAAAAACTATTAAATTCGTAAATCCCAATAAAAATTGTATAGTACAGCATATGGCCAGTACGAGTATATCACAAAGCATTAAGATGTGTCAACAGAACAGCTGATCCATTTCGCTTGACCTCCTTCCGTCTATTGTCCTTTCAATTTTTTGTGCGCAAGATTAATGTGTTTGACAAATATTTCTGTTTATAAAAGAAATTGAAAATGCTAGAGCCAATTTAACACTAAATTTATATATTAAATTATAACCAAATTCGTAGTCAATTTAGTATACAGCCAATTCTAACTTTCCTGGAACTAAGTATTTCAATATTTATTATATTATATTCAGTATTCTTATTAAATATTCTTTTAATAATAAATTAAAGTTGCCAAAGTACTACAAATTTGTTAAAATATTATGAAACAGAAAAAATCATTTTTTTTTAGCTTCACGCTTTTATCCCGCACATGGCAGGGTAGGCAGAGGGAACTGCAGGAACCATACGAACCTAGTGTTAAGACACTCCGTTACTTAGTCCCTGCTTACTCCGTCCCCACTTTCCGCCATTTTCGAGGCATTGCGTGTTAAGTGGCGGAACTCAAAGCCGCGCTTTGCCTTAGATGCCAGAGCGAAGAAAATGGAAATAGAAAAATCCATCTTCCCCGACTGGGAATCGAACCCATTAACCGTCGCGTTAAAGGCAGACGTTGCGCCTCTGCGCCACGACGGTCCTTCATAAAATCATTTGATGATTGATACTGATTTCTCTTTAGCCTTGGATATTTACATATATTTTTTTTATATAGTTCTCTCAAGAATTCCTTTTACCTCTCTCTTGCCACTTATTTTTGCATAACTTACTTAAAATAAAACAAACCTGTGAAATAAAAAAGTGGCTCTGGTAAAAAATTTAGATTAAAACATAAAAAACGACGATCAAATCGTAATATCTTGAGTTCCATCATTCGGTACAAAACTTTGCAAGTTTTCTCATTACGCAACCAGTGAGCTGTGAATAGTAATGTGATGATTATAATAATTCCTCTTTTATATTTCGGTGAGGCTATTGTGGCGCAACGGCACAGTCGTCGGCGTCTGAATTTAGCGTGATAATTATAGGTTCAAAAATGCGGCGTTGAATTCCGTTACCCAATTTATAATATACCTTATTCTGTTAAAAAGCCGATAATGGAGTATCTTAACTTACTTAGGTTCTCTCTGTCTAGAAAATATAATTGTATTTAAGTTATAACTTGAAATAGGTATATTGTCAACTCTCATCGCAGCGCATGTCTAGTTTTCAAAGCGAAGAAAATGTATATAAAATAATAATTCATCTTCCCCGAGAAGGAAACGAATCCGTCTCGTTTGCAAGCAGACGTTGCACCTCTACGATACACCATTTGTTTTTAATTATATTTTATTTTTAAGTATATCTGAATATTCCATAGTTTTTTAACATTTAGTGACACATCCTAATTGTGTATAGTCCATAAGTAAAAGTTTTAGGTGCTAGGTACAATTGATAAATCACAAAATAAATTTAATCTATTAAATCACGCGTCATTGCTCATTGAAATAAAATTCAATTTCTATACAATATCCTATTTTGTATAAACGATTAATCTTCTATTTAAAACGATTAATACTTTCTAGGTTCAACAACAACTTTGTAAAGGCTTATTACTATTCCAGGAACGTATGTTAAAACATTGATTATAAATGGCTACGTATTTTGAACATTTAAATGTAGGCAATCAATTATAGTTTCGTAGTAAAAGTAAACATTCAAGCTTAGTGACTCGACAAATAGTTAAAGACGTACATAAAATTGTAAGAGCCGTTAATGGCTGGGTTACGTCCTCTTTGAATGGATGACACTCTCGTTTATGTTTTGTTTATATATAAAAATGCACTGTGACAACTGAATTCTCATTTAACAGGTAGTTATTTATATATTTTCTATATTTTATTGTTATAAAGATCTTAGCCGGGCACTCTTGGTAGAGTGATGGTGCAGATGATAGTGACTTATTCTACTTAAAGTGAAAAATGTTAATAAAACACGATTACTGACATTTATAACGACAGCATGTAATTTTACGACATCAAAATTATTTATATCATCACTTTTACATTTTTACATTTTATCTTGCACAAAGCATTGCAAGATAAAAAGAGTCTCCTCTTATCGTACTAAAAGCGTGGTAAAGAATAAATTCCAGCAGCAAACGGAGCGTCATGGCAATAATATAACCTAACCCAACGTTTCAATCATTTAACAATGAACGGTAATCGAACTCACAACTCTGTTTTAATTCAGATGGAGTCCTTCAGTGCCAATATGACCTCTGTTCCAAACATTACTTTATTAGACAAAAAATATTACATACCAATAAACAAATGTAAAATAATATAAATTAAAACTTTACATAATCTTTATCAACATCTCGCCGATAGTGCGACCTCCCATTACATGTTACAACCAGTTTAGTTAGACCCCCCGCGGACTAGGATTGATAGAGAACATTCTCATAGAGTCACAGCTTGATAACTATATAGCCTGTTTGAAAAGACAGCTTATTTAATTTAATCAGCTATACGCTTTATTAGTGACAAGAAATTGTCTCTCTTCTGTCACTCCACTTTAGGTTTTGAAAAGAGTGACAGAAAGAGAGAATTTCTAAGCTAACTAAGTTAGTTTTACGCATTGGGTAGTGGCGGAACTCAATGTCGTACTTGGTCTTGCCAAGACTACAACCATGGCTTATACTTTTTGTACCATAAAAATAAATATATTACTATTGTCAATAATAACTGTTAAAGCCACAAAATTCACAAAAAATGTGTCCATTTAAACAAAATTAACAATACATTTTATAAGCTTTAAATAAAAAAAAACCAGAGGACGATATGACTTCGTCCTTTATAAAACTAATTCTTCCTTCACGTCGTAATTTACAAAAGATCTAAAAAAATAACCTAACCTAACCTAAGAATATATTGATATAGCTGTTACCATTCCGTAGGCTATGCCTTCGCCGCATGACAGGACATTAGTTCAAGCGTATGTTTAAAATAATAAATAGTTAATATAACGTAGTGCATGACAATTAGGTAATATCACTTTATTTTGCTGCGGTGTTACTTTGCTATCGAATGTAGAAACTTTCATATTAATTACGTTCATTTATTTTAAATTTAATTAAGATATCATAATATATTTGCCATTGCGACACTGAAGGATTGCAGTTGACTGTACACTGTACTTACGTTGCTTTGGGTTCGATGCCCGCTAGAATGATATTTGGTATTTGACATTTGTGGTATGCTAGTAAATATAATTAAAAACAAATTATAATATCCTACAATTAGAATTGTAAGCCCTAATTCTAACTGAAATTTTCGTACTTAACATTTAAGAAATAGTTACAAAGTAAGATGTACCACTCAATAAAAACACCTAAGGAAAGTTAAATAAAATAAGAAAGTTCACTAACATGTTAAGCATTTTTAATATAAGAAATGTATGGCGATATTAAATATTCATACGTTATTCGCTTTTAGCATCTAGGAATAATATAATACAAATATTCTCATCTACAACATGAGGGCATCGTGACACTTTGTGACAACGTGTAACTACTAACGTTGATAGTAGGGGGTTCAATTCCCACTCGGAAGTTGTCAATTATTCATTGTATTTAAATTATTTTGATTTCTTTACTAAGGCAAAATAATGAAAACTGAAAAAATGTAAAAAGGGGCGTAATTATAATTGGTTTTACACACTAGGTACTTGGTATACTAGTTCCTATTATGTACTATTTACAGAGACATGTTAGCAAATATTATATTATTACATTTATTTTAAGGTTCATTTAAATTATTTATAAATCTTTACACTGCGTAGTCTAACATATGAACAATTAATAGTTGAAAAGGACATAACTAAAAATTTTGAAACATTGTATATATATTTTTTAGATCAATTAAACAAATATACAAACAAAAGTTCTTTATATTATAATAACCCCTTTAATTTTGTATAGTAAATAATTTTAAAAAATCATACTGAAGTAAATAGAGCTTTCAAGTTTGAGTTGTAGGGCGTTTAAGAAAACTTTCAACAAAGCGTTCCGCTACAGATTTCACTGTTTGAAGAATGACTTTACTTAAGTTTTGTTTCAATGGAATTTTATATTGCTAAAGTATCGATTTGTAAATCTTTTGATACATTTCATTGAAGTCAGGTCAAAGAGGAAAGGATATATCCAATATAGAGTTACTTTGAGTATTAAAGTAAAGTTAAAACTAGTATTGTGACAGTGTCTTGAAACAATATGGTTGTATGTTTGAATTTAACTTGAGGGAACGAAATATATTGGGTTCTACGCTCTGACAAAGCAAAGCACAGTATTAAGCCCGTAATGTGTTGAACTTCCGTCGCCTACAGAACTTGAGTTTAATATAGAATACAGAGTGTCTTGATTTTAGTTTGTTTACGGCTAAACCGGCTAAAGCGTGAAACTTTAACTATATTAATTTTTCTTATATATTCAAAGTAATTAATTAATTTTCAAACGCAAATATGTTTAGATAAATTATTAAATAACAAAAACTTTGACCATAGCGGTACAAATAAATATGGCCGACTATTAAATTCAATATTTTACTTATTAATATAATTCAATATTTTATTTATTGTGGTTAAGTTATACATAATTCGTGTAACACATACGAATGTTTTATATAAGAAATACAAAAATAAAGGCTTTTACTTTAAAATTTGTTCCAAACTAAATTTCGTTCTTTTAGCACCATTTATTAGGCTTTTTCGAACAAAATCAAATTAGGGAAGCTCGTAAAGCCTTCTATCAAAAGTCGACTCATAATTGTATTATAGTACAATATTTGTATAGGCAAGTATTTTAATAGCAGAAGCGATCCGTAACGACACATGCAACTAAACAAAGTTACCTTGTTGCGAAATATGAAGCAACGTATTTACCTAACAATTTCATAAAATCACTAATTATACGGTACGCCTAGCATTCACAAAGGGTAAAACCTTACTTTCTTCTCTGTTCAGCTTTTTTACCTTCTAATATTAACTCTATTTCCTAAAGATAGAGTGGATATTGACTTGCGTGAAATTTAAAGTTAGGACGTTTTTATTTCGAACACTGTCAATGAATAAGGTTTGTAAGGGATGTTCAGATGCAACGCGTCACATATATCAAAAAATACTTCGGCCATTTCATCAGTTACCGATTATTGCCCTTAATACTACACCAAAAGCTCCAAAATCGTATAGAATGAATACAATCTTAAGGCATTTTAAATATAAATCTCGCATGCCTTTAGGATACGTCTCCATTGAACTCAGTTTGGCATATCCGCCCATTTTTTCAAAACACCAGATGTATGAAAGGCCATTGTGAATGCCCAATTATATTGTTAATTTGAAAATATTAAAGCTGAAATATTACACGCTGGTTTAAATAATAAGCTATTATGGTGTTTTGCAAACGGTGAGATCTCGGACTCGAGGGTCGAATTACATTTGTTTGAAAGGTGTAGAAGAATTCAAAATGGTGGCATGAATACACAGCTAAGCGTTTTGTACCGAATGACACTTCTCGCTATCAATGGAATCTTTTAATTGGTGATCATTTTGTATGGATTTAGTCGCAATTAATTAATATTGATAGGTTCAAAAAAATAAATAGATTGAAAATGACTTTTTTATTTTGTATATATTACGAGGCTATACTAGAGTGAGGAGGTGAATAAGGGACTGGGTAAATATTGAAAATACCTTAACTAGCGTTTATGTCGTGAGTAATATTATGTAACTTAATTTCTAAGTATCGTCCCTGAGTCATATTATGAAAAAAAAAGCTGGAAATAAATAGAATCTTAAAAGATACTATGAGAAGAAACCTACCTACTACTAAAAGTAAATCAATCCTGTCATCTTGTAAATGAAATTTGAACTCTCTTTTAGACTTATCAAGTGTTGAGACTGTATAAAATAGTTAATAGATATCATTTTATAAGCACAATATCATATGAAACAAAATTAAGGTATAATGAGTACTAACGTTGGAATTGTTTGAATTAAATATAAAATAACAATATATTTGACTAATTATAGTAGAATTAGGCAAGAAAATTGATAAAATAGAATTTTGATATGATATTAATGCAATAATCTTGGTAGAACAATTATTTCGACGGATAAATGTATAAACTTAGCTTATTATTACTATTATTAGATTACACAGATTAAAAACTAATTGTCGATAATACACAGAAAGAAAACATCAGAAGCTTACAGTTTCATGCTATACTTAACATATAGGAGGGTAGGCGGAGAGATTTTGTCCTACAATGCTCCTTACACTTTACAATTATTGGAGTAATACTATTTATTCTAGGAAAACTGTTTTAATAATTTTATTATAGTGTTACCGTTACAATGTCGAGAATCTAAGACATGCAGACATTTCTTACTCATTTGCTGGGTGGGCATAGCGATTCCTAGTGATAAGACGTTCCGTTCTCCGATTTCCGCTCAAATGTTCCCCACATATATCACAAATTTTAAAAGACAGAAGTAACAGAAAGCAAAAGGCCTCCCTTTATTTTATCTTTAATGCAGAGAACACACAGTTGTAGAAGGGCCAGTGAAACTTCCTATGCTATAAGTTTTATTTGGCTTCGTTTGGGAAGACTACAAGTCTACCCGAAGGGTTAGATTTTGGGTATTAAGACTAAGCTTTCAGGCTATATTGCTCGACATATATAGTTCTTCATCAAGCTTCTGATAAAGGATCAAATATGATTTATTGAAGGCCGTCGTGGCGAAGAGGCTTAACGTCTACGCCACGACGACCCGATCTCCGAGTGCGAATCGAACCCATAAACCGTCGCGATTACAGGTAGACGTAAACCTCTAGGTTTACGTCTACCTGTAATCGCGACGGTTTATGGGTTCGATTCGCACTCGGAGATGATGGATTTTTCTATTTCCATTTTCTTCGCTAGTATTAAGATACTAGGTTCCTATGGTTACTGCAGTTCACTAAGCCTACCCAGCCATGACAGTTGAGTACAGTCATACTACAATAGTGCAGTACAAAGTGGAGGTTCATTTAAATTGGATTTTTTTGATAAACAGGTACCAGGCACTCTATAAGTCGATAACAAAGCAAAGTGATTTTGAAATTTTATTTTCATTTTTTTCGTATGTATAGCCAAATATCTAGTTTATAAATACAAATGCAATTTAGTTTTTTTTTTTTAATTCCTAAGCCATATTGAATCGTAACGAACAATATAAGCCTCAGAAAATGTACCAATGGAGTATTATAAGAAACAATTTTTATTTTGAACAGCTTTGGGTTAGTTCCGTTTTAGAGGAATCTTTTCGGGAAGCATATTCATAACCTTTATGCTTGCATAGAGATGCGATTTTAAGCAAAATATCTGGTTTTAGTTCATTTAAAAAACATTGGCATTCTGTTAACATGGCGTATTGAAGTATTTTAGGGTAGGAATCAAATTTACAACAACCACATGTACAGACTACCACTGAGTTTATTTGGTTTGAAATAAAAAATATCAAGTAAAATAATGGAGTGCAGTCACTATAAGTAGTTAGTGCACAAAAACCAATTACGACACGCTCGTGACAAACATTAAATCGGATTCGTGATACTTTACTTATAAAATGCTTTTCGAGTTGCCTTTATACATTTTTTTCTCTGATTTGATTTATAGGTAAATGCATTTGTGCATCTTTAAATAAGACACAAAAACGTAAATAAATATATTTAATTAATTGTTTTTTCGTTTTTAGAATCATGATAGTTCAACACTATCATGATGTTCAAGCCAGTAATTTCTAAGATTATCGGATTCAAGCAAAAATCTTTCGATTTTTCAAGTATTTGTAAAGTATTCTTTTACTTGGAGTAATCTTATTATAATTATTAGTAAAAGTATAATCCACTGTACTCGCTTGATATATATGGCCTACTTGCTCTACCGGCAAACCTGCTGACAAAAGCTATTTTTTTATGTACAAGTAGAGAATCGCTTATTACAACACTTGGTTAATTTAGCTTTATTAAAAATTTAAACCTGTAACATGACAGCATTGCAAATTGCACAATATAAAATTAAGAATCAATTTTTTCGAACTATACTTATTAAAAAATGGAATTCGAAAGCCTTTTAAATTGGCAAACTTAAACGATTCGGTATGGTCGTGAGTGTGACATTTTGAAGTATTATGAAGTAACGGATAAAAATGATTGAGAACCCAAATAAATATATCGGTCTAAAGTAAGTATAAAGTATAAGTAATGTTAAGCCTATAAGAATATAGATAAAGCGTATATAGATACACTATATAGTTTAATTGCTACAATACTTGGACAGTATCCAACAGGCAACAGTTTGAGTCACTTGTTAATTATTTTTATTTTTCTTAATATTTTTTAAATGTCCAAAGACAAACATATAGCATGTCCAAGATAAGCTAATAGTAGGTGAATGTTATTTTTTAAAGTGGACACAATCGTGATACAGCAAATGTAAGCAAGCAAGATATTTGGAATTGGAAATTTCCAATTTACTTCAATATTTTCACGAAAATCTTATTAGAAAACCGTAGCAAATTCTAATAGAAAACAGTTCTTGTTTATATTTAATTAATGTTCTATAATTAATAAAGTTTCTTTTATTTTTAACTATCCACACATTAGTGCAATGTAACTGCAAGTACTAATTTTTTTATCGCACATATTTAGAAAAAATCTTGTCAATTTTTTAAATTTCAAATATTTTATCTCATATGTCGAAATAGGATCACAAGGAGCTTTAAAATGAAAAGTATTAAATTAAAAAAGTATTTAATTTAATTTTTAAGCGATTTAACCTTAATCAGTTGCTCTAGTAGAATGTGAACCCAAAACCATGACATACGTGTCTTAAGTATGCCTACAGATATGTTGACATAATATATATTTTGAAGTATCGTTATCATCATCCATTTAAAAAAAACATGGAAAAACGAATAAAAACAATAGATTTAAAGTGCACTAATCTAGCCACAAACGGCTATTTCCAAAACATAACTCACTGTAAGAAAAGTCTGTACCAGACAAGATTTTCTTTAGAACATTCGTAGTTTTTCCACCATTACCGCAATAATGAATTGTCTAGTTCCACTACTTGTTTCCAAGCTAAGGAGAACTATTTAGTTTTTTCTATGTCATTAGAAATAACTAAGATGGTTTTAGTGTACTTTTGTTTTTGATGGAATCTGTAATAAAAATTGTATGTTAAGTAATATATATTCATTAATATATCATATACAGAACAGAAATACAACTCTTTATATGTATAAAATAATAAAGAATTTTTAGTACTATAATAAAGTACTACTATATACAGTAGGACCGCCGTGACGCAGAGAAATAGGGTCTGCCTGTAAACGTTGTGGGTTCGATTACCTCTAGGAGAACATAGATTTTTTTATTTCCATTTTCTTCGCTCTGGCAACTAGACACAACGTTGCATTGAGTTCCGCCACTCAACACTCAACGCCTCGAAAAGGCGGAAAGCGGGGGACAGTGTCTTAACTCTAGGTTTCTACGGTTCCTGCGGTCCCTTTGGTCTATCCTACTTTGGGCAGGATAAGCGTGACGCTACTATTACGTTAATTAAAGAACAAATACTAACATAGTGTTTTTATAATATCCAACGCCTAAATTTAGCTCCAATTAAATTTGGTCACAAATGGATTTGAGCAGTAATAGTAATAAGATGTTAATAAATTTAAATGGATCTAAATGAAAATTCAATTCAGTTTAATTTTTTTATAATTGTGAAATTATTTCATATTTCATAAAATGATTCATGATTAATAATATATCATCGTATACCTATATAAATTAGAAAGCTTTTAGGTTTATGAAAGACTTCTAATTCTAGTATTAGCCTACTGACACTAAACCTAGGTATGGTTTCATCTTATTAGTTTCTAGAACAATATTGTTAGTAGAAAATGCACGCATCCTTTATTATTCTGTAGTCTTATATATTACTATAGTTTGTAATTATTCTAGTCACTACTTTCTTTAAACTAGAACATTAAACATCATTATTATATCCAATATTAATTCTTGACTCGATATATCTACATATATGTTTATTTTAAACGGCACTGATTAATTAGTATTTATTTTTGTAGTATAATCTTTTATATGTTCCTAGATGATTTGAAACTACAACAGGATCTGCTAGTAAAAATCAATTTTTAAAATCTGATTGATTATTTCTAATAATTGATTATTACATATTATGAAATAACCATAAACCAGTAAAACTAAACTAAAAGAAAAACACAATTACACAATTGTTCTTCAATTTTGAGAACAAATAACCAAAAATATAATCGTCTACTCTTTGGAGAAACTTTAGAGATTCGAATTAAGAGAAGGCGAAATATTTTTTAGCTAAAAACCATTTCATAAAATAATATGTAAAGCCAACCCTCGGCACCAGTACAGCTGATAACTGTTTTACAGTCAATTTGGGCCAGCAAACTGACCTGCCAGTCACTAATACACTGCGTTCTGATGCTGTCTGTACGCACGTCATACGTCCCACTACGGTACAGGTGGCCTAGATGCGTGATTAGTTTTCGTGTTTGTACTATGTGTATATTTATAATTAAATTTACGACAGACTTTCAGTTATCTAATAATGTACCTACTTTTAATAATATATTAAGAAATGAAACGGAATATAGGGAGAATTGCGACAAAAATAACTATACTGAGACTATTTTAACGAATATATTTGTATTTATTTTTAAATTTTTACAGAAAAAAGAATAGAATTTATATCTTTTCTTCACTGCGGGTTAAAAAGTTTGTTAAAAAGCTAAATGCAATGAATAACATCAATAATACTAGAAAATAATCAAAAAATCTCCTCCTTATTTTAATTTGCCAAAAAGTTACTAAAACGAGTGATTTCAAGAACATATTAAACATAGATATGATGTGTAAATATTTGAAATATCTCTCTAAAAGATTAATATTTTTAGAAAAATATATGATGTAAATACAAAAAGAACTATTTTCCCCGATCATTTGCAAGCGCAGTTGCAGCTAGATCACTGTGCTAAGAGATAATCGCGTGTGGTCGTCCGATAACTACTGCTGCATCGACCGCAAAACGGTTTCCGAACGGAAAGCATTGACTTTGTTGTATAGATCTATACATTTTGATAGCGCTTTAAATGAAGAGATGTTTTAAAATAATGGAAATGGTAATCTACTCGCGTATATTTTGATGAAACAAAGTAATTATATTTTAATTACTATACCACACAACGTAAGTTTTGTCCTTAAGCACTCAAAAAAATCAACATAGTTCTTGAAACCTGATGATACTTTTTATAAAATCATTCTAACATGTTGGAAATGCCTAGATTTCAGAAATTTACAAATTAAGTTACAATATTAAAGTTTATAAAAGTAAAACATATAAGTTTACTTTTATATTTTAAACATTATTTCATTAATAAAAACGTGAACCTAATAAGTTCACGCCTTATCCAGCACATAGCGGGGTAATAGGTAGAGGGAACGGCAGAAACTGAAGGAAACTAGTGTTAATACACTCCAATTCCCGCTTTCAGCTTTCGAGGCTTTGTTACAGAGTGGTGGAACGCTACGCCGAGTCTACCTAACTGCCAGGTTAAAGAAAATGTAATTGAAATAAAAATACATTCTCACTGAATGGGAGTCGAGCCCACAAATCGTCGCGATTATAGGCAATCACTATCTGCCTCTGTCCCAACGGGCTTCTTTTATTATTAGATGTTCTATTCTAAAATCTTAACAAAATAACTGTCACAGCTATTAGGTAAAGAGTAGTGGAGTTCGCCGCGATTTGCCTTGCCAGAGTAGTTAATTTGCCCCCTGAATAGGGTTTAAACCTACTACCATTCTTTATGGCCTTATACACTTTATTTTTGCGATGTAAAAGTTACACTTACTTTTAAGTTACTTACTTTTTTTGTAATTTTTTAAAAGAGAAACAGCGAATAATCATTAGATACAATCATTTATATCATCATTATCTACAAATAACGTAATAAAAGACAAAAATCAACACGCAAAAAGCTTTACAAAAGCTTATTATATAAAGTTTGTAAAGAGAGAATTAGTAATAGGCAATATGACAATTACATTTAATATTCTGTTTGTATGAACAAATCGGCTTTAGCTTTAAGCTTTGTCAGTTTACATTTCATGGATACTATTTAGAATGTTTGAGTTAGAAATCTGTTCCATACTCTTTTGCCTTATTTTTATTCTGCCTTGGAGGTAGTTACAGCGTTTATTTTGAATTGTAGTTTTTTATACTATTTTGTTTATAGAGACTGAAAGGCCATATGCCACGGTCTCTATATACTTCTTTAACTTAGTCAATTATGGTTTAACTCTTCATATAAACGCTGGCTTATGCTTTTAACATTACTTTATAGGTTTGTACGTTGCGTTCAGGTAAGTTATGTAATAAATATATATAAGTTATGTAATATATATATATATATATATATATACATATATATATATATATATATATATATATATATATATATATATATATATATATATATATATATATATATATATATATATATATATATATATATATATATATATATATATATGCATACACATATATATAAAAAGCCATGTGCTGGGGCTAGTTACAGTAAAATATAACCTGTATCGTGGCAACGTTAAACAAAAGCTTTTATCTCTATATTTATGTCCCATATTGCCGCTACTGGGCTATTTGGCAGCGCTACAATCATAATCCAATCATAGACTCTACCCTGTTTTATATCCTCATCCCCTTCTATTTTATCTGTGAGGACACATAAATTATTGGGAGTGTTTTAAAAATTTTATATGGTATACTAAAATAAGTTCTACAGTTATGTTGGCTTTCATTAAAAATTTCAATTCTTTGTTTGTCTTTTAGATTTATAACGACGATTATGGGTTCTAATCCTAAATATTAAGACGCATAATTTTATTATTATTATCTCTAAATTAAAAGCAAAGTATAGTTTTTTAAAATTTTTATACACATTTAGTATTTAGTGTAAATTGACCATTTCCAAATAAATTTACTAAGATATAACTATAACATACCCATACAAACTAAACGCATAACGCATACCTCGTTAAAACCTATTGGATTGACGACATTTGTTCGGATATATCGTTTGAATCCAACAACGGGTGGACTCAGCGAAAACCGCGCAATCAAATGTATTGATGGAAGCTAATCGTGTATATTTGAGCGCGTTTGTTCTACCGACTATATATGAGTTACGTTCTAAATAATATACCTGTTAAATTTATTTACGTTTTCCCTGTATAACAGGCAGGGTAGACAGAAGAAACTACCCGCTTCATTTATTTATATAGTTCTCTGCATCGGAAGCAGGATAGGCACAAGAAATTATTCATATGAGAATAATACATATAAACTTCTTAATTAATTTGTAAGATTAAGTATCAACTAATTCCACAGCCTGACAGAGGCATATATATTATATATGTTGCGAATACATAACATTTGTAACTTGTAATGTAACTGGATTTGAACCCAGGAGATTTGGACAACGTCCAACAACTGTAGATAATTAAGCCACAATTCACACCTCGCCAGGAAGGAATCTCCACTTGGATGTTAAGTACAACTTTGTTACCAATTAATGCAAAATTTGTCATTTAAAAATATAAGCAGTAGGAAAGTCTAATTAAACTAGCATTTGTCATGGGTTCGATCCCCACTCGTGGGGATATATATATATATATATATATATATATATATATATATATATATATATATATATATATATATATATATATATATATATATATATATATATATATATATATATATATATATATATATATATGTGGGGATATATATATGTGTGCGTGTATGTGTGTGTGCAAAGTACTCATACCCTTATAAATAAAAGATTCAATCTAAACCAAAACAACACCTATTTCCGTCTAGTAACTAGCACAATATGATTTTCAGCAGGATCTCATTGTAATTTAGTTCCCTAACGCCACTCCGTTGCGTCAGATTGACTATTGTTTGTACGCTAATGAGCTTTGGAGCGTATCGTGTCACATTCACCGACGCTATTTTAGACAGTGGCCACGGGAAATCACCTAATTCTGGGCAGATGAAAGCAAAATATACGGTCGGCACGTCGATGTTGCGTCGATTTGATTACCGGATGATGTAGAAACTAGTGTACGGCTATCGACATATGTATTTATGGTTGTATATCGGAAACTCATTCAACGACCAATAATGTTTAAAATTAACATATCTAATTGATGATGTCATAGTTGTAGGGTTTTAATAATATATAGACCTGTTTTTACTTTAGAACAATTTAGTTGTGACAATATTTTTAATTCTACTTCTTAAACTCGGCAAAATAGAGAACACAGCTAATACGAGTAGAGAAATCCAGCGTAATTTTTAAAGAAATCAGCAATTAACTTTTTTAAGTTTTTCTTTGCCAAAGATGGCAAAAATTAACCGCAGGAACCATAGGAAACCCAGTGTTCAGATACTCCGTTCCACAACGTCGGCCTTTGGAACTCAACGTAAGAGCGGAAAAGGTATATAATGCATTCTACCCGAATGGAAATCGAACCCATAAACTGTTTATAGACGTTTACAGGCAGACGCCTACACTTTCACGTCACGAGTATCCTCAAATACAATGTAACAGTAATAAAATTTTATATTTCTAACTAAATTCCCACCAAAGCTGCAAATTCAAAAGACGAGTTAGTACAAATAATAAATATTTTATATAAGAAGATAAGCCTGGCCATCTTCCGTTATACGCAGTGCATTCCTCCTAACCGCATCCATTGCACGGTGATTGACAATCGCGATCGAGTCAATTCGATGAGACCGCAACTTACCTTAATACGTGACCTGTCTCTACATTATGTATACAATTAGTGGACCTCAATGTCATTAATAATATATTTCTATACTAGATGATTGCTTGGTTATGTATATGCTATATGCCTACGATATAAAGGATATTTTTTTTAATAAATTGTTTTAAAGCTTAAAGCTTTACTAGAAGAAAATTTAAAAAAAGTATTCAAATAAATTTACGGGACATGTTTTAAAAAGCTTGTTACATATTTAGATATTTTAAACAAAATTCATACATTTAGGAGTTTAAAGTTCATAATACTAAAGAAAACTAGTAAGTAAAATAATACTATCATATTATATAAAAAAATGATGATAAAAAAGAAATAAACCTATATAACCAATAAAAATAATGTTTAAGACCGTGAAATATTAAACCAGCCATAATTCACCCATCGCGTAACAAGATTTGTGGAAAGCTCAAATAAATCATAACTAGAAACGGTTGCATTACAAAAATAAATCGCTAAATGCAATATATGGAGTGCAACTAAATGCCCCAAGGTCAATACAGGACCCTTCCACCACTCGAAGACCCTATACAAACTATGACTTTGTTTATTTTTCATTACGTTGCTAGATTTGATGATACCATTGTTCGTTTATACTTGCCAGATGTGCCTACGATCCAATTATGTATCGCCTTGTAACTGAACATAGCTTAGTAAATATTTAAATTTAATCATTGTAAACAACTGAACGTCTGAAATGTCAAAATGAGAAAGGTTTTCTTTGATAAATTGTAAAATGAAGGAATATTTGGTCGATTAGAAGTACAATTAATTGGTAATTTTAAATGAAACAAATGTTTGTAGTTTTTTCTATGTAAAGAATTTGCTTAAAATTAAAGCTGGACGATATATTATTATGATATATATACGTAATTATGTTATTTAAAATAAAAATATTAAATTATTTATACATTTAAAAAATATATAAGTCCATATATATTAATAACACATATATATATTTAGATCACAAACAGCACATACTGAGGTACCTGTTCCCAAATAATAGTATTGCTTACCTGAAACAGAAAAAATAAAGACATAAATTTATTAATATTACTAATTTATATAATAGTTTTTATTCACATTATATTTTTTACATTTGCAAGTTTATGCTGAGGGCGCCTAATTAACATTACAAATATTCTCTAATATTCTCTGCTTTCCGTCCAAATTTCTTGAAATCTCTACATATAATGTTAATACATTGTTAACCTAACATAGTACATTCATATATATATATATATATATATATATATATATATATATATATATATATATATATATATATATATATATATATATATATATATATATATATATATATATATATATATATATATATATACATACATACATACATACATACATACATACATACATATATGCTTCTCATAAATCAACATAATTTCATACTAAAATTAGTAAGCATGCTACAATGAAAATGTATCAATACCATACGAAATTCGATAATTTCCAGTGACCGATTTACTATACATATAATTGATTATATTATGAATACATTTGAAACACAACCCTAGTAGGCTACCCTATTATACTAGCGTATTTTAAAAGCATTAATTTAATTTATAATTATAATGGTTTTTTTTTTTTTATTTAAAAAATAGTTTGCTCTACAAACACTTGGTCCGTACCCTTTTTTAACTTATACTATATGTTCTTATTACAAATATTGATTATATTAATACATAATATATATAATTAATATTTATCATAATGAACATAATAATCTCTACATTCTTTTTAGTATTTAATATTACTTACATTTAAGGCTATGATAAGCGAATAACACACGTTTGTACAGTTCATTTTTGGTGTTATAAATAAAATTAAATTTTATAATAAATTAGGGTCACTTGATGGTGGGGTCACACAATAATGACAGAAAATAAGCTTTAATGCGACTTATATCTTAAATTAGTAAAATGGGTTTACTACTAACTATTTCTTATTAGTAAATACCAGCAACGTAAGCGTTAAGCTAAGAGTAAAAATTAAAAAAAGGCTAACTAATGCCTACAAAGCAGAATAGGCAGAACCTAGTGTTAAGACACTTCATTTACAACTATTTACACACTTATCGAGACGTTGCGTGTTAAGCTTTTATTATAACAGCGGGTGATGAAATTAATTTAAATATAATGCCTCGAGTGGGCATCGATCACCATCGCATTAGCTGTCATACGCTGTCCCAGTGCACCACAATAACCTCATTTAGAGACAAAAAAATGGAAAAATAATTGACAAATCGCTTCCCTCTAGATAAGGGACGGAAAAATATAAAAAAAAATATTTTTTATCTCGATTTAAAGCAAATTTTACAAGAAAAAGCTTTGAGCTTTCTAAAAAAAAGCACAGCTAGTGTAATAATAGTGCAAACTAACGCCCTCGGCTTCAGAACTCATATTATTACACGAGGGCGCGATCAAATTTCGCAACGGGTGCGTTATTCACTAAATTATGTAATCAATTATATAATAATGGCGACCATTTGCGTAATCTTATAAAGAGCAATTGTATATGATGGAAGTGCAGTGAGATATTTGATTTATTGATAGATGGTGCTTCAAATCCAAGGCAGAATAATGTTTATATATAAAAGTACATCAGTAATTTAGGTTCACTCTAATGACTGATCTTACAGAGAAAAGTGATAAGAGTTAAATAAGAATGATTCAACTTCCTCAATCGCGATATGTTATTCTGAAGCATACATGTATGTACGTTGATTATGTTGTAACCAAAATGAAAAAGAGACAGCATTAAAAAACTCTAAGAAAAAGAAAATATTTAGGATTCCCTATTAGAATAGTTTACCTAAAATACAAAATTTTTTACAATTTAAATACTTTGTATGTATGTATATTTTATAATGTTAATACAAATAAATAATAATTATTAGTAACATAAATATTAAACGTTGCGTTGTTATTAAACGTTATAAAGCTTATTAACATACTCGTAGCAATTCACAAGCTATAAACACTTAAAACAACCCTTTTTAAAAAAATAAAAATCCTTCTATAAAAAGTTTCAACACAAAAGCTAAAAAAATTACGAGACATATAATTATATATGTATATTTATACCAATCACTGTAATACACAATCACATATATATATACACACATACACACACATAAACGTATACAAGAATAACATACCACATATCAGCTTCAGGGCCATATTACACTGTCAACTAAAGCAATTTTAAGAACAGCCAAGTCTTTAGCGGAACAGATTGTGATTGTTTACGTAAACTTTATATGTAATGTAATATAATGGTGACCCTAATGAGTGTCAGTTTGTCTGTCACTTAGTGACGGCTTGATGAATGTGCATTGAATTTTAAATGAGTTTTTTATAAATCCGGTTAAATGTAGTTTTTGTACTTATATAATATTACTATTGTTATTACACTTATAGAGTATAGGTAAAGATATATTTAGAGACTTGAGTCAGGAAATTAGTTAATTCTCTAGTCCGAAAGGGAATCGAACTCACTACCGTCGCTTACTTATACGTCGCAGTCACTGCTTGCTTATCTTCTTGTGTTTTTTATTTCTTGTACTTTATTTTAACTAAAAGTCCCAGCCACAGAATGTTCTATCAAATATACTAAACTAATATGTTGCTGTTGCTATAAACGGAACAATCATACGACACGGTATAACGACGTCTCACGTCATAACCGCGGAAAAAATAACAAAAATCCTCAAGACTTCCAACCAATAACAGCTTCAATAGGACCCACGTGGGTCCCTACAAGAACACACAGAACATGTTACTGGAAGGAGCTAAATTTAATTGCTGTAAAAAATATGTTAAGTGCTAATATTTGCAAGTTAACTTATACCTTTAAGCTTTATAAACATAATAATATTATTTTTTGTTCTTTGGCCTATCTTCCACATTCCACATACAAGTAAAATTAAATACCTATGCCGGGTCCGGTCAGGTACGTAGAAAATGATTTCAATTTTTATTTTAATTCAAGATATTGATATTAAAAAATGAAGTTGAACACAATTCTGTAGGAAGATTATTCCCCATGTTTGGGATTGAACCCCACAACCATATGATACTCAACAACTTACTACACCATAATAGCCTTAATACAGTGTACACATAAAAACTATATAATTAATAGCACTAGGTTATAATCTAATGATTTTCCTTCTTTGTAATTGAACGCTGTGCCTTTTGTAGGTAAAGCGCAGCGCTGAGTTCTGCCATTTAACACGCCATGTTTAAAAAAGGGAAAGCAGGGAGTGGAGTGTCTTGACACTATGTTCCTGCTAGCTCCCTCGCGAAATGCGGGATACAAATTGAAGTTAAATGAAAAGTAAATGTATCAGTTATAAAAAATCAATAAAAACAAAAAGAAATAACATATACTATTAAAAAAAACCTCATCCTATCCATTGGTATCCTATCCTTGTATCCCAAAGGATCGCGTAAAGTTTTGATAGCAGATGCTCCAATATTTGAGCGGCTGGCACACTTTTATTTAGTTTTCATTTTCCGCGCCGAAGCACAACGCTATACTGATAACGCTTTTTTTTATATGAAACTTGTTTTTATACTGCCTTTATAGCGGATGGGAGAAATGTGTTCAACTAACAACGACCTTTTGTAAACGAGGTCACAGGTTTGATTATTTTATTGGTTAGATCAACAATTGTATTGAAAAATTAATTAAAATAAAACTGTTGCTGGCACAGCCTTATTGGAAAATTGGAACGGAGCGGTTGTGGACTGTATATTAAAATATGTATCTCAAGTAGATACCACAACAATTTTTCACGAGTAATTCAAAAATAATCAATATACAATATTTAAAAAAGACTTTTAAAATCAAACGAAAAGTGGAATATTCTACCCTGCACTGTACTCCGTACGTACTTACATCGAATTATAAGTTACCAATATTTTAAGCATTTGCTAAACTGCCAAAAAAAGCTTTATAATTCAACATTGAGGACCGTCGTGGCGCAGAGGCGCAACGTCTGCCTGTATCGCGACGGTTACTGGGTTCGATCCCCAGTCGGAGAAGATGGATTTTTCTATTTCCATTTTCTTCGCTCTGGCATCTAAGGCAAAGCGCGACGTTGAGTTCCGCCACTCAACACGCAATGCCTCGAAAACGGCGGAAAGTGGGGACGGAGTAAGCAGGGACTAAGCAACGGAGTGTCTTAACACTAGGTTCTTGTGGTTCCTGCAGTTCCCTCTGCCTACCCTGCCATGTGCGGGATAAAGCGTGAAGCTAAAAAAAAAAAAAAAAATATCTTTTCATAACTAACAATAAATCAGAGTCGATTTACGAGTTTAGTGGTTTAAATTTCATTCAAAAACTCGTGAAGAACGGTAACGTATCTTGACAGTAGTAACTTAGCACTCTCTGTCTACCATACTTTATAAGATGAATCGAAACTCTGTGTGTACATTTACTCCTAAAACGTTCCCAAAAAAAGCCACAACATAATTACCATACCACAGATTTATTATTAAACCTGTCGAAACATAATATAGAACAAATATTTATTACTTTTCACATATATTCTAAATCAAAAGTAAACAATGAAACCACATAATAATTTAAACACAAAATTAATAGTTTTCTAAAATTTATTATAACCATTAAAGTGCGTCCACCGTGACCACACGACAGCTGTTAAACAAACAAAATGTCAAATTTAACTACATACAGGTCGACTACTATATGGTAGGAGCTTTTTTTTTGTAAAAATTAACTATAATCACTAACGTAATAGTATTATTCATTTATTCTTGGATATCGCGAGGCTTTACCATGTTTGTAGAAAGCAATAGGTTTAAATGTCAATGAAAAATCATTAAGTATTTTTCACATAACACCCATAAAAAATATTATTTATTACTAAGATAATTTGTGGTGTTTACACATAGTAGATATCTGCTAATTTTTTTATTATAGTCTTACGGCCTTATTCATAAAAAAGTCTTATAGAACGTTTTAAGTATACTTTAGTTAACACGCTCTTTAGGCTTATAGAACGTTCGATAAATGTTTGTATTCATAAACGCTCTATAAGCCTTCTATAACTAAAGTGTCACTAATTTGATTTATACGTTCACAATGTTGCCACTATACTGAAGTCGGTCGACTTGTTGCCGAAAATGCCAGTAAATCCACAGATGATAAGTGAAAAACGCATTGACATAGTATGACCACAGATAATATTACGTACAAAAATATATTGTTGGATCTGGCTTGACATTTACCGGCTTCATTTGCGTCGTTGTTATCACAAAAACACGAATGTTTATTTTATTTTAGTTTATAAACTTACTTAATTTTTAAAAAAATAAGTCATAAGAAGTAAAACGACAAAGAATTGAAAATTGTTTAGACGTGGACAAGACGACGTCTTATGTAGAATTTATTATTAATAAACTTGTTAATAACTAAATATAGTTAATAAATATCGAATAAAATGTCAATTGTTATATTGTTTTGTTTACGAAACTGAAATTGACACTCTTGATGACAAGCGACTCGACGACGTCATATCAATGCTCATATTAGTATGAGCTATAATCAGCTGTTATATGAATCGGCCATCTTTGGACGTTAAAACACTCTTATAGTAGGGTTCTCGGCTCTATAACTTTATGATAGGTTTATAGAACTAATTGGCACTAAAATGCTGTTATGAATAACATTTTTTCACAACTGTACTATATCGAGTCTTTAAGCGTGCTATAACTTTTTATGAATAAGGCCGTTAAGATTTAAGTTGGATCTCTTTTAAAACATGCCTTCTTCAATTGTGTCATGCTATCTCTTTTTTATCGTACATTCTCTTTTGTGTGTTCTCCATTCAACGTGACATTGACGAAGTGAATTGTGATCAATAAGCACGCTCGAAACGATCAATAAGCGCGCACGAAAAAGAAGAAGACATTATTAAAATGATTATTTCCGTCAACTATCTAAAATTTGTGCAAAAAAAAAAAAAAAAGAAAACAAATATAAAAAAAAACATCTATACGATAATAATTTATACTTTCATATATAATTTATATGATAATTATATATAATATACACTTTCTAAAAATATATATACTATATATGTTTAGCTATAAGGTATACATGACAAAAAATTAATAACACAACACAAAGCGTTTTCCATCTAACAAATATTCGTCTCACCTCATCACCTGTTCAAGTTTATGTTTTTTTAATAATAAAAAAAACTTATTTCAATAAAAACTACATTCACTACCGTATAACGATGAAGGCAATAGTAAAGTCCGTTAACCGTTTTGTTACGGTTTGCGTGATAATAATGATCAGTGAACCGACGTTATGTAACAACGGTTTTGTCTAAACAATGTATTTTTAATAAATATTTTTTATAATAATGTTTTTTTATACTTACGATAGGTAGACATTGAGAGACATAAAAATATAAAAAAATCTTACAAATCAAAAACATTACGCTTCACAATTATCCAGAATATAACAATATAGAAGGAGAGAACGTATTGTAAATTTATTCCGTTCTCCACTTTTTATCCAGTTTTTAAGATCAGCGTGGTGAGCAGAACTTAAGATCACGTTTAAATAATGTTTGATCGCACAGCCATCGTATTTACAGTAACAGACACTGTGACAGCATTGATCGATTTAAAAAAATCCGCTACAATCTAACTTTTTATTAATAACAACTATATAACAAATATGTATAAACGTTTCAGTACAACGGCTGTATTTAAAATTGTATCATATATTGCCTTATTGCTTATATATGTAGTTTTATCATTTTAACTTTCCCATTTTAATAAGATTAATACATTTCAATGAACACTGTCTAATGTAAAGGAAGTCAGTAAGTTCCGTATGTCCTTATGTATAGCACTAAATCAATTCAACCTTGTTTAGTTTTTATAATTTTAAACTTTATAACGGGGATGGAAAAAGCAGGGACTAAACAAACAGAGTGTCTTAACACTAGGTTCCTATAGTTTCTGCAGTTTCCTCTGACTACCCTGTCATGCGGATGATAAAGCGTGAAGCTAAAAAAAAAATAGAAGAAAAACTTACACAACGTTTAATGTTTCATGTATACTAAACGATTGTAGGTTTTTATCTTAAATAGTTTTAACCGGAACTCCTATTTATAGTAATCTAACCTACTATACTAAAAATAGTATGGTGCAAACGCAAGTAGCAGAGTGTAAAGTGTCAATATACATACTTATACAGTTCTTTCTGTCTGTGGTAAACACGTAAAATAACAAAAAAACATTACAAACTATAAAATACTGTACCTTATTATTATATGGCAACACTCATATACAAAAACGTTGTAAAAACTATACTATAACACACGACATACGGCGGTGGGTATTTAATAAAAAATATATATTAATTTGTGGATACCACAAATGACTGCGTCAATTAGACACCTGTCTCCTTTCACACGTAAAATGATTGTGACAGCGAGTAAGGTATAGTATTAATCGTTATGTTAATATGGACATGTAAGGATGGAAGGAAACAACGATTTATATTATCTAAATGTTAGGGGATTGAATCCAGTCCAGTCAGTTATATATTTAATGTGTATGGGTGCGTGTTATGTCATGTCATATTGAGTATTAGTATAAAATACACAAGTATATTAATATTTTTTTTATTTATCAGTTAAGTGAAAATGTCTCCAAACTATGCCAAATCAAGTATAAAACACCATGAGATCATGGCATATTTTTATTACAATACATACAAAATAAATAGTAAAAACAAAAAAGCAAAAGGTACGACTACTCGTACTTAAGAGAAGAGGGGGAGACTAAAAAATATACATATAGAAATAGAGTAGCAATTCTATTTTATTCCCCACTAAGTAAGTTCCGCCAGTCAATGAAATTCATACAGCCTACGGTGCTATATTACACATATATATTTTTAGTGTGATACACTAAAAATGAGAGACGAAAATATTAATTACTATACTCTTATATTTATAATAATTTAAAGGTAAAACTATCAAAAATTTAAAAAGTAACGTCAACACGTTTATATCGTCACAGATATTGATTAAACGGTATTCGCAATGGTGATATTAGAATTACCTGAATTACAGGACGTGAAACATTAAGTCGGCTTTGTCATTTGGAAATACGTTATAATTCATAAAGCTTTTACTAATACCTGAAGAATATTACAAAGCCTAAATCGATTACATATATTTAATAATATCTTCAATTTAAAAAGATTTCAACTATTCTCTACCATGAGTAAAATACATATTTTTAATTAGCTTTATTTTTTAGTAAATGATATATCAAACGAAGAACCAAAATTTTTATATAATTTTAGAAACGAAAAACAATTATTTTATTTTATTCCACACTGTAATTTGTAAGAACGTAATATTGAAACACTCTTTCTTTCTTTGTAGAATAACGCGTGTTGAACTCAATGCCGCTCTTAGACTTCTCACAGGCGTAAGGAAATAAATTAGTTAATTATCCTCCAACAGGTATCGAACTCACACCAAAAAAAAACAATCGCCTAACGTTACGGTCCTGGCATCCGTCTTTCGCCTCGTCTACTGTCAGTAACGTCATACTCGTTAACGTGACATTTCACTACGATCATATGTACTACGATACGATACGATA
Organism: Dione vanillae; assembly: GCA_037178615.1. Lineage (NCBI taxonomy): Eukaryota > Metazoa > Arthropoda > Insecta > Lepidoptera > Nymphalidae > Dione > Dione vanillae. Next base: position 1,138,906 of record JAZFAU010000262.1, read on the forward strand.
CTGTGTACTCGAAGTTCATTCGAGGTCCGTTGCATTTTAATGAAGAATAGCAAAATAAGAAAACAGAGATTTTTTTCTATCACTTAACCAATATGAAACGTAAAAAATATGTAAGATAAAAATAAGTTATAGAGAAGTACCCTATTACTGAATAAAATGTAAAACAACAATTAATTATTATAACAGCTCTCTATGGATCTGATGGTATTTTTTAGCTATAGTTTCATCAATGCTACGGTACGATACAAGGAACGTGATAACAGAAATGTGTAATTACGCTTTATAAATATTTATTCAAGCTCTTTATGGGAAAATAACCATATGTGCTGATGGAAGGTATAAGGAAAATATTTTATGTCCAACGTTAAACATATTTTGTAGGAACAAAAAAAGACAAAAAACATCACTTCTATATAAGATATGTGTTTATAAAATACGTAATTTATCTCTTACGTTTCAAATTCAAATATTCTTTATTGAAATAGATTTTTACAAAAACTTTTGAGTTGTCGGTAGTTCTGCTAAGATGAGCCGGCAAGAATCTCAGCAGTTGCTCTTTTAAATATTTGTGTTACAATTTTTTTAAAACCAATGGTTGCAGTATCCTGTCTAAAAACCAAATGAACATTATTTTCACATATTTTTATCATTCCAAAATATTCCAGATCAATGTAATCGTGCTTATAAATTGACATTATTTTTTAAATTTTAGATTTGCTTTAAATAGCAAATCTAAAATTGAAAAAATAACGTAATTAAAAATTAAACATTGTAATGATATAGTAAAAATATGAAAATATTACAGTGGAACCTTTTTCTTCTTTTATTTTGTACACCTTGCCCGTGTACAACTAAGACAAAGATAAATCGAAGCCAAGATATTCTGGTCTCCTTTTGCTACTTAATTTTAAAATAAAAAATGCCGTATGGTCGTCGTGATGCCGTAATGCCGTATATATTACAGTGGTCAAATTTCAGACTCTTAACGCGATAATTCATAATACGTTTCTGACTTGGGAGCATGAATTATTTTATTGCCTCGCTCTAGTAAGGCGAAAGTCTCGTCAGCCAAGGCATGGCATTGATAATACTAACACAAGATTCTCTTGGATACTCGAGTCACTAGGTTTTTTACACGTAGAGTACAGTGTAATTTTTTTTAATATATATAACATATATCAAAGTATCCACCATCATCTTAATAGAAAACTAATGTTAAATCACTCTACTATTCCGTTAATGCATCACTAGATAAGTAACATAATCTTGTCTTTTCAAACCAACGAAATCCAATTCCCCAATTGATCTTACAAATCAAAGACATTACAGTAATATAGCTAAACGTTTTGTCGTAATCTATTAAGCGTTGACTGTTCACAGGAAATATTTAATGGTGGACATCCTGTTCGGCGCTACCATGCCATAAAACAACCATTGTTTTATTACTTTTGGAATTAGATCAGTCTTACCAATTTTCTATACTATTTTACAATCACTGTCTTTTTATGCTGTAGCTGTTTGTAAAAACTTATTATGTAATGGGCTAATTGCTTTAGTTAACTGACATAGTGGGTTCGATTCTCCACTTGCATTTGTAAGCTATGATATATCCAATTTCATTCATGAGCATAGAGAAAGGTAAACAGAGAGAACATAGTGTCAAGACCCACTGTTCTCCGCTTTCCGCTTATATCAGCGTTGAGTCTATCAATATTAAAAAAAATGCAGCCATTTTTCCTAAGATTTAATTCTGTTATTTCAAACAGACGCTTAAATCCAATTATAGGCGAAAAAATAATACTTCAGCTGATCATATACCGAAACTTCCACTTATTGGGTAGTTTAAAGATCGGTTCTGGGCAGCTCTCATCCATCGAATTCTGGCGACCCTCATCTCCTCATTTGCCATCTACGAGAGTAGAAGGCCTGCCTACGCTAATTCTAATTTTTAGCTAAACTACTTTCATGTATAAGGAACATATAAATAAATTTTCCATGAACACACTAAAAATTAATAAAGATATTGACTAAATACAAGTAACAGGTGGCAAGGCCTTTTTTCACAATATTAGTCTAGCCAAGAAAACTAAAATAAAAAAGTCATAATAGTGAAATAGCCTATAAATATATCCAAATAAGTTTATCTTATAAGATCTTAGATGTGAACTTAGCACTTAAATAACACAAATACTTGAATAATACGAGTATACTCAATATTTATATTTCGGCTCATTTAAATATATAACGAAGTTAAATATAACATCTGCTTAATTACCTTTAATGCTATTCAGAATAATTATTATATACTGCCAGATTAACAAGCTTTTGTTATGTTTATATTAAAATTTATTGTTGTCATTGCGTTTTAAATAGGTGAATGCATAAATATTTTAAATTTAAACCAGATACCTTGTCGATGTTTTACACATAGCTATATCTACAAGTAATACGTAAAAAGAAAATGACATAATAGCTGTCTATTATATGTATATACATATATTATTTTATATTAGCCGTCTATTTATCCAAAATACGTAGGTTCTGATTTTTTACAACTGCATAAACTAACTAAACCTGCATTTTAGCTTTATACTTTATTTTGCATATAGGAATAGGCATAAGGAACCACAGGAACCGTTGAAACCTAGTGTTGAGACATTCGAGAATTTAGCGCCTCCCTTTGCTTAGTCGCCACGGCGAAGAAATCTTCCCCGAATGGGAATTGAACTCACAAGCCGTCATGCTACTTTAATTTGCTTTAATTTAATTTTTCATTTAATTTACTATTACACAGTACAAAAATCAAAAGTTTAATTACAATAATAAACAGAATTATGATGATTATATGTATATTTATATTTTACACTATAATCTTGATGGAGCCTCTTAATTCCTCACTATTGTTCAGAGAAAGACGGAGAGTGAGAGACAGAGAGAAGGATAAGAATTTCAGCATGTATAAGTTAACAACATATAGGATTTACATCCATAACCATCTATCTTCCTCGGGGGCTTGCCAATTGCACTATTGGTGTCATGAATAATATTATAACTCTCTTCACAATAAAAGCTTTTTATTATGTAATAAAAGTATACAGCTTTAAAAATAAAATTTAAGTACATTGAAACTGTATTGTGACAAATGTTTATATATACAGCTCTCAACTAAAATAGCCCAATAGTCTGTCTGTCCACACAATATAACGACAACGCAAAGGATAATTTTATTCAAATGCAGGCTATAGAAATAAAACTTGTTTTGAGCTAACTTGCTATTGTAATGTAAATTTGACCCAAGAAGCTTATGAAATTCGATGAAAGAAGCTGAAAAATGCTAAAAGTCATACAATATTGAGATTTATACGGGTTTAAATATCACATTAGGATTTATTTGCCTTTTTGTTTGGTATTTAATTTCAAACAAGTCGTAGTTTGCTAATTTAATTTTTTTTAGGTTTACGATTTATCGTGCTCTTAACAAGGTAGACAGAAAATACCTCAAGGTCTATCGGGACATAGTGTTAAGGTACTCCGCCATTTTGAGGCATTGCGTCGAGTGGCGTAACTCAACGCCGTGCTTGAAGGGGGAAGGTAGGTAAATTAAAAAATTATGTTTCTCGAGTCAGAATTGAACCAATAAACTGTCGCAGCTTTTAGGCAAATGCTGCGCCTCTGCGTGACTATGGTTCTCAAAGATAAAATAAAAATGATATGGTAAATGAAAAATTATTATAAATATATCCCGTCCTCTTAAGTATTACAAGAAATCGTGTCTCAGATCTTCCGAATGGTCTAATTAAAAGAATTGTACAGGAATTTTCCCGTCCATGTATATAGACATATCCAAAACAAAACTAGTGTTGTGACTCACGTAGGAAGAAAATATTCAAAGAAAATGTTGATCATAGCATCAAAGATCTTCATATTAATATGTGTATGTTTTAAATAGATCCCAATTACGCTCTAGATTCTAAACATATAATAAAACTATTAGTATATACTAAGCTATACTAGTTACACGCCCTATATCTAAGGCAACACAAACCTACAAGGACTCGTAATAGTAATTTGCTCCACTTACCGATAAGGTGTAATCATTAAAAAATATTTTGTCAAAAGCTCCCTTACATATTTGGTATAGAATAGAATGGAGGTCAACACTATTAACTTGTAGCTATCTCTAAAAGCATATTCAGACAGCTCCAAACCAAGTAGAGATAGCATAAGAATGTTACTAATTATTTTTACCATCTTTAATTAACATACATAATGGCATTAAATGTTTTAAAAGATCTTCTAGATTTCTTTGATTCAAATGAAGCACAAAATGAGGTAAAAATTAAATCACTTCACAATAGAAACAAAAGAAAAATATACACAAAGAAATGATTAATTTTAAACGAGTTACTAACAAATAACACTTTAGAATCGTTAACGCGATCAATCAAACGCTAAGCCACTTAACTTAGAATGTACGAAAGGACATCGCAGAATTTACTTCGAGAAAAACTTAACAGATTTAATTATTCCTCTTCAATGATTTCGAATTTACGATGAAATTTCGCGCTGATTATTATTTTGTCACTGAAATTTTTCAACAAAAAATTTAGACAAGCTGTTTATGAATTTAAGGTTTATGAGTAAAATTTTATTTTTTATTTCATTATTAATATTTTTTTTATTTTACTAAATATCAATTATTAAATTATTCTATAAATTAAGTTTGTCAAAGTTTAATTACAGGTTTTATGTTGATTGTAATGTAAAACATCTTGTAACACTTACAAGATTTTTAAAAAACACAAAGCTAAACGTCTGGCTTCTGTAACAAGTAGGCACTACATACAAGCTTGTACTGTTATTAAAATCTACAGTTATGAATCCTTTGACTGTAACTTTGCTCTCTTTAAGAGCCAGAAGTCGTATAAAACAAAAGGAATTAGAAGTAAAATTAAAATTTAATAATATTAAAATGTAATGTTAAATGGGATAGTATATATTTACAACATATAGTAATGTAACAGTAAATTTTACACTAATTTCCTAGTTATGCTCGTTGAGATGTGACACACACAGTTAAAGGAGAAAAAGGAATACACAGGGTCTCCACATCAAGTTATTGACAAGAAATATAAAAAAAATTCAATCTTTCATACATTTTTTTGCCAACAGTACCCAATATTAACATTGTAAGTGTGCAGTTTGGCCACATTCCTAATACAGCCCTCGTGCTATCTGCACCAGATAGCCGGTCTACTTCGCATTACGTATATTTATTATATTTTTACATAGCCAAAAAAATTGTTGCTATATAAAATATAGGTATATCCGTTATGAAATAAACATAGTTGTATATAATATGGCAATTACAAATAAACGTATGTGGAAGGATTTGAACTCACTAATTCTTGTAATAATCTAAGTGAGCCAGATAATGAAATACTTTCAAAATTTTACTTATTACCACTACGCACTGCTAGATTACATATTGTTATATAATTATGACAAAAACAATAAGTCTTACATTAAATTTTTAAGGTCACCATAGTGAGTCAGGTCAGCAAATAGATTTAATGGACTTGGACTGAAAGTAGTGTCTCTTGGAATAAAAGCAGTGTATGAGTGAGAGGTAAAAAGTGGAGAGTATATGTCATAACGCTAGATTATTGCTGTCCACGATACCATATGTGGAGCAAAAACATATATCAGACTACACGTTCAAACTAAACGTTCATTTTTCACTTTTAAGTAATAAAAGTAACTGAAACACGAACAAAATTAGATTTATAATCACGGATCAGTGTGGATTCAAATGACATCCGGAAAACCTTATGCCTTTTCTCATTGTAATTGGACGTACCAGGAAAGAGAAAACATTTACTTCAATCACAAATTTAGTGATACGTATGCAGATGACCTGTTCTGTACTTCCGGAGTAAGTTACAGTGCGCCTCGATAGTCAATCTAACATAAGACGAGAGTCGTTACAAGCAATCAGAAACCTGTTTATTCTGATATCTTGTCTAACCATAAAGTAACAAGAAGCCCCATTACAGGGATCGGAAGTCAAATGTAAGCTATAAACAAGACGGCTGTGGTAATAAAATAAATACTTACAAAATTCTGATGAAAATATCGTTGAATAACAAATGATAACGCGATTAAATTTATTTCAATACTGATAATTCGTACATCAGTTTAGCTTTATATCATATGTAACGACATAGAAAGGACCAAAAGTTTAGTTATACCAGAATGTGTCAATAATAACTGTTACACACACACAGTACATCGTTACACAATTGTCACACACAGTCCATATAACACATGAAGTGGTACAATTTAACAATAAAATCTCTGTTACACATGATTCAAGGCCACTACTATACCATGTAGAATGTAAAAGTTAAAAGTTCATATAACACCTCATAGTTTTTTTCTACTTTAGCAAATATCACAGACGCATGTAGTGAAATAAACATTAAGCAAAAAAAATATCTTTGCTTTTTTTACACAACATCCTTAATTGTTAATGAATCTCCTTAACAGGTTTAGTCAAGTATATTTTATTATTTAAAAATTCATGGGTAGGCTGTGACCATGGACTACGTTACTGCACCGTAAGAAACGTTAAATTGAGAATAAAATATTTTAAAGTTTCTTCTCAATGTTAATTCTAATAACACAAAAAGCAACATTTGAAGATTAGATTTTCGATTCTATGATATATTGATTCTAGCACTAAAACTGTACCATCACCACAAATGTCGGATTGAATATTTCTATTTCAAATTTGCAGACTTTATTTGAAAGCTTGCACTTCATGGGTATGTAATACGTATGATGACCACAACATAGATAGATATAGGACAGTCTACAAAGTTTAAAAATGAAACTTTAAATTAAGCATAGCACATACGTTTGGTTCTAAGCTTATTAAGTGTACACTTGATTTAATTCAATGACTTATCAATTTATCACTCAATGAGACAATTCATCTTCTTAGCTTTTTGCTGGAGATAGAACACTCCCCCCTCCCCTTTGACGTTTGGCCTCTCGCTACCCGCATGCAGTAGCTTTCGGCGACCTTGATAGTATCATTAATTACTATATTGTACTTGACTCTAAGATATACTTCTGCTAATTATATGATACCACTTACTAATCACATTGCAAAACCAGAACCTAAGTCCTATTAACATAACTAAATAAAAGCTTACTTAATAATAATAGTAACAGTTAAAACTTATTTTACCAAGGACATACTATCTTTTATAGCCGGGTAGGTAGAGGAAACCGCAGGAATCGTGGGAACCTAGTGATATGACACTCGGTCCCCCACTTTACCCCTTTGCGTGTTGAGTGGTGGAAGTCATCGCTTCGCTTTGATTAGTTGGCAGGGCGAAGAAAATGGAATTAAAAAAATCTATTTTCCCCGAGTGGGAATCGAACCCACAAACCGTTGCATTTACGCCACAATGGTCCTATTCTTTTTCTTTGCTAATTAAAAATAGAAATTCAATCTCTTAAACAAATGAAAATATATAGCCACCCTTACATAAGCACACTCGGGTCAAATAGCGAGTAGACGGCAGAGCGGCTTGGCAAACACAAGTTGGTATTAGTTTCATTTCGTTCACACCCGACAAATTTCACTAGAATAAAATTCTTCTCATGCAAATTCACATACGCCATGCAATGGCACTGTGTTTAACACTGTGCTGGAAGTTCTAAGTTCGATTTGATCAATTACTCAATCAATCAAAAACTCTTTATTGCACTTATTAACTTAAGATAGCCTATTACAATATAATATGTTACACATTAAAAGCACAAAGGCGGCCTTATCACATCAAGTGATGGTCCAGTTTTAATGATTTGATCTCAATAAGTTAAAAGTTTCTTCACATTCCGTCATTGTATTGTTTACAAAAACTAAGGAGATTATTACGTTTACAAGTAATTGTTGCTTTATATCTTGTAATTTAGTTATTGAAAATTGTAAAAATAAGGGACAGAAAAAATTATAACATCAACAAATTCAAATACCTATCTAGAAAATATGTAGGTAATCCCATTACTGACTTTAAACATTGCGTGTCGGATGATTGAACTCAAAGCCGCACGTTTCTTTACATAACAATTTCTATATAAACACATCATTATAAAAGCCAGTACAACATTATATATAAAATTCTATATATTTTTATACATTAAAGAGTAATTTCTAGAGCAATTTAGCACATTTGCTCTCCGACATATGCGCTTATCAATAATTCGCTTCGCAAAATTAATAATGCATGGAAATTACCATAAAGCCCGTCTTGGCGTTGCAAATCAATGTAGTGTCCTCTTCTTTGTTTATGTTTTATATTATAACGTAGAACCTATTCCTGTGAATTTGTTTAAGCGTGTTTTTTTACTTTATATATAAAACTAGTTCAGTGGTAACAGGTTCATTACTCTAAGAAATTCAATTTTCAGAATCTAGAAGATTAGTTCAATACCTCTTAACGCAAATTGTAACCATGATCACTTTCAGGCAAAAATTAAAGAAATATATTTATAAGTTTAAGAAATAGATTTATGACATGAAGAAAAGGGATGTCATTAAAAACCTTCCTTAACAGAAGGTTAATTATAATCTGCTAAAGGAGACAAAAGTATTAGAGAAAATCAACTTTACTTTGTTAATTACAGGATCAGGACACTTGTCAGCGAGATTCAAGTGGACCTTTACAAATAATGGCGGAGGCTGTACAAATACGTTTGTCTTTTCAAAATTAGTTATTTTATTTAGACGATTTCGATAGCAGAATTAGTAATAAAGAAAAGTGAATGTAGTGACTAAATTATCTCTTATCTTATTAATTATAATTAGTATGAGGGAATTTCATGTTACATTTTTTTGTCTTCGTAAAAGAAACCTTTAAAATATGATTGAAAAATAAAACTTTAAGAAATCTTTGAACGTTTAAACTAAAATGACATCTTGCAGAAATTCAACATATGATATTTATTAGAAGTAGCTTTGGGATAAATATATCTAACTTAACAAGTTCTAAATTTTATATAGCAAGAGTTAAATATTTTTGCTATATAAAATACCGCAAAATAATATCAAAGACAAACACAAAAACTTTACTAAGCCCAATACAATCGGAAGAAATCATACTTACCATCACTTGTTTTGGGAATAACTCAAGACTCACAAAATAAACGAGCAGGAAAGGTTACTACAGGCTTACCTGAAACAAATTTAACATTCTATGAAAAAAAACGTCAAGCCATAAGTCGCGAGGGACTGGAAGATAAAAAAAAATACATGTAAATGCCACGTTTGGGATCTCACGGAATTGAGAATGTTCATAGCAAACGGTGACGGGTGTCAGTGTCCTTGTTTCTCTTCGTTTCTTTCGTTAAATTATACCGTATTGGTTTGATGAAAAATGGATGAAGGGTTACAAAGCTTTATTGTTATAATAAAGTTGCGATCGCAAAAGTTAAGTATCGATTTTTTTTCTAAATGAAAAGACTTAGTAAAAGATTACTTTGTACATAAATAAGTATGTATCTAGTGGGCTTATTGTTGAATTTTGTTTAAATAATTTAGTGTTTTAATAACGATTTATTTTATATTAAATTACATATAAAGAATTTGTTAAAATTTACATATTTTCCACAAACATATATTATATTAAGATGAATTACAAAAACTTTAAATAGAAATCTCTGTATAAGTATATAAAAGTATTTTTATTACAAAAGTTGATTCTGAACATAAATAAATTAACAGCCTCTCAAATAAATGGATTAAATAACGGAAGAAATAAAGCAGCTCATCAAAATAATTTGCCCCGTGGTTAGAATAATCCAAGGAAATTTAAAACGAGTCTGTAATAGAAAGTTGCAGAGGAATCTTAATCTTATCTGTGGTAAACAAATACTTCAAAACTGTTTTTCTTTAAGCTCCAGCCGGAAGCCGTTTCCCTATTACCGTCGCTTCTTTATTCCACAAATAGCTTTTACTACTTAGTTGGCCCTTACGCAATATTATAAAAAATCTTGTAATGCTCAAGTACATAAGAAAATGTTGGAACGTCCAGCAAAAGCTCGCGAAACTGTTTTGTAAGTTAAGATTAACTTCTTCAAACTTGAAAAAAGATTCAAGAAGTAATCTAAGAGCCAAATCTTAAATAGAACCTTAATTTACGACTTTATAATAGACTGAATACGTTGTTAAATATTAGTGTACGTTATATTTTACAACAAATGTGTAATTTCTTTATGATTCTGTTTTCAAACGATGTGAGCTTGTAAGACAAGTATGACATTTACGATAAGTAGTGTAGATGAACAGTTGGAGTTTTTTGAATACTTTAGACAGTATAATAATGAGCCAATCCAGTTATTCCTTAGTTTCAAAAATTTTTAGTCTTTAATAGGTAATAAAAGTATATATTTTATGTTTTCATATATTTTTATTTGTTAAGGCTAAAAATAGTAGCATTTTTCCATTGATAGAAGTGATTCGTACTAAAATCAACACTAAAACTACTAAAAAATCAAAGTTTAATAAACATTGTTCAGCAGTGTTTATACAACAGATATTGAAATGTGTGATTCAAAGTACAAATAATTTGTATTAAAAAGGCCACAAAATAGAAAAAGTTCGTCAAACTTTCCACAATCAGAATCTTCAACTAAAATACCATTATTGGATATCTTTCAGTTTATTAATTTCCGATACCCTCAGGGTTTACCCCAAATATTTTTACGCGCGAACATCACGAGCCTGTTCGGATTCCCAATGAATTCCGAAGATCAACAGTTAATGAAATAGCTCGGTTTAATCATCCCTTGTCCGACTTATCCGAAACCTAAGCGATCCTTACTTTGAAACCCGATTAAAATTTTAATTGGGTATATTTGGTGACATTTTGCCAAAATTTTAGACCACACCGTCAACTTGACGAGAGGTCACATCCTACGCAGTTGGAATATGTCTGATATACATAATACAGAACGTGTCGTTTTAATGAATCTCTGAAATCCTTGCGGAAGACTTAGGTATAGCAGAAAACTTTTATAACCTCAGACGATCTTCATCGTCAATTCTGAGTTCAAATTGAGTACATGAAATTTTACCTACGAAATTCAACCATGACTAAGATGAATAATTAGCATCATATTTATTTGTCAATAACCTTACAAAAATGATATAGAAACCCTAGACATGACATATTTATTACAAAATATCACACGCAACAGCTAAAAATATCATCATTTTTGATATGTGTATTCTGTGATGACAATTTTATTTATAGTATTAATTGAAACAAAACATACATTTTTATAGTTTCTGTAACTTGTTAAGTTATAAGTCACAACTTAAGTAAATATTTTTCATACATCTGCCTCAAATCAAATAGCGCTTTTCATTAACCTTGGCACATTTAATTAGGTATCGAATCTGATTCTGACTTTCATTTATTAGTCTTTCAAGCTGTCTTATTCAAACTTTTTCAATCATCAGTTCGGGTACTTATACGAGTATTTGGATTGAATGAGTTTTTTAAATCTCCCCTCTTTTTAAACCTTGGCTTTATTGGCGTTCATATTGAAATCACTAAGTTAGGCTGCGTGATATTTTAGGTACAGATTAAATTTTTCTTTTTAGAATTTAGAACTTAACATATTTAACTTTTCATATTTGAATTGGTATACCGATGTGGAACGATTACTTTTATTATTTTAATATATTTAAATAAAAATATTTTTGTGTAGGAAAATTCAATTATTAAACTACACAATGTGCCATAGTTAGTTATTTCCTTTATCAAGGGGGTGAAATCGCAGACTAAGCTAGTGTAGATCTTATACATAATACATAATATAAACAAATAATGTTTCCCAGGATTGATTGACAAGTGCTATATTGGATTTCATGCAAACCTAAACATGCAATCTTTACCATATAGAGCGAATATAACCTGTTGTTTAAAACATGGCCACATGTCTCAAACGACACGCATCACACAAAAATTGAAATCTGTTGAGATTTTAGAAACACCTTGTGGCTATATAGACACCTGTTTGCCATTTGGTTTACAGATGCTCTTGGTATAGTCGCGTGTCGAATTTTACAGTTATATATATATATATATATATATATATATATATATATATATATATATATATATATATATATATATATATATATATATATATATATATATATATATATATATATATATATATATATATATATATATATATATATATATATATATATATATATATATATATATATATATATATATATATATATATATATATATATATATATATATATATATATATATATATATGAATATACAACTTTTCAAGATAGATTTAAAATCACATCAAAAAGGAAATATTAGAACATTACCTTTTATTTCAAGAAAATAGTATAAAGAGTTTTGAACAACAATGTAACATACATAAAATATAATATATATCTGTGTAATAGGAATTTAACATTTAATATCTCATCATAATTCGTACCAGATTCCGCGTAATCCGGGATAAGCTCGACGACGTGGACAAGTCACGTCATGATATTAGCCAAATCTAATAACTTACGTATGCATGCACATATACATACATACATATACATGCATACATATACATATATACTGTCTAAATTTATGTTTTATTAAGTATGTTATTTGCGCTGTTCTATTTTTATATTCAATTGGGACTTGGACTCTCGTATCTCGTTTGTATACAACATATTGTACAAATATACAAAAATTTAGAAAGCGCATACAAATTTTAACGTACATGCACGTCTTGGATACTGTCAGTATCTAGGCGGGAGTTTAATTTTGATAAAAATTATTATAATTTTTTTTGTATTTATTTATATATGAGAAACGACTAACCCTCCCACAAAAATCTTATAAGATGGCTATAGTCCATTGAAATGTTACATTTTTTAGGCCTGACCTTGCGTTTTTTAGAGGACGCAATTTTATTTTTTTGATGTGTAGGGGGGGTAAGTGTAAAGCTAAAATCAAGTTTGTGGGGTCGCCACCCTTGTCCTACAGCCGCCATCTTGAAAATAGGGGTTGAAACGGTTTTTACGATATATCTCTTAAACTATTTATCTGATAAAAAAAATTTGTTAATGTTTTTTGTTGCAAATTAAATTCTCTATAATTTTGGCTCAGTAACTTTTTATCGTAAAACTATAAATAAAAAAGTTATAAGTGAAAATGTTCAGAAATTCGAGAAAAAAATTTATATTTTTCGATATAACTTTTTTTTTATCATTTTACGAAAAAACAATATCAGACCATTTTTGTAGATCGTTTCTTAAGGAACAACTTTTATAAGCAACATTTTTGCATTAAGTCAATAGCTAAGGTTTTACAGCGCTCCGAAGTGAGTACTATTTTTCAGTACTCTTAACTATACATATTTTATACGTGGGTAGTAATAATGTGTCATCATTTATTATTTTTTTTTTATTTTGTTATTATAATTCTTTTAATCAGTAAATTTGCAATCTTATTAATAATTAAATATTGACTTTTTTCCACTCCATTACAGAATTTTACAATTATTGATTTTTAAATTTTTTTTTAAAACCATCAAAAGGACGAACAGCAGAACAATTATATAGTGCATCAGGTTTTATATACGGAGATGTCATTGCGGATAACTTGCTGTTTCTTCATGCTTTTTCGGGATGTGACACAACTTCAGCTCCTTACAATATCGGTAAAATGAAATTTGTGAAAACCCTGGAAAAACATATAGAGTTTGCAAGTGGAACGGCTTTGTTTCTCAACAAGAGAGTTGACCCTGCTTTGCTCACTGTAATTGGTGAACGTTTTTTTATCTCTTTATACGGTGGTTATAAAGATGATAATTCTCTTGACAGCCTAAGATACAAACAATTCGCCAAGGCAGTGACAAAAAGTACATTTAACTTATCTTCACTTCCTCCAACACAAGACACAGCTCGCTTTCATACTTTCCGAGTCTACCATAAGGTCCAGTCGTGGCTTGGTAATAATAATGATCCTGAAGACTGGGGCTGGAAAAAATGTGGAAAATTATTGATGCCAGTGCAGAGCTCTAAACCTCCAGCACCCCCTGAGCTTCTAAAATTGATCTTTTGCAAATGCAAAGGAAACTGTGGAGCGATGTGTGGATGTCGAAAAGCAGGGCTAAAATGTTCCGCAGTGTGCTTCCATTGTTCTGGAGAGACTTGCAGCAACGTAATGGAACTCTCAGAATCAATAAATGAAAATGACTTTGATGATGAACTGCCGACATTGACACCCCTTCCTTCTCCAGTTCTCCCACTGATATTTGATTTCGAAAACCGATCAGATGCTGAGCTGCAGCCTGGTCCATCGAAAAGACCGAGAACGGAGTAGTTCAAATTTATAAAATCACCGTGGATTAGGCCTATTGGGGATACCACGTAAAAAAAAACGCGCCTCCAGACTACCTCGTGGGTGGTGAGGAAAAGAGTCTATTTAATTATTAATAACATTGCAAAATTACTAAATAAAAGAATTATAATAACAAAATAAAAAAAATAAATAAATAAATGATGACACATTATTAGTACCCACGTATAAAATATGTATAGTTAAGAGTACTGAATAATAGTACTCATTTCGGAGCGCTGTAAAACCTTAGCTATTGACTTAATGAAAAAATGTTGCTTTTAAAAGTTGTTCCTTAAGAAACGATCTACAAAAGTGGTCTGATATTGTTTTTTCGTAAAATGATAAAAAAAAGTTATATCGAAAAATATAATTTTTTTTCTCGAATTTCTGAACATTTTCACTTATAACTTTTTTATTTATAGTTTTACGATAAAAAGTTACTGAGCCAAAATTATAGAGAATTTAATTTGCAACAAAAAACATTAACAATTTTTTTTTATCAGATAAATAGTTTAAGAGATATATCGTAAAAAACCGTTTCAACCCCTATTTTCAAGATGGCGGCTGTAGGACAAGGGTGGCGACCCCACAAACTTGATTTTAGCTTTACACTTATCCCCCCTACACATCAAAAAATAAAATTGCGTCCTCTAAGAAACGCAAACCCAAATGTAACTTTTCAATGGACTACTAATTATATAGTTAATTTAGTTCAATTAATTATGTTAATAAAATCATAAAAAATGCGAACAATGTATCTAAAAATAAATAAAATAGTTGCTTTGAATAGAAATTAAATAGAAATGGAACGTTAGAAGTGGGTATTGTGCATTATTTGCGTGTTAACGAAAGAAACTGTATATATGTAAGGATTGACATTTTTCATTTTGTATAACATTATTAAAACTATCTGTATGAAAGCACATTTTCTAAGTAAAATGAAAATCTGTGGCCAAAACAACGATCTACCACAGTAAGCTGAGCGTTCTCAAAAACATAAAATAAACAATTTAACGCATACATACGTCGTATAAACAAATAACCGGAATTAACTTAGTGCCCAATAATCCTGCAATCTATTTTACGGCTTTTAACTCATTTCGTTTCCACATAAAATTTCTGGTGCAATTCAATTTAAAATCAATGCAAACAATCCTTGTACACTTCCGACCATTATGATGTGTGCGTATGAAGTATACATTAATAACATAATGAATATATTTAATATATAATGTATATATGTAAATATTATTTATGTGAGAAATAACTTTCAGCATACAAAACCATTTTATTTGCGTAAGCTTATAAATATATTAACTACCCTCGGCATAGGCTAGTTTTCAAAAATCTAAATGTACGTAAATAGCAAATATACATGCTAATTCAATTTTTCTAATAACAAGCATCACAACAAGGCGTGTGCGTCGAAGTGCATTAACGACATGACCTAGTTTTAAGTGATTTTGACGTTTTGCCAGCCAATAACCACAGCTGTTGCGATATCACAAAGCAGATAACACATATTACGCATATTACGTATATATTTATAAAATATAATAACTATACATAATACATATATGTAATGTATATAAATTAGCTGTATTAAATGCGTTAAAAATTAGAAAGTTATGATATGTTGAAAAGCGTGGCGTTGTGTGGTAGCAAGGTTTCCGCCCCTCAGCACGTAATGTTTCAAGATTTAGGCGGAAAGATAGGTCGGTATACTAGATTTATTTTAACTTATATCTACCGTAGAATTTTTAAAATCTTTAAACCCAATTTAACTTTTTCTAAAGGAAATATTCTGGTTCATTGATAAACGGTACATATTCGGTATATTATAACACCTACAAATTATTAACGTCTTTTACTACATTAAATGTAATGATTGCCTGGAAGAGATCACTTTTTAGGATCAGGACTATAAGGCCGCCATTGCACATAATGCCAAAATAAGTATATATATTATTTCTGTAAATCTATAAAATGCTGTGTATAATAAAGCATTATTAATTATTATGATTACATAGTGTGTTTGTCCTGTGTAACAACGAAATAATTTCGAACATGTAGTAATCCCTTACCCGTGACGTCGCATAGCCATCGCATGAAGACCTGCCGATCACAGCTCGTATGGCATGCATTAAAACTATTGTTTGGTTCATTGTAACTTGATTATTGACAATATTTAAAAAATTGACGTTTTTGTCAGAATATTTTTTATTTATTTTTAATTTTGAGTGTTTTAAATATTTATTCGCTTGCAAAACTTGAAAAGTGGTTGTGTAAGTTAATATAGTTACGTAAAAATATATTATTACATATATGCTGTATATTTCACATATACTGCATAGTTAAAATATGAGGCACCGTATGAAGAATTTTAAATATTTTATTTTAAGTATTTTGTAAGCAGCATTGCACAGCTCCACAGTGTGGAAATGAAACTATTACCACAAATAGAATCGAACCCGTAGCGTTTACAGTTAAATATTATTTCTCTATACGATAGTAACCATATATTTATCTACAAATGTATTGAAAGACATGGCTATGAGTTTCAGGTCTATGTATTTAGATTATATATAAGTAAGTAAACATATAACGTTATGTACAAAAATAAGACAAGTGCGTGTATGGCACGTAACATGGGGCTCCGTAGTTGGTGCTGACAGCTTTCGTAACAACTTAACTTGTTAAAGTAACTTAACCGCACTAATTTTGGTTGAGTGAATCTACTAAGTGTCTGTTATGTACGTACATGGGTTTTCAAAAAACGCTAACTAAATATCTAGATTCTTACCTAACCTAGAAATAATAACCTGAGTTTTAAGTCAAGAACAAGTAGTACAAGATAAATAAGAAAGCGTATAATTTTGAAGAAATTAACTAAAATAATGAAATATTAAGTTAAGATTTCTTAAGTTGGAAGTAGAAGCTTGATGTAGGGTTAAGATGAGCCATTGAATTGAACTGAACTGAATTTTTAGCAGTCTAGTTTGGAATACTAAATTCAGAAAACAGCACGTTAAGACGATGAAATAAGTGTAAAGTAAATAAAAATATCATAAAAACTAATGAGGACCGTCGTAGCGGAATCGTTTGTGGGTCCCCACTAGGAGAAGATGGATTTTTCTATTTAAATTTTTTTCGCTCTGGCAACTAGGTAAAGCGCGGCGTTGAGTTCCGTCACTCAACACGTAATGCCTCGAAAAGGCGGAAAGTGGGAAACATAGCGTAACACTAGCTTTCTACGATTCCTGTGGTTCCCTCTGCCTTCCCTTTGTGCGGGATACTGCGTGAAGCTATAAAATAATAATAATATATTTTTGTAATAATAAATCACTACTTTTAACTTCCTTTTATACACTGACTTAAAAGAAGCACCGCAGCATTCCTCATAATCACTCATTGTAATATTAAAATATAATTTATTTCATCCTCTGCACAATTTTATGCGAAAGTAAAACGAACAAAACGTAACTTAACTTGCTTTCAACTATTTAATGTTCCAACATTTAAAAGTCCTGTAAGTTTTAAAACAGATTTTTTAACACAGATCTAAGTTATTCTTTTGTTTTAAATTATAAGTCATTGTACTTACAATATGAATTTCTGCTACACTAGTTCTTAAAAATTGAACAAAAAGTGGGAAAACAAAGTGTCTTCACCTATCCTATATGCGGGATTCCGCGTATAGCAGCTAAAAATATTTGAGGCAAGTCTTGTTGACATGTACCTACATGTTCTTATTATTAGTTCCCCCAGTTAATCTAGAAACCAAATGGTTCTTACGTAGAGAAATGTATAATTTCACTTATTGTCCCATTATCAATTTTATTTTACAAGTTAATATACAAATACTATAATATTGCCCTTCAAATTTTAAAACATTTAATCAATGTAATAAAATAATTTTACTATTATATACACTGGCGGCCGTCGTGGTGCAGTGGTCTAATTGTACAAGACTATTGTGGATTCGATTTCAATTTGGGCAATATGAAATATTTTTATTTTTTATGTTACAAGATTCTCAAAAGAGTTTCAAAAGGCTGAAAACGAATAACACTAGGTTCTCCTTGCCTACATAGCTATATGCAAAATAGTTGAAAAAAAAAATCGATAGCTATATCGCCACAATTAAATCCTATAGGCATAATCGTGACATATCGAGAACGATCCTGTAGGAATCGTTTCAAATACGTACGTACGATAAATCAAACGCCGTGTGTGACTGATGATCGAGTTTTGTAAAGTAATAAGGCTTATACGTGAATCGTGATACGTTGGAGCTAATATAAAATGCAAATATCATGTATTATTTTTTTTAGCTTTACGCTCTATTCCATACATAGTATGGTAGGCTGGGGGAAACCGCACGAACCTAGTGTTAAGACACTCCGTTCTTCCTTCTTCCGCCTTACACAAGGAATTACGTGTTGAGTGGCGGAACCCACAAGCCTCTGCGTCATGACTGTTCTCATTCTATTTTTTATATAATGCAAAGAGTGATTTATTCTTCTCTCACTTCACAAAAATTAATATATTGTTCATATGAATATATTAAAAAATATTTGTAGCTAAATATCCCATAATATAACAGTAATATACCAATAGCATAGTGACTGCGACTAAATATGATATTTGTGGGTTCGATCTCCAATCTGGAGAATATTTATTTTTTGCTTTCTCATTCTTACAAAAATAGAGAAATAGAGAGAAAGAGAGAGAGAGAGAAAGCTTTTGAAAGCATTACGCGTGGAAAAATTATATTTTTAATATTGTATATAATCGTAAAATAAGTTAATACTGTTATTTAGTTTTGGGGCTTTTTATCATAGCATTTATTAAACTACATTGCCCGCTTAAAGACGACGTTATATATGTTGACGTTATATTATTTCTTTAAATAAATAATACATGACATAAATATATGTTAAAAAATTATATTTATATGTATATGAGAGTAGGGACTAAGCAACGGAGTGTCTTTACACTAGGTTCATATGGTTCCTGCAAGTTCTCTCAGCATACCCTGCAATACGCGGGATAAAGCAGTGAAGCCATAAAAAATAAATAAATAACTATTTCATTAATTATAACAGCTAATACAAAAAACAACCCATACTATCTTTCATTACATCATTATCATTCTAGTTCTATAAGTAGATATCGATGAAGTTTATCCGCAAGGGAATGTGGTTAATTAAGTAACCTCGCTTGTTATTGGAGTGAAAATAAATTCAAATTTATTTACAAGTATTTTTATTTTATAATATTTCACATAAATACTTTCGTAATACAACTGTCCCTTATAAAAGATTAGAAAGGTAGACAACTGTCAAAAATTCTTAAACATTTAGTACTTGTTAAAATTCAATTTTTCATCGAAATTTCCAAGCAATTGAATTGCATTAAATTGAAACTCATATACTTAGTACGTACGTGAGAAGATATTGAGAAAACAATATTATTTACACTAGAAATAGAAATATAATGCAATACAAGAATCTAAATATATCTACGTGAGATTCCAAGGCTTGCTATGATAGGTGAGTAAAATCGAATTACGACAGCTGCTCGCTGGAGCGAATAAAATTCGCTTTATTAATATAGCAATATAGATATATAACATTTATATACATTTTAGAATAATAAATATCTTTTTTTATCAAATTAGGTAGGCGCCGACGACAGGAGGTTGTTTCTTATAAATCCAAAAGTAATAAGTCGCGGCGAGTAATGTCGAGCTATTTATATGTATTTGTATGTATTTTTTTATTTATTTATTTTTTTAGCTTCACACTTTATCGCGCACATGCAGGGTAGGCAGAGGGAACTGCAGGAACTGTGGGAACCTAAGTGTAAAGATACTCTGTTGCTTAGTCCCTGCTTTCTCCATCCCCGCTCTCCACCTTTTTCGAGGCATTGCGTATTGAGTGGCGGAACTCAACGGCGCGCTTTGCCTAGTTGCCAGAGCGAAGAAAATGGAAATAGAAAAATCCATTTTCAGGAAGGAATCGAACCCAGAAATCGGCGCGTTACAGGCATACGTTGCGCCTCTGCGCCACGACGGTCGGTTATTTTAATTTTTATACTATACTTATTTTCAACTTTAACGTTATCTAGTACAACCTCTTAAATATATATAATAATTTAATGTTAGTTATAATACAATTGAATTTTCTTAGTGTATCTATTGATGTAGTAATCTAAGCAAAGCCCTAAGGATCTAGACGATGAATTGACATAGAAGTCTGTTTCTCTATTGCTTGGACGATAAATTTTGAGTAGCAAGGATGGTCCCAACTGGGTATTGAATACATGACCATTTTCGAAAACCATTATTATTTCGAATATCAGAGACTAAATTAGAGAATATATAAATTTAAAGATATGGCACTGTGGCATACTAATAACAAAAACATTTACATATTTGAATCCTGCTGACTACTGTTAGAAATATCATTCCATAGAAATACGTTTAACATAAAAATAAAAACTACGTTATTTTTTACATAACATTATTTGAAAATTCAATAAAAAATTATATAAAATAAATACCTAAATCTCTAATACTAATTCTATCACGATATTTACAAAGGCCTGTCATATTAAATATTAATTCGAGTTCCTTCAACATTTGCATATGACAGCTGTCATAAAAGGAAAACCATTAGGATTTTTTTGCTGTTCTTAAAGAATTTGACGTTGTACGCAGTTGACTCCATTAAATCGAAATAGAAATGGAAAGCTAAATATTTGTTTACTTGTTAGCTACACTCTAGAGAGAGTCTGGTGTTAAGACAATTTTGTATAATTTTTAATTTATAATATTAATAAATTAAAGATTCAACATTCTAATATATCATATGTCGAAAAACTACATTGGAAAAATACATCGACATAATACGAACCGTTTCGATTTACATTTTATTAAAAATCATGACTATAGTAATATGAAGCTGTAATTGAGTTTGTTAAGGATTACACATAATTGAATCACAGAAACCTGTTTAGCACTTTTTAACTATACTGCAGCTGCACGCTTCCTCCCTAGTCCGAGAGGTAACGCTGCGGCATGCCTCTTTCGCCTCGTATACTGTCATTAGCCGCTTTATATATGCTCTCCAAGGGTTCTCCAAGCTTACGTAAGTGTAACCTTCCTCCGGAATCTTTGAACTTGTATTATCGAAGGTCAACCGAGGTCTCCCTTTGCCTCCCTTAAGACTAACTTTTGCTACGTATATACGTAGCAAAAGTTAGTCTTCACGACCTATCTCATTTTTTTATTTCCATCATACTCTCGACAAAAAAAAAACAAATTTTAAAGATAAACCAACTTAATCAAACAAATAAGGTTACTGGAAAAACGAATAAAAATAGTGATTTGTGTCCAAACTCTCAACTCTTTTTACCACTTTCTTTCAATTTAATAAACAAAATCAACAATAACTTCTAGAAAATGTATATTTTTTAAATTCACTAAACAAGTCAATATCAAATCCCGCAGGATAACCTTTTATTGCAATAAAGCTTCTCATAACAGCGGCTGGGTGAGAATATTGAACGATGGGATCGCACTAAGACATTTATTTTCTACGCCATTCTCGCGAGATACTGGTACTTTCCCGGATTGCAGCGGATTGTGCAGTTCAGGACGCATAGGTGCATTCCCTATTCGGCTAAGTAGGGAAAATTTATTTCTATATATAATACTCAGATATGTAGATAGTGTTTAAATATTTGTAAGATCATATAAACTTTTATTTCGTAAAAAAGTCAAAAATGTAATTACTTTGTTTACCAAAAATAATGAAAAATGAATGTAGCTATATAAAAAAGAAAAGTATTATTATATATGAAAAATTTTACGCGAGCGGAAGGTACTCGCAATCAGTAATTAGGAAATAGAAATTGTGTTGCTCTATATAGGTACCTGTGGTGGTCTCATAAAAAACGGCTTAGGTTAACAAATTAACCCGGACAAGCACAGAGACAGACATAAAATATATTACTTTGTGTTTTAATAGCTATAAATAAATATATTGGAAAAACAAATTTCATATTTAAATTACAATCAGACACTTTAATTTTATTTATATCGTCATTTATAATCTGATACTATGCTAATGATTATAGAATAGCATTAAAACAAAAAATATAATTCCAACTTTAAACCGCAAAGCATTTTGGAGTACAACTTGAAGATGGCCATGAAAGACAGGAACGCAGCGGTCACAACTTCAATTATAGCGGACATGCCCTAATATTTATGATATAAGTCGCATCAAAGCTTAGTTTTTGTCATTATTGTGTAACACTATCAAGTGACCTTAATTTATTATAAAATTTAATTTTATTTAACCAAGGATAAAACGTATAGACTTGTGTAATTCGCTTATCATAGCCTTAGTTCTAAGTAATATTAAATATAAAAAAAAAATGTAAAGATTATTATAGATGTTCATTATGATAAATATTAATTCTATGTATTAATATAATCAATATTTGTAATAAGAACATATAGTGTAAGTTAAAAAAGGGTACGGACCAAGTGTCTGTAGAGCTAATTATTTTGAAATAAAAAAAAAAAAAAAAAAAAAACTTTAAACCGAAAAAAACTAAGCAAAGTCCTAGCACATGTAAAAAAATAATAGTAGTGTTAGGTCCCTCCTATTTTATTTAGTCATTATTGCAAACAATTTCATAAAAGGGTAGTTTTAGATCATTTAAGACTATAAAAGCGTTGAATTTATGTCAATCGTGGCAGTTGCACGTAGACAACGGCCCGTACTGGAAGGGAACTACCCTGAAGTACTGTTATTGAGTGATTTATGTCATTTTATGAAATTACGAGGAATCTATTGTTATCCATTTCAAATTATCTTTAACCACTTCTGAGATTTTCCTAACAGTAGTATTAAAAAACAACCACGTCGAGTAGAGGATGCACCACTACGTAGGATTGGCGGCTAGCTAGCAATTTACGGCGTAATTGACGGCTCTAGTCAACTAGAGCATTGCGGGGGAGCTTTGATTTTATACATAAAGTGGTTTCAGTCGGTCAGTAATACCGACTGTCGATGTCAATCTATATTAAACGCGGTGTATTGAGAAATATTGTATGCATTCGATTTTGTATAGAAGAATCTTATAATTTTTATTTACTTATTTAGTTTTACAACTAAGATTTCAAGTAAGATTTTGGTTTAATTTAAACAATTTTAGGTTTAGTTTATCTGTCTACTGCATTTCATGAAGTGTGTAGTAGTTTATGAGAAAGACGCGATACAGGAGTGTTTGGGTCACTTGATCAAGTGATGCGTTGCTGGCTTTTAAGACGCGTTTTTTGATTAATTTTTTTACGAAGTCTTCAATTACATTATATATGTTACATTTAACTCAGGATAAACGTAAAGTTAAGTTCACTGTTAACTAATGTATTCAAAATTATTTTTATTTAAAATTTATATAAAAATTAAATCCTAAAGAACAATTACAGCATATTGTTTGGGCACTTTACCCGATATAAATTTATAGCAAGATAAAGCTGAGAACTGAGCACTTTATTATTTCTATCTCGTACATATGAGAATAATATTACACCTACATACGTACTGCGCAATGTGAGAATGAAAATATTTTTATAAAATCAGTAATATTAAATTTTAAAGTCGACCTGGTTCTGTGGAAAATATGCTGAAATTTCATTCAATTTGGAGTTAGATTTTAGTTTACGTATAGTTTTTTTTATAATAATAAAGGCGTCTCTAATTTATATATATATATATATATATATATATATATATATATATATATATATATATATATATATATATATATATATATATATATATATATATATATATATATATATATATATATATATATATATATATATATATATATATATATATATATATATATATATATATATATATATATATATATATATATATATATATATATATATATATATATATATATATATATATATATATTGTTTCATTAAAAAAAATAAGTGTAATATCTAACTTTATGAAATAAATGTAAAGACAAAATTTATTTAATAATCCTAAATACAGGCAAACTACTATTCAGTTTGCCTGCACTTAAATCTCATTACCCACTAAAGCTATAAACTAACGTGTGAAACAAACATAAAAAAAACGGTTCCATTACAAAATGTACCTATAAAAATTCTTTGATAACGTTATACATAGTTTTCTCTACATCGCTAATACCATATAAGGTATGCATTAATTATACATTGCTTATGGGATTAAAGCCGGTAGCTTTGACGATGATTGAGTAGAAGTGACTAACATAAGTGTAGGTAATAATCAATTTGTTATCGCACACTGAATTGGACAGGTTGTTATATATAAGAAATGATGATGAGTCAGTTATAAGATAGTAAATTTACTTTCAGATTTACTGCTTTAATTTAAATGCATCATATGACTCGAATCGTTTTGAGAAACGTTTATTTATTTTATAATGTACGGATGGAGTGTTAGGCACTCCATTTCCGTCTTTCTGTCCAATTACTTTTTTAAAAAAATGAAACGACACACTTTGTCTATTTACAAGAGTTAGGACATGAGACTAACTAATTCCAAAACTGGGAATCGAACCTACAACTATTGCATACACAGTCAGTCAGTTATAGAATGTGACGCTGTAAATTGAGATTTTCCCCTGGACATAGGCTAATTTTGTGATTTGGATTCAATTACATCGTCTTCACTGAAACCATAATTAACAAAAGAGCTTTAAAAATTTTAGACTTAACTTTAGAATTACCTTAATAAGCTACAGATTAGCAATAACAGAGAAACGCGTCACTATATTTCTAATCTGTATCAATTTGTCCATTATATATACTTAGTCATAGTAAAATAAAGGTATTTCTGCATAAATTATAAGATGAAGCTTATTCTAATTTATAATGATAGCTCTTAAATTATTCTAAATACTCGACGATAATACTAATTTTATTAGACCAGGTCGAAGTATTTATTGGAACTAAATTTACGTTTCGTATGTATATTAAAGGCAGACGACATTTATTTCACAATAAATAATTTATTATTATGGCTAAGTGACACTCTGATATAAACAGAGCGAGCTTTAAAAGCTCTTTCTATTTATATCTATTATTTTAAGTTGAAATATTTAAAAGGGCATATATTAAATACGTTTTACCGATTACTTAAAATCGATTACGCTTAATTAAAAATACTTTGCTTAAAATTTACATACACTAACCTTATTACTTATTTTTTTTAAATAAGTAAAGAGAATATAGAGACAAGACACTCAGCTCTTCAATTTTGATCCGAGTTTCTCGAGAACTGTATATGGAGATAGGTCTCAATTTGATTTGAAAATATATTTAAAATAATTCTTCTCAACGTATTACTTGTTTCGTTGGAGGACAAATAAAGGCTTGATTAGACTTTCAAATGGAATTGAAGTCTTAAAATTATATTATTTCATAAGAAACGTAGCAAAGCAGCCAAATATAGCAAAAAGTTAAAAATCACCTTCAAAATTATAGCAAAATCGTAGCAAAATATCAAAAATGTAATAATAAAATAAAAGCAAACGAAGCAAACATACAGTCGTACTTAATACGTACAGTATTTTTTAATAAGGTGAAGAGAATCTAGAATTAAGACACTCATTTCTTCAATTTTGTGTCTTCTAATTATGTGTCTCGAGAAGATGTCATGTAATGATGGATCCCAAATTGATGAATAAATGTATTTAAACAACCTTTGCTTGTTTCGTTGGAGGAGAAATATAGACTTGATATTAGGCTTTCAAATAGAATTAAAGTCTCACAATTATATTATTTCAAAAAAAATATAGTAAAACAACCAAATATAGCAAAAGGTTAAAAATCACCTTCAAAATCATAGCACAATCGTAGCAAAATATCAAAAATTTAATATAAAAATAAAAGCAAACGAAGCAAACATAGTTCGTTGACTCGCACTCCGGATTCTTACCACGGACACGAAACAATTTGATTGTGCCAACTTGATTGTTCCAATAAAATTGACAAAGACACAATTCACGCCGTGGTAAAATATTGTATTTATTATTGAGACTTTTTTTTACATATTGACTTAAGCTATAAATTTGTAGACTGGCACTTTAGTGTGAAGTCGCCCACGCGAAATTAACTTTTATTATAATTATTGCTTGCTTGGTCGATTGATAACTATTTGTTATTGTTTTGTATATATATATATATATATATATATATATATATATATATATATATATATATATATATATATATATATATATATATATATATATATATATATATATATATATATATATATATATATATATATATATATATATATATATATATATATATATATATATATATATATATATATATATATATATATATATATATATATATATATATATATATATATATATATATATATATATATATATATATATATATATATATATATATATATATATATATATATATATATATATATATATATATATATATATATATATATATATATATATATATATATATATATATATATATATATATATATATATATATATATATATATATATATATATATATATATATATATATATATATATATATATATATATATATATATATATATATATATATATATATATATATATATATATATATATATATATCAACGAGCTATGGAGAGGTCTATGCTCGGCATTTCTTAGCAAGATCGTGTGCGCAACGAGGATATCCTCAAACGAACGAAAGTAATCGATATAGCCCAACGAATTAGTAAATTGAAATGGCAATGGGCAGGGCATATAGTACGGAAAACTGAAGGTCGCTGGGGGGAAAGGTTTTCGAGTGGAGACCACGTACCGGCAAGCGCAGCGTGGGACGGCCTCCTATCAGGTGGATGGACGACTTGGTCCGGGTTGCAGGCAGTCACTGGATGCGAATAGCATTAGACAGGTCGCACTGGAGATCCCTGGGGGAGGCCTATGTTCAGCAGTGGACGTCCTACGGCTGACATGACGATGATGATGATATGGATGCAAATCAATGTACATTTTATGTTGTTATTATTAGAAGTATTTAGTATTTAAATTAATGTTTAATTATTCAAATCAGTAAAATTTATATGTAACGTAAAGTTCTTTATAATATTATTTTTGAATATTGAACAGAAATGTCAGCTGTTAAATAAATAAAAAGGTCCAATTATGCAAAGATCTGTCTTCTGTACTAACCATCGCACGAGAATAAACCAATTGACATAACTTGTTATTTTATTGTGAAAATGGACTCCGAACAACGAAACCCTGGCCTAGCGCCGATATATATGTAAGTTATGTATGACAAATAGGATAGGTGTATGGAAATTAAACATCCCTTCGAATCAGACTTTCATTCATGCAACACAATGGTTTCATACAGTTTATTGAACTTACAAAAAAAATGGAACACGCGACTAACCTAATACTGTACGCAAACCAAATGGTAAACAGTTGTGGACAGAAACACAAGGTGTTTTTCAAAATCTCAGCAGATTTAATCTTTTACTTTGCGGATCATTTGAGACATATGGTCGAGTTTTGAACAAAAATTTATATACAGACATATGTTATGACGCATATGATAATCTTTATTATTTTTTAAAGCTTCACTGTTAATAGAATGTTTTTGGTTATTTTTTTGTTAATAAGCTAAGATAAGCTGTATATCTAAATAGCCAGGCTGTAGGGGGACAGGTTTGCTACTACAATAAAATATAAATTTATTTATTAAATTTTTAGTGTTGTTACAATTATTTAGATACAAAAATATTTATTTTTTGTATTTTTATTAGAATAATTAAATTTTCAACTTTTTATTTTAATTAATTATATTTTTATGTTTTCTTTAAGTATTTTTTCTATGATTAACACATTAAAAATCATAAAAATATTTAACAAAATCGTTATCGTCAAAATCTTGCCAAATAAGTATTCTTGAATAATCTTTGGGTGTCGGACATTTAAGTTGCACGAAATACATAAGAATTTCGACGCAACGGTATGAAGAACGCATGGCTCAGTCGTCAAAGTGCTTGAACTGGTTTCCAAGAGGAGCGGGTTCAAATTTTAACATATGTTCTTTAAGTATTACGAGAATAATTAACAACAACTCAAATACATTTACTATCCCTTTGTTTATCAAATAAACAACGAAATATATTAGAATAGTATAGTTACATTACTATAAAAAATTGCCATACTAGTAGGCCTCAGTAGTTCGTAAGCCTTTATGAAAATTTGATACAAGTTGATAGTAGTTGCTCTAATGAAGAGCATCCAGGCTACGCTTTGTCATCGCTCTAACCGTCTTAAGGCTACACCTGTCTAAGCCCAGATTACTTGTGTCGTGCCTTGAGATTGAATAATATTGATGTAGTTTAAGTTCCACTATGGATCTGTTAAGGAGTGTATAAATGGATAATGGTAGGAACATTTTCTTAAAACGGAGATTATTAGGTAGATTTGTTTGTGATATTGTTGGGATGAGATAATTCTTTAAGTATCCTTTTAGGTTTTAAAGTTCATAACATGTGTGTGTTTATATATTTTTCCTTGAATTTCACGAAAACTAAAAAAAACATATCGAAATGATCTTGCTTCATTAAAAATTAGCATAGATTCATTATAACCATTGCGTGACAGTTTAAAAGCATTTACGCATTTTTGCCGGAAACTTATATTAAATAAGCGTCCAGGTAAATGAAATAAGTTAATTTTTTTTTTTTTTAGCTTCACGCTTTTTATCCCGCACAAGGCAGGGTAGGCAGAGGGAACTGCAGGGACCGTGGAAACCTAGTGTTAAGACACTCCGTTGCTTAGCCCCTGCTTTCTCCGTCCCCGCTTTCCGCCGTTTTCGAGGCATTGCGTGTTGAGTGGCGGAACTCAACGCCGCACTTTGCCTAGTTTGCCAGAGCGAAGAAAATGGAAATAGAAAAATCCATCTTCCTCGACTGGGGATCGAACCCAGTAACCGTCGCGTTACAGGCAGACGTTGCGCCTCTGCGCCACGACGGTCCTCTAAGTTAAAATTATTTGTGATATCTTGTCAGTTAGTGAATATTAGAAGTTGTTATTAATATCTTATTTAAATCTAATTTTACTTGATTGTAAATTTATTAGATATTTACCTACACAATAGTATTAAATTTGATTAAAATAACATCGGTATATATTTCTATTACTAAATAAAAAGTAAAAAGAAACAGTACGGCCTTTAAACAAATAGCCACAATTCGAGATCATTTACAAAGTATAAATAAGCGTATATTATTTGGCAAGTACTCGCTAAGCTAAACTTTCTCTGGTGTAAAACTGAATGGGAAATGTAAAAACAGTAGAAACGATAAATCCAAGTCCTGCCGGAGCGCTGGAAAAACTGCTAACTCGCGAGCGTTTTGTAGGGTTGCTACTTTAATGTTTTTATTTTAAACATAACGGTTAAATAATAGTTAGGCGGTAATGGAAATCTTGAATAGCGTTTTCAGCTTGGGTCGAGAAATCGATTGCTTTTGACATTATAATAATAAACAAATTAATAATATAACATAAATTAAAAATTAATTTTAAATTGTTCCTTAAACAAAATCAATTTAATTAACATTTAAATAAAAACAAATGAATGAACGAACGAATGAATATATAAATAAAATATATAAAAAAATTACATTAGTAAGAAATGTGAAAAAAAACATAAGAAAAAAATCCAACACCCCTATATTATAATATACAAGAGATATAAGTAAGCTCGTCCAACGATTTGCTTCTTGCGCGACGTTGCGTGGAGCGAAACTGATTCTGTTACACTCTATCCTTTTTTGTGGATCTGAATTTAAAATTAAAATTCAGCGGCTTTGCGACTAAAGGATATTACTAAACGGACTAGATGTTTTTTTCCCTTCACGCTTTATCTCTAGCGTATAGTATGTAACTATTTCACCTCGTTCAATGTTCCAAGTTCCAGGTCCTTCCTATACGGCCTTTGACATAACACTGACTGACCTTCTAGAGTAATATTGGTACTGTGTTCTCAAAGATCAACTGAGGTCTCTCTCATCTTTTTTAATTAGATATTCTTGGATTATTTTTTTTCATCACTCTTACATTGTGATAACGATAATGGGGGGAAATTATATATGTAATACATATACATCGAAATTCATCAAACCGAGATTTGTGACAAATTTTAAGTTAGTTACAACCAATTCCTTTCGGTTTGTATGTGATATACGTTTCGACTAATTTTCAGGTGTTGCTTTAATAGAAAAGATAATAGTAAAAAAAGTTTGAAATGAATTTTACGTAAATTGTTGAAATAAAAAGCTTCAGAGAAATATTACGACCACTTTTCAGCTATGCGGGGCTAAATTTCAGAAACCTCTTTTTAAGGGTATTTCCTGTATATGATGTAATTTGTTCAAATTAACGTCATTGTACCGAAATGAATTCAAAAGCTTGGAAGAGAACATCTACTTTGTAAAAGGTAATTATAATTCTGTATTCAAATATTATTACAGTTTCCTATGACATTTTGTA
Source organism: Dione vanillae (assembly GCA_037178615.1). NCBI lineage: Eukaryota > Metazoa > Arthropoda > Insecta > Lepidoptera > Nymphalidae > Dione > Dione vanillae. The sequence goes on from JAZFAU010000262.1 coordinate 1,169,985, forward strand.
AGTATTAACGAGAACTATCAGAGTCTGTCAAACTTTAAAAGATAATAAAAAGTTTTAACGGTTATCGTTATAAAACATTTGAAAGTAACTAGATCGTCAACAGAGGTTTAAGTTTGGTCGTAAAGTGAAAACTTTGGAAAATCGCAATTTTACTTGATACATAATAAATTCAGATATATATGTAAATAAGTAAGTAAGGATAACATCTTATATCACTAAACTGTCAAATAAAATAAATTTATCTTTTGTATTTTGCACTATATTCGAAATCAAAATTCCTCACTTACATGATATAGGTCACTTTTTTGTCGTCTCTATACTAAATTATATATATTAAAAGCTGCACAGCGGAACTCAACGTCATGATATATTTACGATACAAAAAAAAACTATAAATATCAGCCTATCATTAAAAATTAAGAAGCATTACGTTAAGAAAAATTATAACTAATATAATTGAGGACTATCCAAAGACCGCCGTGGCGCAGAGGCACAACGTCTGCCTGTAACGCGACGGTTTCTGGGTTCGATCCCCAGTCGGGGAAGATGGATTTTTCTTATTCCATTTTCTTCGCTCTGGTAAACTAGGCAAAGCGCGGCGTTGAGTTCTGCCACTCAACACGCAATATGTCGAAAAACGGACGGAGAAACCCCTGCTGCTAAGCAACGGAGTGTCTTAACACTAGGTTTCCACGGTCCCTGCGGTTCCCTCTGCCTACCCTGCCATGTGCGAGATAAAGCGTGAAGCTAAAAAAGAAATAATAATTGAGGACTATCGTGATGCAGAGGCACATTTACTCCTTGTAAATGGTACGATTTGTGGCTTCCATGTCACCTCTGGGTTCAATTATTTTCATTTGTTGATCCGACACTCAACACTAAATGTCTCTAAATGCTGAAAGCGGGAAACTTAGTGTTTTAACAAGCTTAAAAAACTAACATGATTAGATATTAAAAATGTATTCTTTAATAGTACTATTAATATATTTTCTAAGTTCAAGCACTTTTCGCATCTATATACATCTATTCAGCTATATGCGAAAGATAACCTTAAATTAAGATTTTCCATATCTATATTCCGAACATTTCAAACACATCGTATCAAGATCGACTGCGAAACTTAACACTGCGATAATTAAATAATTTAGTAACCACAAATAACACTGTACAAACAAAACTAATTTAAATTTTACTATTAATGCAAAGAGAACATCGAAATTCATTTAAATATATTATTTTCACAGAAGCTATTCAAATTCAAATATCCTGAATAGTTATAGAAACGCTGACAGCGTTATGTGAGCGGCGCTGTTTACTTCGCTCCATATTGTATTTGCGTTTTAGAATTTGTTACAAATAAAGAATAACTCCATCAAATATCAGTAAAAATATTCAACCATCACGTAGTAAAGAAATAGTTTTTACTATTGTGTGAAAGTTGTGTTTTTAGGTTCGTAACACTTCCATATTAAATTACAATACAAGCTAAAGCCCACAGTTTTATTGGTTGAATATATAATGTTAAATTTAGAAATCCTCTTCATAACAAACTTTATGCTTCTACGTGTCAGTTAATCGCTTGGTTCAATAAGCACTGATTACAAGTAAAAGTTTTATATTTTTCTATTAATATTTCTAATTCTGTATTTTATGTATTAATAGACTCTGACGTTAAATCTCGCTATCCATTAGATATTAATAATTTTAATGACCATTGGTATGAGATATAATGTGTTACTAGGCCTTATTTACTTAGTTTGACAAACTAATATATAAATATATAATAGAATGAATGGGTTTTCAAGTAAAAGTTCAACATCATTTTGACAATTTCAGAACATAATTAAGAAATAATCTCAAGCATATATTCATATATTTATGAATACTTTATTTATAAATAATATGTATACATCAAAAGTAGCACTCTCAATAATCTAGTAATAAGACTGAAAGCACATATACATGTATACATGTACGTATGTACAGAAATGTACATTCGCAATCAAAAGTTATAAAAGATTTATAATAAATTATTCGCTGGCACTTTACGAAGGTGGGATTCTTTTCAAAAATGAATTATTAAAATATGAGTTTCAGACGAAACGAGCTTTCAGCTTGCGAATGCAAATTGGATGTTGACTGTACTTAACGTCAGAGGCCTGTGATAAGTACTAATAAATATAGAATATTACTTACCAGCTATTGGAGTAATATATATCAAATTCAAATTTATTTAACCTCTTTATAATAAACCGTAAGTCTTTTAGCTAAATGTTATGGGTTCAAATACTATGCTTAAATTCGTAAAGGAAAAATAAATTACTCTAATATTTGTGTATAGCTATGATTTTTGATTTATATTATATTGGCAGCAGCGCTAATATTAAAACTAACATTTAACAAATAAGTACTGGTTCACATAATCATCGTTTACAAAAACATTATTTTTGTTTCCTTTGTTTCAGTACCTCCTTAACTACAGTCTCTTATTATTCCTATTAATCTGTATGTAAATGATTCACACATATACTATTATTATTCATTAAAATTAATAATAAATATGGAAGTTTACTCACATTTTTCATATACATTATTGTATGCAATAATGAAATTAAATTATATTATTTATATAAGCCATTAATTAAAGGCGGGATTGATTGCAATGGGAAAGCCTGATTAGAATTCCATTTTACCAACTTTACTTGTTCCTTTTTTTGTTTTCATAGACCATGTAATCCAAATCTATACAAAGTTAGAAAGTCTACATTTAGAGTGATTACACATATTGTCTTCAGGATTCTATAGAATGTAGTACAAGTGAACTTGTTAACTTTTATTTTTACGTCTTTTTTCGCATAAACTTTGCCTAGAGTAAGTTTACGTTATTATTATATTTACAAATATACACAAAAAAATATTTTCAATATATTTTAGATAACAACATTAAGCATAGTCTAAATATCATTAAACGAGCCTTAACAGCAAAGTCTAGATACATTTAAATAGTTACTTGTAGTCTAAAGTAATTCTTAAAACGCAAATACTTTAAATTACTTATTTATTTATTTTATTAAAACCCAAGAGCCTAGTAATACTGTCATTTTATTTGCTTTAATAACTGAAAATTTCTACAATTTATAGATGTATACATACTCTACAAGCCATTCAAGCCATACTAGTTTGCCATTCGTAATATATTACAAATATTTACACGAATAATCCGATTTCTGTACAAATGTAGGTCACTTTGGCACTAATAACTAAAACCAGTTTATTCCACTCAATTCGATTTTGCGAATGCAATTGAATCGCTTAATAAATTCCTCCATTGATGAGGGAATGATGTCACACCGTACACTTTTTGTTATATTTGATATTTAGTTTAATATTTAACTTATCAAATCTAGAAATTGTTATAAAAATATAAATAGCTTCAAATTTACATTAAAATTTGGGAATATTAAATTTATCATTAATTTATTTATATATTAATAGACTTAAAGAAAGTACTTTTAAGTGTAAACTAGTAAAATGCTTATTCTTATGAGAAGAAATGTTAAAATTATCAAAATCTGATTCAAGTTCAAAGCTCATGGAAGCAACTTTATAACTTTTTAAAGTTTATGAAGCACGATTTTAAAAAACAATAGCACTATTGGTAACGGCTTTTGTTAAATTAACTTTAATATATTTTTATTAGTAATATATAACTTGAAATATTATGATACTAATAAAATTATAATATTATATGACGGTGTAATACAAGTTCGTGGTATTAGTATAGATTTGTCTATCCATCGAATTTTGATTTTGATTTGCTGAGGAACGCCAATGTCGATGGAAATGATTAATAAACTTCAGTTTTCGTGTTCCATCCACTGTAATTAAATTTCATTAGCATACGCTCTACATTATTAGTTATCGCTTAAGGCTCCAGCTATGCAATTATCATTGATTTTTGGACGTATGACGTATTTGGGCCTTCATATTGTATATTTGTAGAAAAATATTTTGGTTAAAAGTTAGTTAGCTTTTTCATTAACTTCACTACGTTTACATAAAAAAATTACATATTTATAATATTATTAATATAAAATTAATACAGTTTTTGCTTAACAATGCATGGAAAGACGGAAAGGATGGAACGGAGTGTCTCAACACTAGGTTCCTACGGTACCTGCGATTCATTTAGCCTACCTTGTCATGAGCACAATAAAGCGTGAAACCTATTTTAATTTAATAAAAAAAACTGTTTTTTACTCAATGCATTTTCCATATTAAACAAAAGAGTGAAATAAAATAAAAACTACTATACTATTTTTTTTAGTGAAAATAAACTAAATGAAAAACAAATAACTGAAATGAAACACTAATAATAAGTAGGCTACTTACAGTTAATTATGGTTTCTGTTGAGAATCAACAAGTTAAAAATGTTTACGGTTCGTTGGATATCCGGTAATACTGGTCTGGTACTTCAACTCTTGACCGCATAGGAGCGGTATTGTAGAGAAAAATTGAATTTTGGTTTTCATTTTATAAGCCTTTTGTCGAATACAATACTAATAAATATAACATTGTATAGGCAAAGGCTTTTGCAATGTATTGTGTAGTTTAGAGCAAAATGTGAAAAAATTAAAGATTTCACTAGACGTAAAGCTTAACAATCAATCTTTGTTTCCATAAATTATTATGACTTTATTTATTATTAATTACTATATAAGTTGCTTTTTATTATTACAATATATTTGCTTTTCCTATATTTAAATATATTATATAAAATATTTTTCCCCAGAAATAAAAATACGTAGAACGGAGTGTTGAAACACACACTAGGTTCCCTCTCATATATGTATAAGTTGTACACCATTCTAACATCACACAAATGAATAATCTAAAGCCTGACATAGTATAAGAGACACCAAACATAGAAACCTAATTGTTACCATATATCAATCGTATCGATATACCGCATTTCCATACATTTACAACGTTTACGACACCATCAAACTGAGGCCAATACATTGCATTTTTTAACTTACAGAATATGTTATAAAGCAAACAAAAAACGCAATAGTTATAGCCTTAAAGAGAAACTGTTAAAAACTTTCTATAGGAAAGGAAATTGATGGCAAATAATAGTTTAAGGTATAATGTAGGGAATTTCAGCCAATTTCGTTATAGGCTTCAAGGGATGCGCCTGAGAATGTTTTGTTGGCGTGATTTATACGAATTGTTCGAACGGAACTGACAGTTTGATTAATTGTGATGAGATGTACAAAATTTACAGCATTCTTTTACTCTTTGCTAACATCACTAGTCTATATGTTTAGACATATAGATTAAAGATCTGTATTTTTTAAGTAATAAAATTAGGGCTTATCTTCTGAATTTTCTTATATATTATATATGTAAAAATACACTACATATGTAAAATTAAATACTTATATAACGTATTTTATCTTACACAGTATTTTATGACTCTATATAGAAATATATCGTGAATAAATCGTAAATATTGATTATTTCGGATTTATTTCAAATTTATCCTTAACCCTCCTTACAGATCTCTCTTAGACATTTATTCTTCTAATATATTATCCACTTTTTTACCTATAAATATTCTATCCTCCATTCAGCGTGACATAAACGATTGAATTATTCTCTACTCACACGGTTTATCGAAACATAAGTATGAGAATTTCTAAAAAGTATTAGAAGAAGAAACTATATCCATCATATATTCTTGACTTATTTTCAAATTGATTGAGTGTTGAAACTCAACACGGCGTGCCAAGAATGAAAAAAAGACATTTTAAATAGTGATTATTTAGGAAGTTCTTACCCATTTCGTAAATGCTAATGAATAGAGATCGAACCCAGAATTACCGTGTTCATAGTTGCACATATAAACATTGAAAATACTCTACTGTACGAGGTAAACAAAATAATATCATCATTTCGATTTCAATTAATAAAATTTAAAAAGAAAACAGCTAAAACTTTTAATTAAAAGGTTCTATGGTAAATACAATACATTAAAGGCGTACACGCGTAACTCAGTTTTATTAATAATGTAATTAATTGACATTACTTTGACATGAGTATTTATTGCACGAATGTTTTAACTTATATGCTTGTTCTTTACACATTTTGCGAGTTGGTGTAGAATATAAAAGAATAAATAAAAAGAAAACACATGGTTCTAGAATCGGTCCTAGAATTTGAGTAAAAATGTCTTAATAAATTTAGATCAAATACGATTATAGCATATTCCATCAAATAAATTTTTATGTAGCTTCACGTCATTTGTCATTTCATTTAAATCTCAATGTCGCGCTTTCTCACCGTGCCAAAGCAAAGAAAGTAAAAAAAATATACCTATTATATATATATATATATATATATATATATATATATATATATATATATATATATATATATATATATATATATATATATATATATATATATATATATATATATATATATATATATATATATATATATATATATATATATATATATATATATATATATATATACCTATTATTTAATATAAATACCGAACCCACTACCATCGTGTTTATAGTCGAACGTTGCGCCGCTATGCCACCACGGCCCTAACGTTCGGTACAACATTGAAATTTGAATGGAGCACAGAACATATACTTGTCACTAATAATCAAGTTCAGTGTTTTCCATATTTTTATAGGCGAGTTCCTGACGATTAATAGACTTGAAGGAGTAGCCTTTAAAATGTGGTGCCAGAAAACATGTTGTGCATACCCAGGACTGCCATGAAAACCCATATCGATTCTACACCAGCTTCAAACTCAAACTCAACTATCCACAATAGGGTCCTTTATTGGACACATAGCAAGGAGGCAAAGCTTTACAGCTTTGACAAACTGGAATGAAATAAGCCGAGGAAAGTAGGTTTATGGAAAAAAAACCAAGGCGATGGTAGGGGATTGCCATCTTTGTGTTGTTAGTGTCCTTTTAATGTCTCCGATCATGGGCATTCCAGAGTGAGGCTCTAAGTAAAGCAAATAAGTAGCATAGACAATCAGCTATGCAACTAATTTTACTAAGCTAAGACCTGCAACTGCAAAACTGATATGAACTTTAGCTATAACCCGGCAAAGAAATAACAAAAAACAATACATACCACCTGAGAGCTGTCACGTTTACGATACAAATAATAATTTCGAATATACAATAAAGAAAAGCGAATATTAAAAACAAAAATAAGTGCTTCATAAGCTTTTTATACAATGTTTAAAATATAACCAATAATATAACCAATGTTTAAAATATTACATTACTTACAGCTAAACCACATATCACATAAAGTTAACGTAATATGCATTTACATAAAATTTGGCCTGAATCCGAATTCTGTTTATACCTACTTATATCTATGTATGAGTGGTGCTGTGTCTATATAGCACGATTCCCATGGGGTTACATTTTGTAAATAGTAATTAACAAGTAAATAATAACTAATTTCTCTATAAATTTTATTTCACACAATAGAAACTGTTAAATATTTGCTGAGTCACTAAATTTTGTAGGTAAGCTCATTTTTTTACATTATAGATACTGAACTTGTTTCTCTTCTCACAGGAATCAATCCCAGAAACCATCGAATTTTGAGACAGACGTTGTGCCTCAGCGCCCACGACGATGTGCATATTTACAGCCATCAGTAAAAAACTTATGTTACAAAGGAAATCATACCTGAAACAAAAAGAAAATATCTTCATTAGTTATTTAATATAAATAAAAAATTCTATATCTAACAAAATAGGTCAAACGATACACAACTTAAATTTTCCGATCCGATTGAAATTTAGCTCAATCTTTCAATACACAACGTATATAAAAATTTGGCAGGAAGTGGGGAACGGAGCCTTTTAACACTAACATTGTCAATAAAGGTATTTTTCCGAATTTTTTTTTTATTTCTTTCGTTTTGCATTTTCTGCGTCTATGCCTTTATAATTCTATTTTTTTTATTTGGAGTTACATCGATTTAGTGACACAGAAACATAAATAAAATATTTTATTTAAATTTTACCAATTTAAAATAATAGAATTACTATTTGCTTTAGTAAAGCAGTAAATATAATGTATCTGTAATTTTCTACTATAATATACTTCCTTTTGCCTTACAATATGAATGACATACTACAATTTGTTTTAATAAAACATATTACAAAATTAACGAAATTCGTAGATATCTTATAAATAATATTTTTATATCCCAACGACCACATTACCATCTTAGCCAGTAGCATTTTTTCCTACAAACGTTTTTCATAATATAACTGAGATCATAAAATTAAATTTATTACTTAACCAAAAACAGTCGATCGACAGATTCAATAATCACACGTAATGGCCGCAATAAATTTTACTATTAGCTTCGTTAACATAAAAGCTATAAAAATTCATCAAAACTATATAAAGCGAAAATATTTGTGCAAAATTAGTTTTTACGACCAAAGCTTCGATGTATCTTTAAGTTAATTATAATATTGGAATATTATCAAAGTCCTTAGCAGTTCTTTTAAATATTATAGAAACAGATGAGATTAAAGTGGTCTAACTCACATTTAAAAATCATGGTATATTCAATTCTGATTTTATGTATTGTATTATCAAGAGAGAGATATAGTGTGTGTGAAAAAGAGAGATGGAACATTTGTTGGATTTTTATTACTTTTGGTAACTAATGAGGTATGATTCTGGAAATCGTGATTTTTGTATAATAAATAATACTCTCTTTGAGGTAATTGGTTTTGTGCATTACATCACAATCTGATGCAAAGCTATGCAAGTGTGTTGTTAAGTTTAACAACTCACTTTCACTCACCAGACAAAAATGAAATATTTTTAAATACCACACTACTACTACTATTACTACTGTTTTTTTTAGCTTCACGCTTTTATCCCGCACATGGCAGGGTAGACAGAGGGAATTGTAGGAACCATAGGAACCTAGTGTAAATACACTCTGTTGCTTAGTCCCTGCTTTCTCCGTCCCCGCTTTTCGCCGTTTTCGAGGCATTGCGTTGCTGAGTGGCGAAACTCAACGCCGCGCTTTGCCTAGTTGCCAGAGCGAAGAAAATGGAAATAGAAAAATCCATTTTCCCTACTGAGAATCGAACCCAGAAACCGTCGCGTTACAAGCAGACGTTGCGCCTTTGCGGCACGACGGTCTTACTACTTACTACTAATTTTTAGTTTTCATAATCGAGAGATTTACAGTCAATAATATAAAGTGGTAAAAAACCTAACTTATAAACTGTTTGCCATACACCAAGGTTAATAGTTCAGCATTTAAAGTATAAATTTGTATTAAAATATATCGAATCTAGTAAAATATCTTGTTTTCCGTCAAACATAATGTGATATTAGAACTTTATGATTTTATAGTAAAAATAATTATGCTAAGAAATTTAAATTAATGTATAAAAATTTTTAAACTCGAATAAGCAAGAATTAATACGATATCCATAATTGAAAACACTTATGTCGAAATTATGAGAGATGAAATATTATAGAAACAATAAATATAGTTTTTATAGAGAATAGAATAAATATGTAGATCTTAGCCTCAATTTGGTAAGATGGAGACCGTCTTGGTGCAGCGAGATAGGTTCTGCCTGAAACACGATGGATCTTAGTTTGATTTTTTTGAAAATCGTGGAAATGGTTATTTTCATTTGTGTTCCGCCACTTCATATTAAGTTAAAAACAAAAAAAATACCAAATAAGTTTTTTCTCGGATTAACGTCATATATAAGTATAAAAATGCGTTACACAATAAAAACAAAAAATATAAATTACATATTTATTTGACTTTTATTATGTTTCTGCAACTTGTAAAATTCAAACCCACTACCACGTCCAAAGGAAAAAAACAGGAAGTATAAAAGACGAACCAAAAATTCCATAGACATTGCACTTGGATAAGACGATGTCTACGTTTATTGGGGGCTAATTTTGCTGACTCCGTAACTGAGTGCGTTTCAATGTTATAATAAAATCGATCTGTTTGTATGTACGTGCCTTGATTATAATGAACGAGAGAAAGAAATGTGTATAAGAAACAAAATGAAAAGTATCTTCGTAGCTCAAATGTAATAAAGTAGAAAGTTTGTTCATTTATTAGTTAGAGGTTTAGTTTGGAAGAGATCAAGTGTTTTGTTATCTATTCGGACAACATGTTTTTGAGTGAAGATAAGCGTATTAGTTAAATTATTCTTATTCTAAAGATTCGATTCCCGGATGTGGGAATAAATGATTTCAATATTTATATTACTTCGCGATTTTGTCAATTTATTACTACCAGATTTCTTAAAATAAACCTTCATTTTTCATTATATACTACCATATAAACTTCAAACTCACTCTATCGAAAGTATAAAATATCCGAAAATGGAAAAAAATCCCGCCCATGTGCTGCAGTCTAATATCTCACGATCCGTTGACTAAAATTGAACCAGGTCAAAGATAGGCAACACAATTTTATCGCACACAAGTTCCACCACTATATTGCGTGAGGCGGCGCGTGAAGTCTCTACAAATGATTGTTTGCTTGCACATGCTGATGAGATTCGGATGCAGGCCTGCACACGCTTTCGCAAGCACAGCGATATCGAGATGGTAGAAATACGGTTTAATATTAAAAAAATCTTCTATACTCTAAATCTGTTTTTAATAAAAATAGTTCGACTGTAATAAATATAAATTTTAAATAGTATGTTTTTAATAGTAGTAATATATCTATGTCACCACTATGTAGTTAAGTGCTTTTTTCTTCGACCACATTAATTTTAGAAGACATTAGTCCGAATTGGAAATCCTTTTCGTATAGAATATTCCAGTTATCAAGAAAATTTTCTCTATTCTCTACTTTTTTACTGTGCAAAGCTCTTATCTACTCATTAATATGATATTATTACAAAACATATTAGATAAAAGATATATGTACATACATAACAATATACATACATAAGTTACATATATTATCGTTCTTTCTGACTACTCCGCTAAGGATAAAGCGTAAACCTATGAATAAATGTAACTATAAGTTATTTTTATTTCACATGAGGCAAAAATACATGTAAAAGATACTTTACATGGTATTTTTATATTAAATTTACTGGAATAATTAACATGGAATTTGATAAGCATACAAAATAAAAGGAAAACGGAATTTCCTTAATGAGAATAAAATATATCTGTTCTTTAAAAAAGAACGTATAATATTTTTTATTATTCTTATAACAAATATTTCTGCAAACGTTTAATTCCTTCTGAACAAAGCGATACTTTAGAATCGATCAAACGCATCGCCACTGTCAACCCAACCTTCACTTCAAGGAGCAGAGTATGAAGAAGCCCGATACTAAATCGTCTAATGCCTTGGAAAATTAGCCGACTGAAAGGTTTCAAATAAGTATAAAGATGGGCTGATAGCTGTTCCCTTTTATAAGCGATATGTGTTATCTTGTAATACAAAGGGTTATATGTATATTTACTTGCATATCCAGTCGAATCGTGCTGTCAGAATATCAGGCTTTGTAAAAATTATTTAAATAAAGAAGACATTTACGCTTTATCCCGCTCATAGTAGTGTAGGCAGAAGGAAACCGTAGAAACAGTAGGCACCTAGTGATAAGACATTCCCCGCTTTTCGCCTTTCGCCGCTTTCGCCGAAGGAATTCAACACAGCGTCTTGCCTAGTTGTCAGAGCGAAGAAACTGGAAATAGGAAAAATCCATCTTCCCCGAACCCACAACCCACCGTCGTGTTAACAGGCAGATGCTTTACCCATGCACCACGCCGGTCCTTTTAAATAAAGAAGATTTTTAATAACATCACATTTTCTTTCTCTAACTTTGTGAACGACAAATTGAGAAAATTTTAGGTAACAGCATAGAATCTCTAAAAAAATTATTTATTTAACCCAAGTGGGAATCGAATTCACAATCGCACTTATAATCAGACAAGGTAATATTTTGTTTTTACAATATATCGAACTCACCAGTGCTAAAGCATTCTGTTCTTTATTTATGGCAAAATTCGAGTGACGTAAATTATAGCGGATTTGGCCATGATAGGTAAATTAAAATAAATTATTCTCCCAAGCGACGATGAAACCTCAACCGTGAGGAAAATAAGCAAAAAAGTTTGCAAGCAAATACCTTATTTTCATCATTTACAACACATATCTAATTACAAAGGGACTAATATTTGATTTATAACACATGGTTTAAGTGTTCCGCAGAAATTATATTAAGTTAGTAAATTTATATGTTGCATCCTGTTCAATGTATCTATTTCATGGAGATATCTGGAAAGCCGGACTTTCTATAAATAAAATTAGTGGTTATTTTATTAGCGTTTCTAATTTTTTTTTTAATATATTTTGATGAATATTTATTCAACATTTCAAAAGTTTCGTAATATTATAAAAACATTTTTTTAAGATATATATTACTAATTAAATGAATTAATTAAAAACTATAACAATAATATTAATTAATTTTAAATTCAAAATAAAGTTATAAATTACAACATTTATGTAACAATTTTATTAAAGAAACAAGCTATTAAAGCACTGGCGCGGTTCCAAGCCGCGAGTGGTCGCATATGACGACTCGATATGGCCATACGAGTATGCTTTACATATCCTGAGCATGCTTTATTTCGAGATATTAAAATTTGATCTATACTTCTATTTCAGAATACAGAAAAATATTAAATAAAAGCTGATTTATTTATACAAAAATGTCGGAATCGAAATTCTATTCAAAATATTCCTGAATAGGCTCTACTATATGTTTAAAATGAATTATAAGTGTGAAAAATGCACTACTTTTTCTTGCGTCACAAGCTTTTACCCTTTCTCTACTCTTTACATGATATATGATGTATAATCACGTCATGTTGTTTGGCCTCTTTAGCCTCTTTGAACCCAACGTCTTACTTTGTCTGTCAGAACGTCAAAATAATATAACCATATCTCCGAATATCGAACGCCTCCAGGATTTAAAAAATAAAACTATTATATTATTAAGAAAATATTATTATTCTAGATATAATTTCAAGATTTTATTTTAAACTTAAAAATAATGTACATGTATTAATAGAATCTGCACAACGAACTAATAGGCTTTCTTCGCTCATTCACTTCATTCTCATGCGTCAAGTTTACTTGTGCAAATAAATTCTAAACAAAATGATACACTGTTTGTTTAAAAATACATGTATATAAAAATTGTAGAAAATGTAATTTGGAATTGGTTTTTTTATCCATATACAACCATATATTATATTATAGATACAATAGTTCAATGTTGACGCTTCAAATCGCGTTGTCAAATGGAAATGATAGGCATACATATGACACATGTTCAGTAACTTTTTCTCTAAAAATTAACTTCTTTGAAAAAGAAGTCGAACCAGTTCCTGAGATTAGAGGAATACAAACATGTATATCCAACAAACTCGTCAGCTTCAATAATATTGGTAGTATAGACAAAATTACACACATAAATATTAAATAAATTTAGAATGCAGACATAAAATAAAATTTAAACCTTCTTTTAGATTCTTTAAGAATATTTTATATTGGTACTAAGTAAATTTTCTCAAGCAAACATCCAACTCTAGTATAAAATGTAAGTAAAAGTCAATATTGGTGTAAGTGCAGTACAAACGCTAAATTAATATTTTATGAGAAATGAGGCGACTAGACTGGAAATCTGGTTAAGATGCAATTAAATATAAATATTAAATCAGCACAAAAAAAAATATTTTTAAGGTTTGAATTATATTCAAGGATTTAAAATCTACGACATCTATCTTATCTGGAAAACAGTTTAACATTTTAATATATATTAAATTTCATAATAAAATTTCATTTAAAATCTATAAAAGTATTCGCAGGTCCTTTTTAAAATAACAAATTGTTTTACTTTTTAAATATAGAGCGGAAATCGCAGTGTCTTAACACTAGGTTCCTGCGATCTCCTTTGCTTATCCCTACGAGCAGGATAAAGCGTGAAACCAACATATAAAAGTAATTGTATTCTTAAAATATCATTTCATAGTGTAAAAGTAAAACTATAACGAATTAACCACGCATTATAAAAACAAATGGGTACATATTAAAGTGTAGCCAATTTTTGGAACTGGAATGACCTCGCGGTCTCCACTGACACATGACAAGGGGTTAGAGTTATTTAGTTTGATACATACTGATGAAACGATTGTTCCCTATTTATATATTAATTAAATAAATTTATTACATACGTCCTAGGTATGGCAAAGTAAATATTTTTAAGATTAACTCACATTCATATTTTTTAGATTTAGTGTAGAGGGAAAACTTACTGTTTAGACACTGAGCTCTCCGTTTCCTCCACCATTTCTCCTAATGCCGCTGTAGGATATTTGAATTTAATTTTATACAGATAATTTTTTTAACATGAACCTCCCTAAATACACTATTTATATTAACGAACCATGTGAATGTTATCAAATTTCAATATAAAAACTAAATAAATAACAAATTTTCCTCTAAAATCCGTGTGCCATTCTCTACATTTCTATGTATCGGGTCTACGCATAGAACCTTACAATGTTTTTGCCCGATATAATAAATTATGTGAGGTCGGTATTGTCTTTTGATTCTATCTCAACTTAGTGGTTCCATTTGAGAGACCGCGTATTTATAAATGCCTACCATTGTTTCTACTAAAATGGGCCCTTTTCGACCGGAATTAAACAATTGCCTCTGAGGTCCGTACGTTTTGGTGCTAATGACTATTTATAAGATCTTCTTTAAATAATTTAGGCGATTGGTGCAAGTCAGTTTTGTGTATTGTCTTAATGTGTTTCTCTTGCGTTGTTGGACAGAAGGAATTTCAAAACCAATTTGCTTAAATAAATTTTAAAATTTAGTCCGCAAATGATTATTTAAAGCATGCAAAGTTGTAGTTCGAATCTAGCTACAAGTAAACTTTATTTATATGTAATATTGTGAAACTTCAGTCTAGTCAGACAATATATATATATATATATATATATATATATATATATATATATATATATATATATATATATATATATATATATATATATATATATATATATATATATATATATATATATATATATATATATATATATATATATATATATATATATATATATATATATATATATATATATATATATATATATATATATATATATATATATATATATATATATATATATATATATATATATATATATATATATATATATATATATACATCTAAAATAGTAATACATTGAAACAAACACACTAATACAAGCACAAAAGATAATTTTATTGCGATGATGATTATAGTCGGTAAACATACCAACTATAATCATCATCGCAACAAAATTTAATTCAAAATAGCAAAGCGACGATCTAAAACTGAAATGTGTATATAAAGAGCGGATCCGGAAACTCATTGTGGCTCAGCTAAAACAAAAGTCGTAGATGTTGAAATTCTAAATATGTTATTATAATTCTTTTTATTTATTTTTATTATTATTGTACAGTCATATTTAGTTCTTGGTATAAAAATCATGGAGTAGCAGAGTAAATATTGTGTAAGCTTGCTTACTGGAATGTGAAACACTGTTTTATTGAAAATTTCCAAATACAAAACTCAAATTACTATAGAACAAATATTATAGTTCAGACTGTATGTCCAATCGTAGAGCGTCAACCATCTCAACCTTAGCAGTACACATGCATCTGTTACCATACCCCTACTTTAACACATATTTCCCTTGCGCTTGCTAAAAGGTATTCTTTCTTCACAAAAAAATATCCAGAAATCATCAATTATCTGTAGGCATTAGATATTTTGTGGCTAAGTTAATCATTTTTATTTTGTGGCCAGGTTTATATGTCATTACTTGTGGGACAAAGGGTTTTGAAGTAGAACTACATGAAATCTACAACTATGCTAAAGTGTATAATATTGCAATTTTTATGTATACTTCCAGAGAAACTTATACCAAAGCTGAAGATGTTATTATCGCGCAGTTTGAGTGCAACGAATGATATGGAGAGCAGAATGCAGTTACGAACCCGTTAGGGAAATCGTGAACACTATTATAATACGTATTGTTGTAAGCTCTTTAATTTTCCAAACTTTTTCAAGTTGTGTCCTCTTGAAATTATCTAAAACAACTTTAAAGTTTGCGAGCTAAAATATTATATAATGTAAAGTAAAAGACGGAGTGTCCCAACAGTTTGTGGAATTAACAAAAAAATATTGTTTATACAATTAAAGTTTGATTATTGATTTTTTTGATTAATTGAAAGATTGTGTATTCCAATAAATAAAAAAACTCGTTTGAGCTTTTGAAATAATTAAAATTGTAGAAAATTCAGAATTCAGTGACGTTTATTAGCTTTTTATACTTATGACATTAAAGGGCATGTTTTGACCTTTTAAATAATTCAAAAAGTTTCAGCGTGAAAAAATATCTAATCTAAACACAATTTCCCAGTAAGATTGTCTTAAAATTTATTAAAAAGCAGAAAGTATGACTGTCGCGAATCCAATGGACAAACACAGTGTGAATAACAACGAAAACTTTATTTCCACACCAGATTGTTTGGCCGTCGTGGCGCAGAGGCGCAACATCTGCCTGTAACGCGACGGTTACTGGGTTCGATCCCCAGTCGGAGAAGATGGATTTTTCTATTTCCATTTTCTTCGCTCTGGCATCTAAGGCAAAGCGCGGCGTTGAGTTCCGCCACTCAACACGCAATGCCTCGAAAACGGCGGAAAGTGTGGACGGAGTAAGCAGGGATTAAGTAACGGAGTGTCTTAACACTAGGTTCTTATGTTTCCTGCAGTTCCCTCTGCCTACCCTGCCATGTGCGGGATAAAGCGTGAAGCTAAAAAAAAAAAAAAAGATTGTTTGGCAAAAAAATTGGACGATTACGATTAAAGACGATTATTTTTTTTACGACGAGTCCTGGAGTGGAGACCGCGTCTTGGCAAACGTAGTGTAGGACGCCCTCCGTTCCGCTGGACCGACGACATACGCAGGGTTACCGGAGCAGGCTGAATGAGGGTTGCGGAGGACCGGGATGTTTGGCGCAAACTTTGTGAGGCCTATGTCCAGCAGTGGACTGCGATTGTATTACAAAAAAATATATATAATCTTAATAAAAAGGTTAATACAAAAACGCTACTATCACTCAGTCCGCCTGTCATATATCGTGTATCTCGTGATGGGTAATACTTAGAGAGCTGAGATTTTTACCTATGAAACTTCTGTTGCCGCTTTAATACTAAATACTAAAAAAGAATAAAATTAACATTATTCGTTGTTATTATAGATACTGTTACGGAATACTTGTTACGAATATACAACAAAGAAAGAATATTTAATAGTAATAAAGCGAGGCCTTTTCTGGTATTCTAACAATAATACAACGCACACCTGTTCAATATCTAAAGGATAATTCCTTAACGTTGTTTATATTTCACTTAATATTTTTTATTTTATAAAAGTAGGCCGTTTGAATAACTCATTTGGTACACGAGGATTGTATAATTTTAAGTAATTAATAAGGTTTAAGTGATACAAGAATATGTAAAATAAAATATGAGCTATATGTCAATAAAAGCTTAAAAACCAGGTTCAAACTCTCTATAAAATAGTTACAATAATAGTACAACAAAGGTTTAATAAGTTCAAAGCAAACCATCAATTAGTTTAACTAATCGATTTGAAGACTTAAACCGTCAATGCATACGTGGTTAACGTGGATTACCGGTTAAATATTCAAGGCTTCTATCGGTGGGTTAGATGTCGAATAATCCGACCGCTTCCTTTGTAAGCCACAAATTTACATGCGATTTTTAAAGTGTATGTGGGTGGTTTCATTAAATGTTATATAATAATATGCAGGTTGTCCGTTAGTTTTGTCTGTGGTTAAGCTCAATTTTGTTTAGTTATGACGTGATTTTCTAAATTTTCAATATTACAAAGTAACTAACTTATAAATGTACCGGTGAAATTTTCTCTAATCGCTTACTAAAATTGAAGTTGTCTCAAGACCGCCTTTAAATCTGGAGATTACTCACTATTTTTAGAAATTTTACTTTTTATGTTATAATTGTAACAAATACTGTACTTGTACAAATATTTTCAATACGTTTTGTTGAAAAACAAAATGCATTATTTTGGTAAACAATATATAAATATAAGTTTAATATAAATTTAGGAACCGGGAAATGGTTTTGAAGTTAATTTTAAAATAAAACACAATCGAAAACACACGTATACCATATTCGAGCGTATTCGACCAAGATTTTTGTGTAATGGCATAAATGGCATTAAATCACACTGAAAATGATTATCTCAGAATATTCAGCCACGATTGCCATTGACATTGCTTTTATTGTTTTTATTATCTAGCTACTCTCTTTTTAAAATAAATTTCCTATAGATTAAAATTTATTAAAAATTATTGTTTATAAGCCTACTAACATATTAATATAAGAAGAAGGATTAAAAATAAATTGAAAATGTTATACTAATATTACTAACTACAATATAATTTAACAGACCATAATAATAATTCATAACACACTAGGGTTCCAGGTTTAATAAACTTATGTACTTGGTGGTAAACATAAAATCGGGCGAGCGGCGCTTTAAAGCTGCGTTAAAAACGTAAGTGACCAGTTGTAAAACCTATTTCTTTAGTGCTTTAAACAATAAAATTATGAGACCCTTTTGTCTAACTAATAACCTATGAGCTCATTATTATACCAGTTTTATATAATATAATAATAATAATAAGAAAACCCCCCCAGGGGATCAACCTTGACGTTGGTGGGGGGGCTACGGATATAGAAACAGGTCACTCAGCTGTTAAAATCTAGCACTAAATAGATCTTAGATCTCGTCTCGAATAAACCACTAAGAACTTGGCAACAGATCCAAACAAAACGATCAAAAATCCCTTTTAATTTTACTATGAAGAAAAAAAATCATGGATCACATTTGCGGCCGCTTCCCGGAGTTCGTCGGGCGCACATGGACCGACTGGTGTGTCTCGTTACGAGCCGTCGGTGATGAGGAGTTGAGCAGGCGGGCTCCCCACACGGGCTAGATCATGAACATATACAGCCGAACAATCCCCATTATATGATCACCTACTTCATCAAATTCATTTTTCATCACCGTCATCGCGCAAATATTCAGAACAGTATCATCACACGGTCATCCGTTTCATCAACAAACTAACATAATATGGAGGATTGTGGGCGGAGGCAAATGCCAATATATCTGTACCCACCTTCGTAATACCTAAAGTACGAAGATAAATGGAATAGAGAAATGAAACGAATATATCCTGCGTAATATTACATCTACACACTAACTAGGACAATGATACTAACGCTTATATTGTACCATACACACAAAAATTATTGAAAAATATCCGCATATGAAATAAACCGTCAAACGTGTTGGTGACCAGGAGAAGAGCAATAGTACGAAATAAAGTCTGCCACAGCGGACAATAGACAAAATTCGAAGAAGTTAAAAAAGAAACTAGGAAAATGTACGGGATTAAAATCAACAAATTCAAGAAATGACATATATTAAGACCCCAGGAGGGGCAACGTATGAAATGGACAGAGGACAATATAATGTAGCTATAATTAAATCATATTGAGGAAACACGTTGGAAACCAACAAAACAGCTATAGACACACCTTATCAAGATTTTATTACAAGATTTCCGGGATATGTCACTACTTTCAGAACAAAGAGTAGGAACAGAGAAGATCTATCGTAAGCATAAGATTTGTCAATGCAAAAAAAATAGAAGATATTAAAATGGAAAAAAAATAGCCATCAGAACTAAATTAGAGATCACATTATAAATCAGAAATTAATGTAGAAGAAACTATTAATATACAGTCAATATAAATGTAGAAGATATTGAAAAATAATAACAATAATTTAGAAATTCATACAGATAGCAATACCTCAGAAGAGTTCACTCTATAGAAGAATACGGAAATAAGACATACATTTATGAGTGCTTAACGCTAATTACTAATACTGAACCTACTGATAGAATTTATATACCCAGGACAAAAACTCTTCAAACAAAATTGTCTCGAATAGTTGATTATATAAATACAATTATATTACCACGAAAAATATTAAGGAAGATACAAAGTTAAATCACTGCAAACTGTTATTTACTGTGCTGCCTTGGACTGCAGCTAAAAGTAATGGTGCTACTAAAAGAAGACTACACCAAGATATCACCGTAAAAAATCAAATATAAAGAAACCTAATGTGGGCAGGAAGATCGCCTCGAAATAAGGTGGAAGGATTTAAGAATCAAGATAGCCGATTAACGCAAAGTCATACAAGGTATCGAAGCAAGAAATAATTCGTCATGTTAAACCTTATAAAAAGCAACTTATAAAATACATTCTATCACGAAGAACCGAATACACAGCTAATACCATTTTTGGATAACACTTCAAATCGAAACTGACCACTTACGAGCAAGTCCGATTAACCAAAGGTACAAAATATGTACAGACGGTAAAAGTCAGAATACTTCATATTTATTTGTAAGAAAGACAAGTTTTATAGAAATCTTAAAAAGTTCAACATCAAAATAATAACAAAATTCAATTACAAACTACACCCAAAGAAGATGATTTTCGAAACATATTGGGGCCTCAATATGGGGAAAATTCTGTTACACATAACCTGATGCAGATGGATAAAATTTGGAGCAAACACAAAATCAGACTAAAACAGGTATGCGTTTATACTCTTATCTCTTGCACTTATTACAGTTTAACAATTAAAAAAATTAAGTCAGGGAAGGCACCTGGCTTGACTATATTCATAATTTTTGGTATAAGAAATTTACAAATAACATGTAAATCTTCTTAAGCACTTAATCATTTCGTTTTATAAATCTATATATGGAAAACGACGGGATAACATTTCTGATTCCAAAAGACTTAAATAAACCTTAATGATCCTCAAAGTACCAGACCTAACCATGCCTGCAGTCAAGATACAAAATTCATTACATCTGCCTACAGAATCATTTATAACATTTAGAGATAACAGTATTCTTAAGAAGAACAAAAAGGTTGTAAAAAATTTAGTCAGGGTTGTAAGAGCAATAGGTGTAGTTCGTACTATTAAAAGAGGCGCAGAAAAAAGAAACGAGGGACATATTTACTATGTATATGACTACAGGAAAGCTTATGATTCATTCCACATCCTGGTTATTACAAGTATTAGATATTTATAAAATACAACCAAACAATAAATTTTTTAAAGACACGCGAGAACAATTGGACTACAAAATTAAAATTGTCAATTTTAAATAATAATGTACGTACTGATCAAATTAAAATAAAACGCGGTATATATCAAGGTGGACGCATTTAAGTCTATTTATGGTTCTGCCTTGCCTTGAATACCTGTGTCTAATATTTTAAAATTCAACAAAACTGGATACACAACTAAATTATAAGAATAAGTGGACGTGCAAAACTGAACATAAAATAGTTAATCATTTACTTTATATGGACGGCATTAAATATATGCTTTTTGGAAACAACAAGAAGACTTAAATAATTTAGCAAAAGTAACAGAAACATTCTCACAAGATATTTGTAGGAATTCGGTTAGACAAATGTAAAAAAGTAATGCAAGTTAGTAAAGCAGGTCAGAACTACATTCATGAATATTACTGGCAAAACGGTTGGAACATATAGAGTAATTATTAGAAATGAAAACCTATAAATTCTAGGCTATATTCAATCCAAGGGAACTCACCATAAGAAGTCAAAGGAAACTTAACTAAAAAGTTCAAAACAAGGTTAAATTTTATTAAATCAAAGCTCAACGCCAAAAAAAACTATAAAAGCGATTATAGTTTTGAAATACCCACTCTACATCTTCATTTGGATATAGCGGGAACAAAAACCGAACTTAAAATCTCAGCCGTATTATTAATACAACTGTGATAGAAATCGTAAGCACCATCCAAGACATGTGTACAGAGAAGACATTACTACAACGAAACAGATGGTCGGTAGAGGTTTAATAGATATTGTAAAACGACATAACAAGCAGGTGGTAGCAAGTTAAGACTATTTTTCATTCTAAAAGAAAAACCTCAACACTACATGAATCAATAGTAGAAAATGATTCATAAGCTAAGCCCATAAACCTTAAAGAAATAGTTCATAGGACAATGAAACGCAAATAGAACAGACTCACCAAAATTCAAGAATGGGCCCAGAAATCTCTTCATGGGAAGACATTGGAGCGACGAAGTCAGAAATTACGTCGACAAAACAGCGTCGAACGAGTGGCTTAGCGCGGTGAATTTTTCCTGAGACTGAAGGTCATGATAGCGATACAGACAGGTGATAGAAACAAAAAAATATCAACAGTATATAATAAAAAAAGTCTGATATGCGAACTGACACATCGTAACGATTGCAACAGAGTTCAGAAAGAAACGATACAAACATATAACCGTTTTTTTCTTGAGCATGTCATCTATAGCCCAGACTGATTTAAGATCGGCACGATCAAGTTACATTATCATTCACCAAAAGTTAGCAATGCCAAGATAACTTACTTTCATTACCACCGTACATAGGACAAATACACACCGGAATCTAAAATGGAAAAAACGACCAGTATAAATTTACTTTGATAATTAGGAGCGATTTGGACTGAAAAACTGTACTCATACAATAGACCAGACATCAAAGTAATAGATAAATTAAACAAAACCGCATTTATAATAGACATTGCAATACCTAATTCGCATAATTTACAAAATACTTTTTCAGAAAAGCTTGCTAAGTATGAAGAGTTAAAAGGTGAAATACTTAGAATGTGGAAATTGAAGAAAGTAACAATAGTACCAGTAGTTATTTCTACCACAGGCGTTATTCCTAAGAACCTCCATCAGTCTATTAATACATTAGATTTGCTCCCATACACTTATGCTCTTCTACAAAAGGCAGCAATTTTAAATACGTGCAGGATAGTTAGAAAATTTTTAAGCCTTCCAAATTAAAATCTTCATTTGTTTTTTATTTGACAGTCACTTGACCTAGGTCCGTGATTGTCAATATACCGGTATATTCTGTATGCCGAAACTAGAAAGTATGACAACAAATAATAATAATAATAATAATAATAATAAGCCCCCCAAAATCCTACCTTACGTCCTAGCTGAACATCTTGCTAACGTGGGGGGCGGTAACGTGTACACTCGAAACTTACACGGCCAACAAGGTTAAGGTTACCCATCAACATGGAGACACGTAATAGGAAATCACGTATAGGGCCGCTTCCCGGGGGTGATCGCCGGGGCGCACCTGGAGCCGATGCTGGGTGCCTCAGCATGCGAACCATCGGCGGTAGGGGATTGAGCAGGCGGGTTCCCACCGAAAAAAATGTTACAGCCGATTCGACAGACTCGACAGACAATAGATCCGTTACACTGGCTGAGGATGTTTCGCAGGAGACATTAGTCAATAAACCTGCGACCACTAAAGCTGGCAAACCCAGAGTGCGTATGCAATGGACTGAAGATATGAACCTATTTATCATGCGCACATACTATTACATTACCAACTTAGAGACTGATAAGACTATGTACTGTAAAAAACTTCATGACAATTTTGTTTTAAAATATCCCGATATCTGTGTTTCTGCCCAAAGGATTGCAGATCAAAGACGTGTAATTTTAAGAAATAAGCTGTTGCCTGACGAAGTAATTAAAAATTTAAAGAAAGAAGTATCAGAAATTCTTAGTAATGAACAGAATAATGATTCACCCCAACATTCAGTTAGCACACGAACATCATTAGAAACATCACAAGAGCGAACCACACCTTTACCTCTCGTTGAAATCCCACAATTAACATCACACGCCCAGTGTTCTATTATAACTTCTCATGCCTCAACTCAAACAACTACAACACTTCCCACACTCCAATTGGAACATGAACAAAATCAAGAACACAGGTTGAATCAAGTTCAGTTTAATATTAATAAGTTGACAAATGATCTAGAAACTACTCTAATTAAATATACAGGAATAGATCCCACAGCCCGTCTTAAGTTACCAAAACTTAAAGATAGTAGAAAGCTATATGAATACTTAGATATATTTAATAGACAGATACTAAAACAATTTTATTCCATAGATTCAGACTTAAACCATATTCACACTCTGATTTATTGTAGCGCCTTAGTAATAGCAGTGAACTTAGGATATAAAATTAGTAATTGTCAGTCAAATTTTTACATAATAGAAAACAAAAATTTCAAAAACCTGCATGGCAAATTAGGCTTGAATTAGATATTAAAAAATTAAGAGTCGATATAGGAAGAGTTACACAATATGTGAAAAATAACAGATCTCCAAAATTAGTTAAGAAAGTACAGGACATTTTTAATAGAATATCTGTTCATTCTGTACATGAAAAAAATAATAGTAGACCTGAGGAATTTCTTGACACACTAAAACAAAAGTTGATTTTAAAATCCCAAAGATTAGCTAGGTATAATAAAGCGTTACAGAGGAGGCAGGATAATATTTCATTCTATAATAACGAGAAAGGATTTTATAGGAATTTACATGAAAAGCCAGACATCAATAATTTTGAAATACCCAATAAAGAGGCACTTACAAACTACTGGACAGATTTGTGGAAAAAAAAGGGAAATCATAACGAACAGGCTAATTGGTTGATCGATTTGGAAAATAGATGGAAAGATTTAAAAAGTATGGATGTTATAAATTTCACTAGTGAAGACATTGAAATAGTAATACGACATATGAAAAATTGGAAAGCAGCAGGTGTCGATGGTATCCACAATTTCTGGTACAAAAAAATTTATATCTTGCATGACATTTTAGCTCATATACTTGTATCACGCATAAAATTAAAGGACATCTTGTAAAAAATAACATTCTTGCTGAAGAACAAAAAGGATGTAGGCAAAACCACAAAGGATGTAAAGAACAGTTAATTATAGATTCAATAGTTTTAAAGCACTCCAATATCCATAAAAGAAATCTTCATATAGCATATATAGACTATAAAAAAGCATTCGATAGTGTTCCTCATTCATGGCTCGTTAAAATACTAAATATTTATAAAATTCATCCAGATATTGTACATTTTTTGCAAAGTTCCATGGCAAATTGGAGAACTACATTGCATCTAGAAATTCGAAATAATAAAGTAACAACTGAAGAAATTAATATTGAAAATGGTATATTTCAAGGCGACTCTCTTAGTCCTTTATGGTTTTGCCTCGCTTTAAATCCTCTCTCCTATCTTCTTAACAACCTTTCATCGTCTGGATATAAACTAAATAGTAACGCTGCTATAACTCACCTGATGTACATGGATGACATTAAGATATTTGCAAAATCTAAAAAAGACCTTAAAATACTTTTAGACAGTACAACTGAATTTAGTAACGATATTAAGATGTCTTTTGGAATTAATAAGTGTAAAACACTTCATATAAATAGAGGAAAAGTTGACAATATTACTAGTACTAATAAAAATAATTCTTTTAATGCAATCCAGTCAGGTGATACTTATAAATACTTAGGCATTTATCAATCTAACAACATAAATCATAATCAAATTAAGACAAATCTTACAACAGAATATATTAAGCGGTTAAATGTAATATGTAAAAAGCAACTTCATGCAAAAAATCTTTTTAAAGCGATAAATACTTTTGCAACCCCTATTTTAACCTACACCTTTGGCGTAATAAAATGGACTCGAACTGATATAAAACGACTTCAAATAAAAACAAGAACAACGTTAACTAAGTACAATTATTTACACCCAAAATCAGCAATAGAGAGAATATCTATAAACAGAAGAAAAGGGGGTAGAGGACTAATAGATCTGGAAGTATTATGGTTAGGACAAATCAAAAATCTTAGAGAGTTCTTTTACTCAAAATCAGAGAGCATCTTACATTCTGCAATATTAGAACTAGATAGTAATTTCACACCACTCAATTTAAAAAATAGATTATTAAAATTTAAAACAATTCAAGATCACATAGAAGAAAAATGCAATGACTGGCGTAAAAAAGAATTACATGGCCGACACCTCCACGATTTGGAACAACCACATATTGATGTAGAGGCTTCCAATAAATGGCTTAAGTTAGGTTCTTTATTCCCGGAAACTGAGGGTTTTATGATAGCCATCCAAGATCAAGTCATTCAAACTAAAAACTTTCGAAAATTTATTGTCAAAGATCTTAATACACAGAGTGATAAATGCAGGAAATGTTACCGACAGCCGGAAACTATCCAACATATTACTGGTGCTTGTTCTTCTCTAGCGCAGACGGATTACACTTATAGACATAATCAAATTGTACAAATTGTCCATCAAAAGTTAGCCGTTACATTTAAGTTAATACAAGAAAAACCTCAGCCTTACTACCAATATATACCAAAACCTGTACTGGAGAGCGCTAGCTACAAGATATACTTTGATAGAGCAATTTTGACAGACAAAACAATACACTACAATAGACCTGATATAACACTTATAGACAAAATCAATAAACAAACTTACCTAATAGACATAACTATTCCTAATACTCACAATTTACAAAAATCTATTACCGATAAAATTACTAAATATACAGAATTAAAAGAAGAAGTTAAAAGAATATGGAAAATGAACAAAGTATATATTGTACCATTGGTACTCTCCAGTACGGGAGTTATTCCAAACAATCTATTACACTACTTAAAGCTATTAAAATTACCTACAAACATATATAACAATGCAAAAAGCCGCAATCCTTAATACATGTAGAATTGTCAGGAAGTTTTTACAGGAAGATGTTGCTCCTCAAACAACTACCAATAATGGACTACACTTGGCTTAGAGCCCGTGGAGTTCATATTCACCGAAATTATACAATTTCGAGAAAAATAAATCAAATCTATAATAATAATAATTCTTTATTTCAGACCATTCGATCCATATAAATTATACTCATAAATAACAAAACAATTTTTTTTAAAATAGTAAACAATAATAACATTCAAAGTAAAAATAATAAATACTTGTATGTATTAAATGGAGCTTTATTTTTAATTGAAGTTATATAAGTCACCTTACTTTAATTATAATGAAAAAGTTTAAGAATAAAGAAAATAAATTTCCAATTTATTTTTATTCTCAAATTTTTTTAAGACACTATCCTAACTGAAAAGATTATATAAAACAATAGAGTGGTAAGAGAAGTAAGGGGAGACCTAGATTGACTTTCGATAACGCGATACCAAAGATACTGGAGGTTACATAAAAAGGAACAAGACCCCTTGGAGAGCATGTATGAAGAGGCTAATGACAGCGCTCCGTTCTCTCTGACCCCGCAAGAGATAAAGCGTGAAAATATGTATATATGTATGTTTGTTTGTAGTTTCCCAACATTTTTCTATTTTTCATTGTATTAAATAATCGTCACGAGTGCCATCATGTACATAGCATTCATGTCCCTATCATATTTACGAATTGCAGAAACTCATGCAGAAGATTCCTTATCGTAAGTTTTATCAACTGTATAAAACCATTCTCTATAACAGCCATAACCATAGAAATGATAATACGATGAAACAACGAAGCCAATACATTATTACTTCCAGGCCGTAAATATTGGGCATATTCTCGACCCTCGTTGAAAGATTGACAGAGCGTCATCGTAATATTACGACGGACGAGACTGAGTGAATTACTCACTGATAAGGATTGCGTATCAAATTATTTGTGATAAGCACATAATACAAATAGGGGGAGAAGTAGTTTGAGTAATCATAATAATAAATCTATTATATTATACAGCAAAGCAATGGAAAAACATCTAGTTTTATTAAATATATCTATAAACAATAATAAATGGATTTATCCTTTCTTAATGATTTTTTTTTGTCAATTCTTAATTAATTTTCAAGAGCAATTTTTTCGAGAAAGCGATATATCAAGTTTTCCCAAAAATTTGCTTCAGCTCACAAAAGCATTATGTTGAAAAAAAAAATCGTTATTTAAAAAAAAGTTGCCGTTTAAAAGTTTATTCTGATGTGATATAATAAAAACACTAAGTAAGTGTCTCATGCACAAAGGCATAGAACTACACCGCAACAAAGCCTTAAATTACTATTTAAATCCTTTTTCGTTATAAATATGGTGGAATTAACAAGCGGATGTTTCGCTTATTAAGGCGTCAAATAGTAATGATCTTCCGTCTATGGAAAGACCTTTTGACTTTTAACCCTCATCCTTTAAACTACAAGCTACCCGAGCTGCTGTTTATGTACAATCATTTAAAATAATTAAATTTAATACAAAAGTGAAACAAAAGCAACATAATATTTTCAATACATTATAATAACTAAGATAGCATTTTGTTATCTACATATATTTATGTCTATTCATTTGGTCTTTGAATTTAAGTTCAAAGCCACATCAATCGGGAATAATTAGAAAATAGGAAATAAATGTCAAGAACAATATACAAAGGTATTGTTGTTATTAAAAAGCTGAAAATACTACAAAAAGCTGTTTGAGACCCAAATTAATAGTCCAAACTAAATCAAAGTTGTCTGAAATACGTTAATATCACAGACTCATTATTTTATATTGAAATTCATATCATATTGACACATCACATGATAAGGCTGCCTTTGTACTTATATAATGTAAAAGAAATATTTTATAATAGTCAACGCGAACTAAATAAGTGCAATAAAGACTTTTTAAATTATTGATTAAAATTTGATACAACAACAAATTACGATGTAAATGTTTAAAAAAGGCCATCGTTATATATTTTTTTAAAGTATTAATTCACACTGAGGATTATTAAGTATTTTTTTAAGTTCATCGTCTATAACATTTTAAATTTGTTAGTTCATTATGACTCGATAACATCGAAATGTTGTGAATATTAACAACGTTTCATTAAATTTCCTAAAAATTCTAACAATATCCACCCTTTACCAAACAAAAAAAATCAAATCTTTCAACCGATAAAGAGCGAAACTGTATAAGCGTTCGAGATAGAAAAAAATAAAAACCGGTATACATAATGAACGAGAATCGCGTTGAAATATATTCTTTTGATATTTAAATCATTGACTAATGAAAGGTTCAGGGATGTTTCTGGTTGAGTATATTTTCACACTGAATATTTTGATGAACTTAGGAATAGACGTTTTGTTTAAGTTTACAACATATAAGTTAATAAGTAATTATTAATATTTTTTATAGTATTATATTATAGCAAATCCTACTTATCTTGCATAGGTAAAGTAGACATTTGAAGACATGTTAAATTCTCGAGTAAAAAATTAAAGAAATCGCTCATCGATATCCGCATTTCACCTAAAATCGTTTTTTGAAGTTTATTCACAGTGAAAATATTGAATATCCACGAAGAACTTTCAATCTTCGGCTAATACGCGTAGTCACTCACTATACCACTACACTACGCCTACCACGAAAATTTACAAAAAGATATTTAAAAAATCTAATAAGGGAATCCCTTATTCCTAAGAAAATGAAAAATCATTGCATACATTAAATATTCCCTTTTATTTTACATGTTTGTTTAGTCTAACGAAGCCTATGATAATTTATTCTTTGGCCTTTTGAACGGCATTTACAAAGAAGTTTACCCGAGGCGAAACAGAATTAAATGTAAATTAATAATAAGCAGTTTGAAATTACATGGAAACATGAGATCATTCTAGGTATATTTTAATTAACAGTGTTACGTAATTACGAAATGCATGATTTATCAACGAGGCTTGTAGATATTATAAAGCTTTAAAGTTTACATAAAGATGTACTTTATATTTATTGGGAATGTCCTAGAAACCAAATTAAGCAATGTTTTGTGTATTGAAAACAACAAGATGGAAAAAGCTATATTTGTAGTTATAGAACTGTAAAAAAAACTTATATTTTACGTCTTCCACAAAAGAGCATATTGACAAACATCCAACAGTTCCTATCCTCTGTCTTCAACTCTAATGACATGTCACTGAACTAGATAAAGACTAAATTTATTATCTAATAAGCTAAAAGTTGTCTTTCCGTAAATTCGATTCTCAATAAGCAATCGAAATAATAAGATAAGTAATAAGGTTAAACAGTAAAAAGGAAGCATGTTAAATGCTTTCGATAGATATCGCATCCATGAAAAGGCATTACTGAAAAATTGACCTAAGAAATACAAAAAATTACATATAAATCTTGAATAGAAAGAACTATGTCGAAAGCAAATGTAGAACGTGTGGTCTGATATTTAGCTGAGAATGGGAGCATGTGAGACGACAGAGCTTTAAATATATAAAAGTTAGATATTACATTTATTTTCTATCCTCCCCTTCACAACTTTGTATAGGAGTACTAATAGAATAAAAATTATATTATCACTATAAACCATGTAAAAAGCTAATTATATAGGTTCTTAAGCCGAAATAACAAATATTAATTATTTTACTTTTGTACAACCTCTACCAACCATCCTTTATATATTTATATAAACTCTAAATTAATTTACAGAGTACAGTAACTAAATTTAATAAGCTGTAAGAAATGAAAAAGAAACATATTCCAGGCTTAATTATAATAAAAAAAGAAACTTCTGTAGTCCCATTCTTAGAAGGCTTCAATTCATGAGATCGGATTTAAATTTTAAAGGCGGTGTAACTAGTGCAATGCTTATGCAGAAATCTAGATGCATTCGTTTTTCAGCAAATTGAATGAATATTTCAATATATTTTGTGATAACGATATATGCGACGTTTTAAATTTCCTTTCCGTGTACATTTATTTCCGGAGAAATGTAATATAATTTTAAATTATGAATTCATTTATTTTCACATACAAGATTAATTAGATCAGGTTTGTATAAACTTGGATTTAAAATGCCATATTATTTGTTATTTTCCAGTTAATTAAGATACACACTAGTAAATTAAATTTTTAAACAAATAGGGTAATCTAAGTTCTTCCCATCATATCACATTGGTCAGAGATCAAAAACTATAATCTAAATAAGGTACTTTTAACTTCTGGTGTTCGTTACCAAAGAAAAAATTAATTAGGTTATAATATTATCTTGTGTTTATTTCTGGACTGAACACACCTTCAACAAATGTTCGTATGAAGCTTCATATAGAGAGAGGTCACTACAATCACTCCGTTATACAATTGAGCTTATTTTTGAAACATCTACATTACAAGTCAAAATAAAGAAATATTTCATTTTTAGCACGGCAGCAAAATGTAAAAATATAAATATAAATTTATATGTGTTTTTACATTTAATAATGTATTTCCAACTATAAATTTCACCATGACGAGGTGAGACTTATAGAGAATATGCTTTAACTTCATTGTGTCCCTTGTTGGTGGCTTTGAACTTTAATTTAATAATCTAAAATTGATTTAATTATAAAACATGAAGGGTTATCTTGTACAAGTTACATTACTTAATTTATTAAGAAGCCAAATTTTAGAATTACTTCTAGCATGAAGGCCTAAGTTTAAGTAAGTAATAACTTTAACCAGACCCTAACTTTAACTTTAATACATTTATGACACAATATTAAGAGGATTTATAATTTAAACCTATTTAGTCAATTAGACAGAATAACTATAATCATACATAGATTTTACTTAGGACTTCTTAAATTACAACAATATGAGTATCACTGATGATGTCACCTCCAATGATGGTACTGATGGTAAGTACCAGAGAGACGTACTTCAGTATACCAAACCTAACTAACAAGTCATTAAAACTGATTGTTGAATAAAGATAGGATTTGTAAGAGAAGTAACACAATAGCTCTTGGAAGTTAGTAGGAAATGCCCTGGTTTATTTGTATTGAACAATATCGTGCGTTCGTAGGAAAGAGGATATGCGCTACGGCAAGTTGTTTACAAATAAATACAGAACAACATTGCGTAGTGATAAGTTTCCGTGAAGTAGGACGATTTGATTGTTTCCGCTCTATATATACTAGATGAAGAGATTATTTGTTTACATTTTTTTAAAACAAAACGATATTAAATAAACTAAAAAATG
This sequence comes from Dione vanillae, assembly GCA_037178615.1. Lineage (NCBI taxonomy): Eukaryota > Metazoa > Arthropoda > Insecta > Lepidoptera > Nymphalidae > Dione > Dione vanillae. Next base: position 1,202,257 of record JAZFAU010000262.1, read on the forward strand.
TAAAATTTGATCTTAAAACGATATGGAATGGATGAAAATTAAAAAAATGTGCGAAAATGTCGTCAGTACTTTTAAAATATTTTCAGTTATTTTCTGTTATAATAAAAAATGTAATAATACATTATCCAAGTTATTTTTGCTCGTTAAATATTTAATTCCAACATTAAATATTATTATACTAAACTAAAAATCGTACTTAGTTTAAAATTTTCCGTATGAATTTGCGTATACCCGAGTAGCATTCGAAGTCTGCGGTCAACTGATCTTGGCCTAATTGCGCCCCGACATTATTTTACAAAAAAAATATAAAAGACGATGCGCCTTTAAACCGTTACATTTAAAAGACAGACACTTTTAACGTAAATAAATCGTACTTTATTTAGTAATATTTACATTACACAATTACATTTAGAATCTCAAACCAAAACATTCTGGACCATTAATCTTCTTAATGATTAAATAACAACATAAAACACCTTTACATCACATTAAGCAAATTTCCGGCGTTCCTCTTAAATTCGCATTATAAATATTAGCTGAAGCTGAAATAATAAACATTATTACCGCGACAGCAACGAGATCTTTTGTCTTAAGAATACACCTGCTCCATAAATACGAGGGAAAACAATTATAAATTAAAGTTGATTTATGTATATTTTGTTTTATTCCCAAGCAAATAAAGTTTCTTTAATGGTTACTTACTTACTTAGCTTCACGCTCTATCCCTGGTGGGGTAGTCAGAGAGAACGGAGCGCCAAACGCTGCGGTCCCTACATACCTCTTTCGCCTCGTCCACTGTCATTAACCTCTTCATGCATGCTCTCCGGAGAGTCCTCATGCTTTTTACGTGACCTTCCTCCAGTATCTTCGATACTGTGTTTTCGAAAATCAACCGAGGTCTCCCCTTACCTCTCTTACCACTCACTTTTCCATCGTATATCTTTTTTACCATTCTTTCGTCACTCATTCTTCCAACGTGCGTAAACCACCTGAGCACGTTCTTCTTCATTCTTACTGTGACATTCTTGCTGGTACCTACTATCCTGTGTACTTCTTTAATGGTTGAAAAGTGGAAATAGAAATTTCTAGGTTTTTGTTATATATTTTTTTTATTATATGATGGCAATCGAGCAGAAGGGCCACATGATGTTAAGTGGACACCTTTGCGCATTGACATCGCATTCGCCTGACAGGGAATAGATGTGTTGCCAACTAAATACACAGATCAGCCCGGTTTCCGAAATTCTCATTCACCTGACAAAACACAGTAGCATTAATATCCTGCTCTATCTATTCTAAAAGCTTGGGATGGAGGGATGGCAAAGACTAAAGAAAAAATAATTTTGTAGAGTTTAATTGGTATGAACTTGGACAAAACAAAAGTTATGTTCAACAGAAATGTCATGCCGAGACCAGTACGGGTCGACGGCGTTCTTCTCGAAGTTGTACAGGACTACATCTACCTAGGCCAGACAATACAACTTGGCCGACACAACTTTGAGAAGGAAGTGTATAGGAGGATTCAGTTGGGTTGGGCGGCATTTGGCAAGCTCCGTCGAGTACTTACGTCGACAATTCCGCAAAGCCTGAAGACCAAGGTCTTCGAGCAATGCGTCCTACCGGTGATGACATACGCTGCCGAGACGTGGACACTGACAAAGGGGCTGGTCCACAGATTTAAAGTCGCTCAGCGTGCTATGGAGCGAGCTATGCTCGGGGTCTCTCTCAAGGATAAAATCAGAAATGAGGTTATCCGTGAGAGAACGAAAGTAACCGACATAGCTCGCAAAATTAGCAAGCTGAAGTGGCAATGGGCTGGCCACGTCTGCCGCAGAACCGATGGCCGCTGGAGCAGACGAGTCCTGGAGTGGAGACCGCGTCTTGGCAAACGTAGTGTAGGACGCCCTCCGGCCCGCTGGACCGACGACATACGCAGGGTTGCCGGAGCAGGCTGGATGAGGGTTGCGGAGGACCGGGATGTTTGGCGCAAACTTGGGGAGGCCTATGTCCAGCAGTGGACAGCGATTGGCTGACGACGACGACGATAATAAAAGCTGAAGAATGAGATTTTGTTCTTTAATTTTTATTTGTTAGTGTATATTACATACAATTCATTTTATTTTATATGTGTTACAGAGAAATTCTCTGGATATGAAGATCTACAGCTCAGATTGTAATAGTTTGCATTTTTATGAGATTCACGATTTAGTCTTAATAACAATTTAGGCAAAAGAAAAGATTAACTTTTTTTCTAGGTTAACTTCTTTCTCCACATTTTGCTAATCCCAAACACCGTGTGTAACATATTTTACCTCACTTACTTTATGCTTGAAAAGGGAAATAAAATTAACTCGTCGATCAAAAACTAAAATCACAACAATTGAGCTTACAGACAGTATCTCATTGCGCCACGATGGCGTTATATGAAATAGAACAAATTTTATATTGATCTAGACAAAGATGTTGTTACATAACAAACGTACTTGCTTTGATATTGATATATTAACGGAGGCTGTTGCACGCAATGTTGTGAGATTCTCATCGGAAAAATGAAAACATGTAGTATAAGTATAAAAATCATTTGATCATCATACTTCTTTTCGTTTTGTATATACGCAAGAGAAATAAAGAAATTTAAAAACTATATTAAATCAATTCGGAAATATAACATTTAGGTATACTTCACTAAAACCAATATCGAATTATCTAATAAAATATTTTCTCATTGATTATTACACAACACTCATTATTAAGGACATTACAATAAAATCCCTCAAGCGATAATCGATCCCACGACCATCATTTACACTATTACAAACAAGCTTGCTAGCAGAAAATGATTGAAGCCACACCCTCAGACGTGGGTGTTAAAACGAAATTTACAATCACAGATGTTTGCAGATTTTATTTGAATAATTTAAAAGGCAAGAGGCATTTCGCTCGAGGCTGGCGATGTTATCAGTTAAATTGTGCAGAGTCTTATTGCGGGAATGGAGATATGTTTTTTGGGGATGGGGTAATACTTTTTTACTTATATATCACACAGAAAAAGTTAGCGTTCCACAATATGTACATACAAATAAAAGATTAGGTGAGAACGATTGGGGATCATATATAAAATATTTTGTGAGTTTACCTTTTGTGACTCACATTACCTTAAAACGCGTTTCAGAAATATAGACGTTTTATATAACAACATTATCAATCAATACCACCATTTTTATAAAATCTTTTTAATCAATATTATTGAAAAAGCACCAAGTTATTCAAATTATTCATTTAAACAGGAACAATGGCTATATTAAACATTGAAATTTAGTTATTACAATGTAAATTTTTAAGATTTTATTATGATGACAACTTATTCGTCTCATTACCTACACAACCTTTTAACTTTAAACTTGTAGTTGACCATGAGAAATTAAGGAGATATGTCATAATTTTGACTGTGTACCTGCATATATCAAACATCTTTGCCCGAACTGCTAAGCAATCTCTTTTACTAAGACTAATGTATATAATATATAAAAACTCTTATTTTATTTTAAGGTATAAGCCTCTTCTATAAAACATAAATCTTGGTACAATCGTGCGTGTAGAGATAAAAAACTCAAGGTGTAGCATTTGACACCGTACCAAGAAACGCCGAGGGCGGAGCTTGCGATAACAGTGTCCCAAAATGTAATGAGAATGTTTACGAAATGTAACGTATTACAATTTACGACGATGTTAAAGATACTCGTTGGTATTTTTGTAATTTATAATAAAAACTTAAAGCTTATATTGCACCTACACAAATTAAAGTGACCTCATTAAAAATGTCTTAGGTAAATATTCCCATCATTTAAACCGGATTTTTATAATACATTTATTTAAATAAACAATTTAAAGATGCATAACAGTATTTCTAAACAAATAATAGAAATATATTATAAAATATAGCAAATAGAATTTTTTTAGGAACAACTCTATACAATAAAGCCCCAACTGATAAACAAAAAAATTCAGTGTAAGTAAATAGGTGAATTCTACACAAAAATAACTGCACCAAATTTCATTATTCCGACAATTTCATTAATAAAACTGGTTTTTACGTGGGAAAACAAAAAAATGTTACAAATTAGGATTGCTGCCTGCCTTACTTCGTTTTGACTTTGGATTTTAAAATAATTTTGACTTCAGCATATTAATTTTTATGAAGAGCAACTGTAAACGTGACTATAGTGACTCTATTTGTAGTGTCGACGTCGGTTTGCATTCTATTTTTATTATCATGTAGTCTGTGATAAAATCAATCACAATTTTTTTAGCTTCACTTTTTATCCCGGTAGGTCGAGGGAACAACAGGAAACGTGGAAATCTAGTGTTAAGACACTCCGTACTCCGTCTTCCTCCTTTTCGCGACATTGCGTGCTATGTTGCGGAATTCAACGCACTTTGCCTAGTTTCCAGACCGAAGAAAATAGAAATGAAAATATCTATCTTTTACCAATGAGAATCAAACCCACAAACCGTCGCGATTACAGGCAGACGCTACGGCTGTGAGCCACGTCCTCAATATAAAATTATAACTGTAAGTGCTGAGACCATCGTAGCGCATAGGATAGTATCAAACTTTAAATACTATAGTGGTGGGTTTAGTGTCTACTTGGGGAAATGAGTTGTTATAAATCCCCGTCGATAAAACAAGCTGTTACTTTGTGTCCCGCCTATCGGAATGCAATGTTTTAAATAATTCAAGAAGTGGAGAACGAAATTGTTTCTATCTACACTGCTATATGCAGAATACAGTTATACAATTCTTAAGAGATGGTGTCAGGTTTGAAAAACCTTCATATAAATTTTAAACTTAAAAGAGATTTTTTTAATAAAATATATGACAAAAGTAAAATAAAAAATATAGTCGCTATGTAACTCAACTACATGGCCAATTAAAAAAAATACTATATAAAACAAATAAAGTAAGCGTAGGTATGACGTGTAATTTAGTCTAAGAACTGGCAACTAATACCCTGTAATTGGATTAAATGTGAAAGCTTCATAAAATAGAATTTTGCGTATAAAATAGACTTTATTGTATAACGTTATAATACTTTAAAATAATATGTTATGACAAGGTAAGTTGTAGGCAATTTTATTTATATTTTTGTTAAGCCATTAACCAAGATTTTCGATTGCAGCATTAAAAATATTCGATATATTTCATATATTCCTTCTTTGTTTTTTCGTATATATATATAGTAGAGTAGGCAGAGTGAATCTAATGTCAAAATACTCCGCTTTTTAATCATATTTAAGAAATCGACTGGTGAAAGTTAATTTCACACTTCGTCCTCCTCTTCCTGGGGGGATAAATTAAAAGAATACATTTCCCCCATGGGATATAAACCCACAACCATAGCGTTTTTCATCAGATGCTGCAACACTGTGCCATAGAATACTATTTTTTATCTTATTTCATCTAACGAATAACTACTTACTCAGACAGACACCTTACGTATCATAATGGTTATATTTATAATAAAAGTGTTTAATTAAAGCTATTTTAATAATAAATGGAGCTGAATCAAATTTCAATTAAATGAGCTGAAAATTTATATTTAACTTGTAAACGTTGAGATATTTAATATTTAATAGAAAAGCTAATTTAAACGAAATTAGTTAGCATCTACGTCAATTACGCTTTCTCATTTTAGCAAATATTTGATATGTTTCTTAATAAGTTTCATTTTATTTAAGCTACCTGTGCGCCATTGAGTAGTGTGCTTGATTATAAACAATAGGTATGTGTTCATATTTATGCTCTATGTACTATTTTTAACTGTTTCTTAAAACTAAATACAGCAGGATGGCCAAGAAGAAGCGCGAATCTACTTCTTGCCAAACTTTAACAAAAAAAATGATGTCAAGGAATAATTTATTTGATCTGCCTCGCCTTTTTGTATATGTGAAATTTAATTACGCCGTTCAATACGCAGTGTTTTTAAGGGAAAATATTGCTTAGAACAAGATAAAAACAGAAAAGTGAACCAAACATCGAGCTTTCTGCTTCCAACAACACGTACCATTGCATTTACATACACTGTCATATGCACTACAAAAGCATCGATAATATTTAACAATTTTCTATTAAACACAATTTTTCCCTAACCCACATCTATTGTTTATTCCATCGATATTGCCTCATAGTACATATTTCTATAGAGACGTCTTGCACATGACAAACGGTTTACTATTAAGGCGCCTATCTGAGCAGTGCAGGGTGCTATTTTTAAGCGCCCCTTAATAGATCGTAACGGTGCTATACATCGTCACTGACGGTAACAAATCCTAAATACAGAGTATGCGTGAGATGGAATAATGTGTCTTGAGCTAAATTAATTGATGTAGAAGTTTAAGATACTAATTTTACTTGTAACTAGTATAAAGTGTTTATTTACTTATGTATATAAAATTTTACTCTTCAGTTTTTTGTTATTTATAATAGTAGTAAGAGAGAAGCTAGTGTCAAGAGATTCCGCTTACCAACGAAATTCAAGATTGCCTGTTAAGTAACCTTCTCTTCTTTTAATCCAAATGAAAATATTCTTTATTCAATAAGCTAATTTCATATAGTTTTGTATATGAAAAAAGTTTTACAAGTAGCTACAAGTAGTTTTGAGGTGCACTGAAAGCTACTACCGACACGAAAAGCAGTCAACTCAACAGTTTCTCATTTGAAATATAATAAAATTATTATTTATTACAAATTCAGATACTCACATGTGATAAATATATATGTGATATAACATAAATATAACATGAATATATATGTAATGTAACATAAATACATTTAATGAAAAACAAGTATTGACTAACAGTAAGTACTTCATACTTTTCTTACACCAAACTGGCCAATATTTAAATTTAAAAACATTTCCTCCATACAACATATTAAAATATATATTCAATTCCAAACATACCATAGAATATAATAGTAATAACTGCAAAGGAGAAGATAATTAAACTAAGCTAGACGGTCATTTCCCCGATGTTTGAGTAAAGTAATCATCATTAGACTACTTAACTCCAAGCGTGAAGACTGTACGCTAATTGGATGTGCATTAAACGCTTGTGTTGGTAGAACATGATTTATTCATGATTCAAGACCAATATGTGGTATATTAATGTGTTTATCTTAATGACTGAAAATTCTTTATTATTTTTTCTAAAGTTATATTGTGTCCAGAAAATTGCTAGGTACAGTAAAAATAGAACAAAGAAGCGTCTTAACCAGAAAGTTAAGTGAAATAAAAAGCTTGAAATATTCCGTTTCTAATTATTTACTCTTGCTTTTATTATGGTATCTTCAGAATAGAAACGACGTTACTGGAAAAATTGCAACTTGCAGAACATTTAATTTTAAAAAAAATCTTAAGTTAAATATTATAACATATTTGTATGAAGTAGCACATCGATACTTATATAAAGATATACATATTTTAAAGACTATACGTTAATTGGGTGGACATTATACGCGTATGTCGGTACAAAATGACTTATTCATGCGCCGTGTCGCCTGTAAACAGTAGCGGTCTCGGTGACCAACCTTGTGTTACACCAAATGAGGCTATCGGCCAATATCTCTTACACTGTCCGTATCTCCTTAATAAATGTGGAATTTTACGTAATTCTTGATAAATATTAATTTTAATATTATGTTATAAATTTCGATGGCAGTGATCAATTTTATTGTTAAAACTTTATACAATATGTCAATTACAATAAATTTCTAGCACTAGTAAATAATACTAGTTTTTTTTTTGTATTTTTTTTAACTTTACGCTTTATCCCGCACATGGCAGGGTAGGCAGAGAGGGAGACAGTGGGAACCTAGTGTTAAGACAATCCGTTACTTAGTCCCTGCTTTCTCCGTCCCCGCTTTCCGCCTTTTTCGAGGCATTGAGTGGCGGAACTCAACGCCGCGCTTTGCCTAGTTTGCCAGAGTGAAGAAAATGGAAATAGAAAAATCTATCTTCTCCGACTGGGGATCGAACCCAGAAACGATTTTTTGGTTAACTCTAGTACCTATAATATTAACTATTAATAAATGTATTAACACGCAATGTTTAAAAACTATTACTCTTTTACTGTTGTAAAGCGACACAATTCTTCTTTGTTTCAAATTTAATTTAAAAATTATTACGGTATAAAAATACTTCACAGATTATTACAACAGTGGAAAATGTCACACAACTAGAAATAACTTTAAATAAATTCAGATCCCATAAAATATATTACTAACGTCAGAAGTCACGTCGTAATTAGTACTAATCTATTGCCTTTATGACTTAAGTGCGGGCGCATGCATTACACGACCCGAATGTTACGGAAACACTACATTACATTGTATAATGAAAATTATAGAAATTCTTCAGAATTTCTATACTATTGTTTACATAAACTTAAAAATATATAAGTTTAAATTTCATTTAAGCGAATCTTGTGCCAAACATATTTTTGGTAATGATACACAAATATTTGCTTGTTCTTTTATATAGCTTCACACTTTATCCTGCTTAAAGCAGGTTAGGCAAAGGAAACCGTACGAACCGTGGGAAGTACTAAAAAACTCCGTTCCCCGCTTTCCGCCTTCTCGAGGCACGCTTTCAGTGTTGAGTCGCGGAACTGAAGTATCGGAACTCAACGCCGCGTTTTGCCTTGTTTCCAGGGCGAAGAAAATGGAAATGAAAAATGTTATCTTCCGCGAGTAGGAATCGAACTCACAAACCTTCGTGTTAACGGGCAGACGCTGTGCCTACGATGAACATATTTGTGTTTTAACAAAACAAAATAATAATAAAATCTAAAAATAGCGAGGATTCGCCATTTTTAGATTTGCCGTTGTCTTTAATTTTTGTATTTTTCTAAAAACTTATCATGCCACAGTATCATTGCACCAGCTTGAAAACAGTATTAAAACTAACACATATGATATTTGCAATAAAAAGTTTCAAACCTCGTCCTTGTTAAAACTAATAAAACCTTCAAAAGCAATAAACACATATTTCTGGATATAAATAAATGGTAAATGCTCTTTATTCGTTCATTCATATAAATCGAGAATTATTCAACAAATTTATTTATACCATTTATACGCGTAGTACAAAAAGTTAGTCAAACAGCTCTCAAGGCGCCACTACAGCATTAATAATATAAAATATTTTACTTAATACTTCTAAATTCTACGTGCATAATTAAAATTTTCTAGTCAACGGTAACGAGCTTCGCACCTTACTTTAGGTTAAAGAGCTCTTTAGCCTTTACAGTTGAAATCTAGGCAGACTTTGTTGAAATTTTCATGAATCATAACTTCTATATATAGTATAAATTAACGAACTGTTGATTTTGAAAAGCTTTAAGTTTTATTATTGGATCAATTGAAAAAAAATATATGCATATTTTGATGTATTTTTAGTACAGAATGTTCATTAATATCAAAAATAATAACTTATATTTTTGTATTTCGTTAAAAATGGAGCTAGCTTTGGTGATGATCGGTTCAGAAAACAGAAACTTAGCACGTTAATAGAGACATGAAAAATGGAAAGTCAAGTCATTTATGCACATATCATCTTTTGCCTACTTGAAGCATCATAGTACTGATGATGATTTAATATAGAAAATTGAAATATAATAAAAGCATTATTCTAGAAATTAATATGTCATCTAAGAGCATTGGACTTATGTAACTTATAACATTTCAAAGAATTTCTAATGGTTTGTATTTTTTTTTAGCTTCACCATTTATCCCGCACTTGGCAGGGTAGTCAGAGGGAACTGCAGGAACCATACGAACTTAGTGTTAAGACACTCCGTTGCTTTACTCCCTGCTTTCTCCGTCCTTGCTTTCCGCCGTTTTTCGATGCATTGTGTGCTGAGTGGCGGAACTCAACGCTACACTTTGCCTAGTTTCCAGAGCGAAGAAAATGGAAATAGAAAAATCTATCTTCCCCAAGTGGGAATCGAACCCACAAACCACTGCGTTTACAGGCAGACGCTACGCCTCTGCGCCACGACGGTCCGCGGTTTGTATTGATTATATTAAAATTAATTTACTTTTTCTACTCCATTATTTTACACACCAACCCATTTAGAAGTCGAGCGGAATGTGACAATAAAAAAGACGTTTCTCTCTGTCTACCCTCTCTGCTGTGGGAGCTCTCTGCTCTGGGAAGGAAATCGTTAAGCTGGAATAAACATACATGTTATATATAAAGCAAAACGTTATCATATATATGTATGTATATGAAAAAATTAAATGTATTATATATGTACATATGTGTCATATAAACATTACATATCATAGATATATATAATTTTTTTTCTATGACGAATAAATAAATGATATTTTAAGTAATCTCAGAAAGGTCACGCACGCACTAGATGGAGGTGGATGAAGGTTATTTTTTTTTCAAATTCATTTTATATTAAATGAAATTCTCTTTTGGAGGTAATTTCAGCACTAAATTCCAATATTTTAAAGATGATTACTTTCTATCTAGAAACTTTAGAAAAAGTCCATGTCTTACATTATTAGCATAGTATTACGAAATAAAATATTTTTCTTTATAATCAGTAATAACACATTAAATAAGGTTACAGCAGTTTGTTTTTTGTTAATTTTTTATAAACTTTCCATTAAAGTATGTATGTATTATGTCAGCATAAAAATCCTAAAGACAAAATAAAATATTGTTTTTCTGCTGTTAAAATAGGATTAAAAACGAATCATTTCCAGTAAAATGAAATTTTCTAGTACTCTTGGAAATATATTAAAATATTTCTTATATATTAATACTACTTGGAAAATGACATCAAGGTTGGATGAATGGCCGAGACAAGACGATGTTCTTGACAGAGAGTAACGGAATATTTGGAGTAGGTATTTATTGTTTTTTCCTTAACGTGTAATTATATTGTGAATTCAATAAAGTTCGCATCGATAAGCAATCTAATTAATCTAAGTTGTGGTCTAGAGACTTTTATAAGCTTTTGCTATAAACACTTATCAGCTTAAAGTGTTCTTAGAAAAGCTTTCAAAAACTTTATCTGAGAAATATTCTTGGGAAGAATTAATTTAGACCTATTTATATTTTCTTTAAAACGGAAATTAATTGTTTAAAATATAAATTTTCTAGTGATATATTAGATTTTTTTGGACACTTAATATTAAAATTCAAATTTAGATCATTCAACTTAGTGATAAAACATCCCATTTCCAATTACTTCAGTTAACATATTATATAATTATTATTGACTAAAAACATCATTTTATTCCTATTCGAAATGTATTTATACAACCAAAACATATCCATAAAGATTCTCTCAAAATGAGAAAAAAACTCTTGTCCAAATTTCCACGTCCACGTGGCATCGGCACCCTTTTTAATATCATGACAAGGGAGAAAGGTGCCTGTAAAGGGCGCACTGGCATTTCCAAACTATATTCTGACATACTCTCTAATACTACTTTGATAAAAATATATATTAACTGATACCTGTACATGTGTCTATTTGTGCTACGTTACATATTACTAACATTTTTATTAACTTTTATAGAAAAATATAAATCTGTCTATTCTGAAATTTGTTGTTACCTTTTCTTCAATGTATCGAGATATATTGGAGATATTACTGTTATTTTTACGAAACATTTTAGTAAAATAATAGAATTGTCTGTTAAGATAAATCGATAATCTATCATAAATTTAGTAAGTAAAACCAAAAAGAAACATTACTAAAATATCTTATAAAAGAAATATTATTTAACAATAAAATATAACACTCTAAAACCCAAGGGTACACAAAACATTTTTGTCCCATCTACACACATACTTGTATTTCAAAATCTGTCAAGCGCGATCCAAGCTAATACAATCGAGATACAAATGCATCCGAGTGTAGATTCAGTTCCTTTAAGCTCATCGATTTTCACGAGTGAATAGTCTTCAAACGACAAGAAAATACATACGATACAGATGTAGACAAAATCTCTAAACGTTCTAGTTTTCCTAGGACTTGTGTGATCTGAGGAACTGTTCAAACAGCTGTAAGCTGTACATGGAGTAATAAAGATAATATTATACACGTCATAGGGATGGAAAGCTACTGTGGGTGTGGGAGCAATTTTGTAATATCAAATTTAGAAGCAAAGCGACGAGTGGAGAGTCTTAACATAAAATTCTCTTGCCTAACTTACCTTATGTAGGAAAAATTGCTTACGTTTATTACAAATACCAACGTACATACTTTCATATGAAAATATCTAGAATAATAATTGAAGATGTATTCCAAAGAAAATTTTATAGATAAGTTTTATATGTAATAACGTAGTGTACTAAACGGGAGTGTGCTCAACGACTTACTTACTTCCTTTTACAAACAATAGACTGATATAACAATCCTCTTATTGCAATCTGATACATTCACTGTATTTTACCTTCATAATTGTCAATAAGAAAATTTCTATACAATAAAAAACAAGAAACAGAATAATTCTTACATAGTTATCTCTCATTAGGGAAATCTGTGATTGTAGAGTGATTAAAAATTCAATTAAAATTTGTTTAAAAATTAGATATTCATCACTCTACACGTAGTATTTCTTAACGTAGAGTACTGAAACAATTACTTTTTGGATTGCCTTTCCTTTCATCCAAAAAGATAAAACAAAAAACGACTATAAAGACATACAAAATACGATCGACTCGTTAGTTTTATTATCAGACAAAGATCAAAGGATTAAGTTCGGTTAACTTCACGTATTTTTATTACATTCCGAACTTTTGGCCATATCTTATCAAGTTATTTAGCAAACGACAATCGTTAAAGGGCTTTCTTCCTTTTACAATGTAATGAATTATTCAAGACTTGATTCCTCGTTTTTCTCTGTGCCACTCAAAGAATGTGCGTTTTTGTATAAAAACCAAAGTATATGCTTTTTTATGAGTTTTGTTTCTCAGTTCTGAAGTACTTATTTATTTTAGGTTAGATTAAACAATAGTCGATATGTCTACATCGTTAGGTATTACCACAAAATTTATATCATAACATTGTTTAAGAGACCACTCCCGATCCTACTAAGTTAATATAAGAAAAGAACAAAATTCAAAGATTTTCAACTGGCGGCTGCTGACAACAGTACTCAGTACTCGAGCATCGATTGTCGAGGAAAGCCAATTCTGCAGTGGACGTCATAAAGTCGTAAGGTCATCATAACTTTTACATGATAGCTCCATGCTTTATGTACAAGTACTAAACAAAATGAACAAAACCTATAAGTAGGAATTCTCTTGACTGTTTAAGTAATCAGATTATACGTATGCATCTTTCATATCATTAGTGCTAGACACAACAAAATACTAATATCACTTTTTTTATCATAAGTCTGTGGAAAACATAAACGTGGTGTTTGTAGATTCGAATTTAGCAAATATTACTAATTCAGTAACTACAAAATTATTAAAAAACTAAAAATAATCTACTGTAATCTTTAACTGTCTAATTTTTTTATCAAAAACATATAAGGGACCTGAAGTCCATTTTAAAATACACCTTTTTCATTTCACATAATCATGAAAACCTTCATTCGTTTCAGTATAACGATGCAACATGAAAACTGAGCGGCAATGATCGTTTGGGGTGTCGTTAGATACATATAGTTAGTACTGTAACGTCTTGTATGCGTCTATAAAGTACGTTTACTAAAAGAAGCTGCACCCTTTATCACACATATAGACGTATGTGGTGAAATTATTATTAAAAGCACATTTTTTTCTATCCTCCCGAATCTTCCTCTAGTTTCTTGATGCGGATCGGAAAAACGAGAATAAATCATAACCTCCAATTTAAGACCATTCCAATTACAACCCCACTACACTACGTTAAATATATCTCACGCATCAGATAATAGAAAGAGAAGAGAGAATGAACCTACCTTAAAAATATACTTTAGTAGTCGTTACATTATCAGATATATTTAGCATCTAAACAAATTTATAAATATTTAAAGAAACAAACAACTAAAAAAAAAATTACACTAATAAATTTGTTATAAATATTAAAACTAAATAAAACACAGTCACAGAAGATCATATTAAATAATTTAGTGATCCTCAAAATATTTCATTCATACAGACATAATAAAACCCACAAATTGGGTCCCAAATATATTTTAAGGGTCATAATAACGTATGGTACATCAAAGTTCGCCCGCTAGACCAATAGATCAAAGTACGTGACCGTAGAAACTGAATGGACTGATGCGGTCCTTTGCTTATTTTAAATTTGACTACTGATATGTGCAATTTGTATAAAATATATTTATTTACCGATAGCCTAAATTCAATGTGTTTCACTTAATTCCTTGTCGTATTATTTATTTCATTATTTTTTTGTTACTTAACTCAATACTAATCTGTACTAAGCTAGCTTGATGCTTTATTCTGCACATGGCAGAGTAGGCAGAGGGAACTGCACTTTTTTCGAGTGTAGAGTGACGGAACTCAACGCCACGTTGCCTAGTTACCAGAGCGAAGAAAATGGAAATAGAAAAATTCATCTTCAACGAGTGGGAATCGAACCCACAAACCGTCGCGTTTAAAGGCAGACGCTATGTCTCTGCGCCACGGCGGTTCTCTACTAAATACTCCTCAAAATCTTCTAAAAGCATCAAAATTATAAAAAAATAATAAAAACTAATTATTAAATGTAAGGCATTAAGCCGCATGTATTCGCCGCACGGCCTGCACTAAGCGCGGGCGGAGCATAACCGGCTAATTTCAAAAGACAACGGACCGTGGACACACGGTGATACCCGTTTACTGTGTTCCAGTTACTTGTCTTAATACTACTATGTAGAAATTTAAAACTAGTACTACTATGTATTGGACATAAAATATTTCATTTAATAAAATAATGAAATTAACGTTAATCTTTATTTAACTTAAAAGCTTACAATTCCTTACAATAGTCTGCATGTCAGTATTATAAAACTATCTCGATCTCAAAAGAAATGGGTTATGAGGCATTTCTGTTGCGAAGAGTAAGCAGCAAAGTAAACTTTTCATTTAAAAATTGTTATATCCCAAAAAAATAACGGAACCACATAACATTTCTAAGCATCCAATAGTGACCCTCAAAACTAACTTAAGTGTAGTTTAATCATAAATATCTTATACACTATCAATAAAGCGGTTATTTTATCTTGGTACGCTCAAACGGATCACCAGAGCGTATCAGAAGAAAGCAATTTCGACTTGGATAAGTATTGTAACCCTAATTGCCTCACTTCTGTTATTATACAAAACAATGAACACTTTCTTATTACTAAGGCATAGAGTTGAAATTAAAAATATATATTTATATATTTATAAGTGTTTTATATATCCACTATATGTTTATATTATATTTTTAGGTATATATTATCATTACTAAGGTAGGATTGATAGAGAAAAAGAATATATATATTATTAGAAACTACTAAGACGGGTAGTCTAGTTTAGTCTTTTTACAATAGACTCTTAACAATATATACATTTTGTTGTTCGAACATTACGCATGTTGGATGAAGAAATAAAATCGTATGGAAATATTTGTATAGAAATTGTACAGGATAGGCAAAGGGAACTGCAGGGACCGCGAACCTTGTATTAAGACACTCCGTTGCTTAGTCCCTGCTTTCTCCGTCCTCGCTTTCCGCCATTTTCGAGGCATTGCGTGTTAAATGGCGGAACTCAACGCCGCGCTTTGCTAGTTTCCAGAGCAAAAAAAAAATGGAAAATAGAAAAACCCATCTTCCCCGAGTGAGGATCGAATCCACAAACCGTCGCGTTTACAGGCAGACGCTTACGCCTCTGCGCCACGACGGTCCTCCACATCCTAAGTTACACACGGTAACTCTAACTTCTACAGTGATTTATGTCAAATTTATAAACGATTAAATTATATAGAAAAGGCTAAAAAGCTCGATACATAAGCTTTTTAAGACAGTCAAATTTATACAGAACAAGTAGTTTCTGAAATAAACTTAAAGAATACATTTTAAAAAGGTAAATAAATCCAAATAATACATTATTAGCTAGCTCTGAAACAATGCACGAAATGACCATTGAAAATAACAGACACTACTCTTAACTTTTAGAAAATATATATACCTCATTTTAGTTTTATCATACAACATTGAAATGGTTTACTTTCATAATGAATCCAGTTTGTTTCATGTTTTATTATTAATTAGGCCGTTTCTATTTTACTCTTCAAAATGTTCTTTGTAGATTATTAATGTTTTGTTTCAAAGGAAATTAATTTTGGAATGGAATAAAACAAAAAATTCTACATTTTTGGCCTTTTGAGGTAATTTTATATCCAAATACTTGTTGTGACTTTGTTCAAATTTACATAAATACGAATATTTAAACGAATTCTAACGTTGCTTTAGACTTTAATATTAAATATTTAGTATATTGTAAAGTGAACTGTGTTTCAGACAAGTATATACCTATTAAAAATATAATATAAGCATGAGAGTGTACTAATATATTAAAAAAGCTTTTTTTATTTCCAAAATAGTGTGATAAAGTGAAATGGGTAAAAAACTAATATTATTCTGTTAAATGATTCCAAAGCCGTAATATGTCATGTAAAATATTTTAAAATTCAAATTGTGTGCGCACAGATTCATTTCAACCCTTATTGGTTAAATCCCCGCGTACATCTGATGCTCGTCGAATAACCGCAGATGCCTACCCTTCTTCAATATTTACGCCTTTTACCATTTGCAAGAAATAGATTTTTAATAAAACTCTCAAAAATTGAATATATCGTTTTTAGATTTTCATATAATAATTTTGATTTGAGAATTTAATAAAATAGAAACTCATTGTGTATTATCTTTACGACTATAACTATAATATATAGTGCACTTTAAAATATACGATCACTGAAATTTGATACAAACACTAGATTCTATGATATCCTTTATTCACATATTAATATTATTCTGAGGACCGTCGTGGCGCAGAGGCGTTTTTGTCAAGCGCGACGGAGAAAGCAGGGATCAAGCTACGGAGTGTCTTAACTCTAGGTTCATATGATTCCTGTAGTTCCCTCTGCCTACCCTGCCATATGCGGGATAAAGCGTGAAGCTAAAAAAAATATTATTCTAATAAAAATATCAATAAAATAAAATCATATAGTACTGAATATGGTTGTAATATTGAAATTAATACTAAAAATAAAACCAACCACTCAGCAACAAAATAACAGTCCATTTTGACTTTAAGAAACAAATTAACTTAAACTTTACAAAACAAAAACGTAAACGACTATATATACATAATACATATACAATAATGTAGTTATAAGTGTAAAAAACACATTATTTATGTATACCAAAAGATATTACAATAAAAGTTTAATAACTTTTCAAATCAAAGGTGGACGTGGGAACTGTTTCAATTCACGGTGAGCAATGACCGTCACGGCCGACTGTGAATAGAGTTATTATACTTAAATAAAGGCAATATACGGAGCTGTAATTTTTATTATGAATACGATATCATGGAAGCTGCCTAGTGTTTTGAAGTCACATTATAAAAGTATTAACGATATTGACTTTAAATTACTTTGTTACAACTTTTGTTTTAAAAGTAGCAAACTTTAAGATTCCACGTGTTATCTGCAAAAAGATTACAAGAAAATAAAAACAAATGTTTGCCTGACTTTATAAAAAAATGTTATCGAGAACAACATGGAATTGAATTTCTGTTATTATATGTATATTACTTTATAATTTTGATTTTAAGTTATTTCACTATTTAAATTTCTATTTATTTTTCGACTTGGCATACTTTAGTGCTTAGTTGCCTCTCTAGAGCTCTCATCCAACAGCTCGCACCGAGTTTGATTTTCGTGACATAAAAAAATTATATATAAAATATACATACATACAAAAGAAATGAGGACCGTCGAGGCGCAGAGGCGCAACGTCTGCCTGTAACGCGACGGTTTATGGGTTCGATCCCCAGTCGGAGAAGATGGATTTTTCTATTTCCATTTTCTTCGCTCTGGCAAACTAGGCAAAGCGCGGCGTTGAGTCCTGCCACTCAACACGCAATGCTTCGAAAAAAAGGCGGAAAGCGGGGACGGAGAAAGCAGGGACTAAGCAACGGAGTGTCTTAACACTAGGTTCCCACGGTCTCTGCAGTTCCCTCTGCCTACCCTGCCATGTGCGGGTTAAAGCGTGAAGCTAAAAAAAAAGAAAAAAAAAACAAAGGAAATCAAATATATTAGATATTTCGTTTCTTTTACTGTTTATCATCATCCAAGGTTCCAAAAGCAACATAAATAAAACCCCGTATCAATTTGACATGCTACAAGACTCAACCTCAAGCTTTAGTTCGCTATATTTTAGATATATTATATACCTAAAATGTAACAAACTGCCTAAGAAAACTTTTAACTAATTAAAATCTCAAGCAATCAAACTGAAAGCTGTATTAATATTCTACAGTGCGAGAGTACGTTACTCAGAGAGGCTAACGTTAGATTAACGTTAGACGTTTGTATATAAGTTTCAAAATATTATTTCAGTACATTTCAAAGGATATTTCACATGTTCTTATATGTTGTAGCCGGTCGTGGCGTACTAAATGTATCAGTTTAAGGTTCGATTCTTACTACTAACAAAAAATGCTTTTAACTCCCCTCATGTTTATACTACTCAAAAAGCAACTTCTCGAAAATTGAACGGAAAATGGAAAAAAAACAGTGTTTAAACACTAACCTTCTAAAAGCTAATAAAAATAATATATTTGATAAAGTAATTGGCAAGTCTACTGTGCAATAGCTGTGGATTTCATTCCTACTGGAATATTAAAAAGTAAACACTACTGTTCTGCCTTAAACAAAATGTGATAAAAAACACCTAGGTTTTGCTATTTTAAATTATTTTTTAAGCTAGACAGATCTAGTTTCAAGTAACAAAAGTATTTTGCTGAAACAAAGACTTCTTTCTGTACTCTGTAGTGTATAAAATAATAAAAATAGAAGAAATCGAAGTGAATTGCCTGACTTTATAAATACAGAGAACAATGCGCAGGAAAATAATGGTGAAAATAACTAAATATTCATAGAAAAGTTTCTTATAAATATATAATATTATAGAACAAAATTATATTTAATATTTTTATAAAAAGTATTTCTTTCAAATAACTTTACTATTATAGAGATAAATCGAATTAAAATATATGTATGTATTAAAATATTTTCATTTCGCTGCTTTTGTAAGATTCAAGATATGATGTCTCTACAATTGTTGACTTTTACAATGTGTGTCAAAGAAAGCTTACATTGCAAATATGCGGCATATGGTGTAGCACACCCTTCGTTTTCATCCCTACATTTAACGTTCATATAAAAATTAGAAACAATGAAAATTAACACTCGAATCTGTAAACTGAGCAAAACCGAAGCGAGTTACTAGTCAATTTGCCATACAAAAATAAATATACCAACATATTGAAGCTATAAAACACAGAAGTGTATTAATTAAATTTTACCGCATGTCACCAAATACTCTGCAAAGTGTCTTCACCAATTCACGATATTAATTATTCGCCGACCGCACGTTGATATTTTTTGGACTACGACAGGACCGCAGGCGTTTTTACTTTGTCCATAAATCATAAATATATATCATTTTGTTACAGTATAACTGTGTATGTAAAATAATTGTTTGAAAGCATAGGAATAAACAATATGACAATAAAATACTATACAAATTTTATAAAATAAAATTCATGTCAAAAAACCCACTGCTCTAGTCTTTCCACTACATTTTAAAAACCCATACAGGATTTATAATTACTTTTTTAAAACTGAATATAATCAAAATCCACAATCACAATACTTCAATTGACGCGACTGCAAATTGATATAAAATATTGATAATTTTTCGTTTAGCTTTATCATTTAGATTTTTATCAATTTAATTTCCTTTGACGCGTTTAGTGCGTCCTTACACTGTTGATACGACATTTTTTTATTAAGTTTTACTTGCAGATTGCTATTCAAACATAAACACTACGATTTCTGTATACACATAACATACGAGTAAGTTGTGTAAGTTTTCGAGCTAGCTATGACTTTTTTATTTTTTTTTAGCTTCACGATTTATACCGCAGGGTAGGCAAAGGAAACTGCAGGAACCATGGAACTTAGTGTTAAGACACTCCGTTGCTTAGTATCTGCTTTCTCCGTCCCCATTTTCCGCCTTTTTCGAGCTAAGCTATGGCTTATGAGAGATATAGTGAGCTACATCGAAAAGATCAACCAGACGTTCCTAATATTTACACGTCCGACTAAACAAGCATAATGTCTTCATAATATTCGTATAACAATAGAGAAATTCATTGTAATATCGATACGATATATTTATATGACTCACACACTCACTCACCAGTTATAAAATGGAAAGCAAAATACATTAAATGCTTAAATACGTTAAAGTGGAAAAGCAAATTAGATATTAGCTGAACTGAAATTCCTGAAGAAATATTACAATCGATCGTTATCCTAAATTTTAAAGCGTACAGATAAATCTTTTTCATTTCCGCTTGACGGTTAAAAAAAGTAAATCGACAATTCGTAAAGGCTGCGGTTATTTCTCAACATTTTGGCGTAAAGCCAACTATTTTGTATATAGGTATATAATATATGTATGTATATTTGTATAACAGGTGAATATATTAACACTGTTCTACTTTTCTTTACTTTATATATGAAATGTCTATTGTTCCTTATAGACATATTGGGGGCATTAATAATTTTAAAATTCTATACAGTATTAAAGTGAATTTGACTTTTAAAATTTATCTTAGAAATCTGAAAGATCTTACATTTTATCAAAAATATTTATCAAAAAAGTATAATGTTTGAAGTAACATATAAACATACGAACATTTTAATAGAATATATATATATATATATATATATATATATATGTATATATATATATATATATATATATATATATATATATATATATATATATATATATATATATATATATATATATATATATATATATATATATATATATATATATATATATATATATATATATATATATATATATATATATATATATATATATATATATATATATATGTATTTTTTATATACACATACATGATATAAGATATTGAGTTTAGGCAACGAGCAATAGCCAAAGACTCAGTCTTATAACTGAATTCTTCACCCACTCTGCTATGTTGAAATAAAAGGCAAACAAAAAATACATATACAGCATACGTATCTAAAGAAACCCTTTGATCCTAATTCAATCAAAAATAGTTTAAGCATTTTCCTTTCATAATATCTATTCCCACTGTAACATCTAATTTATGTCGGTTATTGGACAATCAAAGGGATATTTAGAAGACATTATAAACGTATCCGCTGCTTGGGAGGTCCTTTCTAGACAAAAAGTAGTTATAATAATACTATATAAAAGTGATACGTAGACCGCATTTAGTAAACTAAATAATAAGTAAGAACTTATAAAAATCTTAAAAAAAATATTTAATTATATTTACTGATTTATTTAAATCAATCAATATTTAAAAGGTAATTATCTGATATTCTTTTATATCTAATCAACATTTTAGATTTTATATATATATATATATATATATATATATATATATATATATATATATATATATATATATATATATATATATATATATATATATATATATATATATATATATATATTTACTCACTATTATAATAATATAAGACATAAGGTAAGGTTGGGATAAATTAAGGTAAGGTAAGATAAAGATAACTTATTACCTTACACTATCTCCTAAGTAATATCTACAAAAACTAAATCCTATAAATCTCACACAGCGCAACAGATCGAATCTATAACCGATGAGTGATCAATACTAAAACATCGACTTAATTCGAATGTTTTGAACCGTGAAATTAGCGACACAAGGCGGCATTGAATGCTGGACTAACGACCCATGGCTCTGACGGCATGTAATGGAATTATAATTGAGCGAGCTTCGTGTACCTATGTCTAATGTTTAGTATAGTACAATGTTTTGTTCACGAAATTTTGTAATGTCTGAAACTTTCTATATTAAGCGACCTCCTTCTATAATATAATTACTTAAATTAAATGATAAAACACAAAAAAAATAGTAGTAAATTGAATTGAATTCGTAGTATCGTTATAACTATATCCTTACAGTATAGAATTTTCAATTTTAGTTTTTTTTTAAACAAATAATATTTTACAATATGTATCCGAATCCAGTATAGGCTGAAGTGAATTTCCCGCGGGATAAAATTTCATATATCGCGTACAGATCTCTATTAATATTTTCGACGTTTCCAAACTATGGGTTTTGATATATTGCTTGCGCTGTTTATTCGATTTGTATGTACATGAGGCTTATTTACTTTAAATAAGCAATATTTTTCTAAGGTTTACATAGATAAGTTTAGTATCTACATTTTAGTAATATATGCTTTATTTAAGCATAAGTTAACATTCTACGCTTACGAGAGTATGAGATTCCATTGCGTGATTTAAGAAGGTGTTTTTTACTTCACTCCGGTCTGTCCGTATAACATTTTGGATTGTCACCAACGTCATCAACGTTCAAACATTTTAAATGACCTTTCTCCAATAAAACTGAGGCTACATATAAACTGAATTACAGACACTACTCTAAGAATTTTACTTTATAAGCAAAGATGTTTTCAAGACCTTGATTCGAACCTGCGACTAGCATATAACAACTTCATATAACATAAAACTTATACGAAACTGATATTCAAAATTGCTAAAATATTAAGCCAAATAGTTCATACTTCAAAAATATTGCAGTGAAAAAACACTTTTGCATAGAGGCAAATAGTAAAAGGAAACTTTTAGAATACTTCATCCCGCTTTGAGTTGGACAAACGGCATTATTTGCACACTGTACTTTCGACAAATACAAAATATCGTTTTACTGTGCTCTACAGCGGAAAAGGCAATTTTTTCGAAAGGTGCATTAACTTTAGAACATTTCTATTTATTCAGTGTACAATTAAATTGTGCTTAACTAAGTATATATTTCGTACATACATTTTATGAAAATTAGTAAATTAAATCGAGAGAAACCCAATTCACGCTTTATATCCTTCATAAATAGAATGACTATGTTAGTGTCCAAACATTTCCTTTTTCATTTTTCTATTAGACAACTAGGGTTAGTGACGTGAATTCATGTAAAAACGTAAATGCATTAAAACAAAAGAGAAAGAGCTTCCTAACTCAAAACCTATATAAAAGAAAGTATTTTAGCGAAATTACTAAAAAATCGTATATTATGAATAATTTCAATATATTAATAAATAATATAAATATCTACATTTCTTTTATATGTCCATACATAAGAAATTACCCAGCCGGTAAAAATTGTGAACAACAAAGCTTTTTCGTTTAGTCATCACGTTTGCCCGCTGTGGTGAGGCGTGTATTACACCGATAACAAGACTAAATTATTGATTAAATATTACAAGTTGATTTGGAGAAGACTACTAATATTAATAATATTTCAGTATATAACTGAATATATATAATGTAGTTAACTCATAGTATTATTTATTTAAATATTTATTATTTCTTCATATCGTTATAATAAATAAAAAAAATGTTATTTTTTAAAAATACACGAGGTATCAAACTTATGTACTTACTTGAGACTCTAACTTTTACTTACATAAAACATTCATAAGACTTAATTTTATATCGATTTACGTCTATACTTCACCTAAAAAGTAACAACTAATATAAATTCTAATGCGGAATATACAAAACAAAAACATTTATGATGGTGTAAATCATCCCTCCAGTATTTTCACCCTACAAACAAACAGTTCAATGGAAATTCTTATCATCATCTCTATAGATAAAATCTCCACCAGACTAATGTTCTCAGGAACGACAACCGTGAAACTGTAAACCGCTTACACAATGATGGTACATTTACTTTTTAGAAGATTTTAAAAATATATATATATTTTTTTAGCTTCACGCTTTATCCCGCACAAGGCAGGGTAGGCAGAGGGAACTGCAGGGACCGTGGGAACCTAGTGTTAGGACACTCCGTTGCTTAGTCCCTGCTCTCTCCGTCCCCACTTTCCACCTTTTTCGAGGCATTGCGTGTTGAGTGGCGGAACTCAACGCCGCGCTTTGACTACTTGCCAGAACGAAGAAAATGGAAATAGAAAAATCCATCTTCCTCGAGTGGGAATCGAACCCAGAAACCGTCGCGTTTACAGGCAGACGCTTACGCCTCTGCTCCACAACGGTCCTCAACATTTATTTATTTATTTGTACATTTACTTTTTAGAAGATTTTAAAAATATATTTTATTTAGATAAATTTTATTAAAAAATACCAAATACAGAAGAATCTCTAGACACGGGGAACTAATTGAATTTAAATTAATTTTATTTCTCTACTCGCACCAACTACAATGCCCTACACACATATGACGAAAAACGCGTAATGTTTCGAAAATCAGTAACAATATGTCACTATTATTGAAATAGGCTCCAACTGTGCTAATACTCTTTGCTTTTCATTGGGTTGTGTCTGTACATAAATGATGGTTATGGGAATATATAATTTAATATCACAACTTCATTCCAGTTTTTGACTAACAATTTGGCATTTTTTGAAAATTACGAACGTGTAAACGAAGTAAACTATTGCGAATTAATTAATATTCATACGTTAACGGCTTGTATAGACAAATCATACATATAGTGGCAAAATCGTTTGATCGCATTGATTTAAAAAGTTAGATATTTAAAACTAATATCTTGACATTTTCAAGTGATCTCGACAAAAGTAAATAAGTATAAAGTAGCGAATAGAAAAATAATCAAAATCTATCAAGTAGTTTTAACGTTGACCACACATAGGCTATTTTAATTTTATTTAAGATAAGACCATCGCCTACTTATGCTATATACAGCTCAATATTATAAAATTATGCGCATAACAAAAGTTGACAGTTCAAAGTCGTCATTATCTACATTACATATTTCTTAGCTAAGTGTCATTGTATAATATCTTGCCTAATATTGAAGTGAAACCACCACAAATATAAAAAATACATATATTTGCAAATAACATTTAACCCTCTATCATCTGAATCAAAAATTAAAGATTAAATCCCAATTAAATCCGATAAAGTCATCCATTATCTGCTAACCCTACAAACGACCACGTGCGATCAAACAGACCCATATTATCATAGAAACTAATCCACTACAGATATATCATACAATGCCATCTATAATTAATCCTTACGTATTAAGTCTTGATAGCGTTCCGAGGGTTAATGAAGACATCAAGAGCAGTGGCATCTTATACCTGTCACAATCACAGTGATATGAAGCGGTGTTAAACGATTTTGAACCTTGTTCCCCTAGTAACTAATTTCAGTACAGCTATGTAAATAATCATAATTAGCATATTTTTTACACATAAAAATATCATATATAAAGGACTAATATATCTACTTCAACTATTTTACGGCAATACATTGCTCCATTTGATAGAAATAAAAATGTGAAAAATATAATTAAATTAATGTAACAAACCCATTAGGCTTTATATGCTGAATGTTAATAAATAATATTTTCTTTAAGTACCTGAAACAAAAAATATTTTCATTTATATAAAAAATACCTTTATTAGATATTAACCAATATTTAAATAATATGAATAATGTAAAAAGTAAAACAGAGGCATGTTAATTGTATGCAAATTACAAAAACTTTATCTACAAAAATTCACAAATATTTCCTTAAAATATTCAATAACAAACGTTACCA
This sequence comes from Dione vanillae, assembly GCA_037178615.1. Classification (NCBI taxonomy): domain Eukaryota; kingdom Metazoa; phylum Arthropoda; class Insecta; order Lepidoptera; family Nymphalidae; genus Dione; species Dione vanillae. The sequence goes on from JAZFAU010000262.1 coordinate 1,228,213, forward strand.
ACACATTTAAAAAAATCGGAAAAGCTTTTATAAAAAGGTTAAACGAGCAAAATATGGTTATGAAACGTAAATTATTATCAAAATTATATTATCATCCGTTATAAAGGAAAGTTGTGGGTTGCTTTGAACGGATATCCTGAGGACAGAAGAATTAAAAATGCAAGTAAACTTTCAGACCCTTATCAAATCGGGCAACGACTAAGGTTGCTGTTTCTAACAGTCTAAAGTTAATTTTCAAATAAGATAAAAATAAATAAGTTTCATTTTTATGGTGAGAATTGAGACACTAGAATTTTAATTTCTGCTATTTTTTGGACTTATTTAATTTTTTCGAACACAAAATACGAAATTTAGCTCTTAAAGTATTATAAAATATTTAATCATTCTTGAACAAGACCAGATTTAAAAAAAGTAACTACAGTACATAGAACGAGAGATCATTATTTTACCCAAAAATTAAAAGAAAAAAAGTGATTTATCACTATTTTTTTTTGGTTTACGCTATGTTTCATATACATGCATATATTAGGCAAAAGAAATCTATTGTTAATATATTCCGTTCCTGATTTTCTACCTAATTTTGTAGACTATATGTGACAGACCATATGTAGGTTTATTTCTTACCAAAGCTATAACTTTAGAGTCTGACGCTATACCGCTGCGTCACGAAGACCTCGACTTTACAACACGATAATAGATTTAATAACTAATTATAAAACATATTATCAAAGATGCAGGACTGGACTGTATATAGTTAATAATGTTGAAAACTAGTGGGAATATGTAAAACATATAAAGTTAAAATTTAAATTACTACTTAATCTATCTATTATACTATACGTTAATACACTACGATGTTAGCTCACTCGTTGCATTTACCGTTCAAAGCGCATCCATCTTGCTAAAATTCCATCATTTGTTAGGGTATGAGACACAGCCGTGCAGCCACAGGCTAATCCCGTCTTATATACTGCATGCAATCACTGTGTGATTTACCTAACTTGGGTTTAGAAATTTGCATTTTAGTATACATTTACTTTGTTATAAATTCATATATTTATGTACCATATGATTGTTGTAATATAATGTAAACTAAAAAAATCCAAATTACTCCATATATTTCTCATGTGTCTCATGCTTAATGCTAATTTCTACTTCTTTAATAATAGTATACTGCTGAAGAGTTGCATTGGTAAATCAGTTACTCTTAATTTCTATTGGTTCACATATTGTGCACAATCCTCACTTATTATCACACCAAAATCCGTAGCGAAAGTACAAGTTATTTATTTGTTAAAGAGTTAGTCTCAATAGAAATTAAAAACAAATATAGTACAGACGCACGTCGTGATGACAACGATCAGCCTGTAAACGTGATAGTTGGCGGTGACGGTGATCGAACTCAGGGAGTACGAATAATTTTAATTTTCTTCGATCTGGTGACAGGCAATGAGCGACGTTGAGTTCCGATACTCAACGCGCAATGCCTCGAAAGACGGAAAGCTGGGAACGGAATTGAATATTAGTTTTTTACCGTCCCTACCCTAACCCTATGCTGGTGAAACGACTAAAAAATGGTAACATAAAAATCAGAACAATATACACAACTATACATTTTCTACTTAAAAGTAATTAAGCACTAAGCAATCACTAAAAAGTGAGTGGTAAGAGAGGTAAGGGGAGACCGCGGTTGACTTTCGAAAACACAGTATCAAGATACTGGAGGAAGGTCACGTAAAAAGCATGAGGACTCCCCGGAGAGCCTGCATGAAGAGGTTAATGACAGTGGACGAGGCGAAAGAGGTATGCGGGGATCGCAGCGATTGGCGCTCCGTTTTCGCTGACTACTCCGCTAGGGATAGAGCGTGAAGATATGTATGTATGTATGTATGTACTAATCAATCCGCATTTTATCATAGTAATGACAAGTCGCAGAGCTCTGAACTTAAGATGCAGTCCCGACATAGTTCGTTGCTTGTTTTTTTTCTAAAGCTTACAACAGTAGACAGAAAAAATTACATCACGTACAAGTCTGGCTGGCTGACCGTGAGATGACAATCTCATATATTTAACACGTAACTATCGCATCATCTCGAGTTAGCTATCGTGCATGTCACTCTGAGTGTTTCGCAAAACTCGACACGTGTTACTATAAGGTATGTAAGACTAAATCATACGAGTATGTATGCATGTATGTGTTTATTCGTATTTATGTTACTCCGTACTCTCTGTCTATAGTAATTATAAAAGCACAAGTAATCATTTTAGGTTATAAATTAATTCATTGGTTATGAAATTGAATATTTCGGCTTTATATTCCACCTGTGACGACGAACGTGCTTCTGTAATCACTAAATAATTATAGTTAATATATATATATATATATATATATATATATATATATATATATATATATATATATATATATATATATATATATATATATATATATATATATATATATATATATATATATATATATATATATATATATATATATATATATATATATATATATATATATATATATATATATATATATATATATATATATATATATATATATATATATATATATATATATATATATATATATATATATATATATATATATATATATATATATATATATATATATATATATATATATATATATATATATATATATATATATATATATATATATATATATATATATATATATATATATGTCATTATACTGTAACTTTCAGCAAAACAAAACTTTACGACTGAATCAAAAACAAAATCTAATAACTCGAAAAGAAGGAAACCATTCTATCAAATCGTCTGAAAAACTTAACAAAAAGGTCCACCTGAAACCGAACTTAAACTCCCAAAGGCATTGTCACCAAGACATTAAAGTTTGAGATATATTGTTAGTTGCACCACTCGGGAACATAAAACCACAATATCCGGTAAAGTTCCCTATATTTATCAGTTCGGCAACATTTTTCATTTGCAACTTCCGCTCGGGCGCTTGCAATATTGTGAAGTAAGAAAGTGTTACGTGATAACTATTGGAAATGAGGACGAAGAAGCTTTTGCGGAAACAATATTCGGGTACAGAGTTTATTTATAGCTTTTGTGGAATAATATCAATCATTATTACGATGACGCTATAACGAGGTAAGAGGGCGATGACTCCCTTGCGGAAATATTTACGTATACATATTAATAGTCTCTAACACCTCTTCTCATTTAAACAATGTGCCGAGCTCAATACCGTCAATTTAGCAAAACAGAATTTGATTTCACACAATTTTATATATTTATTGTTACTAACTTATTAAATTATTAGATTTTTAGATTATAACTGACTCATATTACGAAATTATTATATAGAAATAAATATATTTGAAAAGAAATATTATTATCACATATATCTACCCTAGCAAGTCTAATATCACCCGGCTCGAAGGACCAACCCCTATTGACAGGGGGCGGTAACATTAGACAACAACATATGTTCAACAAACCTGATACAAATTGTTATAAATAACCGTTATAATGGAATATTTTCGTCCCTTATTTTGTAGTCTAATTTATCTGAAAATCTCACTACGTGTGTAGCTTCAATTTAAATTTTTGTATAAATAAAATTGTAAGAGTATCTTAGCAACTAGTATTTGTAGTAGTGTACTTCAATTTATATAAAAAGCAGTAAATTAGAAATCACTAAGTATGTCACAAATTGAAGATATTAAAGTTATATTTTCAAAGTAGTAAAAAGTTAAGCAAAATTTAAGGAAAGCAATAAATATGTCTGAAATTTTTAGTGGCTGTGACACATTTTTAGAAAGAGAATGCTTAAAATCACAATTTCCAATATTCCAGTACAGTCGTCTCGCATTATAGTGTCGTCATCCCGCAATCTTAGCAGTGCAGGCAACCAATGAACTTTGAAAATACAATTTTCATTGGAAAACAACTAATAAAAACGTCCATTTCTCTTTAAGTCCGTTATTTGTTTGGACAGAAAATGAAAAATATAAATGTTTTTATAAAAAAACGTCGTTCCTTCGACAAGTAAATACTAGAACATCTTATTCTAGTTAGATTATGTTCTTCCTACACTGACATTTTTATTTATCTGTGTATGTATGTTTGTATATATTTTTTTTAGCTTCACGCACGCACATGGCAGGGTAGGCAGAGAGAACTGCAGGAAACATACGAACCTAGTGTTAAGACACTCCGTTGCTTAGTCCCTGCTTTAATCCGTCCCCACTTTCCAAAAAGGGCCAGGCTCGAACCGGGCAATTACCACTCTTTTGCAGATTACCGTCGTGAAACAGCAAACTGTGTTTAGTCAGGTGGGTGGGAGTTCTGGAAGCCCACAAAAAGGGGTCGATAATTAAAAAAAGTTCATTATTTCTTTTAGCGTTTTTACACTATAAATATTCTCTACTATTCTCTACATTTTAAATACAGTAGACAAAATGTCCAAAATAGAAAATATTTTACAACATCTATTAAATCACGTCAACGTCATTGACGTGAACTTACAAAGAAGTTTCAAAATAATTTAATTCTCTTTTTAGTTGTGACCTTTTTATAATAATTAAAAATGATGCTCTAAAGACATATTAATATACAGTCTTTTAATCATCCAAATATATTTTAGATTGAAATTTTTCTTCATTAAAATAACCTTTGATGTTGTAAAAAGTTTTTGTCAAGCTTCTAGCTTTTTAAAATAAAACTAACACGTATATAAATTAATGATGTATGTTAAGTGTTGAAGCATTTCTTAATTGGTTTTTTTATTGACTTTGTTTTAAAGACGTACATAAATGGGATTTTAAATCATATGACACGTTCTAACCAGTAAAATCTCGCTTTATACTGTTTCCGTGAAGAAATCTAGATATAAATCTGAATCTCGTATGCCAATTTTTAGCATTCACGCTTAGTAGTTTCGCCTGTCAGTTATCTGTCAGTTAGTCACTTGTAACCAAAATGTTTTATATATTGACTATAACGTAATAACGTAATATAAAATCGAATTCCAGATAGAAAACACATATCAAACTTATCAAAGCAGATACCTTGTTATTCTTAGCTTTAAAAATAAACAAAAAGAAGAGTTAGCTTGTCAAGCAATTTGCTACTCTAAAAACTTTAATTAACTTTATATACACGTATGTATTGTATCTAATGCTTATTGCTCTTATAAAACAAAATACCTTTAAATAAAGTTACTCTTTAGAAAACCACATTTTATAACAAATTGAGATTATTTCGTAAAATCCGCCACCCGACTGGACAGCACAAAAGATCAAAATTAGTCAATCCATTATACGTGTTGATTTGACACGTGTCAAGACACAATGACTGTTGATTATTTGAACATGCAACACTGTTGTAATAAACTATAGGTTTTCTGTACAATGAAGATTGCACGTGCCTTTTTAACACCAATATGGCCCAGTAGAAAAATATCAATCTATACCAACAGGGTTGTTATGGGTTTTATTATTGATTTCATTTTTAAAATCTTTATTTTTTAAATATTTTACTCCGAACATAAATTTAGCAACTCAAGCGGGTAGCTGTTTCATCTAACAATATCTAATTCTCGGGTAATATCTAGTGGATAGACCATTTCATTCCATAGACTATCTACTGAGGACTTAACTAATTTTCAAACTTTATATTTTCTGTTAACTTTACTCTACATAGGAAAAAATTTTAAGACACTCCGTTGCCCGCTTACTACCTATACATATATTTACAAGCCATTGCATATTGAATAGCGAAATTTAACGCCGGGCTTTAAATTTCCTCAAGTAGGAATCGAAGCCAACACCACATTTTCAATCAAACGCTGACCTACTATGCTACAACAGCCTAAAATGTATGTTCAAACACATAAAATACTGGTGTAGATATAATAATATTTACTAAGCAAACATATTATGTATGAATTACACAACTATAAACTGTGAAGTGTTTCTGTTCATAACACCTGTCTGAACATTCACAATCCGCAATTAATGCATTAAACGTGCCATTAGAAATATTTAGCAATTTAGATTCCATTAGGCAATAGGTCAGAGGTCTGACCCTAGCCTTAGGCTCTGCTTCGCCAATGTAATAATATGCTAAATTTAATTCTATTTCATAAAGCATAAAGTATAATTTTCAATAAACCAGAGTGTTTGGTCATCTTATTAGACACATGTATTTATTTATACACACAACGACCTTATTTCTTGAGTATTAGAGTATATTTTACATAATTTTAAATAAAACAAGTAACCTTTCACACATATCAGTTAGGTAATTTAGTCTGTGAAGAGTTTATGGTGAACATATTTATCTATTAAGGTTGTAATGTTACGTTCTTCCTGGACTGTCCTGCTGCTTCAGACCTGTTAAAAGGCAGAGAATTTCGCAAACAGTAAAAACAATAGTCACTTGTTTCAAAATAGTTGTTACGGCGGGTAAGGGCCAAAAAATGTTATCCGCGGGTTTTGAAGTGGACTGTATTTTTAAATTATTAGAGGTGTGGTCTGCGGGATAGAATGCACGCCTACCTTGCGAGTTCTGTTCCTTAGTTTTTCACGTCCTCAGCAGTATCAGCCATCCAAAGCATGAAGAGTCTCCAGCACATGAGGCACTAGTCACCGTGCAGCTCGGTGGGCGCGCGCAGGTTCACGACATGAGAGATCGTTACTAACTGCGTACTTAAAAACAGTAGGAGTGCGTAGAAAAGGAATGCGGATAGGAAAATAATATATAGCGGGTCATCTCTCCGAAATTGTTTACCACCGCAATGGAAGACGCTTTCAAACTCCTGGAATGGCAAGGACGCGGCATCAATATTAACGGCGAGTACATCACTCACCTTCGGTTTGCCGACGATATCGTGGTTATGGCGGAATCGTTGGACGATCTAAGCACTATGCTCGAGGACCTCAGCCGAGTATCTCAACAGGTTGGGCTTAAGATGAACATGGACAAGACGAAAATCATGTCGAACATCCATGTTGTGCCCACCCCGCTTGCAGTTGGGAACACGCAGCTCGAAGTTGTTGACGAGTACGTCTACCTGGGTCATACGATCCAGTTAGGTCGGTCCAACTTTGAGAAGGAGGTCAATCGTCGAATCCAACTCGGCTGGGCAGCGTTCGGAAAACTACGAAATATCTTCTCGTCCAAAATACCTCAGTGCCTCAAGACGAAAGTCTATAACCAATGTGTGTTACCAGTGATGACTTACGGCACAGAAACGTGGTCTCTTACTATGGGCCTCATAAAGAAGCTCAAGGTCGCTCAACGAGCTATGGAGAGGGCTATGCTCGGAATTTCTTTGCGAGATCGTGTGCGCAACGAGGACATCCGCACACGAACAAAAGTAATCGACATAGCCCAACGAATTAGTAAGTTGAAGTGGCAATGGGCAGGGCACATAGTACGGAGAACTGACGGCCGCTGGGGCAGAAAGGTTCTCGAGTGAAGACCACGTACCGTCAAGCGCAGCGTGGGACGGCCTCCTACCAGGTGGACGGACGACTTGGTCCGGGTTGCAGGCAGCCACTGGATGCGTATAGCTATAGACAGGGTGCACTGGAGGTCCCTGGGGGAGGCCTATGTTCAGCAGTGGACGTCCTACGGCTGACATGATGATGATGATGATATAGCGGGTAGAAAAAGAAATTTATGCAATTTAACTATTGGTGGAAACAATAGTCCATACATAATACCATCCTTTTAGAATTTCATTACTTTATAATAAATAAAAGCTTTATCTGTTAATATTTCATAATTAATTGTAATATAAAAACAAATGGCAATTTTTAGAAATATTAATTTAATACGTATATTTAGAATCGTAGCTATACATGTCACAATTTTTTTTAGCTTCACGCTTTATCCTACATATGGCAGGGTAGCCAGAGAGAACTGCAGGAACCGTGGAACCTAGTGTTAAGACACTCCGTTGCTTAGTCCCTGCTTTCTATGTCCCCGCTTCCCGCCTTTTTCGAGGCCTTTTTCGTGTTGAGTGGTTACAGGCAGACACTTATGCCTCTGCCCCACGGCGGTTAATTTTAAGTACAAAATAAATCAATATGCATAATTAAGTTTGAATTTTTATTTTCATATTTTTTTAAATATATCGTATTTTATTCCGATATATCGTATATCACATCTTATATAGCTTTACCAGTCCGACAGCTTTTTAGTTTGCAAAATTTTAAAATAAAATCAAAGCCAATACTAATAATATTACTATTCCATATGATACAAATCTTGTCTAATGATCTCCGACTTTATATTTTTTAAATTAACATGTAACCTATTATACTAAAACACGTATAATAAAACTGTATTCAATAAGTAGATCTCTCAAGATAAATTAGTTTAGAGGCAATCGTTGAAACTTTGTTGAGCAATAGTTAATAACGCTGATCGTTATCTTGGGTTGAGTAACCAAACTTGTAAATGTTTAAATCTTTGTAAGAAAATTCAATGCATTTATATTTATTTGCATTTTTACAATGTTAGTGATGATTTTTTAAATTGTATTACTAAGTCATGTGTAGTATATCAGAATATAAGTAGAACACACTGTTGTCTGACACGTTGGTAGAAAGCAACTATTATAAGTGTGAGGAAGGGTGTACTTCTCAATGGTCTCACTTTTCCTTTGACAATGCTTATATCTATAGATTCAAAAATGCATGTAATAGATATATCAATTACTAAAACACCTCTACATTTTCTCACTCAATGCTCACCGTTAATGCAATGGCGTTATACTGTAATGGAGTAACATCAAGTGTACCCAGAAGAGGTTAAGACTCTCATAGCTAAGATAATACTGCAATTCTTTGCAGAAATCAATCTCAATTGTAGTATGCGGAGATCATAATATATATATATATATATATATATATATATATATATATATATATATATATATATATATATATATATATATATATATATATATATATATATATATATATATATATATATATATATATATATATATATATATATATATATATATATATATATATATATATATATATATATATATATATATATATATATATATATATATATATATATATATATATATATATATATATATATATATATATATATATATATATATATATATTATGATCTCCGCATACTACAATTGAGATTGATTTCTGCAAAGAATTGCAGTATTATATATATATATGTATATTTCCATAGCGAAGAATAGAAGTAAATAATAGAATCTTAGAATTACGTCATGAAGTATCTTTTATCTATTGTGTAGTACTTACCTATTAATAAACCTGATACGCTTTTAAAATAAATCATATCCTTAATAAAGTTGAATAGAAAGCTTTTACTTGAATAATAGTGGCGGGAGTATAAAGGATACAGCACAGACAAAATGTTACTATATGTGACAAATTTAGTATTAATATGTTACTTTTATGTGCAAAGGACTGTCATATTATAGTTCATATATATATTTTTTTAACGTGGGAAATTATTTTAAGCCTAAACGGCGTTTAGTAATACCAGTATCAGAACTGGAGACATACGACTTAGTCATTTGTTATATATATGAAAGACAGTTAATATAATGTTCAAGGCTACATAGAGACAAGTTATTAATTAAACATTTCCTTATATGTAGAGTGTTTAAAGTGCCTATGTATGCGTGTTTGTAGTAGAAACAGCGGGTTACCCAGGAATGATTAAAACAAAAATAATTTCTAATAGACTGGAAGCAGTGAGTGGTAAGAGCGTTCAAGAGAGAGAGAGAGAATAACACTATAAAACGAAAACGGGGTAATACTGGAGGAAGATCACGTAAAAAGTATAAGGACTTCCCGGAGAGCTTGTATGTAGAGGTTGGTGACAGTGAACGATGCGAAAGAGATGTGCAGGGACCGCAGCGTTTGGCACTCCAGTTTCTCTCTCTGACTATCCCGCAAGGAATAAAGCGCGAAGTTATGTATGTATGTACGTAGACTGAAACCAGTAGTATATATTTTTATATATATATATATATATATATATATATATATATATATATATATATATATATATATATATATATATATATATATATATATATATATATATATATATATATATATATATATATATATATATATATATATATATATATATATATATATATATATATATATATATATATATATATATATATATATATATATATATATAAATATATACTACTGGTTTCAGTCTACGTACATACATACATAACTTCGCGCTTTATTCCTTGCAGTTTTCTTTTTTTTTTTATATATTATCCGGGTAGACATATGACTCCACTCCACCTGATGGTAAGTGGAAGTGGAGTCCAAGCGCGAAGGCGACTAGTACTGACAACAAAAATAAGCTGCACTAGTCACCCTCGCCATGCCGGCCCGCAAGATGCCTCTTCACGCCTCGTTTAAAGAGACGTGAAGTGAGCGACGCTTTGCCATGCGACATAGCTCGCTCAGGCACTGGTTGTACGCTGGCTGATCTCAAAACGCGGTTGTATAGCCACTTCACGAGTTTTTCACCATGCGTACGGTCGTAACAAACCAGGCGGATGATTAACATCCTACCACAAGATGAGCAGTTGGTCGCTCAGATATCCTTTAGTCGCCTCTTAGGACACCCATGGGAGGAAGGGGCAGTGAATTGTATTCTTTCTCCGTCACTGCACCGATATAATATTACAACGTGTAAAATCTTTAAAACCTTTCAATATAGTCAGGTCAGAGATAAAACATAATTAAAAAACGCTAGTTAAAATAGGAAAATATCAAAATATCTTTGCTGTATAAAATTAACGTTTCATTCAACGTGTCGTACATGTGAGGGCACCATGCTGCGGGGAGAACGTGGAACATTTTTAATTATATTATATGTATGTACTCCTTACGGCTTAGTAAAATAACTGTACAATTTTATATATGTGGTTGTTTATGAATTACTAAATTACCTAGGTAATTTTTAAGATTAGGAATTTTATTATTTACTTTTTTGATTTTCTATAAAAATACAAGTGCTTTGCGATGCTATTATTTTTCTTTCAATAGCTACACCTACACCCAATATTTCAATAGATTTCTAGATCATGTTGAAGCCTTTTTCCGGCAAGTAAGATTTACCCAGGTTATAACTTTTACTGGCACTTAGTTTAAAACGGAATTATTTCCTTTGAATGACTTAAAGTATCGAGTAGAAGAACGCCACGCAACAAGTATCAATGTTAAAGAAAGAACAGTGCACAATAGCGCACAGTGCAGTGAGCTCTAATTTTCAGTATAACTTTGTGAATGACAAAAGCATTTGCAGATTTTTTCTAATCCTATCAGATAACATAACTAAAATTTCAATTTTGTTAACCCAACAATAACAAAAATATTCAAAATTCACAATTTTATTTAAAAAATACAAGATTTATATTTTGACTATTAAAAACAATACTATCGGTTCACTAAAATTAAAGCTATAGACCTAAAAAATACTAAAAAAAGATCAGCGGGACTTTTTTACGGTCATGTCAATTTTACAATTATTAATTTTTACAATGACACATTCGAAATAGACTTTAAAGATATTATTTTGAATTTTCATACATATTTAGTATCTTATTGGGCCTAAATAGTAGATTTGCCTAATAAGGTTTATTTTTATTCGTAGCCAATTAGCCATATTCGTGTACAGAGCAGTATATGAAAAATAAATATATTTTTTTTCGTATATCAAAAAGAACATTCCCGCAAACATATAAAGCGCACTCAAAACAGCGTTTACTCATGGAGTTAAATTAAACGCGAAATGCGACGATTTCTTGCCATTCCACACGTGTCCGGATACCTCGCTTTATTTGAAGTAAAGGTGTGAATGTCTCATTCCAAAAATATTTCATTTAGAATATAATATATTATTTGACATATATATAATTTTATATATTGTATACATTTTTTGACATATTCAACCCGCATTAAGTTTGTGTAAAGAACCAAGGAAATACTTTTTCTGATTATATAAAGTTACAATATATACAAACGTCCACCAAAATAGTATAAAATATTTCTATTAAATATTTTATCAACTTATTTGCATTTACACATTTAATTTCCCTAATATTTTTTTAATTTCCTGAAATGTGAGACGTTGTATGTATGGCATGTTGCTTGTACGTGACTGAAGGGACGTGGATCCGACAAAGCCGGAAGGAAAGCAGACACTGACTTCTATCAATATTGCTTATTTGAACTATACTTTTTTATTTTATTTTTTTATGCACCTTTATATAATTTTATAACATTTGTATTGCTGTGATGTATATATACTAAAAAAATCAAGATTCGTATAAAGAACCTTATGATTTCTCATATATTTTAAACACTAAAACAAGATATTTAAATAATAAATAAAATCATACAAACCAATAACTTTAAAACTATAAACGCATCTTGTCTTCATTCAAGAACGGAGCATAACTCTCGACTCGGCGGAAGTTTCACACTTCTACTTCAGTTTCATACTAAAAGTTAATCTTTGCAAAAACTGAAAAGTAACACCGCTTCAGATTTTTACAGGATATTTTAGTTAGCAAAACAACACTTACGTGAAAAGTTTTTAAGTTATAGGTAGTTCTGGAAGATTTAAATGAAAAACGAAATTGCACTTGGATGGGTAGATCGATGGTCAATACTTGGAGGAGATTTTTTTTTATTTTGCGGTATAAAAAGCAAGTAATTGAAGGTAAAACAAAACTAGATTTGCTCAACTGAGAGCAATGTGTGCAAATAAAAAATAAATAATAATTAGTAGATACTAACTAACGAGGACCGTCGTAGTGCAGAGGCGCGGCGTCTGAAAGTAACGTGAAGGTTTGTAGCTATGATTCCGACTCGGAGAGGATTCAATATTTCATTTCCATTTTATTCACTCTAGCAACTAGGCAAGCGAGGCGTTGAGTTCCGCCATTCGCCACAAATGTCTCAAAAAGGCGAAAAGAAAGAACGGAGTGTCTTAACACTAGGTTCCTGCGGAGCTCCCTGTCTACTCTGCTAAAAGAAGCTAACATAAATATAAATGTAAATAATAAAAAAATATAAAGCAGTTTCAGAAACATAATTTAATTTAATGCTATTGACATATCTATTTTGATTTCTATTTCTTGGAGCTAGTTGGGAGATATCAAGTGTATAGAAAATAGAAGTTAATTTAAAGTCCAAGCCAACTCCAGACCTGAAAGGATTCACTGGACATCACACGGACGAGCGGTTCAGCGGGCGACGAGTGTGATACACTTTGAACCAACCTCTTATTACGTCGTGGTATAAAAGATTTAAAAATATAAAATAAAACATAAATCATTGTATCTTATGATTTATTTATCGAATACGAAATGTGTGCTTTACTAATATATACTATTAAATGTGCAGACATAACATAAACCATGTTTAATATATCTATAAATTAAAATACATCATAAACTTTAATTCCATTATTTATTCATTTATTTTATTTATTAATAAATAATTGCCTATGTATATTAACTTCTAGACATGTTCAGTGTAAAATAAAAGTATCAGCACATGAAAATATGAAAAAAACACAAAAATCAAATTGGTCCATAGTGGAACAAACCGTGAGCCCATTCCAAGATATCGGATTACAGCAGAAGTGGCGACGTTAGGATCCCCATTTTTCAAGACCTGTTCTAATTTAGAGCTCGATGTATCTTTCGTCTTGAATACAATTTAAATTCAAGGAATCGTAGAATAGAAGGAAATACAAAGCACCGTTTATCGCTATTAAACATTTATAAAATCTTTTGTGAATTCGGTGTTAAAATTTGTTAGTATTTGTTATTTACATATTTAGTATAAATTATAGCTAATATAAATATAATTACATATTAATATTTCTACAACAATTTACTACAAGAAATATCTTGAAATATCTTTCTTTCCTCTTATATTTTCATTTTAAAAAGAAAGAATTTCCTTTTCTCTAAGTTTTCATGTCAATAAATCCTATTACAATAACTGTTTAACGAAGCCGATGCTCTAATCGGTAATAGATGTACATTACATAGATGTATATTGTAGGGATGTATGAACGGTAATTACCTATTGGAACTAGAAACATCTATAGAAAGTACAGTCAACTTTTATTATAAGAGACGTGTTCAAGAAATACATTTTATTATTATTTTTCAAATTGGAAATTACTAAACATATAGTCAACGAAATAGTTATACAAAATACAAGAATTATCCATTTTTCCTTCGCTCTGGCACTTAAGCAAAATCGCAAAAAATTAAGTTCCACCACTCAACACGTAAAGCTTCGAAAAGACGGAAAGCGGGAAACGTAGTGTTTTAACACTAGGTTCCCACGGTTCCTGCAGTTTCCTCTGTATACCCACCCTGCTGTGAGCGGGTGTGTGTGTATGTGTGTTTTCCATCATTTTAATTAAGCCAGACAGCGAGATGCCAAAACGAAGTGTTAAAACTATTTAATTTCGAGAAATTAACTGATGACAGGTCAAAATTGACGACACTATCTTTCCAGAGAGAAGAAATAATTAACAAAAATATTTAATAATGATTTTTTATTTAATAATTAATTTTTAATAATGAATTTTGAACCCATAACCACCACGTTAAAATTATATACTCCATACTGTGTTAAATAATTCAATCATTCATGTAAAAGAGTATATAAATCCATAGGCTTGGTGACGTGACTGCGTCATGCGAATATATTTACATTTCTAAAGATACGATCTTAAATTAGAAGTAAAAAAATAAAAAACATGAGAGCGCCTCGTGGGCGTCACACATGTTACCTGCTTAATAATTAAACCGATCTAGATGTATATTTAAATAGTATCATAATATTATGTTGATTTTGAAGCAATAATACTACCAAAACCTAGCAATATATTTACAGAACACAATCGAAGACAGCCGTAGACTTCGATGCAATAAATCTTTTCAACAAAGCTTTTACTTTAGACAAGACGTCAATATAAACAAACGATTGAGCTTACTAACAGTCGTTAAAGGAAGTGCAAATAGTACAGACAGATGGACCCAATAAGAGGACTGGACTTAGCGTCTAGGTTTCATTCCCTTAAAAATTGAAATCGTTAAAAAGTATATAAGAAGATTGTTGTGGCGCAATGCGCGCGCGTCGGACTGCGAATGCAATGATTAGTGGGTTCGATTCCCACTCGTGGAAGATGTATATTTTCATTGCCACTTTTTTAGCTCTGGCAAGTAGGCAAAGCGCGGCGTTGACTTCCGTCACTCCACACACAACGCCTTTAAAAAGCGAAAAGCGGAGAACGGAGTAGTTCTCATGATTCCTGCGGTTCCCTGTGTCTACCCCTGCTATGAGCAAGATAAATCGAGAAGCTAAAATAAAATTGTTATATAAGCTAAAATAAAAGTGTTAAATATTTCTATAGTTTTAGAAAACTATAGAAATATTTATTTTTCTTTACGAAAAAAATTATAAATTAAAATTATATTTTTACAAGCACAAAAAATGCCTTTTTCTGTTTTAATATACAATAAAATATATTAAATACAACGACAAATAAAACTTAATTTTCGTTACAAACATAAAAGAGGATGACAACATCAAATTACATACACACAATTTATATATATAAAAACAAAAGAAAAATATTATTAGCCACTCAATCCTATCAATCGGAATAATATAAAATCAAAGAAAAATGTTCCAGCTTTCCTTTTCTTAGTAAATGAGTAATGGCAGTATAGAACTCGTGGCACGCCCTCGATTGTTCAACAAAGCGACGATGTGTTACCAATACGAGAAAATAAGGTTTGACATGAAAAGAGTGATTAAGAGTACTTTCTTGCCACTGCGGCTTGTAAAAGGGCTACGTGGTAGATCTAAATAAATGCACTAATGATTTCATTTATCTTCCAGACGTGAAACATGACACTGTTTAAAATTGACGTAATGTTTTCGGTTCGAATTCTGTGAATAATAATTTATTTATATTAAAAGTACTAGATGATGCTTAGTGGAAATTACGGAGGTATTAGATTATTAATTTTAAGATGTTGAAAGCTAAAATAAATATGCTAATGTAAAAATGTATGAAGCTTTCAAATTTTAGTGAGATTTTTCTAGTTTTAAATATATATTAACTTTTATGTATAATTGACATGTAATGCGCGTAAAGAAGTTAAATATATAGACTGTGATAATTAAAAAAAAAATATTTTTTTTGTAGCTTCACGCTTTATCCCGCACATGGCAGGGTAGGCAGAGGGAACTGCAGGAGCCATATGAACCTAGTGTTAAGACACTCCGTTGCTTAGTTCCTGCTTTCCCTGTCCCCGCTTTTCGCCGTTTTCAAGGTATTGCGTGTTGAGTGGCGGAACTCAACGCCGCATTTTGCCTAGTTTCCAGAGCGGAGAATATGGAAATAGAAAAATCCATCTTCCCCGAGTGGGAATCGAACCCACAAACCTGTCGCGTTTACAGGCAGAACCTAAGCCTCTGCGCCACGACGGAAAAAAATCTTATATTATATTTTGATTATAATAAAAAAATTAATGAAATTCATTCAAAATTTAAACACATATCACATTTAGTAATGTAAATCAATATTAATATATTATATGTATGTATATATTTATACGCCATCACTATTCAATAATGGTCAAGTGATTATCTCATACCTAAAATACTTTCAGCGGACCCCTTTCTATTCTATACAAAAGATAGAAAAAAGATATGAAAAGATTTAAACGTGCAAAATTCGTTCCTCCATATGCTGCCCTTAGACCCCTACTGAAGCTCACGCGTCGGTGAATACGAATCTACCCTTTCTTCAAGTGCCCTCGAGGTGTCGAATACTAGGGTTACCATTTGGGCTATTCAAATTGTACATAAAATTCTCATTAAGGGAATCTTGGTATTTCCTTATTTTGGTGTACTTCTGATTTATTTATATTGTGATATATATGACTATGTCTAAGTATATAATTATATTTTTTAAGCAATATATGTTGTAAAAACTATTTAAGGTCTAAGCAGAGCAAAAGTATTGAGTATGACTGTTACGAAGAACCATTTAATATGTTTAGAACATTTTGTATTGTTTAATTTAAATGATATTTGTGGCACAAGGGATTTTTAGCAAGAAATTCGTGTATTTTTTTATAAGAAACTACTACACAAAATTTAATTAATTAAATTGTGTATAAGGCTAACAGAGAATGGAATACAAGCCATCGAAAATGTTCAACCCCAGGCTGATTCGGCGTTGGTTCCTCTTTTTTTAAAGTATAGCATAACTGACTTACTTACTTGTTAATAAAAATAAAAATAATATTAAGCATACTTATATATTGTATGTATGTATGTATGCCATAATAATAATCAACATCAACATTATAAAATCTATAGGGATTACTAGAAAAATCTCGCGAACGTGATTTGAACACAAGAACTGCTTTATCAATTATCTAACTAAAAACAATTATAACACTGAGTAATATCTTAGATACTTGCTACTTACGTGATTGCGTCTTATTAATTGCACAAATTTACTAAAAAATTTTAATATACAAAGAAAGTAACAAAAATCATATTTTATATAAAACAACAACGGGTAACCCTATTAAGAAGTATATAATGTTGAATGAAACAAATGTATCGACTCTAGTGTTGGCACTCCACGCAGATTGCTTGGGGTACTTAATGGGCGTTGAATGTCTTGTTTGCAAAACTCTCGATAAGTCTAAGGTTCGAATATCGGCAAATAGGATGGAGCAATACAACCTTTCGATATTTCTTATGAATTTTGTTGTAGTAAAGACTATTCATAAAAAGTATTAGGAATTTTTCTATAAACATGACGATTCAGTAAGAATTCTCCTTACAGTGAATAGTTATTATTCATTTTGTAGTAGTTTAAGTTTAGAAAAAAAATCACGCAATGTCTCGAAGTTTGTTGAAAAGCGAAAAATGGAGTATAGAATAGACATATCTAAGAAATACAAAAATTTCTTTCAAGTAGTATTGTATGAATCTTATTAATTTATTTATAGCAATACGTAAGTTTACTTTAAAGGTGTTTAAAACAGCAACCCAATTAATTATACAACTCTCATAATACATTACATCCTGTCTCTAGTAAAATTATGAATAACTTACTATTCGCCTCTGAGACACGGCTTATATGAAAGAGCTTACCTGAAAAGAAAATACACATTACTTAGTATATATTAATAAATAATTTGTATGAATAAATGCGAGTTGCATGTGAAGCATTTCTATTAATATTATGACATAATATGCTCGTATTACGAAGAAGGAAGCGTAAACAGAAGAAGATAGGTAAGTACGGTTGAACATTTTTTAATTGAATTTTTACATTAGTTTTTAAGTCGATATATTGATATGAAATTTAGTAATGTTGGGACCAGTGACTTGCTATCGTGCACACCTTGCACTCAGTTCTATTTTACGATATAGCCCAATCATTTTTTTTTAAGGTTAAAAAAGTTGTAATACATATAGCGTACGTTGTAGTTGTTCATATACGTTTACAGACCTTATATAACTAAAATACACGTACAAAAAAAGTTGTCAACATTTTCTCCTAACATGAAATTCTGTAATAAATTTCCAAATAATTTTTCTTAACACAATAGTATACGTACATTTATATGAAGGTACATAAAATTTGTTCCCACTATTAGTACTTAAGGAATAAAGAGGTAACACTTGGCCCCTAATCCTGACCGTAAACTGGACCGATACAATATCAATTGTAACACTCCAATAAATGTTGGCGACCCTACCGTCATTTAAGGTTAGTAATAGAATTGCAAACCTCAATCTTGAGTGGTCCGTCCTCTCGAATATACTTGTGGTACAACAGGTTTAAATGAAGTTATATGTGATAAATAGTTTGAAGCTACTACTTAATTACTGACTGTTTTATTTAGCGAGATTAGAATTTTCTCGAGACAGAAAATGGGGAACGGAGTGTCTTAATAATAGGTTCCCATGGCTCCTGCGGTTCTCTCTGTCTACCCTGCTATATGCGGTATAAAGCGTGAAGCTATAAAAATATCTTTTAAGGGTTTAATCAGACATATATATGTCAAAAAATATAGTATATAAAATAAAATATTGAATAAAAAAACGTAAAGTTTTATATCTGTCAGGACTGTCGTAATCGTGTGATACAGAAAAAAAAAATGTTAAATATAATAAAAAAACAACATTATTATTGTTTATGAATAAATCTTTTGAGACTTATCCAGTACTATTTATTGAAATACTTAATTAAAAAATATTATAAATATTACACTGTTCTTACTGTGTTTCAAACTTTAAGCTCTGGACAGTAACAGCCTCTTTTCTTAGTTATTTGTTTTTATACCTGATGTCCAAATTACTGCGTCATTTGGGGGGTACACAAGAACATTTACTTATTCGTTATAATATAAAACTGAAAATGTGAAAACAAAGCTCACAACTATTTTATACATAAATATTATTGGGATGCCTTATTCAAAATATATGAACGTAAGCAAATTTTAGTTTAATTAAAATATGAAATGAATATATTCTAGAACTTCAAATTATATTAAAACAAATGACCACTTTAAAATAAAATTGTTATTTTTTTTCACTAAACATAAAAAGTAACTTTTATTTAAAAAAAATATTAAAGAAAATTTATGAAATTAATTAAATAAAATATAATTCCATCCATAACAGACACTTATCTGCCAATTGGAGACAAATGCCTCACAAATTAAGGAAAAAATACGAAATTCATTTAAATTAGCATAAAACACGCTTAGAAAATTTTTTTGCCAATTCAATCTACGCATGCTAATTTGGCGTAAGCTGATTCCTTGTCTAAATGGGCGAAATGTGAATTATAGAGAACAATTTCCTTCAGGCTTATCAGTCAAATGAAAGTCATAGTACGTAATAGCAACGGCATCCTCATCGTTCTTCATTGCCTAACTCTCTTGAACCAGACATTTTACTTATAAGAAATAGGTAATATTATTAACCAGATTCATTTATTTTTCCTTTTATTCATTATAAAGCAAGGATTACTTCAAAGGCAAAAAAAAATTATAATTGAAGTACCTATGTTGAATTTACTTTGTCAGGCACTTATTATAGAGAAAATTTAAGGTCTCCATAAACTAAGTAGATCACATTAAGAATAAAACCTGTTATTACTATAACTAGTTGTTAGCCAAATATCAAATTTATTATTTCTATATTTCACACAAGCGTAACAACAAAACATTGGTAGTAAACGAATATTGCTTTAAACAAAACCGTCCACTCGACGTCAATTTTATCGAAGGCTAAACATTAATCTCGTTATGAGCCTGGTCGTCGTGATTTTTACGCTCCACTGCGATTTTGTTTACTTGGCGACCTCTAACCGTAAAACTGTTTTAGTGGACTTGACTTATAGCGGTTTGGAGAACTTTATACCTACTTACGTATATAAGTTTCATGAAAAAGATTTGAATTTTTATTATCTGTTTTTTATGGATATTGCTGCGTTTATTTACTTACCCGTGTTTTGCGGATGTATCATATATGGCGGATATAGTCGAACTAAGCGGAGAGGTTTAAAATTACTAGGTTAACCATAACTAAATACTGCCTTTTGGTTACACAATTCTAAGTAGTAAGCATTATTTCCATAAAAATAGGCAAAACTTGACTAGAAAACTTATTCTACGTTATAAATTACTAATTAACTATTAATATCGTTAATCTAAATAAAACATAAATCGATATCATCATACTGACTCTACCTAAGTATAGACTTACTCATCCGGGGTAATTATTACAATAAAATAATATATATAAATAAAATCTTCCTCACAACATAAAAACACCATTATATCCGTTTCAAATTTTAGGCCATATCAGCTAAATTCGATATGATGAAATTAAATATTAATAACAAATCAGCTGTAAAGTTCCATAACAGGTATTATAAACGAGGATAAAAGCGTTTTTTGAGATGAGATTGTGAAAGTACATGCTTAATATCGTTAAGCATGTTTTTTTTTCTGGTAATATTCTCATAACATTTTGTGTGATTTGTAGTAATTGTATGCAATTCTGTAGGCATAAGATTTGATTTCATAATAAAAAATCTGAGGATGTTTGTGTTTTTAAAAAATCTTGTAAACTGAACTACGTCCAGCCCTTGTATTTGCTTGCATTTGTTTTTCTTAGTGATGACAATTTGGTACTATATTTTGTTAAGTAATAATTGTTACATTGATTTACAGTTAATTGATATAAGAAAATAAATGGTAATACTGTAGGTAATAAAAGTATATTAAATCAATACTACGAATACTACTACGCTAAAGTTGTGTGACTTAGTAGTAAATGTGTCATGGAGTTCACAACACGCAATGTTTCTAATTCAATTAAGATGCAAACAGAGAGAGATGACATGTCTTGACACTAAATTTCCTGTCCCTACCATGTTATGTGTAAATAAAAAGTAAAGTTAAAAAAATCTGAAACAAGAAGGATTTTTTAAATACCTGCTACCCACAAAAGTATATAATGTATAAAAAACCTACCTATGTCTTATATACAATTATTATTCATATTTTTCCATTATACAGTGTACAAAGGGCCGTAATAACGCCGCTATCCATCTTGGAGTGAGTTTCCTCGTACGAATGCCGTACTCGCTCGCGTTACGACCTATTTAGATAACGAAATGTTTATTTGCTTGAATATAATATGCTTTTACTGTGATATGAGGTTGTAAGCTCATTATTCAAAATTATAGTTTTTTTTGTAAAATATTTTTGTAAGTAAAAAATACAATGTACATTACAAATATTGCTTAAAGAGTATCTTTAAGCTTTTGCCTAACTATTTTTTCATTTTTATTTTTTTTAGCTTCACGCTTTATCCCGCACATGGCAGGGTAGGCAGAGGGACTGCAGGGACTGTGGGAACCTATTGTTAAGACACTCCGTTGCTTAGTCCCTGCTTTCTCCGTCCCCGCTTGCCGCCCTTTTCGAGGCATTGCGTGTTGAGTGGCGGAATTCAACGCCGCGTTTTGCCTAGTTTTGCCAGAGCCATCCATCTTCCCCCACTGGGCATTGAACCCAGAAACCGTCGCGTTACAGGCAGGCGTTGCGTCTCTGCGCCACGACGGTCGTCGTTTTTCCATTATAATTTTATTTCTCTCATATTCAAACAATAATTCTAAAAAAATAAAGTCTTTTACGGCATAAACGTACGTTAAGTTTAACCACTTTCCAGTTAGTTATTTTTACCTTAATTTTATATATATTAAAATATATTAAAATTAATGTTTATCTGCGCCTGCTACAAAACCTTTGCTAAATATTTTGTGCATGAGCACTTAACGATTTCTGAGTTAGTAAGATTGTTGACAATAATATTTTTTTAAATCAAATAATTACTCAAAATGAAATGAGTCTTGTGATGATAATGTTTGTGTTTGTCTATGTTATTTAATTTATTCAATTCAATTTTAATATTTCTATAAAACTTTCACATTAACATATTATAGTCCTTATTCATGTCTCATTATCACAACATTAATCCAAACTTTAATCTACCAATAAATAGTTAGTGCTAACTAAAAATAATTCCAGGCTGCAATGTACAAATGAACACACGTAGCTCCCAGTTAGTGTATCGGGGGCAGAAACAACCCCGTAATTTAACACTGTCGACGGCAGTTCTTGAAAAATGTCACTTAAATTCCCGCTAATATCGCACACCAGATATTTCATTGTGTTAACTCGTTACATTAGCGAGTAATGGGACAGTGTTTGCTTTATTTTACTCTTAATTTATATCTGTTCCTATATTTTTAATTATATGGCGTAGATGAGTAGCGTCTGCCTGTAACGGTTAGTGGGTTCGATTTTCACTCGGGGAAGATGGATTTTTTCATTTCCATTTTCTTCGGTCTTCCCTCTGTCTACTATGCTATATGCGGGATAAAGCGTGAACACATATAAAAAAATTAAAGACTTATGTCTATATTTTTTCTTAATAATAATTGATATAGGTACATTACCCAAAATGGTACTCAATATAAATAATAAATAAATGAAAAGGTACTTCTAATATAAAATTGCGAATGTATTTGAGTAGTACTCTCTAGGCTACTCTTAGATCTAGGTTATCTCCGTCTCTCTACCATTTGACGATAGAAGATGAAAATACTACAACATATATTTTTGATACAATTTAATCCCTAGGCAGCAATCTTTAGAGCAAACGTAGATTAAAATACTTATACATACATTATTTTAATAAACGTGTATAAGCTACGGCCTTAATGGTCCACTTGGAACTACTTAAAGAAGTTTTAACCTATTTCGCTGTATCTCATATCTTTGACACCTAAAACTAAGAATTTGTGTTTGCGCAGATAATAATAAAAACTTTCTTAGTGCAGTTGTTGTTTATAACGCTAATTCAGCGGGTAACTCGTTCAACTCATCTGAGGAATATTTCATATATTTTTAAAATTATTTTAATAACCTGATAATAAAGATCTTACGAGATATTTTTTTTTAAAACAATTTGTAAAACTGTCCTAGTTTCATGAATTTCTGATGGAATTAGAAAACTCTATGTATGTATGGATAATCGATTTATCGAAGAAGACTTTGAGCCATAGCTATATATTTCACGTCATTCATCACTGTTACATAATTTAGTTTGAATGTAATATAAGCAACTGTACCTGCAAATTGTACCTCGGATACTTTAAGTTTCACATATACCCAACACAACATCAGTTCCATTTGACCAAGTGGAAGAAAAGAAATCGTTAGTAAATAAACAAAATAAGATATATAAACAAATATTAATTGAAACTTCTTTTGAAACGTTTAAATAACTAAAACAGTTAAAGAACACATAATTATATTGTTGGAATTTCCGTGACAAATATTTACGCGAAACAAAGTTACAGTATCAAAATGGAGAATAAACTCATTATCATAACTTCGCTGACGACTTCTCAAATTTGTATTTTATGCCAACTTCTTGTAAGGGCGTGAGTGATGGAGGCTTATTGTTATCTAACGCCGCTTGCTACAGAGTAAGTGTGACTAACAGAAACACCAGCCGATGCTTGGATGTCTCTATACTTTTCGTTTACGTTCTAGGCGTAAAACTATGTTAACTATAGTTTCAATTTGAACTTGAAGATTAAAGAGAAACATTATATACTATGTACCAGACATCAATAAATCTTCATATCATAAGTCGATATATTCTTTTAATAAGATACGAGAAAATGACAATGTCACAACTATACAGATTGGCCATATAATTACGACATAATTTTGAGCATTCAAAAATATAATATTCGTAGACATATTCCCACATAAATTGCTAAGATAAGATAGTTTATCTAATTTGAATGAAAAGAAGATTTACAATATATACAAATAGCTTTAACCTTTAGAAATGTCATATCATAGCAGGTTTTAGCTAAAAATAATATCTAGGTCATGTCTACGTCATTTAGAATCCTGACTTGATGTTTTTCAATAAAATAGATAATTAATATAGATTATTTTAGATATTTTTTAAGTTTAGAAGTTAAAATAAAAAAAATCTAAAGAAAATGAGAATGGGTTTTTATTTGAACCCTTAAAAAATATTAGGTATTATGAAAGTCATCAGATTGTGTCACGTCTTACTCTGTCATTTAACAAAATGTACAAAATTCCATCATTTAAAAAACAATGATTTTCTAGGCATGGGAAAATAAAATATAGCTCCCTCATCTAAATGCGGCAATTTCCATTAGATTAAAAAAAACATAGGTTTAATATCACAACAGAATTGTATAAACTACTTACCAAGTTGGTAGTTATAAAAAAATAACATACTAATACTGTGAGAACCAAATATATTAATAAATTTATAACTTTTCTTTCAACCATGCAGAAGAGACAATAACCCAATTTATCAAACAAACTCTGGACCATAAACTTAAAACTTTGTTCACCTCAAGTCTAACTTGGGGACCGGCGTGACTTGATTACGTGACGTTAAAATATGAAAATAGCGTGAAATACAGATTTATTCGTCGAGTTCTCTTCTCGAATATTTATAATACACAAACTTTTTCGGTATTTCCCAAAGAAATGAACTAGAAATACTTCGTAATTTTACTATTTTGATAGATAATTATCAGCAAAATAATGACGTTAATAATTACAATTCTGCATCTAGCAGGTAAATAATATGTACGCATTACGTACATAACATAACGAAGGAATTCACTTACTGTATTTTGTAATCAGGAAATATATTGTAAAATTACTTTTAAATAATAATTAATATCTTTTCATATGGAGTGTGGAGTTTTATAATTCTTGTTCACGAAAATATTCCTAAACGATGCTGTATACACAACTTACGTATTTACTATGTCATATTTGTTACATTTTGCTTCCAGATTGAAACAAAACATTTTTAGTTAAAAATCGAATTCAAAACTTTCCTTACAACTTATATTTACTAACATGAAAGTACAAAAAAAATCATTTCATACTACAAAAGTAACAAATAGACATTTCAAAACGGTACACACGAATCAATTCAATGTGAATCATTTTAAAATGCCTCAATAACTAAATCACTCAGTGAGCAATTGATCGTGTCTCTTTGTTAGAACAATTTGATTGAAACTAAGCTTTACAAGTCTAAAATATAATATATAAAAACACAAGTTAATATATAATAGGAGTCTAGTTAAAATAATATATATTTTTTGCTTCACTTTTTATCCCGCACATGGCAGAGTAGGCAGAGGGAACTGTAGGAACAACAGGAAACTAGTGTTAAGACACTCCGTTGTCCCTGCGTTCTCCGTCCCCGCTAAATAACATTTCATACTAAAATATTGTCCACTTTACCTGCAAGACGGCGTTGAGTTTCGCCACACAACAAATAATGTTACGAATTCCGGAGGAAATCAAAGAACGTAGTGTCTTAAAAATTTGAAACAAAGGTTTCACTGTCCATCTTCGCGTATGAAGAGTAAAATATTAAGCTGAAGACGATATTAAGAACTTTGGGATAAGAATATATTACTGATGCATCATTCGAAGCGGAGAGTGCTCCGATTGTTAAAAAATTGTTTATTTTTGTTTTAAAGTGACTTAATAAATTTCAAACCAATTCAAGCCCAATTTAGGAACAAAATAATGTAAGTTAGGTGTAAAATATCGTATCATATAAAGTGCTGATAGTAAACTACTCGATCGTAACAAGATCGTAAGCCAATTTGAGGTCCCGCGAGACAGCGCTTGTCAAAGTTTCATCGATAATGTAAACTTCATATGAAGTTGAAAGCGTAAGACTAATAAATTTATAAAACAGTGTTCAGTTACTGTTTAAGTAGCTAATATATTTAGCACCATAGTTTGTACATACTTGTATTGGCTTTCGAATTGGTTTAATGAAGTGATTCTCTTTAAATTTACATTCATATTTTAACATCAAACAAAGGTTATTTAGAGGTTAATTAAGACTGTGATACACCACTCGGTCTTCAATTATTTTTTAATTTAGTAATGCAATTGAGCCCGAATTAAGTTTCAATTTTTTTTATTCAGCATTTTCTACTAAGTGAATCGTATCTATGTAGTACATTTATTATTGATACATAATGTGGACTATTTCTACGATGTGTCCAAATTTTTAAATACATGCAGTATAACTCTCATATGGATATATTTACAGCATAGTATGTTTTGTCATCTTTTAAGTTAAATAATAGAACGAGCGATATATATACAAGTAAGTATTTCATTTAAGTAACATTTCATTATCACGGACGATGACAATATACAACACAAAGCAACTCGCGTACAAAAATAGCTCCCTTCAAAGCTATTTTATTTTAGTCAGCACATTCTAAGTCATACATGTTCAATCCGAACCAATTACTACCTACATTTGTATTTTAGTGACTAATTTAAATTCTAAAATAGGACCGTTAGTGAGCAGTATTCAATGATCGAACTCGATTAGTTGGAGTTAGCAAACCCCTCCTAACTATTCTTGAAACTGTTATTGCTTTCCGGTACTATTCAATTTGTCGAATATCTGTTTTAGGAGATTTTTATTATCACAGTATCATAAAAGTCGCTGCGTTAATAGTTTTCGTATGATTTTGATTATGAGGAATATTAAAAAAATATTTTTAAGTTGTATGAATAAATAGTTATAGAGAGATCAGAGAAGATAAGCATAAAAAGGTAAGTTTACTTTGGATTTTGCTATTTAACTTACCATTTCCCTATTTAACTTCACCCTATAAAGAAAATTAATTCAAACTTCCTTCCGTTAACAAATTTAATTATACGCTGTCGTGAAAGCCTTAATCTATCAAGCGCCTAGCGCCTCCCCAGCAGTGCATTTATCGCTTCCATTGATCTAATGCGGTTCTTTCTTAACACTGTAGCGAGATCATTTGCGAGCAACTCGTACTGAAAGGCAAAATTTACCTGAGTGAATTATGTTACTTAATTTATAAAATAGATTGGAAAGTTTTAGAATTCTTTGGATCTGAATTGATTTTCTTAGGTTGCATTAAAGTATTGTGTTCAAAAAGTAAAGTTATTAAAAGGAAAGTTTTGAAGTTTAAGGTGCAAGAAGTAAAATACGATGGCGTTCATTCAATGATCGACGATAAAATAATTTTATGTTAAAAAAAATGAAATATTATGTTCTGTTCTTAAAGTAAATTGTATATATATTTTATTTTTTCACTATTTTAATATAGATACAAAATGTATTTATTTATTTTTTTAAATATTAAAAGTTTTTACATAAAATGAGCACTTCATTATACTTTGAGAAGCGCCAGCCCACCATGTGCGTTGATTGACCGGAATTGACCAACGTCGTTAATCGACGCCTAGCTTCATCACTTGAGTGCTTGCTCAAGTGATTTACTATTGAGAGTTCTCAAGAATATTGTTTACCATTTTTTAGCCCTTGTCTTTAATGGGACTCCATATGGTTGTTTAAAATCTATTTTTTTTTCATTTACATATTAATTAATCATTAATTTATAAAATTATATTTACGCCCTGTGTAAGTTTAAGACTATAATAATTTGGGCCTTATCTTATCAAGACTTTTCATATATAGGAAATATACCAAAACAATAAATGTTTATATGCAAATACTTCTTCTAAGCAACTGATGCTTTTCAGTGATTTTTTATGTGGACTTGTGATTTTTTATGTGTGTATAAAGTCATTTTATGTGGACCTTAATTGACAAAAACAAATTGCATGCAATGGGTTAAAAGTAAACGTCATATACAGAATTTACTTCGTACTAAAATCATGAAATCAGTTTGAATGTGATCAACGCTCATATGAAGAGACCCAAATCATACATTCATAAACTTTACAAAATAATGACCAGCCAAACAATATTCTATAAAACTCTTTGGAGTTAATCATAAAAATCGTTATAGTCGTAATGATTTTTAATAGCATCATTAGACGTTAATGCTAATCAATTTCTCATAAGAATAGTTTATGGGATGTAAACTTTCTAAAGCGTAGGCAGAGGAACGAATATATATGTAACGTGATATCAGCGTTTACGACAATTTTATGTGTTTGTTTAAAAAGTAATAAGTATTTTTAATATTAGGTAATTTTCAATTTTTCTATTTGACACGATGTCGTTTAGATATTTCAATGGTTTCTTTTATATATTTAGTGTGATAATCAATACGAATGCATTGAGATTTTATCTGATTGTAGATACTTATTCACTTTTAATGATAGTTACGCCTTCGAATCCAATACTGACATGTTTATTAAAAGATAGCGTATTTTATTGTTATATGTATGAAATATTTATCTTATATGATAGACTTTTTTAAAGAAATTTAGGTTTTTTATAGAAAATAATATTGAGAACGTTTTATTACACAAAGTTAACTTTTCCGAGTGAATTATTTTTGACAATAAAAGATCTAATTTAAAACAAATTCAAATTAACCAAACTTATAAATAATTATAAAGAAATAAATATAAAGAATTTGTCATTACTGAAAAGGTTCACATTTATATTCCACACAGTGATTTCAATTAGTTTTCAAGTTTTGTAATTAATATTGAAAATTTTAGTTCGCCATGAAAGTTGAGTTTGTTTCGAATCGTAATTAATTTTATTAATATACACTAATGTAGTGTTTTGCTTTTATAATTTGTCTGTAAGGGATGGTTGCGGATTCAATTCTTACTACAAAAAAATTTCTTTTTAATTATAAAATTTTATTTAAGACCATGAAGCAATGTATGAGATACAAGAAGAAAAAAGAGAATGATGACACTGATGGTTTTTATTACCATTAAAAAAAGAAATGACGAAATAATTTTATATATACACACAAAAAAGATGTCTTAAAAGGAAGCACTGAGCCGAGATGCCAAACGTACGCATTCATATTAAACATAAACCGCGTCCCAACCAAAAATATGAAAATTTCACCCAAATATTGTATGAAATGATTTAATAAACACCGCAATTAAGTCAAAGGCAAAAAGTGTTCAGATTTTCAGAACGGTCGCAGAATTGTACCGCTAATTTGCTATTCAAATTTAAATTGAATGTCAGCACACGATCTACGGGCATCTGTTTAATGTTTAATAATTTGACCAATATCACTCCTCATATGATATAAATTTTAGATTACACTGAATAAAATATAGTGAAAGGATGATTGATTATAGAAATTCCTTTCCTGTATCTGGATAATGCCATTTTATTTTTTTTTTTTTTTTTTTTTTAGCTTCACGCTTTATCCCGCACATGGCAGGGTAGGCAGAGGGAACTGCAGGAACCATAAGAACCTAGTGTTAAGACACTCCGTTACTTTGTCCCTGCTTACTCCGTCCCCACATTCCGCCGTTTTCGAGGCATTGCGTGTTGAGTGGCGGAACTCAACACCGCGTTTTGCCTTAGTTACCAGAGCGAAGAAAATGGAAATAGAAAAATCCATCTTCTCCGACTGGGGATCGAACCCAGTAACCGTCGCGTTACAGGCACATGTTGCGCCTCTGCGCCACGACGGTCCTGCCATTTTATTAAATTATTATTTCTCGTTTCAAACATTAACATAGAGATCTATCTAGTGTTGAGATATTTCACTCTCTAGTTTTAATACATTTCATATGAAATATAAATTTTAAATCAAAATAATTAACTTTTTCGAGTGATAATGGAACCTAGAACCATCAAGTGCAGTCCACTACGCGACGATAGCAAATTTATCACTAAAAATAATTCTACCTTAAACAGTTTAAACGTGTTTTAAGCCTTAATGTAGTTTTTACGTAAGCATATAGCTCGTTTTTATCACATCTATATGTTATATACAAAAGGTCGAGGGTTCAAATTTTGTATTTAAATTAAAGATCAACTAGTAGTTGCATCAAGCGCAAGTAGCATTAACTGTACGATTATATGAATATACTATTAATATAATATTCATACTAAAGGTCCTTTGCTAACATGACCCTACTCTACCCTCTTTACAGATTCAAATATTGATAGCTTTTGACAAATTACAACGCTCTTTCCATATATAAATTCTAAAAATATAATTACGTTTAATATAACTTCGTATTTAATGTTTATTTTACTTGAAAAAGCTAGTCCATATAAAAACTAAAAATAGTCTCATAATTGAAAGCTTTAGATAGGTACATACGAGTATTTTTCATGGCATATCGATATCTTGATCCTCCCCCGTACTCAGCTGTATGATGGACAGTAATGTAAACCAATGAAATTTGACCCTCGGCTTTTACGAGGGCGTTTAGTACTGATATATATTTTAGTATCGATATGAATTTTTATATATTTCGTTTGTATTAAGTGACAAGTTATATTAAAGAAAGGAAGATTGATTATATTTAATTTAATATTTACTGTTATACACATACACGAACGTGTATATATATATATATATATATATATATATATATATATATATATATATATATATATATATATATATATATATATATATATATATATATATATATATATATATATATATATATATATATATATATATATATATATATATATATATATATATATATATATATATATATATATATATATATATATAAATAGCTCTTTTTTTACAAAAAAAACAAATGAGGTGTCGCGGACTGACGACAGCGCCAATAAAGTCACTTCGTCGATTTGCATAAAACAGATCGACGAGTCCATCGATAGCTTTTAATATAGATTAATTACAATAAAGTTCCAATAAACGTAAATACCTAATAACTTAAGAATTTAATATGCTTGGACCCCCCGTGAGTTCTATTTCGTATCATATAGTGTATAAATATGTATAAATATTCTTATTTAAGCTTCGTAAAATAGCTTGGGAAACGAATAATCAATTTATTATTTATAATTCATAGATCATCTCTACATAATTGGTTCGTATGTGTCTGGAAACGTTTTACCACATCGGACTTTAACCAGAGTTCGAATCTGTGACTTTTTTCATTAAGTGTATTAGAATTCTATAGTAAAAATATCTGAATTAATGAACAAACTTAGCAATACCTCATCAATCATTAAGCGTGATAAAAAATCTTACAAACTTGATCGCTTTATTATCACTATTACTTTTAAATAACAATAATAATCGTTAAAAATTACCGTTTTTCCTTTAAATTCAGAACTTCTTTAACAGCATGTTTTCTTTGCTTTCTAGTAACAACTAAGCTGGTGGCTCAAAAGCGAATACTAAATTTAAGTGATTCAACTTATATAATTATAATTCTGTGACGACTGTTCTTTATTATTGCTTCACAATTTATAGTCAGCATTAAACATGCAGATGAGACCATATATTATGTTATACCAACAAATAAGAATCGTTAATGGGCCAGTATTTAAATTACGTTTTATTATTCCTAATAGGCGCTTTCTCGGATTTGTCTATTTTTTCTATAGAAATTTTATTTTATTTGCTTATTACTGATATTGTTATTTATTTATTATAAGTATATATTCACTATATATATAAAAAGGTACACAAGATGTCGTCAGAACTCCGTTAGGATTTACTTTTACTGAACACTATGGTTGTGTTTGCAATTTTCACAGAACTGAAAATTGAAAGCCGATACAATATATACTTTTACTACATTTACCGCTCATGCTTATATGTAGAATATGGAGAGCTTACTCTAGACATAAGAATGAGCGATTAAGAAAACTAAGTAAAAATCATATTAATTAAAAGTGCTATATAACATTACTTTGTAGTAATACTACTTACAAGATAACATAAGACTATATATATATATATATATATATATATATATATATATATATATATATATATATATATATATATATATATATATATATATATATATATATATATATATATATATATATATATATATATATATATATATATATATATATATATATATATATATATATATATATATATATATATATATATATATATATATATATATATATATATATATATATATATATATATATATATATATATATATATATATATATATATATATATATATATATATATATATATATATATATATATATATATATATGTGTTACGTAATATTTTCTTAAGAAATCTTATTTATTATTTTTACAATTTGCAATTTATCATAGATAATTATAGACTTACAACTTAAAAAGAATAAAAAAAACATGTGCCTGTACAAATACACCAACACATATATTTAATGGGCCTACGTAAATGTCTAATAATTTTCTTCATATTTTAACCAAATATTTAAGAATGTAGAGGTTCATTTCTAATTAACATATAATTTCAATGCAAACGCATTACACAAGCTATCAGGAGATGAAGAAAAATATGTGTCTTGATGTCAACTGTAAATAGTAACTTAAGCCACACACAAAGCTAGTAGGTGCATATTTATGGCAATTAATAATCTACGTTTTTTTTAATTAAGGGAGCATTCCATATAAAATATATAATTAAAGATATCCCTATAAAAGACCATCTTTAAAATACTATCGTTTAAAAGACAAGTACTTCATAATAACAATTGAATGCAAGTAGCATTCAATTCATAGTAGTCGTTGAATATTGAGCGTCGCGAATGCCTTAAAAACCGCTGCCGGTCGCCCATCTAGCAATAAATCACATTCGACATTTTCATATGGCGGTAGATTATATCCGCTATGTTATATCTTTATCTATAGTATTTTTTGTATACATATGGTTTGATTATTAAAAAAATATCAATTGAAACATATTTTTCAGCCTAACAACAGTGTGTGCAAAGAGAATCTAATGTTTTTCAAATTCTGGTCAGAGTTGAGAAAGTAGTAAGTAAGTGTTGAGAAATGTAACTTAACACCGCGTTTTGTTTGGTCAGACCGAAGAAATCATAATTATTGATTGGACTATGCGGTGATCGCACAAAACTATTGCATTTGCAGACACAGTTCCACTGCGCCATAAATAGAAAATTCTGCCTGGTTTCTGGGTTCGATTCCCAGTCGGGGAAGATATATGTTTCTATTTCCATTTTCATCACTCTAGAAACTAATCAATGCGCGGCGTTCAGTTCCACCACTCAACACGCAATGCTTCGAAAAAGGCGGAAAGCGGGGACGGAGAAAGCAGGACTAAGCAACGGAGTGTCTTAACACTAGGTTTCCACAGTCCCTGCAGTTCCCTCTGCCTACCCTGCAATATTGCGGGATAAAGCGTGAAGCTAAAAAAAAACTTCAATGTGTAGCAAAATTTTACAAAGTAATTCATGCCCTGAACGTGAAGTTTAAAGTTCTCAATAATTCTTCAAATTACGATAGAATATTTTTGTTTATAAAAATATGTTATAGTAAAACGCAGCAAATATAATAATCTTATTCATACAGGTTTGATTATAATAAAGATTTATATGATAGCAAGCCAGCAATCGATGTAACGGCCAACTAAACTAGTACATTACAAAAAATATAATACATGTATCAAGTCCATAACTAGTACCAAGCAAAAAATACGAGTTTTATACCTCCTTGAAGAGCTACAACCGACTTCAAGATACCAATATAGATATTTACGCACTAAAACCTACACTGTAGAGGAAGTGGGGGTAAAATATAGTATTTGACACATCGTATATCACTGCAGCCATATTGGCTTACAAATGGACGTATTGTCGTCGTGTTTGTTGCGGATGGTCTAAAATGGAACCAAATTTCACACCTGTACCCACCCTACACACTTCTATAGAGATAGAGTATATTGGTCTATTACTTATCTTGCGGGCCCATTTTGTACTGTTGACTCGAGAAATGGTTACCTCGTATCGAGAATGGATGTATAAAGCTATTTTATTGCCTATTTCAAAAGAAATATCTGGCCATTTATTTTTACTTCGTCGCGTATGATTTTTATAAATCACTATATTTCTTCAGAAAGATAATAATGATATTAGGGAATTGTATACGATATGCGTATTTGTATGTTTTTATATGTTGCTATATAACTAAATTTTAGTGATCGTTCACTATAAAATATATTATGAGAAGAAGAAGAACAGGATTTGTGTGAATGAAATAACAAATGTTAGTAACCAATAAGTATATATAAAATAATGCAACCTACATTTCAATGAACCTAGAATAAACACACATAAACGTATACATTATGAATGACAAAAGAAAACTATAAATTAAAAAAAAATAAAAAAATCACCAAAGAAAGAATAATCCTATCAATATGAACATATTATTTCACTACATTAGCAATAAGACGGAGCAGACGATCAAATAAAACAATTCAATAAATTCTAGTAAGTATTCGCCTAATAAAAGCATTAGTCCGCTTTGACAAACGTGGAAATGGTGTAATTTGGTCTCCCATTTAGGTTTTCTGGAAGGGAACGATATGGCATCCACAGTTCACTTTACATTGGTCGCTTCCTTCGTTTTTCTACATAATACGATACCGGGTTGATATATGGGAAAGAATTTTATTTAATATCGGATTATTGATTTATGAGTCGAGTACGCGTGCCCCACATAGCCCGCGCCTCCCCTTAAATTGTGTTTAGTGACGTGTCGCCATGAATGCCGACATAATTTACGTGTATTGTTGTTTAGGTATCGCGCTTTATTGCCTGGAATTCGAAATATGGTTGACTTAGAAATGGACGCGATATTAAAAGAAATATTGAAAGCGTAACAACTATAACACTATTGTTAATTTATATACTTTTGTTATTCTATTGTAAATTATTTGTACACAATACGTGTGTGTGAATAAAGTTCTACGTCCAACATTTCATTTATAAAATACATATATAGTCTAGTACAAAAGACTAAATTATATTATACACGTAACAGTTAACAAACATGTAATAGTTATATTTCTTTCTGAACTACCTCTTTTTAATATTAAGTGTTTCCTTTTGCCCTAAAGGTTATCTGGAAGAGAGGGTCGGAGGAGACAATCATTTATATGTGTGATTTCATATATAAACTAAGAAATAAATAAATGAATTATTTACACATATTTTAGGGAAATGTAGATTTAGATGATATTGTTAGACATCACAATGTACATACGTCCACGTCCTATTAGATGAGTCATCAGATTGCAAGTGCGTCATCGATGATTGAGTAGTCGTCACTCTGCTCTCACCTTCTACTATAATAGCGTCCAGATTTCACCCAGTGGTCTATACCCATAATGTCACCTCTATATTATTACTTATAAGTGATCACAGAGTTTATATAAATACTGTAGGTACAAAAAAGGACGATTTATTGTCTTATAACTACGGTCTCTTATTTACGATGTGCCTAAACAAATACTACCAAAGATAAAAATCTAAAAGTAAAACACACTGCTAAATATCAAAGAAAAATATAAGAACACTCTTGAAACTTTTAATTTTTTAGCAACAATATTCTTGACCTATAAAACTTATAGATACTTCTAAGATAACAGCAGCTCGGTTATCATCAAAACAAAACGTTACGACTAAAGCGCACCACATTATATCCAAGTACCGAAGTTTTCATAATAATTACTGCATTAATACATAATTAAGAAACCTTGAGAGGGCACTCACCAAATATTTACAATGTTTTACTTTACAGAGGCAGTTGGATTTTACTTTATCGATATGGGACAAGTAATTTAGAAGAAGAAAGGACCATATGATATACTACATGCTCACTACTTTACCTCAAATAAGAAAGAAGTAGAGAAGTATATTTTAAATAACACACAGTATATTCACGCATTTACCCGCACATGGCAAGGTAGGCAGAGATCAGAGGGAACTGCAGGAACCGTGGAACCTAGTGTTAAGACACTCCGTTGCTTTAGTTCCTGCTTTCTCCGTCGCCGCTTTCAAAATAAATATTGTATATCTTGATAGGTAGATGATATTCAATTTTATTTCTTCATTATCACAGGAATTTATACTATATTTTAAACCAAATAACTTTAGAATCAAAATGACAAAATACGAAGCATAATCACTTAAGCTATATAAGTAGCAAAAGCTCTTCGACAATATCCTAAAAGCGTGGAGTCTCAATTAATTAATATGGAAGGAATTATGCATCGTTACGTTACCTTTACTTTTCCAGCGATAACTTTTATTATATATATTTTTTTATTCCAATCAAAGCATTTGCATATGTCAAATTAGTTTATTATCCAATTGCCACAAAACAAAATATACAAGTTTCATACCCGCTAGTGATATCACTAATAAGATTCAATCCAATAAATCATTATATTTAAAAGGACAAAATATTTTCCTAACCGCTTTAATATAGCAAAACCAGATCAAACATAATTTCCCAGATGCGGTAAAATATCTCTTTATATGCTAATTTTGAGTCAAAGTCAAGTCGAAAAAATATATGTTTTATAGCCTCGGGAGACAAAATCTTAATTTAACCCGTTCTACCTTGATTTACTTACTTTTTATAGCAGAGTCTTCAAAGAACTGCCATTATTCAGAGTTCTTGCTCAAATTAATTACTTTGGATGTCTTTTTTTAGGATTCCGCGGTAAAAACTGTGAAGTAAATCTTATTACAATGATTTTCTTGAATTACTTGTAATTCTAGAAAAAAAAACTATATAAATTGCCATTGTGGCCAACATGTATGTTTTCTATGCTTTATATATTGATTTTTTTTATTTCTTTTAATTATTCTTATGTTTATTTAACCTTATATTGCATTTTATTTATCTTCTCGCTTTACTGCTTTTACCTACTTTGACAAGTTGGCTGGAAGAAATATCTTATAGAGACCGTTGCTAATGATAATCCTGTATTTCTTTATTTCATACATTTTCTTAAAGCAATAAAGAGTATTACTAACATTACTAACATTGTTTGAGATTCATTATAATATAAAAATCACGTTATTGAATACATAATACGGTATATTTAACAGATAAGTGTAACAAAAAAGCAGAAATGAAAAATGAAAAAAATATTAACCTTCAATAATGTACAGAATTCATTTAAAAATAATATAAGTCACACTTTGCATATTTTTTGTTGGAAACTTTGTAAAATAAATAAACGAGTTGTATTTACTAAATTTATTGATATAAGTTGTTTGTTTTGAACTATTATTTACTTAATAGCGAATGACTTATGACTCTTACATAATCAAGTTTTAAGAAAGACATAGTTAATAAAAATTAATTACAAAGATGGTGTTAAACAGAGAACAATAGCTAAAGTGGCACTATTTAAAAATTAATTTGTCTTTTAACGTGTAATTTTTATGTTTTTAAGTTATATTTTCTATCCTTGGTTTGGATTAACACTTTAAAAATCATAAAAGTAATTAACAAGCAACTGGTTTGTATGTATATAATTTATAGTAGTAGTATGTAATTGATCTACGGTAAAACACAGCACGGCGTTTGGTACATAGAGAGTTAAGGTAAGGAATAGAGAAAAATTACTTAACTATAACAATAAAAAAATAAACAACCGATTTGCCGGGCAGCCACGTCGCTCTCTGAGCCGGTCTTCTAGAGAGCGAACGCGGATGTCAAGGTGTAGGTGTGTTATTGTCCTCTCGACTGGTGAGTGCAGTGGTAGAGTACGAGGCGATCAAATCTAGACTGCTTTGGGTTCGCTTCAAGCTGGGGAGTACAAGAATATTCTTAGTGGCATATGTACCGGTATCCTCAGCTTCATCGAGCGAGCTTGAGGGGTTTCGAGAGAGTGTCAGGGTTGTTCTAGGCAGTGTAAGAGGAAATGCAAAATTAATATTATGTAGAGATTTGAATGAATGGGTCGGGACCGCGCGAAGTGGTTACGAAGGTGTGTTAGGTCAATGTGGTGACAGAAGAGTGAATGAGGCTGGAAAGCTTATTTTGGAACTTTGCAAGGAAAGTAATTTGTTTGTGGTAAACACGATGTTTGACCACAAACAAATTCACATGTATACGTGGAAGCGCATGGGAGAGAAAAGTATGATTGATTTATTCCTAGTGGATCAGCGAATTCGAAACAAGTGTTGGACACACGTGTATTTAGGGGTACCGACTTGGGAACAGACCACTATCTAGTAATTGCTAGAATTAGGGGTGTGTTCGTAGGATGGCATAACCACACGAGGTGTGAATACTTGGAATCGAATGATCGCATAAGAAGCTGGAAGCTTCAAGATCCACCGATCAGAGCGGAATATATAGAAAGGGTTTCCAAAAAGCTAGAAAATTGTGAAATAGGAAATGAACGTGTTGAAGTATGCTGGCAGAACCTTAGGAACTGAACCTTAGGAATGATGGAAGCTGAGACAGAGGTATGTGGAACAAAGAAAAGAGGCTTTAGCAAAAAGCGTGCCCAATGATGGGATGATAAAGTGAAAGATGCTGTAGAAAGAAGGAAGAAAACATGGCAGGATTACACACCCTTGAGTAAGAATAAAAGTATGAGTGAGATTAAAAAGAAAGAATGTAAGCTGCAAAAGCACCAAACGAAAGCACTGATAAAGATGAAGCGTGAAATAACTTAGAGTAAATAGATGAAAGGTTGACGAACGACTTCCGGGAAAATATTAAGCTTTTCTGGCGAGAAGTTAGTGATTCACGGAGTTGTTCGTCAACCTTTACGATGAAAGGGGTGCTTTCGAAGGACGGTGAGATATTTACAAACAGATCACACGTTTTACAGCAATAGGCGGATTTCTACAAGGGGATATATGAATGTGATGACGCTTCTGTCACTAGCAGCAGATGGAGTTACTGCCGAGATGATCAAATATGGTGGTCCCCGTATCTTGAACTTGTTCTGGTCTCTGTGTAATTTATGATGGAAATCGGGGGAGGTCCCAGATGATTAGCAAAATGCAGTCATCAGTAACAGAATGATGGTGTCTTAGCTGCATTGTTGAGAAAGCAGAACGTCAGCGTCGCTGCACGTTTGGCCGTAGGCAATGCAGTTCTGGTTCCGACGCTGTTATATGGCAGTGAAATGTGGGTATTACAAAAGAAGAATGAAAGAAAGATGAATGCTGTGGAGATGTGATCTCTTTGAAGGATATGCGGAGTCAGCTTAGCTGACCGAATCCGCAACGAAGAGGTACACATGATAGTAGGTACCAGCGAGGATGTCACAGTAAGAATGAAGAGTAGAAGGAGTAACGAAAGAATGGTTAAAAAGATATACGATGCAAAAGTGATTAGTAAGAGAGGTAAGGTGAGACCTCGGTTGACTTTCGAAAACACAGTATCGAAGACACTGGACGAAAGTCACGTAAAAAGCATGAAGACTCCCCGGAGAGCATGTATGAAAAGGTTAATGACAGTGGACAAGGCGAAAGAGATATGCAGGGCCCGCAGCGTTTGTTTTCCAACGTTTTCCAACATTTGAAACTTTACTTATTGAGTGGTGGATCTCAACGCCAAGAATTATATTATAACCAACACCTTTACAATTGTTTGTGGTAATTCATTTCCCCTAAATGGGAAACGGAACCATAACCGTCGCCACTATAGCCACTTCATCAAACGCTACTTTAAAATATCCTATGTTATTATCATTTTTACATTAACAAACCATTACATTGCAATGAATGATATACAAATAATTTGTACAGCTATAACATAAATATCCAAATATTATTATAACCAATTTGTATTTGACAAGCTTGGTTGCTGATTATTTCGAATTCAATTTAATATTTCCCGCGGGATACATGATTCTATAATAGCAAATAATATTGTAATTAAATAACCATATATTTTGGTAATTATAAAACTAGTGCTTAGTCCACGTGATCATATTTATATTATTTCATTTAAAACTAATTTTCATCAAGAAATCGTACTATACATGTATAGAATTTCAGTTTTAACTCTAAATACATATACAATGGAAGTGAAACTAACACCAGTAGCTCTAAAGGGCCAGACTCGAACCTGGTATAATTATCAAGTGGTAATCCACGCTTTCACAGAATACCGTCGTGAAACAGCAGCATATTAATGCTGCTGTGTTTCGCCAATTGAGTGAGGGTTCCGGAAGCCCACAAAGGGGGGTCCTAGGCATCTAACGCATACACATCTTCTCGGGTTGTGGATGTCTATGGGCGAGGGCATCAAGTTAACATTAGGCGACTCTTCTGCTCGTTTGCCACCTCATAATACATATATATAAAAAAATAGTAGTATCATATAATATGATACTGCGTAACCAGATGCTTTAATTTCCATTTAAGATATAATCTATAGTATAAATAAGAGA
Source organism: Dione vanillae (assembly GCA_037178615.1). NCBI lineage: Eukaryota > Metazoa > Arthropoda > Insecta > Lepidoptera > Nymphalidae > Dione > Dione vanillae. The sequence goes on from JAZFAU010000262.1 coordinate 1,269,142, forward strand.
TTATTTTGAAGAAAAATTAACAAAACACAAGTAGTACACGCATAATAACAACTTGTACCGAACTTATCTTCACTACCGAATCAATTTCAGATGTAGACTTAATAAAAAAGTCTCTATCCTAAATGTCACATTCTTAATATCTTTTCAATATCCCTTATAGAATGTTAACGCAAAATTAAACTTTATTACAAGGACTTAAGATACATAGCGCATCTTACAAAATATTGATAAACGAATGTAGACTCTAGGCATAAATAATAGAGTCTAAAATACTATATCTATATTTCAAGGGCAAATTGCAGGTGTTTGAAACCAAGGGTATGTTAATCAGGTGATAAATATAGGTGATACTTTCTTTGAAATAGGGTACAGATTTACGATTTTGGGACTCTGGTTTTGAGATAAACGGAAAAATGGTTATTCTGGTTTTTATCTTTGTAATGAGGTACATAGCTTTAAAACATTATTTAAGCTGTGTCTTTATAGCTTTATTATCGAAATATACGAGGACTATTATCAATGTCTTTATTCTTTAGGGATTAAGTATAACAAAATATTTTATAACTGTAGAAATATTTAGAGTTATAAGCATTTTTTATTTTTCCACATTGTTCAGACTATGATGAAGAATTGAATAGGAGGTTATGGACTTTACACAAAATTATTAATTTTTAAAAACGTTATTTGCAATAATACAAAATATTAAAAAGATAGTAACGTTATTTATATTTTTATTAATATCATAACGAAAACTGTAGCCAAAATAAATATTGACTAAACTTGGAAAACCCTAAATGGAATTGAAATCAAAATTACAATAATTGTGTTCATTTTAACACACACTAAATACGTCACGACTGGCAAGGCGTCAGTTTCTAAACAGCGCATTTGGTTATGAATGAGCATCTCGTGATTTTATCAAGCAGGTACCAACATTTTCATGTATTTGCATAGCTTTTAACGTGTAGCGCAGATGTGCTTTTCAGTACGTGTTTGTATACAAATTGTGTTGTGTATCTTTCGCTTTTCACCTAAATACAAAACATCGCCGTGCTTTTTTCTTACATGACGGGTGTCTGGAATTTCCAGGTATACAATAATCTAGGTATTACCTAGATAATCCGCAGCATGTCATTGGATATAATGAAAAGCAATTATGGAAAAACAGGTTAATAAATATTATACAGAGAAAGGTTACAATAAATTACAATACTTATAGCTATTTACGTAGACATTAAATAAACAAATGTCTATTTATATTTTTTCTTTATGTCAATCATTGTATGTATGTTAAATAAAATTGAGTTCAAATCTTTCATTCTACATATAGCAAAGTCGGAAGATCTTTGTTTTCCGCGAGATATTGTGAAACACATAGAAATATACATTTTTTCCGTTTGGTCTCTTTGATTTAACTCCTTACATTTGGAGCTGTCTAGTATGGCATTATGAACCCATAAGGCTTATGAATGTGCCGCTATATTCCAAATTTAGTGTAATTGAAAACATATATTACTATAGTCATTTTTTGAGATTTTCAAATTTCTTTATATAAACATTATTAAATTCGTAGTCGCCAACATTCAATATATGGTTCGCTTATCATAAAATACTTAAACCAAAAAATGTATGGAGTATAAAAAAAACTTTTACCAATTTATTGAAACAAAACGCCACTCGTACACACACACAAACACAAACACATACATTTATTGAAGGTATATATTTCCATCTTCCATTCCAATTACCGTAATGTTTTGTTCTGCGCCAACGGGTATATCAATAACATGCGTTGTTCCCGAATTTGTGTTCGCTACTTTGGTACGAAGTGATTATCCGTGCTATACGTTTTTTTGGGAAGCAACAGCTTTTGTATAATATTATATTATATTATAACGAGATAATGTAAACACGTAATTGCGTGTAATGTTGTGGTTTGTAACGAAATTTGGAATGTGAATTTAATGAGAATTATTTTTACTCTAATCGCTTTAATTTTGGCTGCAGTATATGAGAATATGTGTCAAGGCATATAGAGCTTGTGTTAAGACACTTCGATAAAAAGAAAAAGATAAATAAGGCGGGAAATTAAAATAATTCATTACCAGAGTACGGATGGAACTCATGACGAAAGGCTTTATCAACAGAGACAGGACTTTGTTAAAATAACTTTACATAGTATATTCACACAGGCTCAAATTTTACATATACTATTACATATTAGTTCTACGTAATATGTTTTATATATTATACAAAAACAATATAATTGAATGTTTTATTACTATTAAATTATTAAGAATATATTTTTTAATTACCACTTATATAAAAATAAGTCGTACTAATAATTTAAGTGCAACGAAAATTGAACCAGAACTCAAAAATAATTTTAAAATAAACATAATACTTGAATATAATGTATTTTAACATAAAATATAATCTAACATCCGATAGCTAGCTTAAAACTACGACCAAGCACATTAAAACATTTATACTACTATTCCAAAATACTAAAACCAAGTATAAGTACAAGAGAATACAAAGATACGTAAATTAGAATAATTCTTTAAAAGAACTATTCGTACGTCGCCGACTATTTTAAGTGTTGAGACAATCAATTATAAGCTTTAAATAAAGGCCTTAAAACTTAAAATGCTCTTACAGAATAAAAACATAAAGAAAATTTACAACTACCCTCATAAGTGAAATGTCTTAACTGCATGAAGTATGGGGTCAATCTTTATTCATACGGGTTTCGGACCGGACGTACGTACATTTTCAGCTGAATTATTTGTCTAAATAATATTTATGGGCTGCACTATTCAAATAACAGTATTATCTATGAAGCAAATCATATGTTTCACAGAAATGGTAGTTATAAAGTAAAAATCCTTTTGTAGAATAGCATTACCGATACAGAGAAGTTAAGAGAGTTGATTTGATAAGAGCGGTCAAATAAGATAAGATAAGACGGATCACAGTTATTATTTACAATAAGATATTAAATTTTTAGCAAGTACTATAACAACAATAAATTCCATTATTTATTTAAGTAACAAAACGTTTAATTTCGCAAAAAAATTAAATAATACCTAAAAATAATATTTAAACATATTCTTTAATGCAAACATAATAAAATCACCTGAGTCACAAAGAACACAATTCGTTTATACCACAAGTATAACTAACTTTACTGTAAAGAAAAAATAAAAAGAACGACACATACATAAACTTAACCTATATTTAGACGCCATACAAAATTACAAGGTAAGGTGTACTTTGAATGAACATTTTTCGTAGAACCTTTGAGCCCAACAAAGCGACAACAAAGAGTTCTATGCTTTGTGTACGGAACTGTTATCTATAAGTTTATTCATATAAAATATACAAATTTAGATAAATTTTTCTTGTAAAATGTCGCTATCACATACGCAGTTCGAATACGGAAAAGTTAATACTCCCAAATAGTATCGTTTCTTAGGGTAGTTGTGGTACAGCAGAGCTATAACCGCGACCATGAGTTCGATTTCTCAATAAGAAGTACGTAGTAGTTCTCAACAAGAAGATATAGAAGAAAGAAAAAAAAATATAATAATTTTTACATATATTCATAACTTAAATAGACGGAAAGTGGAGAGCAAAATGTGTTACATGGGTTACCTCTGACAACCCCGGAAAAGCCACAACTGTGTGAAGATAAAACAAATGAAAAACAACAAATATACGTCAGTTTGCTTTTAACAGTAACGGCTATTTCACTTTTTTATCTTTTTAAATACGTTGGACAGATTTGGTCATAAAAGTAAAAAAAAATTGACTACTGACACCATATGAAAATATTAGCTCATGTTTCAAATCTATATTTTGTTAGTACAGTTTTTTTCAGAGTTTTTTCGCCGTACAACTATTTCAATAATGTTAAAAGTGTAAAAAGTTTATTTTTACCTTAAAAATAAGTAGAAATCATCCATAAATTATTCCTATACCTACTCTTTAACTTTTGGGATATTTTAAGAATCAATCTAATAGCTTGAATTATTTTTTTCCACTTTAGAATTACAGAAATATAAAAATCACAGTAATTTTGCTTATATAAAACCTTTGTTAATATTTCACAAATGTCAACCAAACCTCAAACAACTAATTGAACAAATCAAAATCTATTGCTCGGCCATCATCCAAAAAAGGCATTCCATACAAAAATACAGTCAATAAATCATCAGTACTGTATAACATACGTTGTGAGATGACGCAACGCAAAAGTGAAAGGAGATCGACCTATGACCTCAGCCTTTGGTTAAAATAACTCAACGAAGTATTGAATTCTTATACGATGGGCGTGTACGAATCGTCTGATTTGTACTATTTGGTAATATTATATTTGTATATACATAATTTTCTGTTATCGAAGACATTGTGGTTTAGCGGAGACAATGTTAGACTGAAAAGGTGATAGTGACTACGGTGAAACTCTTCGTAATGAATTATCCCTATTTCTCCGCTTAAGCAAGCAATAGCTTCTCTTCTTCACTTTAGTTATGGCGTTTTGAGCATGCCTGTTGAGCACAGTTCAACATATCAAATTGCAAGGTAACAACAGGTAACAAAGGTAACAAGGTAACACAGAGTTCGTATCTACAAATTTACCAATTAACATACAGCCATCTCCCATAAACAAATTATGAAATATCTCCAATCAAGGCGAAAACTTAAGAATAATATTTTGTTGTTTAGTTGCTAATACTAATGCTAATTAGGTTATTTTTGTATACCACACAATGTACGGGATAAATAATGAAGCTAAAAAAACTTTCAAAGGAATTTGGGAGAGATATGTAGTAGGAGACGACGTCCTTATAAAAAAGCAAATTTCATTTAATTTAAAATAACAAAAAAATACAAGATTCTCATGATAAATTGCAAAATTTTAAGTTCGTAAGGTCAATATCGCAATTGTACGTCACGCTCACGGATCGAATTAAAAGAAAACCTTTGTTCTCGAATGAAGTAGGGCAAAATTAAGGGCACTTGATGTTTATCAACGAATTAAAAATTTTAAATATTGTAAGATGCTCTCAAGTATATCAAATGTTGCTGAATCATTTTATAAGATTTTTTTAATATATCGCTTTAACTACCCAGAAACAATAATAATGTATTCAAAGTACAAAAATGGCTTTCAAAATACGGTAGGTATTAAATAACCTATTTTCGAAAAGCCAAAACGGAAAGCTTAACAGATTATCTAATATCGACAACGCCTATCAATATAGAGTCAAAAGGGGACAAAGCTATGGATAGTTGAGGTATTTCAATTTAATAACCGAAGCTGTCGGAATATGAACCTGGGACAAAGTCATTGCTTTGCGATCGGATGCACGTACATCATTTTAAACAAACCTGGCACCTACTAAACGTAGATGTGGTAATTTAGAAAAAAATACCTTATTTATCAGTGATGGAGACAGCGGGGACTAAGCAACGGAGTGTATTAACACGGTTCCCACGGTTTCTGCAGTTCCCTCTACCCTGCCATGTGCGAGATAAAAAAGCGTGAAGGTTACACCTTCACAAAAAAAGAAAAAACCTATTTTCTAAGTACAATTTAAAATATCCATTTATATACATCGAATATTAATATAATCAATAATAAACAAGGCAAGTATACAAAGGTAACATTTTTATTAAAGCTAAAATCAAAATATCCCATATTTACTCACATTTTGCAGAACATCCAAATAAATAATAAATACACAAATAAACATCGAGATTCCAGAGAATATGATAAATAAATATGAAACACTAGTATCAGAGATACTAGTGTTTCATATTTATTAAGTAAATACATAAAAAATATCAAGAATTTTGCCAGTAAGCTCCTAACATGCCACATCCAAATTTCTAAATAACGAGACTTTCTAAAGGGGATGAAAAACCTTTGTGATGGTATTATTCATTATCATGCGATGTCATACTCTCATAATCATGAATTTCACTTTGATATTTTCCAAGATTTTATTTTTTATTTATTTACATAGACTCTTATGCATATACATAGAAATATTTTTTGTTTTTAGCTTCACGCTTTATCCCGCACATGGCAGGGTAGGCAGAGGGAACTGCAGGGACCGTGGGAACCTAGTGTTAAGACACTCCGTTGCTTAGGCCCCACTTTCCGCCTTTTTCGAGGCATTGCGTGTTGAGTGGCGGAACTCAACGCCGCGCTTTGCCTAATTTGCCATAGCGAAGAAAATGGAAATAGAAAAATCCATCTTCCCCGACTGGGGATCGAACCCAGAAACCGTCGCTTTACAGGCAGACGTTGCGCCTCTGCGCCACGACGCAAAATTTATTGACAAAAAAATATAAATAAGTAATATTTTATAAAATAAAAATACATTTTTAGAAAAAATCAAAGTTTAATCTTTATTAAATTGATAAAGTACTCAACTTTAATATGTGTTATAAAAATATCTAATAAAGTCACTTTTTTTTTTTATTTTATTATATTATTATAGATCAATTTATATTTTTATTAAATAATTTACAAATTACTATTCATAAATTGTAATTAAAAGTATTTATATACAAATGTCATATACACCAGAACCCACTACACTACTAGTAAATATACTTCATCACTACTACTACTACTACTAAATATACTTCATCACTGCTAGTAAATATACTTCATCACTATATAACTTTACTGGTATTATATTTTGAACTGTAATAGCAATAAATAAGCTATAATGGGGCCGAGTGGAACGTTCGCGTTCGATGTCAACTGTATTTCCATTTTCAAATTAAGCGGCGAGTTTAATCACTCATCATGCCGTTCAGAGCGGAGTGTCTTAACATTATTTTTTTTGTCAATAAATTTTGCATATACATACATTGAACACACAGCATTATTCAATTCTACATACAATTTGCTATATCAATATATCAGCTTTTGAAACTAAAACCCAGTAATATATTATATGTATTATACATATAATAGAAATTGAAACTCAGTTGGAAACTTTAGCTTGCTCCACATCGATATCCATCCCGAGGTATAATTGCCTAATTGTATATGGCTTTGATTGATTACCATTATTAGTTGATTCTGTACTAACTTATTAAAGATATGTGTAAAGAGGATCGTATTCAAACTTCTTTAAGAACAGGGTTTGTGGGTAAATGATTTATTGTTTTGGAAATATAACTAATGTTACCTCGTATATTAACAACACAGCATGTTTTAAATATATAATGAAATAAATAATTTAATCCACATACAAAAAATATAAAACGCGACAGGTTTGAACCATGATGAAAATATTGAGTTTTCTTTGTTTTGGGAAACCGAAAAGCGGCGTTGAGTTTCTTTAGGTACTCAATGCGCAATGTTTCAAATTAAATCGGAAAGCGGAGAACAGAGTGTTTTGAGATTAAGTTCGACGCCAGACGAGACGAGTGACCATTATAGACCTTAACACTAATCAATATTAATACTAAGTAAGGACAGTAAAAAAAGACCTGAAGTAAAACATACACACATAATATGGGTGCATGTTTACTACTATACTTAATAAAACAATAAAAATATAATATTAACAAAAAAAATTTAATGGGTACAAAAAAACAAATTACTTACATAAAACACGATTCAAACCTACACCTTAAGCTTAACAAATGGCCGGACCGTCGTGGCGCAGAGACGCAACGTCTGCCTGTAACGCAACTAACGCGACGGTTTCTGGGTTCGATCCCCAGTCGGGGAAGATGGATTTTTCTATTTCCATTTTCTTCGCTCTGGCAACTAAGGCAAAGCGCGGCGTTGAGTTCCGCCACTCAACACGCAATGCCTCGAAAACGGCGGAAAGCGGGGACGGAGTAAGCAGGGACTAAGTAACGGAGTGTCTTAACACTAGGTTCATATGGTTCCTGCAGTTCCCTCTACCTACCCTGCCATGTGCGGGATAAAGCGTGAAGCTACAAATGGCACATACAACATACATTGCTTAATTATAAGAAAGTAAAATTAACCAAGCCAAGGATGTTTGTAATCGATTATGTATCTACAACAGACAAGTATTGTTCATATTGAGTCGATAGCATCAATACCGTAACGAATATTGTTTGAAAAGGTCATCTGCATTAGGCGACGCCTGTGAAGAACTTGTGAAGTGAATAAGAAATAAACGTGAAAATCAGCCGCTCTGGCGTAGGTGGAAATATGCACGTAATAGTAGTAAGTTCGATTCCTAGTCGTCCGTAAGTTTAATATTTATAAAGTTTGTCTTATAATATAAGAAAAAATATAAACGAAGAAGGTTATATGTAATTCAAGAAGACCAATTAGAAAGAATGCATCACTTTTTTTTTATTTTTGAAATATGAAGACAGTAAAAAAACAGAAATTTTACTTACATTATCTTGAAAAAGTTTAGAGAAATTCGACTATAATAAACTAAATTCGACTATAAAAACTGAATTCAATTAAATTCAAAACCATATCTCGTATAAAAATTGCAAATCTAGCTGAAACGTCAGTTGTAATAAAAACAGGACAAGCTACGAAGAAGCCGCACAGCTTGTCAGATAATAAAACTGCGGGAAAGTTTAAGTTTTAAGTACTTTAGTGGAAAGTTGTTAGAAAATAATAAAATATTTTCATCTAATCATACCATATAAGAGAAAACATTTATAATGATATTGTGAGGATACACGCAGTCGTTATCGTACAGAAATGTTGAATTGTATATAGTAAGTTTTTTAGCTTCACGCTTTATCAGAGGTTTTATCTAGGCAGAGAGAACCGCAGTAACCGTGGGAACCCAGTGTTAGAACATTCCGTTCCTCGCTTCCCACCTTCCCACCATCGAGGCATTGCATGTTGAGTGGCCAAATTCAACGCCACGCTTGCCTAGCTACAAAAGCGAAAAAAATGAAATAATCCATCCTCCTCGAATGGGAATCGAACCCACAAGCCCTCGTGTTTACAGGGAGACGTTGCGCCTCTGCGCCATGACGGTCCAATGAAATTAGAGTCTACCTAATCTACAACATTCGCGCTTTCAGCAGACCGTGACCTATAATGCTCACCATTAGCAATGGTGTTTTTTTGTTTAAAACTTGATCATAATAGCTAACTGGTAAAACGCTGATATGTATTTAGAATTTTTTAGTCGGTCTTCTAAATACGAATACTAAATATCTAACACACTTCCCACATTTCGCCTAAATTATAAATTATTTAATGTATAGACAATTCTTTCTAGATCTATACATATACCTCAGTATTATGTATACTGAAGAACTAACTATAAAATTCAAACGCATATTACTAAAACTGCAAACCTTGTCCGATAGTAAAACTGAGAGAAGACTAAATACTTAGTTAAGTTAAAATTTCTAAGAAAATAATAAAATATTACAGTCACATCTTGATGACTAAGAACTAAGTGGTCTCACAGTCATACATACAATATGGAGTTTTCGCCAAATCTATTAACTTATTCAAACAATGACTGTTTAAAACATGAGCGCATTTGTAATACCGCAAGAAAACATGTGAGTAATTTTAAATATTGAAAGTTTTCTACCTACAGTGCAGTGATGAGTCTGTGATAAAATAGGATAAAAGCGAATTCAATTATCATTTACACAATACTATATAAAAATAAAAACTTTTACTTGTATTAGCTATTTTTTATATATGTAACTAAGTGTATATGTCAAAAATATATACATACAAAACAAGATTATAAGTATTAATGCAGGTTTTTTTTAACATATAGTATGTTATATCAATATATTTAAAGAAAAATTCAGGTAATACCCCCTTTTTCTTTTGAAGTTTTTTCATCTCAAATATAATTTAATGATTGATGCTTTGGTCAAAAAAATTAAACAACAGTTTAAAATAGTAAAAATGCAAACGAACTATTAATCATCGTCAACTCTTTTGTCTATTCCACTCAAGTAAACGCAAATAGCTCTTTGTTCAAGAGGCTACATTATAATACATGTTTACGATAAACTCTAAAGATAAATACAGCTTTTTACTATACTGTGTACAAAATAACCATTGGAACATAAAATTTTTAGTGAACATTTGAGTTAGTGATAAAATTTAAGTTCAAACATATATCGATCATACGTTTGGCAAAGCTATAAGTGTTTGTACTTGAAGTTAAGAGTCAATAGCCTTATAAAATGGAATATAAAATTTATATTAAATCAATACTATCATATTGCTTATATTAGATTTCATTTTCATTACATTTACTTCAAGGCATATTTTTTTTCTTTTTCCTCAGACTTCTTCTTCAGACTCAAACCTCCACCTCCTGAATTGCTATACTAACTTTTGGCTATCAAACACAACATCTATGGTTAGGATACAAAATTTAAACAAACTATTTTTTTTACTTATTTTTTTATCTCAACGCTACAGAAACAAAACGTTTATAAAAGGCATAAAATTAATGATTGACACATGAAGAAGCAATACGCAAGAAGTTGAAGTCACATTGCGTTAAAAATATATATATCATATTTTTCGGCGGACTTAGAGTCACTTTCTAATCATTTTTCATTAAGTTTCTTTAATTTATTAGAGCAAACATACACATATTTCATCTTGGCTGGATTCGAACTAAAACCCCTGGCCTTCACTATACCATAAACACATATTAGATGATTACCAGCTAAATAAACGAAAATTTTATTTAGTATAACCACGTACATTCGTCGTATGAACAAATTATGACTGCTATAAAAAGCGGTCGGCTCATTAGACGGCATATAACAAAGCTGGTGTCAGCACTATGGTAAATGTAATATAAGGAAACTGATTAACAAAGAACAGTAAAGTGTATATTATTAAAGTTTAATTAAAATAGGAATTGTTAATCTTTATAGAGAATTGGTGTAGTTTGTTATTGTTTCTTGGTTGTTATTGCCTATTCTTGAATTTTGCGTTAAGATCTTGATAAATAAAGTAGTAAGGCATTTAGTATAACAGTTTATGTTAAATTGTAATAAATTGTTTTTTAAAAAAAAAAAATGTACTGAGGAGTTTCTCTCGCCATTTCTTCTCCTCCATGACAAAAGCACCTTTCCGAAACACATGAAGGACGTGCATAAGTCTATCTGGAATACTTATATGAATAAATGATTTTTGATTTTAATTATAGCTAATCTTCTCTTTCAAACAAACGAAAGTCAGTGCTTGTAGTTTTCAACATTTTTATTTATCTTCTTCTATATGTCTCTCTGCTCTAAGCTTAAAATTATCAAAAAAAATTCAACCACCTACTAACAGATACTATAAGCCTTTATATATGGCAAGTCGAACCTAAATAAACTGAGTGTTCACTAAATCTTGAACTGAACGCACTGGCTGAGATAGAGCACGGCTCACCCCTCATTTAATTAGCCAACGTAAGGGGAAAAATTGCGGGAGCACGTGACCTTACAGCGTACATTGGTGGCATGACGATATATTATGATTTAAAAATATTTAGATTATGCTTTTTTTATTTTTTATCTAATGTACCACCAAGCTTTAGCAGGGATATGCTTTTTGGTAAAAACAAATAATTCAAATTTGGGCAAAAATTATAATTATTGAATCTATTTATTAAAGTTCATATTTTAAACATGAAATCATAACGTATTTGTACATATTCAATTTAAACATAACCATAACATTATCTTATTATTCAGTCACAGGTAGCAAATTATATCTCACTCATGTTCACATAAGAAAAGCTTAATTATTTACGCACTCGCTAGCGATTATCAAATATTTTTCGTGTTCTATGGTGGAAATAGTTGAGCTACTGTTACGAAATACAGACTGAAATACCACGTGTAGAATTTAATTAAATGCGAACTTCGCGCAACGTTAACGTGTCATTAGCAGTTATAGTTTAAATATTACTGCATATGCATGTGCAAGGAAGCTCTATATACGAGTATATTGGTGAAAAACATTATTTAACACACGTATCGGTATTAAATGTGGTATATAAAAATGAAAAAAGAGAACTAAAATTAAAAAGCGGCTTTAACTCTTGTAGAGAAGTTACTCTAGTGACAATACAATGTTTTACGTGCAATGTTCAAACGACAATCAACACCGTGATTCAATAAATTGCAAAAATAAACTGTTAACAGTTGCTTCTCACTAAAATCGACTGTAAAAATTTACGTTCATTTCTTAAAACAAACACATATACACAAGCAATGCTTCTACTACTATACTACTACTGCTAACTACTGGTGCTCTATCTTCCACTATATAGAGTATACATCCTCTGACTACTAAAGCTTCGTTTAAGCTTCCAAAGCCATCGCATACTTCAAAATGTTACATTTTAATATTTAAGTAAAAAAAGCACAGGTAAAAGCTTTCAAGACAGTATAACACATTGTATTTGTATGATTCATTCATCATCATTCATAGAAACCAGCCTAAATTTTATAACATGGTATTAGTAAGTGCACAAGCAAATAAATCACGGTATATAACTGAGCTTGTGCAATGACACTTAAGTCGAAGTATCATTTGTCTTGTTTGTTACACAATGGCTTGGTTCACTAGATATTCTTTCTAGCTTTGGTTATATTTTGTATATGATCTTAATCCTTTATAGTGTAATAACTAAATCAGTCTTTCACATATGTTCGTTGTTAATAGAATATCGTAGATTCTCAGATTCAATACATAAAATACAACGTATGTACCTACATATACATAAATGCACATGTTGGCTTGAGCATGCACTAATGGAAAGTAGTGTTTAACGTAATGTATGGATATACTGACATATACCTACATATTTCATTGTAAAATGATCCATTATAACGGTGTAGTTTAACTATTGATTATTTTGATTAATCGAATTGAATTTCAAGCAATTAAAGAACTTCATATAATATATTTTTTTTTTGTAGCTTCACACTATATCCTGCACATGGCAGGGTAGGTTTAGTAAGGAAATTTGTATCTTAATACTATTATTATTACTACTAGAAAAAAATGTGAAGCTGAAGTAGCGATTAGTCACTTCTGATTTATCATTTTAAAGCCATTTTACTCTTTATTCACATACCGTGTTTATTTAATACGTCACACACCTGAAAAGTAGTACATCGTGATTCATAACTTTATTTCGTCGTTCTTTATTCGTTTCACAGAAGTATTCGATTCGTTCATACGTCAGATTTCAAAGTACATTACTTGGAAATACTTCTATATGTTGAAATATACTTAACGACAGTCTGTGTTCTCATTCACGTTTTAATATATATATATTTTTTTAGCTTCACGCTTTATCCCACACATGGCAGGGTAGGCAAAGGGAACTGCAGGGAACGTGGGAACCTATTGTTAAGACACTCCGTTGCTTAGTCCCTGCTTTCCGCCTTTTTCAAGACATTGCGTGTTGAGTAGCGGAACTCAACGCCGCGCTTTGCCTAGTACGCCAGAGCGAAGAAAATAGAAATAGAAAAATCCATCTTCTCCGACTGGGGATCGAACCCCAAAACTGACGCGTTACAGGCAGACGTTGCACCTCTGCGTCACGACGGTCCTTTTATTATATTTTAATATAATATATCATAAATAAATAACGCTACAAACGCAATTGATAAATATCAATTTGGCTAAATAGCTTAAGTCACTTAGAATTATCGTTACCTAAGAGTCGAAATATCTGTCACCTTTCTCGTTTTTATATGTATATTTCAATAATATAAATAGGAAATATAAAAATATATGCATAATATATTCAAATGTACCTAAATAATTAAATTAATGTCGTCATACAACTTTTGAATATTACACTAAATTCCTCACAAACCTCACTGTACGTGGGAGCTACAAATTAAGCGTCGAGATCGACATGACAGTCACAACTTACACTATAATATTTTATCTTTATAACCAGTATAAGTAATGACAAAGTAAAATTAGTTATAGAATATTACAATATATAAGCGAACTTGTTTGACAGAATGAATAATTGTTTAATAATATATTGTATTCGAGTTTATTATGAATGATCAAATATATCTTGAAGTTAATTATTACGTAATCTTCTGCTTAGCATTGTAAGTAATGCACATGATTCATTTTATATATTTTTTAGTTTTTATTCGTTTACTTTTTTTTGCTTTATTGCTTATTCGTAGTAGGGTAGGCAGAGGGAACCGCAGGAACCTAGTGTCAAGATGTCCCGTTCCCGCTTTTCGCCTTTAAGGCATTGCGTATTTAAAACTCAACTTGTGTAGCCAAAAGAAGGAAAATGAAAATGAAAAAGCATTCTTTTGGAGTGGCAATTGAACCCACAATCTATTGCGTATATCGGCAGCCGCTGCGCCTCTGCGTTACGACAGTCCTCTTTTACATATTAGTGTATTTATTTTAGACCTCGGTTTTCGAGACGTTTACTAAATAAATTTAGCACGGCATACTGTTAAACTTACTAAATCGGGGTCATAACATCTATTTAAATATTAACATTTCCTCTACAACAAAGTTTACAATCATCCACAGTTACAAAGCCACAGTGGCTTCAATATTTAACAGCCAGGTTATGTGAACGGGCAAGCGATGCCTATTATAAAATATATCTCACATTGTGAATCAAAGTCAATATTAACGATATTAAATATTTAATTTATTAAGTAAATATTTAAACTGAGTAATCTAAGTAGGTAAAAAAATAGTGTATGGTATATAAGACTGAAGAGGTCAGAGATAAATGGCGCCCATCGCCATTAATGTTACAGATACGTCACATTATAATATTCTGAGTGATACCAATTTTATAGAGCCCTTTTTGCAAATAATATACCTACTTACTGACCTAGTAGCAAAGCAAATTTAAAATATATTTATATTTGTAAATTACTACTTTATTTTATTTTTTTTAGTTGATTGATTATTTTATTTAAAAAATATAACAGAATATAACATTAATATGACCTAAAACAAATTATCGAACCCGCAACAAGAATCAAAGACATGGATTCCACACACCGCTACTATTATAATCACTTCTATATTTCCACTTAAATATATATGTAAAGAATAGCCTTATATAAAGAAAAGAGATACTTTAGAAAAAAGCCTTCAATACTATACGCAATGTATCAGCTGTAGCCTCTACAGACAGACAGACACGCGTGATTAACGACGAGTGGGTGAAGATTGTGAGATTAGAGACAGGCTCGCTACTGACAACGATAATTGATTTCTGCCTACGTTTCAAAGGGAAATGTAGTTGACAGTGGCGTTTTGAGTTTAAGAACCTTTTATTTTAAGACGAATAATGTAGTGTGATTTCATCATGGCGCAGTTTTAAAGCGTTTTAAGTAAATAAATAATAAATTAAATATCATAAATATTTGTGGTCAAAAGCGGTTTAGTCTGGTACGGTTTGTTCTGAAGCTAAGTATTTAATATGTAAAAATAAGAAAATGGAAAGACTTGTCACTAAATTTTCTCCTAAGTAAGACATTACCCTTCTGTAAATTCAACGTTAATAACATTTTTCATAAATGTATACATATTGTATAGTTGCTTAAAATCAAAATTTGTATATAAATATATGCAAGCTTATTAACAGGGCTAGAATATAAACACTAGCTTAGATCTTCAGACCAATCTCAAGATATCAGTACAGTTATCCGCAGATAACTTATCGACAACGGGGACAAAGGGGCTAGCTTGTAATAAATAAAAATTACAACGGATCCCATTGTTCTTACTACAAGATAATCGCATTAGGCGACTTACAGGGCCCGCTTTAACAATTAATCTCCATCTAGCCGGACTGGTTGAGTGGCACAAGTTGAAAAAATGTAAGGCATTTTTTGTACGTCAAAATTATGCTTTAGATTGTCCGTCAAAATTATAAATGACTGAATCGTAAACCGTAAGTTCAGGTTTAAGAATACAATTAGACGTCATCAATGTACAGACGTATTATACGTTTATAAATATGACAGTTGTGGCGATTTCTATTTAATGAATTATTTAATGAAAATACTTGCCCTGGTACTGAAGAAAAGCGCGGCGTTTAGTTCCGCCACCAAGTCCTCAATAAATCAAAATCGGAGCGGAGAGGCATGTCTTAATATGTAATTCCCTTTACCTATCCTGCTTTAAGAAGGAACGTGGAGCTAGAAAAATATATAATATAAAAATAATTGATGTTGCAACTCGAAGGCAATAATACAATTAAAGTAAAATATACAATTAAAGTCGTAATTTTTTTATCATATGTCACGACAACGGTGGACTAAAAAGTGAGTAAAAAGAAACAATAAAATAACCTTAATAAATTATATAGTAAAAATTATAACAAAGATTTTTTATTATTCTTTATAATACTTTTATTTTATTTTAATTACGTTTGTATTAAATGTTTTTGACTCATGTTCTATTTTCCATAAAACAGATAAGCAAAGACCTAGTTTAGGATATTCTGCTCTCCGTTTTTCCTTTTAAATTCCCTATGTTACGTGAAATAGAACTCAGTACCGCTTTGTATTATCATAACAATAAAGACAAGCGTAAAATACTTTAAATAACTTCGCGACTAGCTAATAAAAATATGACAAAAAAGTTAAACCCTTTTGACTTGGGTCTAAAAAAATTATAATCTCTATATAAATGATGATTCGCGTCCTGTCAGAACCCAACCTTGAATAATTAAGGATGAATTAAATTTGCTAAAAATACAAGCAGGAATTTTTTTTGGAAATAACAAAATATAAAAGAGAGTAAAGATTATATATTTTTTAATCAACTTTAGACGATGTCAATTGACGGTTTTGCGTCGCGTCGCGTCGGAATCGAGACTTGTCAATTTGATTGCAATATTTGTAGTATGGAATCTAATAAACAATGCTTCCAAAAGACCAGTCATCACTTTAGTCTGTCCGAAAATTTTGGGTTTCTCAAGCAATGTATGTATTGCTTATAGTATGTAAAAATTACCTTTTGCCTCTCTTAAATGGTAGCTAAGAAATAAGACATACCTGTAACAAAAAGACCTTAATTAGAATAGGTACATAAAAATTAATAAAATATTAAATACAGCGTAAATTTTATATTTTAAGAAACACATAAACGGGAAAACTACGAAAACACATTAATAATATCGCTTTAAAACCATATTAACAGTCATGATGGTACTTTAAAAATCTCATAAATCCACTCTCTGAACGTTCCCGTTCGCAAAAACAACGCTCGCAACCAAATTCGAATCCGAATGTTTTTAGACTTACTATTTGCAACACATTTCATTTTATAAGCCAAATCATGTATTCGGGGAAATGGGTTAACTAGGTCTTGTTTTCGTTTTCCTTATGTTTTTGGGAAAAGCTATTTCATATAAGCCAAAGAATTTTCTGCTTATATTTTACATGAGCATAGTGTACGACTCTTAATTGTTTATTAACCTTAATATTAGGGACATTTTGGTAGACTGGACGTGAGTTCGATTCTTTTTCAGGATAATGAACTACTTACACTTCCACGCTCTAACAAGACGAAATACAGATATAAAACACAGCATGTTAAAAAAATCAGAGATGTCTGTGTAACTTATTAAAATCACTGGTCTTGCCGTTAAGAAAGTATGACGGTACACTGTATTATATGTATATATATATTCAAAAATATTTTTCATACAACATACACATATATACAACAAAAATCACGAAGCGAGATAAACAAATCGATTCTCACATGAGCTTTTCCATAATAAAATCGGTATCGATAATATATTATGTTCAAGCGTCCAATCCGATCTCAGTACAACGTTCGCGATCGTATTACGTTCAAATGCGTGTAAAATTGAGGAGAAATTGCTTCGTTGTAACTTGTACTCTGATGCGTTACATACATATATAAATGAGTATATACGTATCTGTTAGATCAGTACTAAGTAGAACTTTAGTTAGAAGATTTTAGTAATTAAGAGTAAAAAAGTTAATATTAGATTTTAAAAATGTTATTCACAACAAAATAAAAAGATATATTGAGATATTTATTAGAATGTTTACATACGAACGGAATTTGAATTCGCACCTATTAGGTGCCATTTATAATGAATTAAGAGACTCGTGCAAGTCTTGCTACATTTGAATTTACACAAATTTGTATGAATATGTTTTTAATTTTAGTCCAAATTTCTGAATAAAAAATAATAAACAAATGTTATAATTTCTACATCTATTTTTTTTTATTATTTGAAATTTTTCTAAATTAAACAAAACTTACTGTTACTTGTGAATACAGTATGAAGTAAAAAAAATAATATTTTACTTATTATAAAGCTTTTTCGCTTACTTTCCGCACCTATAATATCAGCTCTTTTACCGTTTTACCTCAAAGCTATAAAAAAATCCTTTTTAACCAAGGTCAACGAAAGGACATTTTTATTATACATTTTTTATACTAATCACATCGCATGAGCTCTTGTGCACTACTGCTATGGGTTTAAATTAAAGAGAAAATATTTCTGTTATATAAATATTTATATTTAAAATGTTTTCATTCTATATTACAACATGTTTCTGAATAATGATGAAAGATAAATATTTAGTAAATGTTCAATATTGTATAGCTTGAACCTATATGTATATGTTTTTTTTTTTCGTTTATCCTGATTAAGTGAGGCTAATGACAGTCGAAAAGGTTCGAAGTCGACAGTGGACGAGGCGAAAGTGGCATGCAGGTACCGCAGCGTTTGGCGCTCCGTTCTCTCTGACTACCCCGCTAGGGATAGAGCGTGAAGCTATGTATGTATATAAGTGAGGCATTGGTAGGAGGATAAAATAGTGATTTTGATCTATGTTCTTTCTATATAATGTAAACTTTCCTCCTTACGATGTGTTGTACTATATTAATAGAGGTTTAAGGTCAGATCTCAAAATGATTACAATAATCACTTACTTGAAAACTTATCTAATTAACAATGTAGAATTTTAAAGCATCTTGTTGTACAAGAAGTAAACTTATTAAAAGTACAAAATTAAAAATACGAAAGCATAATGCGATTTACATAAATAAAATTACATAATACATTAAATATTACTTTCAAAGTTCAAACTAAAACCAGTATTAGTTATCGATGATACGTATAGTTACAATAACTCTAAAATGTGTACGATCATTGTTTACGAATATGTAAATAACGATCGTGTTAACGTATTTTATTAGGTGTAAACGAAAATTTGATGCTATTTCCGCTTGAACGCTACAAGATTGATCACACGTTTTATATAATAGGTAAGTGATAGCCAATTTTGATTTCCATTGCGCTGGAAATGCTGGGACGGGACGGGAAACTTAGTTACAGCGCGTATGAAATAAAGGTATAGTACAGAAAAATTGTACTGACAACAATACCGGTATAATAGATATATTTCATATACATGTAAAAGTACTGCTTGTGGTCATATGTATTCAAGTATTTTTTGAAACAAGATACTAAATATATGAATTAAAAGATTGTTTAGAATATTTTCAGTAAAACGAAATTAAGTAAGTATAGCAGAGAACATTTTAAACATAATAATGGATATTTTGAAATATTTAAACGTTTGTAGATATCTAATTAGAGAGTCTTACCAACAAAAAGTATTTTATGAATCATTTTCTGTATGCACCTTTTTATTTATTAATATTTTTCTCAATACAAATGTTTACCTCAGTACAAAATCCAGTATTTTAAATAGTTGATTATATTTGTATTATAGAACTCACTAAATATTTACTCATTTACCAAGTTTCATATTGTATAACTTCCGTTTATACAGAGGTCAGCAAACTCACATAAAATAAATTATTAATGTACAACACACATTCGATGAAACGACAAATATTGATAAAAGTTAAACAAAGTCACTTTATTAACTCAACATAACATGGAGATGGAAAAACAACTATAAAATGAATTTAGGTCAAATTTACTTATATTGACTACTCTCAAACCTGGTAAGTCATTTTAAAACATAGAAAAGTGTTATTATATAATAATAATATATATATATATATATATATATATATATATATATATATATATATATATATATATATATATATATATATATATATATATATATATATATATATATATATATATATATATATATATATATATATATATATATATATATATATATATATATATATATATATATATATATATATATATATATATATATATATATATATATATATATATATATATATATATATATATATATATATATATATATATATATATATATATATATATATATATATATATATATATATATATATATATATATATATATATATATATATATATATATAGGGTAAAAGCCGGATAGTTGCCACACTTTTTAAAAATCTCTTGTTAAAAATATGTAGCAACTCATTTTTTATCTGACGTGTATCCTTAAACATAGCTTATTATTCTTGTAACATATTCTATTCTTAAAAAAATCATAAATATAATTAATTCGGAGTAAATCCATTTTAATGTGACCTGTAAAAAAAGGGATAGTTGCCTACTATGGCGGATAGTAGCCTAACGTAAAAAATTGGTCGGGGGATACTCGCCAAATATGAGGATAGATGCCCGTCTGGTATCTTTTTCCAAATAAAAATAAAATACATTAAATTTAAATAATATTTTTTTATTATTAAATACAATCTTTCATTATGTATCAAGTACGAACATGAATTATTATCTAATCAACACTTATAATTAATACTAAAGTTTTAAATTATAAATTAGTTAACATATATTTTTTTTTGATTAAATATTAGTATCATTCATCTTAAATATTAAAAATATGGTAATCAACTTTGGCATTAGCATTGATTAATTATCACCAGAAGTCAAGCGTTTCAATTTGCCACATCTCATGCAATAGATTTTAAAGGTTGTACAAGTTTCATGCAACCACATTCGACACATCTGACATTGAATCCAATCTGATTTCGATTTAGTTAAATTGTAATTTTGCATTTAAAGATTTAGTTAAATTGTAATTTTGAAGAAGAAGATTTAGTTAAATTGTAATTTTGCATTAAAGTGCATCCACTCAACGCAACAGGAGCTTTAACCTGCGTTATTAATAACACTAATGGTTGGACCTGGCGTTGTATGATATATATATGATATATATATATATATATATATATATATATATATATATATATATATATATATATATATATATATATATATATATATATATATATATATATATATATATATATATATATATATATATATATATATATATATATATATATATATATATATATATATATATATATATATATATATATATCTATCTATATATATATATATATATATATATATATATATATATATATATATATATATATATATATATATATATATATATATATATATATATATATATATATATATATATATATATATATATAGGGTAAAAGCCGGATAGTTGCCACACTTTTTAAAAATCTCTTGTTAAAAATATGTAGCAACTCATTTTTATCTGACGTGTATCCTTAAACATAGCTTATTATTCTTGTAACATATTCTATTCTTAAAAAAATCATAAATATAATTAATTCGGAGTAAATCCATTTTAATGTGACCTGTAAAAAAAGGGATAGTTGCCTACTATGGCGGATAGTAGCCTAACGTAAAAAATTGGTCGGGGGATACTCGCCAAATATGAGGATAGATGCCCGTCTGGTATATGATATATATATATATATATATATATATATATATATATATATATATATATATATATATATATATATATATATATATATATATATATATATATATATATATATATATATATATATATATATATATATATATATATATATATATATATATATATATATATATATATATATATATATATATATATATATATATATATATATATATATATATATATATATATATATATATATAGGGTAAAAGCCGGATAGTTGCCACACTTTTTAAAAATCTCTTGTTAAAAATATGTAGCAACTCATTTTTTATCTGACGTGTATCCTTAAACATAGCTTATTATTCTTGTAACATATTCTATTCTTAAAAAAATCATAAATATAATTAATTCGGAGTAAATCCATTTTAATGTGACCTGTAAAAAAAGGGATAGTTGCCTACTATGGCGGATAGTAGCCTAACGTAAAAAATTGGTCGGGGGATACTCGCCAAATATGAGGATAGATGCCCGTCTGGTATCTTTTTCCAAATAAAAATAAAATACATTAAATTTAAATAATATTTTTTTATTATTAAATACAATCTTTCATTATGTATCAAGTACGAACATGAATTATTATCTAATCAACACTTATAATTAATACTAAAGTTTTAAATTATAAATTAGTTAACATATATTTTTTTTTGATTAAATATTAGTATCATTCATCTTAAATATTAAAAATATGGTAATCAACTTTGGCATTAGCATTGATTAATTATCACCAGAAGTCAAGCGTTTCAATTTGCCACATCTCATGCAATAGATTTTAAAGGTTGTACAAGTTTCATGCAACCACATTCGACACATCTGACATTGAATCCAATCTGATTTCGATTTAGTTAAATTGTAATTTTCAAAACATTCTGCACAATAATTATCAACTGAAACTTCTTTATTGGTATCTTCTATTTTTGAAATAATATTTTTTACTTTTAATATATTTTCAGTGTCTTTTGCTTTAGGTATTTTTAAACTTGTAATATTTTCTTCATTTTCACTACTAGAACTGTAGATACGGATTTTTCTTTTCCTTAGAGCCCTTCTTTTAGTTAGTTTAATAAAATCTGTGCTATTTGATTCTGATTCACTGCTGGTAATATCTCTATATTGTTTTGATTTTTTATTTTTTTTTGGTCTTCCTTTTTTCTTTGTAATCTTTTCTTTGCTACCATGTGGCTTGTTTTTTGTTTTTTCGGTTGATTTCGTAATGCTTGTTTTCTTCACTTTCTTAGTTTTAATCTTCTTCTCTATTATTTTATCAATCGAGTTTAAAATTTCTGCTGATTGTTTAGCCCTTTTAGACATACTCAGCGGAATTTTCGGTATTGGAGATGATTGATGTAAAAATTTAGATGGTGTTTCTTTTTGTAGATCTTTGTTCTGTGACTCATGTAAAGATATCAACGATGGCAATGATAGTTCAGTATTGTCTAAAATGTAATTTTCAATTTCACCATCTCCTAAGGCTAAACAATCGTGAGAAAGAGCCAAAAGACTAGACGACGGCCTAGGTGGCGTGCTTTGGTTCACACTATTCTGCTCAGTTTCAGTTATGATTTTTTCTGGATTATTTTTATCACAGAAGCTTAGCACTTGATCGCCTTGTAAAATCACTTCGTTCTGTTGACTTAGTACATTAACTTGGTCATGTTCAGATTCCTGTATGCGCTCACGTGACCCAAGTTCTCCAGAAGCGCCTTGTATTTGATCGTTTATAGATTCCAACTCTTGTTCCTGCGTAAGCTCCCCCAATGCAATATCTGATATAGCAAATTCAGTATCAGAAAGAGCATTTGGATTGACTGGATAGATTCCACTGCCGCGAAAACCATTTATTGCATTGGCAGGTGTACTTGCTCGAATCCATGCCCTTGCTATCAGTTGACCAGAATTGTACCGGTTCAGTTTTTTTTGTGGATTGGTACGAATAAAATTGTTTGTCTCCGCATTATAGTATTTTTTAAATGGTCCGAATACAGATATATCTAAAGGTTGTAAAGCAGAAGTAGTATGACTAGGTAAACAGAGCAGTATCACATCATTATCACGAGAAGTTTCTAGCATATTGATAGCACTGGAATGTGATGAATGGCCATCTAAAATTAGTAATACCTTTCCTGGAGGCTTGCGGGGTATAAAATGTTCACTCAGCCACTTGTAAAAGAGTTCTGAGGAAATGTATGCCGATTTTTTTTGCATATAAACTTTTGAACCAGGAGGAAGTCCTTCTTCAAATTCTGGCTTTTTATTTACACCCTTAATAATTAGAACAGGTGGGAGAAAATTGCCAATAGCGTTGCAACAAGCAATAACAGTAATAATTTCACCTCTTTCACTGGAAGTCAGTGATTTCACGACTCTAGTACCTTTCTTGGCTAACACCTTGCCAGGTTTATTGTTGAGTTGGACACCACTTTCATCCATATTGAAAATTCGATCCGGCTTATCCAGCAAATCATTATTAGTTAAGACCGTTATGAGCAGATCAAAAAATTTGGTTACTTCGGCCCTGCTGAGACCCTTTGCCCTTTGAATTGATAAGCCCTCAGCTTGCCTCACAACTATTTCAGGATTTCTTTCAAGGAAGCTTTTCAACCATTGCGGTCCAGCCATTTTACTTACATTATTGAAAGTATGCTTTAATCCTAGCTTTTCAGCAAACTGATAGGCTAATTGTCGAATTAAACTCCTTTCAGGAGGAAATCCTGCATCTCCGAGCTTCAATATATGTGAAACTAATCTTTTTTCATTTTCAAAGCCAAGGACAGGGTATTTTCCTAGAAGTGTTAAAAATATAATTAGATAAGTAGGTAGGTATGAATATAGATTATTATATTTAGCTAAAACCTTGATATACCTTGAGTTAGCAGTAGCTGGTTTCTTTTTTCATACCGTCTCCTTAAGGTTCGAGAAGATATCCCATAAATCCGGGATATCTCATTTATACTTTTTTGTTTTTTATTTAACTCTTCGAACGCAAGCGTCAAGCTATCTTCTGTCCAGTTGATGTGGCGCGGCACCGCGCCTGGCTTTCGTTTATACTTGCGAGGCATTTTGCTGTTGAGTATATATTTTGTTTAAGATAAATGTTTAGATAGTGAAACGAAAAAAAAAAACTGAGAAAAATCTATCTTTGCTATTTAAAAATGTATAGTTGCGGAAAGTTACCCCAGGGCAACAATCCGCAAAATACAGTAGGGCAACTATCCGATTTCATACGGATACTTGCCCTTTTTATTTACAAAATAAATATAAAATATTTAACAATAAAACCTACTAAACAATGCAATTTAAACTCTAA
Organism: Dione vanillae; assembly: GCA_037178615.1. Classification (NCBI taxonomy): domain Eukaryota; kingdom Metazoa; phylum Arthropoda; class Insecta; order Lepidoptera; family Nymphalidae; genus Dione; species Dione vanillae. The sequence goes on from JAZFAU010000262.1 coordinate 1,294,238, forward strand.
TGCATTGTGAGAAATAATTTTTTTACTGAAATTGCAATCAGTTATAAAAATATTTAACAAAAATTACTTACCAATATAATCTGACGGTCGTCAGAGTGTCGCCGCGGAAGTTTTTATATCACAAAGACAAAACACGTGCGCCTACTTCAACAGCTTATGCGGCACTGAGGCCTGTGCGGGGGACGCTTATTATTATGTTAAAAAACAAACACCGCCAATACCTCTAATATGGAGCTATTGAAAGTGAGGCATGTATCCGTCTGAGGCAACTATCCGGCTTTTACCCTATATATATACATATATAGTTTTTATATAATACTATGTATTTATAAAAATATTAACTTTACTGTGAAAACAATGAATAATTTATATATAAATAGCTAATATCTAATAACATACAAATTAATATACCAAAATATATCCTAGAACTAGATAGAAAACTGTAAGGATTACGGAAAATGCTTTTTAGCAAAATTTTGTTGGCCATTTGTGATAATGGCATAATAAAAATTCGAAGAGACTTAGACAATTATAAATTAAGGAATGGTGTCCAAGCAAAAGCTACTATGAGACATAGTTTTGGTTTACAAATGAAAATCAATGGCCAAAAGTTAAAATGAAGATCAAGCGTAGTCAATCATCACAGTCAGATCTTCATCACAAGCTCTATAATCTAGAAATACATGAATTGTATATGGAGAATATCTAATGTGAACTCACATAGTGTACCCAGTTATAGAATTTTGATTAGAAGATATCGTTACGACGATAAGATTTGTGGGAAGTCGTCAGGCCGAAATCGCAGCATCATTAATTCATGGATCAGTGAGACACTGTTGATTTATATTTTTTTAAAATTATAGTACATTTGAATACCGCACCGGGTTTCTCTTAGTTATTTTGAATTTTGTGTACTTTCTTTATTATTGTTGTGACAACTTCACCTACTTTGAAAACTTATTGTCATTCAGTCACAATAAGTTTCTTCAGCTTAACCACTATATAGGAGTGTTATTTAATTTCCAAGTATTAGTAGACTTATTAAAGCCCATTTGAATAGTCGAAGAATGTTTTTAACTAACGGTTCCTAAGACATTACTGCTGAGTGGAGCCTACACTACCTATTTGTTGCTATTTTAAATAACAGTATTGTAATTTTATTATTAAATCCAGTAGAATATCGTTTTCGTTTATATTCTTAGAGTGGCAAATTTTGATTACATTACAAAAATGATATACAGAAATAAATATAGTAAAATAATAAATATTTTTCATTTTAATGATATTAGAATATTACTTGTAAAAAAATATGAAAGTATAATATTATTTACATAAGCATTAGAGACCTTGCAACAGAACAAACCGTAAGGAATAAAAAGACATCCCACCCATAAATTCCGAATGCGCTTTAAAGAACGTGTCAAAGAAATATCACAATGGACACTACGTTTAAAATAGACGGATCGGTCGTATTTTTGCTTTTCTGCAAAGAAATTGATCGGTTTAAATGCTTTTGTCGCTTCGTATTTACCGGTATGTAGCGGTAAGCTGCTTTAAGACTATATATAGAGAGACTATTGTAAGATAGGGGTAAAAATAATAGTATAATTTGAAATATTTCGACTGGATGGTAGTATACTACTTACAAAATAATACAAGCAAGTAAAACCTAATATGTATTTAAGATAGATGCCGCTATGACATAGTAGTGCAGCATCAGTGTATAGGCACGACTGTTGTCGGTTCAGAACCTTTTAGGCAAAGTATGATTTTTAAACTCTCAGTTTTGGTACTATATGTAACGAATACGAATTGCAATGTCTTATTGTGTGACACAAAAATATTATTATATTATGTGACTCAACACGCGTTGCCTCGAAAAGGTGGAAAGCAGAGAACGGAGTGTCTTAACACTTAGTTGCTGCGGTTAAGAGTGAAATTGTGTAACAAATATGAATAACTACGACAGTAAGAAGCCTTCCCTTTATAAATCGAATTAATTACCCGATGATCCGAACCTAGGAATTTGTAAAAGAAAACCACCCCAAATTAACGAACGAGACATTCTACTAAAACGATAATAAGCAATAAATCAAATTTTGGACATCTTTAAAGAGATTTCATTTTGTGTTTTCAGTTCAGAAAGAGCCGCACTGATGCGTGGAGACAGTATATCATTCTGTGCAACTCGACCATTAAATTAGAAATGTAATAGGAGCGGACTTAATACAAAACCACAATAAAATTATCTTGTATGTACTTTTACTACTGTGTGGTCCCGAGTTTGGTGCTCGTTTAAAGTGAAAATAATGACTACATATTTAAACTAATTCAAAATATTTTGTTTAGCGGTCAAGATTGATGACTTCGTATAAGTAAACGTGCAAATTTCAAGAACTATTAGTGTGAATAGAAAAATTCTTTTAATTGATTTGATTTCGATTTTATACTTGCGAATTATCTGGGACATTTATATACAATAAATGTTCCAGATATAAATAAATCTGAAGGTCCAAGTAAATATTTACTTATGTAGGTATATATAACTGTTGATAAAAAAATCGTTTTAACGTAATTTTATATTAAAATTAGATAACAACGAATAGTTACTACAAAAATATTAAATTAAGTTTAAACTATCAACCCTACTATAAATAATAGCCATTGGTTTATCAAGTCGATGTGCCGTCCATCCATTTGCTATGTTGCGGCTTTACTTGTTTTACATAGTACCCTGAATAAATTGTGATAATATTCTACTTATGTGTTAGTATGTAATATTAAGAAAATAAAAATATATTTTGTACCCTTTTAAAGACTTCAAGCAGAGGGACAAAAGTCCTTAAAAAAATCATAAAGCTTGTAGAATTGTCAACTTTATAAATTTGAAATATACTATAGTATTAACCTAGATAATTCAACTAATATATATATATATATATATATATATATATATATATATATATATATATATATATATATATATATATATATATATATATATATATATATATATATATATATATATATATATATATATATATATATATATATATATATATATATATATATATATATATATATATATATATATATATATATATATATATATATATATATATATATATATATATATATATATATATATATATATATATATATATATATATATATATATATATATATATATATATATATATATATATATAAATTAAAATCGTTATCATTTTCGATCGTAGTTGGTCAAAATCATAATTTCTTAGTAATAATATATAGGGGATAGTTACAACGGATGGTGCTATGGCTTCCTTGACAAATGACCTCAATTTATTATAGGGGTGGATACTGTCAAATTCGAGCAAATATATTATGAATTAGTAATTTTAGGGTTCCATATACAAAAACAATTAGGTATAAGCAAATATTAGTGTAACTACGTGCAATGGAGATGTTATAATATGATGATTGCGGGTTCAAATGTTACATATTCTTATATAAGTGGAAATTTAGCATAAAACTACATTTATTTATACGTAGTCACTATAATAATCAATAACGTAACGTATTTAGTATTTATTTCAGCTATTTTTAGGTGTTAGTAACATAATTTAAGTAAATAAACATTTTACCTGTTTTTTATAGAAACAGTTTATAGAACATATATTAGCAAGTAATAATGAAATTAGGAATAAATAGATTGTAAATCCTCAGTATCTGTATGGAAAGTTTCAAAGGAGTGGATGACTTCGTAACGGAAACAAAATTTAGACTGTAGTATGTGGTGTAGCATAATATGTATCTAATAAAAAGAAGAACAAAGTTTTTTTTGCAAAATGATCAGAGAAATTTATTATTTACTGGAATTTATAGAATTTCCATAAACAAGGTAAATAGTAGTAATGTGTTATTACTACTGTTTAACTTTATAAATATTGCAAAAAATTGAACAAAAGAAATATTTAAGCTAACTTCATAACATAACGTATATTTCTCTCGAAAGGGATCCATTCATTGAGGGAAAATCCTTTCTAAATCCATTAAGTGCTTAAAAGATAGCCATAAACATGTTCAAAGAGGCTTTACTTCGCCACAAAATTATAATTTTTGTAACAAGGAGTCCGTATAAAGCTGAAGTTATATAAATTCGATATTAATACTAGATAAGTATCGAAATTGAATATAAAACACGAGCTTTACTGATTACTTCTACAAGCTTTTGCACAATAAATAATTATAGTACACTTATTTTGAAATTTACTTAGCTATCTTTTATTTGTGACATATTTAAAAGTAGTCGATTTAAGATACTATTATATTAATTGATGTTCAGCCATGTATGGCTTGTAAAAAACAATTTTGTTGCGTTGTCTGTTGATCGGACATTTAACGTCTATAAAATATTGTAAAGAGAAGAGAGATACGTCACTGACATCCTATTCTAAAATTGCAAAAAATGTATGAAAAAAAAAAGTTAATATAATGCTTATCGCATAAGTTATGAAGTGATCGTTAGCCACTCCCCCACGATTTCCAACCGCCAAGTATCTGCTTAGTATCTGTAATCTACCACTCGTGGGGACGGCAAGTAAAAAAATCCCTAAAAAAACAATTTCAATGTAAGATTAATCTTTCATACGACGTCAACGATTCTTTTCACCCCGTCACTATTATAGGGGTGTTTGAGTTAAGTATCAAGTTATAAGATTTAAGAAGGTTTTTTTTGTAGAGTATTATTTTTTAAACGATATTAATAATTATTAATTAAATAGCACACAATTAAAATTATATATATATATATATATATATATATATATATATATATATATATATATATATATATATATATATATATATATATATATATATATATATATATATATATATATATATATATATATATATATATATATATATATATATATATATATATATATATATATATATATATATATATATATATATATATATATATATATATATCATTTTTAAAGTAACAAAAAATAGTATTTCATTAGGTTTTCTAGTAATTGGCGATACATACTAACATATTTAAAATAGTCAAAGTATATAAAAGTATAAAAAAAAATATTTCGCTTTAATGCGTTTCGAGCGTGCCAGTTGAGCACAAGTCACTTCGCCAATGTTTTATTATTTCCTGGTCATAAAACTATATTTAAGTTCAATCAAAAATTTCCAATTTTTTTACAAAAACGTAAATAATAAAATAACATCATATTCCATAGCTTCTATCTTACACCACACTCTGATAGAGGCAGGGTCGTTAAGTATTCTTGTATCCACCTGGAAGTGACTCTGAAGGATCCATTGTGTAGACCAGACAGACGCACCGATTCTATATAGATAAGTCTAGAGCGTCGTAACACGTGTACTTGTTGTGTGATTATACAAATATGCACTTCATTTGTAGATCTAACGTAAGCTTCAAGTATTTAGAGGGTTGTTGTAGGGTTAATGCTGTTAAGATAATTTTATAAACTTATTAGCTTTATTTTCAATGCACCAACATTGAAATTTATTTTTAATTAAATTTCTGAAGTAAGTGGCACAGATCTTATAATGTCATAATTATAGAACTGCATTGGACTATATGAAAATCCACACTCAGTAAGAATTAAAATTACTTATTATCATTATTTTTTTAACTTAGTGTTAAGACAGTCCGTTTTCCAGCTACTTTCAATTTCTCAGACATTGTATATTGATTAGGCGGAATTAAACGCCGTGCTTTGTATCTTGTATCTTACCAAAGTAAAGGAATTAAAAAAATATTATTCTGATAAAAATTTAAACCCACAACCGTTTCTTGTAAAAACATACAGTTATTCTATCCACTATGGTTGAAATAAAATCTTGGTCATATTTGTACCAAAAATACAAGAAAAATTTTTAAATAAGGAGAAAAGACCGTTGAATCAATACATCCAACGTTTAATACTGATAACTGATAACATAAAACCTGCATATGTGCATTCTTATCAAAATCGATACGTGATAAGACCACAGACTAAAGCAAACATTATGTTATTTGCATTAAAAAAATACAAACATATTCCTCGAAGCATGTCGTCGCGTAACGTCAACATTGAAATATTTAAATATTTTATAAAGCATTTCATTAACAAAGCTAAATTCTATTCATTTCTTAACGAAATACTATCTCTCAGTTTTGTACTTGTTTTTGTATATTTTTAATTACATTTTACATTCTAACTACGACTATACAAATTGTTTGTTAAATATCCTCGCTCTATTCAGATGTAAATGCTTAATATTATATAAATTAATTAATTTTGAATTTTTTTTAATTTGACAGACTAATAAAAAAATATTCTAGTTATATTTAAAGATAGCTCACATTCTTATCTATTATAATTTTTTAAATACTCTTTCATTTAAATTCTATAGAAAATCTATAAATATATTTTATTGTTATTTTTTTTAGCTACAGGCTTTATCCCGCACATGGCAGGGTAGGCAGAGGGAATTGCAGGGACCGTGGGAACCTAGTGTTAAGACACTTCGTTGCTTAGTCCTTGCTTTTTCCGTCCCCGCTTTCCGCCTTTTTCGAGGCATTGCGTGTTAAGTGGCGGAACTCAACGCCGCGCTTTACCTAGTTTACCAGACCGAAGAAAATGGAAATAAAAAAAACATCTTCCCCGAGTGAGAATCGAACCTAGAAACCGTCGCGTTACAGGCAGACGTTGCGCTTCTGCACCATGACTGTCCTCAATTGTTGTGTTGTTATTAGAATAATTAATAATAAATCATCAAACGGGAATCGAATTCACATTCAATGTATGTATAATTAAAAAGCAAATTATAACCTATATCACAATGGTATCACTTTATATTAAAAGGTATAAATATTAACTCACACACAAAATTAGTCGATAAGTAATTTTGTTGCTATCGATACTCATAAATATATAGCAGTTCAATATTTGCCTGCGATAAGTGTTGCCGCGTCACTATCGCTACAGCTTGTACTGACTCACATCTGTTTATACGATGCTTTATTTACTTTATGATTTTTTTATTTTCATCTTATTGCCTGAATAATCGATTATATACCACGTAAATGGTATTGGGTTTAAATTCAGAAAAAAAAATTATTCATTTAGTCTTTTTATCTAACGAATGTTATAAGCTAAGGGTAGCCAATTTGATATTTCAAAAAATAAAATATTCTCCTATTGTACCGTATTCTTTCTATCTACCTTAATACTAAAAAAAACACACCCTCTCATTACTTTACAACATATTTTCTCGAGTACTATAACAAAAGTTGGCCAAACAAAAACTTGGAAAATTTCAATTTTAAATAGAAACCTTTGTTACCACATTTACATACGTATTTGCGTTCGCCAACTTCTGCCGAAAATTTTCAATGCAAACAAAAAACTTTGTCGCATAAACTACAAGGTGTTGAAACGCGAAGTGGTGAACATAGCTTAGGTAGGCAATATCTCGATATCGGTTCAATTAAGGATGTCAACGCTTTAGGTTCGACCAACTTTACCAATAGCTGTAAAGGGGAAAACTTTTAAAATCTTCTGTAGGGGAGAAAATCTGGCGCGAAGTGACTGTTAAGGCGAACTTTTTAGGAAATACGATGTAAATGTTCCTTTTGAAATTCCATAACAAGTAAGTAAAGTTGGAGAACGGAGTGATTCACAAAACTCGCTGCAGTTATTCTATTATATTGATAGATGACGCTATGCTATCGGTATGCAATGGCATTATAAAGTATGACAGTATAAATTTGTAAAAGTATTTCTTTTCTTAGTACTGTACATTGAAATTTATTTTAAGTAATATATATATATATATATATATATATATATATATATATATATATATATATATATATATATATATATATATATATATATATATATATATATATATATATATATATATATATATATATATATATATATATATATATATATATATATATATATATATATATATATATATATATATATATATATATATATATATATATATATATATATATATATATATATATATATATATATATATATATATATATATATATATATATATATATATATATATATATATATATATATATATATATATATATATACATATACATATATATATACATATACATATGTATAAAAAAATATGACACAAAGAAGCATAATTGAACCCGTACTCAATCAGGAAAAAGATCAATATCATTTCATGTATAGAACAAATGTAAACTTTATACAAAACTAAAGTTTCTATTCCAAAACACACATATCGTGAGATTGCCTGGGGCTTGTATTCTAAGAGCGATCGTTTAAGCAACACTTATAGAACAAAGTAAATACGGTATTGAGATGCACTTCAATAAATACGTATATGTTATACTTTAAGCGTAGTAAAGCATTACTAATCAATTGAAACTTGGATAAGATAAGAAGTTTAAATCTTCAGTAAACTTGGCAAAATTGTTAAGATTTACTTATATATTTTATTTTTATTATGTCTTCACGCTTTATACGGCTTGCTTTCACGCTTATGTGCGGAACAGCAGGGTAAGCAAAGGGAATCGCAGGAACCGTCTGAAGCTAGTGTTAAAACACTACGTTCCTTGATTTCCGCCTTTAGAGGCATTGGGTGCTGAGTGGCAGAACTCAACACCACGCTTTTCCTAGTTGCTATAGAGAAGAAAATGGAAATTAAAAATTGTAAAACGATGTGCGGCTAAATTAGCTTGAACGGATATCAAGAGGCAAGGGTCGAGTTTAGCGTTGTCAGTTCAATCTATAAGCATTTTCAAATATTGTTTTGGAAGTAGCGCATAAAAGTAAGTTAATATGCTGCTAATTTAGATTTAAAGTATATAAGTATTCAAAATCCTTATATTGGCAGTTTTTATTATTGTATAAAATATTATTCTCGCCAGCACAGTACGGAATATATATTTTATATAACAAATAGTATATATATTTCAAATGATTGTTTTCCGATTGACAAGTGTTGCGGTGCTTGGAGATGTCTACACAGAGATGATAACAAAGTTTACTTAGTTTATTATTGTTATGCTAGATTTATATCATATTTATTCGAGATGTAGTGAGAGCTACAGTGATCAATTTACTGTGTATTGCTGTATTATTCTTTCTGAAATGCTTCCTTTAATATTTTAGGATATCAAGGCCTAAAAAAATAAAAGCGCGGCGTTGAGTTCCGCCACTCAACACGCAATGCCTCTGAAACGGCGGAAAGCGGGGATGAAGAAAGCAGGGACTAAAACAACGGAGTGTCTTAACACTAGGTTCCAACGGTCCCTGCAGTTCCCTCTGCCTACCCTGCCATGTGCGGGATAAAGCATGAAGCTATCAAAAAAAAAAAAAAAAGATATAAGGCCTAAAAAGAAGACTATTTTATTCATAAAACAATGTAGTGAAAATTAATAATTTTGACTCCTACCATATGTCTATGTATATGTAGAAGATACTGGAGTTATATGCATGCAAAAACACATTAGTACCTCCCGAGTTGACGGGGCGATGAAGGTATCCTACATACCATAAAGAATATTAAGCTCCGTTTTCCCTAAGTACCCTGCTATGGATCCAATTTCTTTAAGTAGTATGGATCAAAAATATCACTCAAAAAGAAATAATAATGTAGTAATAGAAGTTAATAATACAAAACTACCTATTACTAAAGTTATCCCTCAACAATAGATATATAAGTACACACAAAATTAAAACTACACAAATCCAAATTAATCTACCATCAGAACGTACGTACATACTAAATTTTCCCATAAAATAACTGTCCGATACACCATTGATGAGTAAATAGAGTTTAAGGGAATAAAAGCAAAGGGTTCCGTAGAAAGGGTGCAATCTAATTTAACCAAAAAGACCTTAATCGTGTAAGTCACTGCTGCGGGCGACGGAAAGCTCTTTTGTGTTGCAGATAAATTATAGAATAATGTTCTGGGAAATATATTATATATACATATATACTAACTTCGTATTATAATAAATTCTAATTTACCTCGTTTTATATATATTTTATAGCAAAATTTCAAGTTCGTTTTTCTTTGAAAATATCATCTATATATAATACTATGAACCTTTGTTGTGCCAACACCAGTAACTACTAAATAACAAATAAAAAAAATATAATTTAACAGCTGTATAAAACTGAAGCCTGCCAGTCTCAAACAAACTGACGGCCCGATTTCAATGGCCATTTAATAATATGAAAACCAAATTATTATTTTTAACATTATAGAGAGAAGACGCCCTAAGACGACGTGTAAAAAACGACGGCTAAAGTTAATTTTAAAACAGAATTTGTAAAAGAACCCTTTAGAGCTTTACACTTTTTTCCGTAAGGGAAGTTGTATTGAAAAAATAATTTGTATTTTGGACCCTTTGATCCTATTTACAGATTTCTCGATGAAAATTGTTTTGAATTGCTCTTATCAGCGTTAGAAGGAAAAAATGTTGAAGTGGCGCAAAAAATGTTACTTTTTTAAATTAAGATTCTAATGTGATATAAAATAATTTTTACGTAATTTTTCAATAAAAACCAAACATTAAATTATATTAAAAAAAAAAGCAGGACTCAAACAAAGAAAAAATTTTGACGCTTTAATAATCAGAGAGAGATCGATCGATTTTCAAAAGGCGCGGGTTCGAGTCCTATTACGTTTATATTTTTGTATGTTCTTAAGAAATGAAGACCGAGGGCTTAGCTTGCTGGTTAGTAACAGCAACAGCTAGACAGTGTTTAAAAGCAATGCTGGCACTTTCAACTGATATTGAATAACCAAGTAACATAATTTATAAAGTTATTTTTTTTACAATCGTAAGATTTTTCTTTGAAGCTCTATTAAAGAGAACATCCAAAATTAAGTTTCATTAAGCAAAATGGAGTAAAACATTTATTCCTAAATAGATAACCTTATAAAAATCACCGTAATTCTATCTATACGTCTCCAAATCATAATATTTTGAATGCTGAACATCAGCAATGCCTTTCATCATCTACTCCCATTTAGAAGACAATACGACACTTAATAAACTTATCAGAATATGCTCAGTCGAAGCAGAAACGTGTTTAATATCCATTCGAGTACCATAATTCGATTAATAACGGCCTGTTAAACAATATACAATTTAACTTCAACGCCTTGATTTAGAGCCCTTTGAATCTACTTACTAAATCGTTTATATTAAAAAACATGATATTTGAAGCTATCGTGTCTTCGTCGAGTCGTACGACAGTTGCGGGTTGTACTCTTACTCAAAGAATTATTGTATTTAAATTTCAGTAATCTCTGACGGACCAAATGCGGTGTTGAGTTATGTTACTCGACGCGGACAGTGAGAACAGAGTTTTCTTCTCCGCATTAGTTGGATACAACTAATGCTGTATTCGGCCAGTTCGGTATGAGTTAAGTGCGCCCCCTAACACTCAGAATAGGGAATATTTTCGATTAAATACGCATTTTATACTTCATTAAAGTTTGTCGTAATGAACAAAGAAAGAGAAGTTAGTTTTTTAATAATAATAGTAATATCATTGCAGAACTATACTATATTACAATGTTATTAAAAAAATTAAATAAAATAGTTGAGGACCGTCGCGGCGTAGAGGCGTTGTATCTACCCGTTAACGTGACGTTTTGTGAGTTCAATTCCCACTTGGGGAAGAAGGAATTTTCTATTTTCCATTTTCTTCGCTCTTCGACTAGACAAAGCCCGGCGTTGAGTTCCGCAACTCAACACGTAGTGCCTCGAAAAAGGCGGAAAGCAGGAACTAAGCATCGGAGTGTTTTAACACTAGGTTCCTATGGTTACTGCAGTTCCCTCTGCCTACTCTGCCATGTGCGGGATAAAGCGTGAAGACATAAAAAAATAATAAAAAAGTTTATTGCCACTTAAGATATCTATTTATATATTAGTAGGTAAGTATTGCATTCTTGTACTTAACATTATTGCATATTTGCTATAAAAACGCTGTCCATATTTATTCATCAAAGACTATTGTTATAAGCTTTATATGTATTTCTAATGACGCTGGAGCCCGGAGCCGTCGGAATAAATTAGGCGGTTATGATATATGACCTATTGTGCACTCCTACCATGCTATTCTAGTTAAGTTTATCATTTAAATGGATGATATAATTTTAATGAAGTCAACTTCTAGTTTATATTATTTAAATAAAGTTTCAGTCTTGACGGTTACTCGTGATGTTTGTAGGTTTGATTCCCTATAGTATGTTGTTAGAATCTGTCCGGTGTTATGTTCCGCCACCAGCCTCGTAGTGTTTATAAAACAAGAAGAAGACAAAGAAAAAAGTGACTTTAAAAAGCATTTTCTTTGTCTACTATAAATGTGGAAGATTAAATATAATAATATAAGAAAATTATAATATTACAGCACTTAATGTAAAACACTTGCATTAGAAATTTTAAATTTTACTCGATTATACTAATTACTATATTTCGAGTTTCAACATACTTTTTTTAAGTATTGTGACATATGGAGCTGTCAAATTTGAAAGTTATAATAAATCACAAGCGTATGAAGTGAATTACCGTTTTAAAGGAGACAAATCACAGAATGATTTACTCGCCTCTGGAATAAATTAATCATCTAATTAAGAGTTCTCAGTTAAAGGCTTAAACGAAGACTAATTATTGCTTAGGTTATATTTGTATAAAGATAGATCTGTAGCTACATCTAATAACTAAAATAGAATAGAAAATAACCACGTATATTTATGTCATTTTAAGGCAAATACATAAAAGACGCGAAATATTCATCGATTTATTTTCACATTTATAATAAGTACAAAGCGCGGCGTTGCAGCTATAATAAATACAAAGCGCGGCGTTGAGTTCCGCCACTCAACACGCAATGCGTCGAAGAGGCGGAAAGTTTGGAACAGAGTGTCTAAACACTACTTCCGTTGGTGTCTGCGATTTCCATTTCGCTATGAGCAGGACAAATCGTGAACTACGAGGGTCAAACTGAAAGTTTTTAGAAAATCAAAAACTAAGCATTCTAGCAAGTTATTAGTTTTATTATAACTTTTCAAAATAGCGTCCAGTTATATCAATACATCGCTGCATTCGATGGAACCATTGAGAAAAGCACCTTGCCCACTCGGCCTTAGGGGTCTCTTCAACGGCGTTTTGAAACGCAGCCACTGCTTCTTCGGCGTCCATAAAATGTTTTCCTCGAAGTTTTTCTTTTATTTTCGGGAATAAATAAAAATCGCAGGGTGCGAGGTCGGGGCTATACGGCGGGTGACCCAGTAATTCCACGTCTAAGGTCACCAAATAGTCGATCGTTTGCCTGGCGGTGTGCGACGAGGCATTGTCGTGATGAAGGAGGATCCTGTTGCGAGGTCGTTTCTCTCGAACTATTTCCAAGACAAGTGGCAAACAGTTGTTAGTGTACCACTCTGCATTAACCGTTTTCTGATCCTCTAAGACAACTGTCGCGTAATGACCTGTCTTTCCGAAGAACGAGGCCACCATCTTTTTTCCAACACTTCGACCTCTCTTCACTTTAGTTGGTAACTCTTCGGAAGGAAACACCCACTGAGCAGACTGTCTTTTGGTTTCCGGTTCATAACAGTAAATCCAGCTTTCGTCACCCGTTAGTATGTCGAACACAGCATTTGAGTCATCTCCGCTAAATTTTTGGATCATTTCTCGGCACCAATCAACACGGCGGAGTTTTTGAGCCTCGGTCAAATTATGCGGTATCCAGCGGGCACAAAGCTTCCGGACCGCTAAATGTTCATGGAGGATTTTGTGCACTTGACTCATACCTAAGCCTAGACTTGTCCGAATCTGCTGATAGGTCACTCTTTTGTCAGTCTCTATCATACGCCGCACAACACTGATATTATCTTCAGTCGTCGCTGTAGAAGGCCGTCCCTCACGCAAATCATCGGTGAGATTAGTTCGACCACGTTTGAATTCATTAAACCAGTTGTAAACTGTGGCACGAGATAGGGCTTCATCGTGAAAAGCCAATCGAAGTCTATCATAAGTTTCTTGTTGACTTATATGACATCGAAAGTCATAAAAAATCATTGCACGAAAATTTTCTCGGCTTAAATTCATTCTGACGTGCACAGACAATTTTAAATTTGCCGCCAAATCGTAAAACAAATGACAAATGAATGAAATGTATACTCAATATTATTAGTAAAGAGTTCTATTTTCAAAATTTAAACTTATTTTTTTAATATAATGCTTTTAAGTTGCCAGTTCTAAAAACTTTCAGTTTGACCCTCGTAATAAAAATAATATTCGTATTTATATTTCATATATTTTTTTAATCCTAATATAGCAAACTTCTGACCATTACAGGAAAAGGAGCCTTATATTGTAAAAAAGTAGTCAAAAACAACTTTAAGAGTCATGTAGCCGGGCAATAGAAAGTTGCTGAAGTCCCAAGTTTCAATCCTGTGTCTTCTAAGAGCAGATGTGTCGCGACGAGTTCGGACAACTTTGGGCGACTTGGAAACACGCTGCGGAGTGAAAAACTGGCCGAAGCTACTAACTTTATCGTCATACTGTTGTTTCATTTGGTAATATACAAGTTTGGGAATGACGTGTTATTTTATTAAAACTCTGGTGAGCTTCATACAGGATATTAGAAATGAAGTTTAATTAAGTCCATCTTAGCTTGGTTTGGATATATACATAAACTAGTCTCAATTCATTTATTTTATTAAAATAATAAATGATTTATATTAAATGAATTGTGAGAACCGTCATGACACAGAAGCGTGTAAACGGGACGGTATGTGAGTCCGATTCCTAGTCGGGGAAGAAGTATTTTTCCATATCCATTTTTTTTGCTCTGGAAATTAGGAATAAGCGCGGCATTGAGTTTCGCCATTTTACACGCAATGCCTTAAAAAAGGCAGAATGCAGGGTCGTAGAAAGCAGGGACCAAGCAACGGAGTCTCTTAACACTAGGTTCCTATGGATCTTGCAGGTCTCTCTGCCTACCCTACCATGTGCGGGATAAAGCGTGAAGATATAACAAAAATTGAATGAATTATAATTAAATTATTCGAAATTAATTTAAAACTTGTGTGAGTGTAAAACGATTCGCAAGAATAACAAACCAAAAACAGGATAAAGAGTAAAATATCTAAAATATTACAAAACCTAAAATGTTAACCTTTTAAATTTTAATCATTTTGTTTTGTTTTTCATCTTGTCTAGACGTCTAGTTATTAAGCGTCACTTTTGGTTACACTCAACTAAACATCACAAAGAAATTAACGCAAAAAACAATCAATTTTATGATAAAATGTTATTAGTATACAATAAATTAATAATAGATCCTTCACTCGTATTACTACATGTATGTAAAACAATATTTTGTTCGAAAATGCATCCAATCAACTCAATTTCAATACTCATATTATAATATAATTTAATTTACAGTGTTAGGTTTTTATTTTCTCTCTATTTTAAACTTTTATTGATATTCATAAGATTTTTGTTAAATTAAACGCGAGATGATCGTTTTTGTGTAACTCATTGCACCTGCGGTCAGAAAGTTCTCAATAACTTATAAGTCTTAGTTGTTTTGATAATAGAGGCGAAGCTATACTTAAATGCTTTGTATATTGTAAAAAATAAAGCGTATAAATTTTAGGCAGTAAAGAAGATCTTATCATTAAGAAATATTTTTAAAATTAAATCAGTCACTAGGTCCCTAATCTTCTTAATGGCTAATTATCTTGTTTTACCGACAATTAATCACATTTTTTAATACTACTACTTACATGAAATTTTTACAAAAATGACGCATAATGCACAAAGACAGTGTGAAATCTCAAACACTGTACAGACAAGTTAGTGAGTAAAAAAATATTATATTAGTTGAATGACTTACTATAAAATCCGTGTAAAATAAAAATATCTGTAAAAATTAAAATAACTAAAACTGCTGTGTAATTGGTTTCTTAAAACTAAAGACGCTGAAATTCTTAAAGAAACGTACGAATCGAACCTTGCAATTATATCGTTGAATAGCACTATTTACTAACTTGAAATTAGTTCTTTCGTAATTGCATAGAAGACAGATTCCCAAGTTCAAACTTTTTTTAATTCTGTCCAAGTCTGTACGAAACTCTGTCTTCGTTTTAATAATGGCTTGCATTTGCCCTGCTTTCTCACAAACACTTTATTGGTCCTTCGAGCCGGATTTATTGCTCAACTATAATGCTAGCAGTAAACACTTGCAATCCAATCTTAATTATACTTCAAGGTTAAGTAAAACATTTAATTAAACGAATTGTTGTTAATTTACTCGCCGATAATTTATCTTTGTATTTTATTGGAGATAACAACACTATTAAAGATTAATCTTAATTTCCTCCCTAATATTCATGATGTAAAACAGTAAAAATCGAATTTAATATCCAACTTAAAATAAAGCTTTTTACTATAATAAGAATAGGAATTTATTAAGATATTATGCATAATACAATTCAATATAATTACAAAAGACCTACCAAAACCCAATCAACGAAAATAAATAAATAATATACAAAATATTCCCATTAAGCCTCTCTCTCTATACTCTCATAGCTCAAGAATTTTTAATACAACTGAACAAACAGTTGCAGCCAATCGAAAATGCATTAAGATTTCCTGAGGGTGCTTAGTAAATCCATTTGCTAGCCTATTGTTCAGAACAAGTTTCTACAGTATTTGTTTTAGGGAATCAGCGACGTCGTAAGATTCGTGTTTACGATTTCTTTCGATAAATATGAAAACTCAGATTTCTTTGTTCTCAAGTTACATATTTAAATTATGGCTCAGTACTTTTATATATATTCTGTTTGTTTACTTAGTTTTGTATAAAATATAAATCTTATATATATACCTAAAAATTATTCCATGAAGTATCTAAACATAAAAGCAACACCATGATGCTAGAAACTAGAAGAAAAAACCTATTCCTAGCTTCCTCGCAGGAACGCTATAGATATCCTGTTGCTGTCCTGCAAAATGATAAGCAACTTCACGCTGATAACATATGATGTATAAATGACATATCAACATCAATATAACAAAATAAATACTTTAGTAAATCTAAATTATGCAATGGCTATTGTATTATGCGAAAAGAGTTGACCCAAATCGTATTGACCAGATTGCTTTTCGACATAGACATATCGTATACTTTATCCAACCTTCCACACGTTTCGACCATTTCTGTGCCGATAGCTGATGAATGGTGCCTATAATTAAGGGACCAGAGGCATATTTCATTCATTATTCTTTTCTTGCCCAAAATGTGTTGTACGGAAAAATAAGAGTCAAATTCGATAATAGATTCGCACTTAAGTTTACTATTTATGCGAGCTACTCTTTTTATAACAAAATAATATGCAAAGGAAAATATTTTTAGAAAAACTTGTATAATCTATAAAATTCCAATACGCTTAATCTGTATAAAAAGAATCTAAAGGAATTATAATTTAATATTTTTTTTTTCTAATTTATCCAAATCTGTTCGAAAACTTAACGTATCATTTCAGTCAAATAATAAAAGAAAAGATCAAATATAAATTACATCTAATCTAAATTTCCTCATAATTGTTTTAAAATGATTTCAACAAAAAATATACTAAATTAAAGCGATCATAAAAATACTTTAAAAAATCAAAATAACGACAACTTTTTCAACAAATGTTTTAATATCCCTCTCACAGTTTTTCTAATAACCACCTTTTTATATCAGGCGAAAAATAACGATTTTCTACACCAATATCAAAAGTTATGGACGAAAATTATTTCCAAGAAACAAGACAAACGATACAGTAGCTGCCCTAAGGCACTTCGATCACTCAGCCGCATCAGCCAAGAGATCGTGAAAAATTCCTCTTCCACTGATATAGTGTCGCATTAGGTGTCGTAAAGTAGAATTTGAATGAGATAAATGACGGCCACTCAACGCTATAAGGGTTATGGGACACACAGATTTGACAAAAGTATAAAATGTTTATAAAAATATTTTGTATTAATAAATTATATATTTATTATAATTATATAACATTTTATATAACGTCCATGTTTTTTTAAAATTGTTGATTTTGGTAAGTAATTAGAAATTTTTACAATATCTATTCATACTTATGTTTCATTTGCGTTGATTAATAATTAATGAAATAACTGTAAATATTTTTACAAATAAGTACTATTTGAATAATTTATAAATTTCAATAAACAATTTGACCTAACTTAAGTTGTTATTAATAGAAAACTTTTTTTTTTATTTTTAAAGTGTTAATCCACACTGAGGATAGAAAAAATACTTAAAGAAAACATATAAAAATTTGAACGCAGCGGGACTCGAACACGCGCCCTCCTGCGAACCGTGCAGGCGCTCTAACCACTGAGCCATGCGTTCTACATAACGCCGCGTTGAAATTCTTAGATGCTTTTATACAACTTATATCGTTGTTAGCATCTCTGTAGTGAGATTTTTACAAATTTCCGCTACTCAAAGACCATTACAAAGAACAATCGTTTGGCGAGAAATATTATTAGAAATATTTATAATAGAAAACTTACACATTTTAAGTAAAATACTTAAAATGTGTTTCTTTCACTAATACTCATTAGAGTGAATTAAAACTTTAAAAATACAACTAAAACCGACGAGTTTTGGTGCGAGAATTTGAAATATCCTAACCAACGGCAAAGGATTCGAACCCAATAAGTTAAAGTGTTTGAAAACGCAGACGGTTAACCCAAAAACATTGTTATTTCAATACGCCTTTCAATCGCTAGCTTTGATTCATTTGTTCCAGCTCAGGTAGAGACGCCGAGCTCTATTTCGCACCACAATATATATCTGTATATATATACGTATGTATGTATGTGTATATACTATATAGTGAACGCATCGTGACTGAAACTAGTACGAAATAGGAATAGTTTTCCAAAGCTTTTAAATTCCGTTAAATAACGTTTGAGTGACTTGAATTAGTAGAAAAATATATAAAATATTATGTTTTTATAACGTAAGGCTATGTCATGGTGGGACAGCGTCTTAATCATTTTGGTGTGCTCTCTTCTATTTTAAGCTTTTTTAAAATTTAGAAATATATTCACCTTGTTTGGTATTGTAACATTTGTAAGTTTTTAATACATCATTTAAGTACAAGATAATTCTTTTAAGTTACTGAACAAAATTGTTTTATTTCACAATATAATATAATGAAATTTCTTTTCACGTTTCAGATAGCTGTAATGTTTAGAGCACTTTCATTTTTGTTCCGCTTTGTTCTTTAATTCTTTATGAAATTGTTAGGACAAGGAGTGTTTGGCAACGACTCGCCCGAGGGCATCGCGTCCTTTAACGATGCCTGCAAATTATTTAACACGTTTCGTTTTTTGTAAAGAAACTGATACTTTCAGGGGTTGCTTTTTCCGTCTTAATTAACACTGGATTTTAATAAAGAAAGTGATTCGCATTATAATCATTATTACTGTTCTTATCTTAAGAAAAGAAGTTAAATAGCGACTATGTGGCAGGATAATGAACTTACAGAATAGATAAGAACTTGCGACCCACGCGTTGTTTTATATTACTGTAATTATAAAATGATATAATTTGAAACAAGTGAAATGTTCTAGATTCAAATCCCATTAAAGAGAAAGTCTTATTTAAAAAAATATGTACTGTAATCTACAATCATAACAGTGTTGCTTAATAAAAATACTACATTCACATATTTATTCAATTAACCAAGATCTTGAACTGTAAACTTCTAAAAGTAATCTATTCAATCATTAAAGCAAACATGTTTGCTTTAAAACATTTCAAGCGTTCTCAAACACTTCGCCGCTTGTTACAGACAAGCGCCAACGTTTCGGTACAAAGTCGTGAATGATAAACACAACACATGAGAACTGAAGGTGTCAAGAAACTGCCCTGTAGGTTTGTTTACAGAAATTTTACGTCGGGACTATATGATACTATTGAAATAAGTATTTTTGGAATATATCTTTATCGAATGGTATCTTAATGGAAATAACTCTTAGCAGTCGTATCAGGTCTTTATAATATTACATTACATTTAAAAAATATTTTTAATTAGACGCTGGAATCAGTTTTCTCAATATGCAATATCTAAATAACACTCCAAATCTTTGCAAAAAAAAATACGTTTTATCCATTTAAGTAGGTATAAAACAACGAAAACGTCCATGCAGCTGTTAAATATATGGTTATAGCTGTAATAACAA
Organism: Dione vanillae; assembly: GCA_037178615.1. Classification (NCBI taxonomy): domain Eukaryota; kingdom Metazoa; phylum Arthropoda; class Insecta; order Lepidoptera; family Nymphalidae; genus Dione; species Dione vanillae. Next base: position 1,314,550 of record JAZFAU010000262.1, read on the forward strand.
CGACACATTGCATTGTTATAGAAACATCTGTCATTTGTATTTTAAATCGCCGACAAATGGACGCCTATAAAACTTTTGTAGTTAATATTTGGCCTTGAATGAATAGCCACCGGTGCGAAAGAAATCAAATTGAACAAAAAAGAAACTGCTGCAGCGCAGTTCAGGAAGACTAAGTACATTTAAATAGTACACATTGTTGAATTGCGGATTCTAACTCCGAGCCTCCTATGTCCCAGTTCTTAATATTTTAAGAAAGAGCCTTGTATTCGGAAGAAAGAATATTATTAAAAATCCACTTCTTGTATATATAATAATCGAGTAATATTTACATTACTGTCCCAACTGGTAGAATTCACATAGAATAACCGTATGAAAGTATACTACAAATAAAACCATACGAGTCTAATACTTAATTAAACATATGTCTCTACTATTATACAAATTAACATCGTGTAGTCATGTAATACTATCTTTAAAACACCACTCTGGAATCCATCACTCCGTTCGTTCGCAACTAAACACCGGAAGTCATTAAGCTGGAGAACGCGCTATTAACATGACCTTACTAATTACTGTCTCACGTACACTTAAATACGGGGTACGGTATCGATGCTATCATTAACTAGCATATTTTAATTTTTTATATTAATTGTAGGATTTCTTAGTACTAAACCGTGAATAAATTATTTTTTTTTGTATTATTTATTTCGTATTTTATTAGCTGTTCATCGTTTTTCTAACTAGGTCAGGAATAAACATGTAATAATTATTTTAATAATGTATAAGGTATACAAAAATACTAATCAAGTGGATTTGGAAGCCCACTTCAATACTATTAGATAAGCAAAACTACTACGTGAAATTTAATAAAATTTAAATATATTAGCTACTTCACGTTGTTCATTTGGGTAACTAGTATTAGTAACAGTAGAGTAGTAAATAGTATTTTATTCTATGACGGGACTAGAAGTTTTTATTTTTTTTATTTTTAACTCACTAAAATTTGGAAGGTGAACAAAAATTAAATATGAATATAAAAAGGAATTTTATTTTACAGTTCAATAAGCAATTTTCGTCTTCCTTTCAAAATATTTAAATACATTAAAGATTTCTTGGAAGGTGAATTAATATTACTGAGGTAATTTGAAATTTTCAAAGTTGAATACAGATGTTTAATTTTAGAAAACTTTATGAATAGCAAAAATAAGTATACAACACCTATACAATGTAAATAATTCTTAGAATATCTTTACGAGAATGAAATCATATTTATTGTATATTCCCTACTGTTAGAAAGAACTTAAAGAGTGATAAAACATTCTTTTTTTTATTTTTTATTCATAAGTTGAAGATATTTTAATATAATAAGATCCCCTCAACCCGTGATCAAGGACTCCTGCAAAGTGTTCGAAACGTTGGGTTTCACAAAAAATATCATTATATGCGATTAATCCGCTCAAATTGTTTTATTTAAAAAGATATTTTGATAGTTAGAGCTTAACTACGCGCTTTCTATATTGACCAAACCAGCCAAATCTTCATTTCAAAACATTCCACCGAGTTTTATTTGAATCCGCAATTACCTAACACAATCAGGTTCTTTATAACAACACTACAACATCGTGAATACGAAAAGTACAATAAATATAATATAATAATTTTGTGATAACACCGAATTTCTGTGAAGGCGCTAACAAATTAACCTCGAGTATGATTCATGATAGTGGCCGAGTTAGCACATTAAGTCGACCCACTTCTCCTTTATACTAGCTACGTAGCTACCATCGATCAAGTTCCACGTACATTCATCAAAAATGAACAATTGTAGAGACAATATTGAAGAAAGCACCCAAAAAATGCGTACAAAACTAAACACCGGATATTTATCTATAATGAACTTTAGACAAATGTAATAAAGTGTATTTTTACTGTTTCAAAATAACGTTACTATCTACTTTAGTTCCCACGATAGGAAATTGAATGAAAAAATATATTCGTTTGTAGAGTGCGATTGAGTCGATGTTCAAAGAGCATTGAGTCCATTATGGTGCTGTGCTGGTGGAAATTAAGCTTTATATTAAAAGCTTAAAGTCGAAATTACTTTGAGTGGAAGATAAATGGACGAATTAGGCTAATTTCTTTATAAAAACTGGCTGCACCTTAAAAGGCAGCTATGGAGAAATAATAAAGACAATACCAGCTGTAATGGCTGTCTTACGAAATAGCAGTAACAATAAACGAAGTAAGTTTTATTGAAATATTTAACTTTTAAAGATTATAATTTTATTTTTATTAAATGATAAGTATACAACCTTCACCATACTTGGCCAGTGCACGTAACAAATATGTTTATGATTATTTTATGTATTGTTTTTAAAGAACGTGTCGAACGAAGTCATACTATTTAAGGCATTGGATATTATTTTGATACTGCAAAACAAAAATTTAAGCATTTTATTACAAATTGTCAACAATTTCGCTGCAAATATTTTCTTCCAGCAAAATGTTTTAACTGTTTATATATTTCACTTATAGCTTTTTGTAATTCTAAATAAAACGCTTATTCTTTAATAAAATTAAGAGGTTTAAGCAAAATTCAAATGATTCGAACACCCAAGCAACGAGTGGACTCTAACATTTCCATTCCATTATACAGGTATATACATAAAAACCTATAAGAAAACCATTCTACTTAATACACAACAAAACTAAAACAGGATCCGGATTAACAAAATATCTTTGAAGAGAAAACAAAGGCCAGGCAAAAGGAAATGAAAGTTGGCCATTTTATGCGGTAAGCATAAAACAACGTTCTAAAGCATTTCCAGGTATTAAATATTTCATCAGGGGAACTTCTACAGCGAATTCCGCGGAAACCAAACTAAATGCACTGGAACTACGAGTAGCAACACTAATTTCAGTTAAAACAATGGTACGATCGTGCGTTATTTGCGAGTTATTCAAATTTTAAGTACGTGTCGAATACATTGAAATAGCCAACTGGTGGAAGGAATCAAATAGTTTAACAATAGCTTTATAAATGGAGGTTTGTACGGTCTCTTAGTTATGTATTTTTCATGTGCTATTTAAATTTCACAATCGAATTTCTGTTGGTATTCCTGAGTTTTATTTTATACGTATGTACATATTATAGATTGCGATATCTAAAAGCTTTTGGAAGACTATGATTTACAGCCATGATCTTGGCTTACAATTACCTATGTTTGTATTTAAATACACAATAAATGATAGTTAACAAGGTATTATGTTAAACTATTTCTTGTACACATTTTGATCACAATCACGATTATGGAGATAGTAGTACAGTGTTATGAATAATAAAAAATATAAAAGAGCTAAAAATAGGTGTAAATTTTTGCAAAACCGTAGACGTAGAAAGAGTTCTAGTTGGAAGCCAGAATATTCTATTCCAATATTTTTCGGCATTACATTTGGCGTTAGAGTAAGAGAATGTAAGAAAACCATCTTTCCAACTAGACATCCTATTCATAGCCATCGGACGAATGTACTTACAATAATAGAGTTCCCTACTACGTATAAATTAGCCTTCTTTTTTTTGGAGAAATTGCTACGATGTAGAGCTCCATCACGAACCGTGTATTTGTTTTTCTACAAAAAAGAAAACATATCATAAACGCACTAACGAACATATTACCAGATACATATACTCTGCTTAGCAAAATCCAGCATCCAAAATGGATTTATCATCGGATTATCTCCTGATATCTAATTTTATATTGCACCATACTACAATACGTACATCTATTTTCTAAATAAAACAATTTACCCCATAATTACCCCAATACATTTCAGAACAAAGGTGTCATTTCATTATACGTTGCGGCACTCTTTAGCGGAACATTAGAGCGGGCTGAATAAAACAGCGATGTAAACCTTCAAAATGGCTATTATATGTCCTTCGTTTATATGCAAAACGGTAGTTTAAGCCCGGTGAAGTAGTATCATTCGTCTTAAAGTTATGCAGATTTCAGAAATCTCATGGAAATGAAATCGTCCAAGTTACGACAGCTGTTAGAAGTATTTGGTTTCAGCATAAATTGTATTTCGGTTAGATATATAATTACCTACATATTCTATTATAAAAAAAATAGATGTGTCCCTTAAATTAATTTTATTTAATAAATAAAATAATATACCACAAATTTGAGAACAAATATTGAACATAAAATGAAACAGTATTCAAAAAGATTTTCAAGTAAGTATTAAACAGAAAGTCCTCAAAACTTTTGTTTTCATAGTCTTGGAAACTTTTATTGAACATCTTTCGACTGTGTTACTTAGAATTTAACATTTTAGTTTAAATGCAAACCAGTATAAATTAGTCTGTATATAAGCAAATGAAAAATGCTTAAGGGTCTCGAGGAATGTCCTGCGTTCATAAGTGGATAGAGATATTTAACCATGGTCCGTAAGAAGTTTGAAGATAGCAAAGAAAAAAAAATTACAAATTCTTTACGAGATAATAAAAAACAGCAGGCTAGATAAGAATGTTAATTGACAATTGAATAAATAATTAAATATAAAACACTATGCCCCGAAAAACGGCGGAAAGCGGGGACGGAGACTCCAGGGACTAAGCAACGGAGTGTCTTAACACTAGGTTCGTATGGTTCTTGCTGTTCCCTCTGCCTACTCTGCCATGTGCGGGATAAAGTGTGAAGCTAAAAAAAACTTTTCATATAATACGAGTAATTACGAGTATTAATTAATACTTCAATTATTCATAACATCTTTAATTAAATAATAACTGCATATGGTTTGAACCAGAATATATATCATTAAAAATTCAAATTATTCTAGTGCACGCCAAATGATAATAAAGGGCATTATAATTAACAACACGGTTTTAAGTATATCGACTTTTTATTTAGGAGAATGTTCATATTAATATTTACTTGATAAATGATGTATAAAGCAAAAGTAAGTGGTAAGAGAGGTAAGATTTTGGAGGAAGGTCACCTAAAAAGCATGAGGACTCCCCGAAGAGTATGTATAAGAGGCTAAGAGCAGTGAAATATTAATTTTTAACATATAATAAATAACTTGTTAGCTTATTTAGAACGTTTAATTAAATAAGTATCTCTAAAAGGATATAGCAACTTTGCTAATGAATAGATAGACGTAAACATTATTATAACCTAACTAGAAGCCTAATATATAAATTTAAAACATATTATCGTTCATGGAAGCAGTATGTTAACTATACAACAAGTATATCATGGCATGAATCTCATAAATCGATTATATAAATTTGAAAATAAAATTGAAAAATGAACGAGTTATAAGTAATCTATTCACGCCAAGCATGCCAATTCGAGGCAACTTTGATGAGACTACGTGACACCATTACTGAGCTAATGGTACAGATTTAGTTTCATTTCTACTGAGCATTACGGAAGTCTGATTAAATAGTGATAGGAAATCATTTTCATATTATCTATCATAAGTTATATTGAAGATGTAGATTAACGTTTATTTATTATTTTTACTTTTTCCGAGTACTGCATTAACATTCTGTGACTAATTTAAGTAGCTTTAAGCTTAAAGTAATCTACCTATTTTATAGATATACTAAAAATGTCTATAAAAACATTATAATAGCCATAGAAAAATTGATAAACCACTGAAAGAGTAATAAAAAAGAAATTTAAATAATTGAAATAAAATTTATTCTCCATATACATTTCAATTAAATTATTTCAGATTTAGTTACATATTTATTTTGTCTGTATATTAAAGTTACAAATTATATATATTTATGAAACCCAATAAAATATGAAATGACTAAACGTTTTTTTTAGCTTCACGCTTGATCCCGCAAATGGCAAGGTAGGCAGAGGGAACTGCAGGAACCGTGGGAACCCACTTTCCGCCTTTTTCGAGGCTTTTCGTGTTGAATGGCGGAACTCAACGCCGCGCATTTGCCTAGCTGCTAGAACGAAGAAAATGGAAATAGAAAAATCCATCCTCCACGAGTGGGAATCGAACCCAGAAACCATTGCGTTACAGGCAGATGTCGCGCCTCTACGCCACGACGGTCCACAATAAATAACTAATCATTTGTGTGACAAAAATGATATTCCTTTTTTTATCAAATCATACAATAACAACATTTTGTCGGATTAGTCTTGTAATTCAACTACAACTACTTAAAAGAGAAAAAGAGAGTTCCACCAAAAAAAACTTCAAATCGGCATGAAAAGAAATAAGCGTCAAAACGCTTTCATTTCACTCATTAAGCCTCAACTAAAGCGAAAAGGCACATCAATCGTATTTTATCTATGCACATTAATGGTACGCTACGGACTAAAACCGGCGAGACGAAAAAACACGCTGACTAATTCTGGGCAATCAGTCTCTTGCGATAAAAAGGCTACTGTTTTGGGTGTCGCGCCCTACGTCCTTTTCCATGATGAAATCGTGATAATTCTTTAAATACTCTTTCCGCATTTTCATCCGAGAAATTTAAGAAAAATCTTAACATAAGTAGAGTGTGTAGACTTTGTTATAAATCGGACCATTTTTATAGTATACTTGGCGAATGGTGGATAAATTTATAATAATCAACTAAATAAGACCATTATATAATTACAACGATTAAAATACTATGGCATCAGAGTGAACTAATTTGTAAAAATAATATTACATTTTTAAAAGTGGCTAAAAAAATGAACTGAACAATCAAAAAAGGAATACATGTAAACCTCTATATAGAAATAAACAGAGGGTACATTAGCATTTAAAATTGCCTTCGCAGACAGGGGTGTCTATTTTAAATATTAGCATATGAAATGTTAATCGCTAAAACTGTTGAAATCACAGTTCTAGAGACTTTTCACCAGATTCTCTTTTTTAGGCCACATGCCATCATAAACTGTCACACTACACTAATTTTCTTACTCTTGAACAAAATTTTTCCAAGCTTCATCTTTACACAAAAAAATTTTAACGAAATACCAAGTTAACAAAAAAGCTCTTCCAAAGTATTCTATATCGAAGGAATGACAAAGCACCTGAAGGCAACAATTAAGGGACCATGTTAATTAATAAGGACCCCCGGACCAACTTCGTGGGGTTGAAAACCAACTTCGCATGATACAGAATCGGAAAAGTTGGAGATCTTTTATAATGGAAGGCAAAGTTTTGAGTAATTAAACGTCGTCCTTTTTCACAATCATTGTTCCTGAGTGGAAGTTTCAGCAAGATTTCTGGTGGTTGTGATCAGATAAATTAAGTTGCTAACGAAAATTGGATGAAGTGGTCTTTTTGTGAAGTTTTTTATGTAGTGAAGTAAGCGTAATGTAAGGTTATAAGAACGTTCTCCTATATCTTATACGAAATCATTGTTTTAAATATTACATAATTCCATAACCTTGATTCAGTTTAAAAAGGTCGCTGAATATTCTTTACTTATTAAGCCATTTTATTATTTTTTTATATAAAACGAGAAAAGACATTACAAAATCACTTAGAAATCTATTTGTAGAACTCGAATGAAAGATAAAAGCTTGTTGCTTTTAGATTTTTTCTTGGTTCTGTTACTAATTGGTATTGAAAGTTATCCCTACCTACTTGTCAATTAATGTTTCAGTAGACCTTTTTGTATCTTAAGTAAAGTTAATTATTTACTCGCATGAAGCAAACAATTGTTTCTTAGAAGTATTGACTTGAATACAACTATTTTAAGGATGTATATGTTGTATAGTAAAGCTTATTCTTCTTAATGAAATTAAAATATATATTTTATTAATACTATTTTGTTTTCTTCGATATCTATATTCCTTTTTTTATATTAATTAAAAATTTTTGTTAATGTTGTTTAATGTTTTATGTTAATGAAACATTTTTTTTATTATTTTTCGTACTAAGCACTATTATTTATAAAGAAGTCCGAACATATAGCTAAATAAAGAACAAAAATTACCTCCATCCTCAGGAATATTGAGCAGTTTCTTCGCACCAGGGCTAGGGCCTCTCACAGCGGACAACGCTCTCTGCAACGTCTCACTCATTTGTTTGGCACAAACACTATCACATATCACTAACACACTCAACACTAGACACACTCTCCGCCAGCTCGAATCCTGCTTGCCCATCATACGTTTCCAGATCTTGCTCATAATGTACACGTTCAGCGTTATCTCGACAACGCCATCTGTAAATAAATAAAAATATATTACTACCATATATTTACTTGTTATGTATATTAGTAAACGCTATATTGAAACTTTTGGCATAGTTGTTACTAATATATTAATTTAATTAAATTTTCATATAAAATATCTTTGTTAACTTGTCCTGGATATACGGAATTCTATATTATTAAATAAAACACATTTCACATTTAGTAAAGTTTTCTAATATCAATCAGTTATACCAAAAGAACTATAGAAAATATTCTCCGTATGCAAAAGATGTCACAATAACTTTAAACATTACTCACAGTAATGACAAGTTTCGAACAAAACTACTTCAAACGATCTCTATAAATTTTACAATTTTATGTGATTTTTACGATAAGTCTTAAACATACTGCATTGTAAGACTGTAGCTTTTTCACGTATAGTAGGCAAATTAAGTACAAGTCTTCGATTCCATTCTCACTTATCGTTTATTTTCTCTACTATGCCACGAAGGCCTTTACAAAATGATACTAAATGGCAGTAAAATATTTTAAATAACATTTTTTACACAATATAACATACAATATGTGTTATTGATAGATTATTAAATATTTTTTTTATAAATTTGATACCAGGCTGGAGATTACGCACAAAGAGTTTTAACACGAAACTTGACTTACTCTTAACCAAAGTTGAGTGATATATCACTCAATACCAATATTTTTAGAATCGAAAACAACATCATAACAAAAAATACCATATTCCCACCATTTATTGTCGATCATTAACCAATTTACATTTCATTTGTCATGAACATTATAATTTCAGTGAAAAAAACAGATTCGTTATTTCTGTGCAACGAACTCGAGGCGCAATAATGAGACTCAACTTGTACTTTTTATTTTTGTTCGTCGTTAAGCCTTCCTGCCTTCTTAGGTATCTAGGAATAACTGAAAAACATCTGCATTCTATTTTATCCTAGAACTATTGAATTTTGGTATCAGTATAAATATCGATTGTACATTGACATTTAACTATTGACAGTGACGATATATGTATTTTTAATTCTTTATTACCTTGACTCATAGTAATTATTTACTTAATAGGCTGGACTTATCATACGATTTATACATATTTCTTTATATATTTCGCAAGATATACTAAGTACCTTATATATAATTTAATATAATGCAGATAATACAGATACAGAGACATTTACAGATTAACGTTGGATATCTAATACTTTAATATTTTCATACGTATATATACAAGAAAACTGTATATAACAAATATTATATATAATGTAATTGCATTTATAGCTCATATTTCAAATACAATTACAAAGTTTCAACTATAATTACGTTGTTACGATTCACATTAAACAATAAATATATTGAAATTCTTGCAAAATTGACAATCTCTGAATAAAACTTTTGCAATCAAAATATAAGTTTTCATTTAAAGCAAAAGTCAAAGCAATCTTTATTCAATATTGTTTTAAAATCAAATATTATTGGCTGAGTTGAAAAGCTTCAACATTAATAATGCATAAAGTTCTACGACTAAAATAATGATAACTCATATTAGTCTAACCTCACTTTTAAAGTTTTTCGTCCAAAACTTCTTTGGACGAAAAACTTTAAAAGTGAGGTGAGGACAAAGCAACTGAATAAAGCGTCTCAATAAGTATAAATATAACATAGATAATGCTTACAAATATTAAATAACTGATATTGTAAATGAAAACCAGTTTCAAGAAACAAACAAGCTCGCTTACAACTTGCAAACATAACCTTAAAGTTACAAACATTCGAATCAAGGCCAACGAACCTGAGCAATCCAGTGAGAGAACACTAAACACTATTTCTATACACAACTGAGTGATATATCACTTAAAACACTAATTATTTACAATTTAAGCACTATTTTTACACCACCATCACTAAAACACGGTAGAACAAGCTAACCTAATATACAAACTGATATAAAAATTTGACCGCCACTACGAAGTATAGAACTCGAAACTAAGGAGCTTTTGCGGTTACAAAAATTATATACAATCAAAAATAGACTATATTTATATGGGGATAGAATCTATAAATATTTTGATAAATAACTAATCATACACAGTATGGTGCGAGGAACACATCTTTTGTATTCACTTTTCTACCTGCCCTTGTCCCTTTTTTCGTTAACTTTTATTTCTTATGCAGTTGCAATAAGGCTTAATTTAAGCTTCATTTATTGAATCAATGGTTGCATGAGTTTTTTCTGTAATAGGAAAGCTCATCAGGAGATACGGGACTTAGTCGCGTTCATGTATGTGTATTGTATAAAATTTCGAAGAAAAATATATAGACTAAAAATTCTCTATTGAAGTTAGTTGTACCGTCATAGAGTATGACGATTACGATTTTATTTTTAAATAAAGGATAAAAAATCTAGGCTTACCATTAGGTTGGTTTTTACATTATACCCAAATTAGATTCCTTACATCTAATGAAATATAGTCAAGTTCTATGTTATATACACTGAGTTGCTGCTAAAGTGAAACTAAAAAAGTTCGAATTGAAAAATTCTTTGTAATGGAGGTAGCAACACATAATGAATATTGCAACAGTACTCTCGATCACTGTTACTTTGAAGACTTCAAATTTCTTTGTTATATTGAATAGAACCGGCGACCTTGGCAAGAATGCAGACGTCACTGTAACCACAAAACCATATAAAGATGATGTAATCATATTATTCGGTATTAAACACTACGCATAATTTTACATGATTTTACTAATTAGTATAAAATTCTTGATTTTTTATCGATTGATTGATGAATATTTATGGTATTCGTTATCGGCCGTTACGATGTTAATCTGATACATCTCGTATTACGATTGACGATATCGAATACTTTTAAAATAGAAACTCATAAAATATATTTCTAAGTAATTGTCCGTTTTCAAGTTAAAATAGTTGTTTTTATAATAGATTTTTATATATTAATATAACTCTTGAATTAGAGAATGTCAATGACTTAAGGAATTGTTTTTATCTCCTTTATTCTCTAAAAATCATTTAGCTTGACACTTTCTGTTGGCCAGATATGAATAACGTGATGACTAATAACAGTCATATATGTACATTAAAAAATCTTAATATACCGCTGATTTCCATTGAATATTATTAATGATAATTTTGGGTGGAGTAGCCGTAGCCTTTATGCCGTTTATGGCAGTAAAGGAAGTGTCATGACACTATGTTCTCTGTTTTCTGCCCGAATTCGATATATATATATATATATATATATATATATATATATATATATATATATATATATATATATATATATATATATATATATATATATATATATATATATATATATATATATATATATATATATATATATATATATATATATATATATATATATATATATATATATATATATATATATATATATATATATATATATATATATATATATATATATATATATATATATATATATATATATATATATATATATATATATATATATATATATATATATATATATATATATATATATATATATATATATATATATATATATATATATATATATATATATATATATATATATATACAAATGTGAGCGCCGTCGTAGCGCAGAGGTGCAACGTCTGCCTGTAACGCGACGGTTTCTGGGTTCAATCCCTAGTCGGAGAAGATTGATTTTACTATTTCCATGTTCTTCGCTCTGGCAAACTAGGCAAAGCGCGGCGTTGAGTTCCGCCACTCACGCAATGCCTCGAAAAAGGCGGAAAGCGGAGACGGAGAAAGCAGGGACTAAGCAACGGAGTGTCTTAACATTACGTTCCCACAGTCTCTGCAGTTCCCTCTGCCTACCCTGCCATGTGCGGGATAAAGCGTGAAGCTAAAAAAAATACGAGAGTACAAGAACAATAGAAGTCACGAAACTATATAGACATATAAGTATATGTACATATTTTACTAGTGACTGCTTGTTATTAAGGCAGTGCATGTTTTAGGGGGGTTAGTTTATGCTATTAAAGTTTGTATGCAGGAAGTCTAGTTAACAGGATGTATTACATATATTAACGCGTGATATATATTAGATATATTAAATATGTTCCTATTGTTGCAGGTGCAAACGTAAAGTCTTACTTTTACAAGTTTTATTACGTAACATTTTACTTTCAAACATTACATATAAAAAATCATTTCTAAAAACAAACTACAGACAAACAGAAAAGCTTTCTTGAAAAAGACTTAAAACAAAAGACATGCTCAAGAAATCATCATTTAGCCATCAAATGGTTAAACTTAACACATTACCATTTTTTACCTGTTAAAGACAGTTAATGGTCAATAAATCTAGATTTTCATGTAAGAATAGCAATTTGGACCTCTTACTCTTACCCACTGCATATTTATGAGGGTACCGCTTGGCGCCCGACGTGGTCCCAGCTATAATCGTCTACGATTATAGGTTATTAAACAATTAGTACTAGATCATTGTATACAGAAAATGTAAAGCTAATTCAATAAAGTTTAAAGTACATTTCTTGAATGACATTTAATGATAAACAATAGAAGAAATACTATGTAATATTAAATATGTATATAATAAATAGTTCTATATTTATTTATATATAAATATTATATATGTATAAAAGAAAAAAGTGAAATCAAATACACGTAATTTTTTAACATATATTTAAATATATATCAAAATAATATAAATAAGGCTCTTAGCGTTACTTTAGTATCTTAATAAAGCAATAAACTGTAATAAAAATCGGGAGCTTTAGTTTTTAAAAAGGCCATAAACAAAGAAGAAATTAAGTTTAATCTTGAAAGCAGTCGATTTGCATATAACATCGATATTCAATTAGAGTTTAAAGTAATTGTTGGTGCAGTGCAAATGAGGGCTAAGCTGCGAGTATCAATTATGTTAATCGATATCTAATTAACATAATTAAATGTACGTATATAGCAAACGGTACATGGTTCTGTTAGTTTGTAATTGTTATTTATAGTATATATATGAAAGACCCCACACGATTGCCATTTTTACTTCAGAGGAAAATAAAAATGTAATATATTTTAAATTTTACACAAAATGTATTACAAATAAGAATATTTCAAAATTGATAATAATTTATTGCACTATATGGAAGCTATTCCGCGTTGTTTTATAACATAGCTCTTATTAATCTCCAATAGCCACTTCGAGCTTAAAGTGCTATAAGCATAGAATTTAAGCCGTATAGAACAGTAAGCTGATTACCATATATATAGGCACTTCATACGCAGGACGTAAATAGGAATTTGAATTTTAAAAAAGAACCCAGCGATTCGTTCGGATAAATGTTTTAAAAATATTGGAAATTATAAATTACTTGTTGGTATTAAAATTTATTAGATTTTATCAAGTAAATTATTTTAAAGCTTTTGTGACTAGATCTACTATTATTTTATTAATATCATACTACTTATTTGAAAAATAATGTTTTAATATGAGTGAAAAATAGCTGTGTTTAATCAGCATCATTGATTAATCGAATCTCCTTTTTTATATAATGTTTAGCATATCTGAAATAAATATACGTTTCAATTTAATACAAAACCTGTAATATATAACCAGTCCAAAAATATATTTAAGTTTTATAATGACTTATTTATCCACCTAAACGTATAAAACTTAGTCTTATAACGCAAATCCAATAAAATAAAACTGGCAAACGAAAATCAAAATTCGTTACATTATAGGGAATCGGGTCCGGTCGCTGATAAATATTCAGTAAGGGCGGACTGGAGGACCAGAAATTTAATTCGTGGGACAAACGTAATAATTATTCGAACAGTGGAACAACCTACAGAACAAAATATGACAATTTTAATTTAATTCAAAATTATAAATTTAACAATCTGTGGAAAATATAGAAACTGGCTATAATATAGATACTGGCTAGCGCTCAGTTGCAGTGAAATTTGCTAATTGTCAACAAATTTAAATATATTAATCTATCATTACCATTTCTACTGACTTTCCTTAAAAAAGAGGATATTTTTTTAAATTAATATTGTATTCACGCAACACTTGATACGTGACAAAAAGAAGTTATTTAATCACCTTAGTCCAGCGTTAACAATGATTTTATTTTAAACGTTCTCATTACTTAGGTTTTGTTGCTTAGGGCTAAAAATTCCACAAAGCCATTTAACTTCAAAGTTTAGCTAAACGTTTAATGAGAAACCTTCGCAAAACTTAGAGTGTTACAAGACGGCGAAGTTCATGCAGATTGAGCACTAACTTAGTGTCAACAATGTTGCGAGATAAAGGTATCGAAATAAAAAATATTACTTTAATAAATTTTACTTAATATGCTTTGAGTGTATATGAATATAGAATATAAACGTTCAGATGTATGGCTTGGTAGTTAAAAGGGTCTCTAAAAGGCTCGGGTTCAGACAACGCCACATTTTAGGTACTTTTTCTAAAAAAATATATATAAATATGTATATTTATACGAATATTTTTTGTCTATAGTGGTAAATGTTTAAGTGAGATAGTTCTTGCAATTATGTACAAGAAAGTGATTAATTAAAATAAAATAATAAATTATATATAAAGAATTCTATAAACACTTTTAAAGTGTCAAATAAATATAAAGTTTCCTAAGAAGTTAATTTTTATTTGCATATATAAAGTTTTTATATAATAAGTTTAAAACTTATATAATATTAAGAAAATGCAATAATATCAAAAGAACTTTATTTAAACATGAATATAGCAGGATAGATTAAGAGAATCTAGTGACAAGACACTTCTTTCTCCGCTCCGTTACAGAGTGGGTAACTGTAAATACATTATTTTTGATGGTTTTTAAAGTGTTAATCCACACTGAGGATAGAAAAAATACTTAAAGAAAACATATAAAAATTTGAACGCAGCGGGACTCGAACCCGCGCCCTCCTGCGAACCGTGCAGGCGCTCTCACCACTGAGCCATGCGTTCTACATCACGCCGCGTTGAAATTCTTATATGCTTTTATACAACTTATATCGTTGTTAGCATCTCTGTAGGGAGATTTTTACAAATTTCCGCTACCCAAAGACCATTACAAAGAACAATCGTTTGGCGAGAGAGAATGCTATTTTTATTAAATATTTTTGATGGTTTTTAAAGTGTTAATCCACACTGAGGATAGAAAAAATACTTAAAGAAAACATATAAAAATTTGAACGCAGCGGGACTCGAACCCGCGCCCTCCTGCGAACCGTGCAGGCGCTCTCACCACTGAGCCATGCGTAAATACATTTTTTTTGCAGTGGAGCGCGGAGTGAAGTGGACCTAAGTCCTAGTGGCTAATAACTTTATATTTATTAATTTAATACTTTTTGTTTTGCATTTATTTAATATTTATAATAAATTCTATAATTATTAAAGAAAATAGCTTCAAAAATAATAAACATTTTCTCTAGGATAATCTAGTCAAATTATAATACGAAATGAGCACCTCTTTCATAAATTTTCACCTTCTTACAAAACGGAATAACAAAAAGCAATTTAAAACTCATTTTAGCCGTCAAAATGTAATAAACTTGCACCTAATTCAGAACTAAGAAGGAAAGAGCATCCACTGCAAAACTCTAGGGTATAGTTTGGAGACGGTAAAGTTCAAATAGATTAAGCACTAAGTTGAGCTTACAACGGCACAATCAGGACGCATAGCTGGTAAATTGCCTGTTTTGGAGCTTTGGTCATCATGCTGTGTTTAAATTTTAAGCAATAATTTAATTTTAATGTTAATTAACTCAAATCGTGAAAAATACTTTTTGTGTATACGTCACACGTATAAAAAAATCATCTTTGGGTTAAAGTTTTGCCAAATAACGTTATGGTTGTATATTGAGGACCGTCGTGGCGCAGAGGCGCAACGTCTGCCTGTAACGACGGTTACTGGGTTCGATCCCCAGTCGGAGAAGTTGGATTTTTCTATTTCCATTTTCTTCGCTCTGGTAAACTAGGCAAAGCGCGGCGTTGAGTTCCGCCACTCAACACGCAATGCCTCGAAAACGGCGGAAAGCGGGGACGGAGGAAGCAGGGGCTAAGCAACGGAGTGTCTTAACACTAGGTTCCCAAGGTCCCTGCAGTTCCCTCTGCCTACCCTGCCTTGTGCGGGATAAAGCGTTGTATAAGACGACGTTGTTATAATACATCCTTACACTTCATAATACAAAACAACCAATACGATTAAATTAAGCACATATTTTAAGTGTGCGCTTAATTTACTTGCATATTCCATTGTAAGATATAGCATATCAGATTTCGAAATATACCAATGATTAGAATCGAATCCGTAATCACCCGATACAGCAAAAGTCACTAACCTCAAAACAAGTAAACCAACCTCAACAAACACATATATAACTAAAATCCATTTAAAATTCCAAATAAATACGAATATTTAAAAAAAGCATGCGCCTGCGCATTCTTTGAAGATAAAAGACATGTAATATATTACTAAATTCAAGAATAATTTAAAACAAACTTTGAATGCTTATCATTTCCATCTTAACGTTATCATTAACCAAGAACATGACACAAAATTATTTCCTTTGCAAAAAACAATAAAACCTGCATATATTGGATCGCTTGAGCGGACGAAACAGTATGAACTTTAAATTAATTGCTGTAAGGACGCTTGTGGGTCTGTTAATCGACGCCTTAATTCGTTGTAAGTTCGAAGGTGTGAGTTAATATCGTACGTGGTATTAGTGTATCGTTGAATATCGTAGAAGTGGCACCAATATACGTATATACTCCAAACAGTTAACAAATTATTTACTATCAAACATTTGAAGCAGTGTATTAGGATACTAAAAGGAGACAGGAATTTTATATTTATAAAACAAAGTGAAAAGACAGACCGATTAGTCAGAATCAATTTTTTTTTTCTGATAACAGCTTCAATATTTTTTAGAAATTAATAATAATCAAGAAGCATATATAATTACAACACAAAAACAGATAATACAATTAAAACAGAACAAAAAATAACTATATACAATTATTTCCAAAAGTACTAAAACTATATTTATTATTTATTTATTATTTATCAAGACTCTTTATGATGCTGTAAAATAATACCTTTATAATTCCACAAAACATTTAAACAAATGCCACTTGTGTTTTCTCATCTATGCGGATGCTGTGCTGATCAATCAACGTCAGAGCAGCTCTCATGCACGCTCGATCAAGTGTACAGGTAATGTGGTGGTACTGGGTAGTGCACGGTTTGTACAAGCTACAGAAAAAGACGAGTATGGACGACAGTTTTAGCATTTCATGATGAAGTAAGATTGGCGATTTAATAAGGATTCACTGCTCTGGATCTCATGGAGGTATGAGTAAAAAGCACGATACAAAAAAGGCATGTACATATTTAGTTTGCTTTCTTAGACTTTATACATTTTTTATGATATGAAATGATAAAAGAAAAAGGATACAAGAAATTATAAAAGACCCGAGTGAAAAAATTAGTTTTATTTTGAATTTAAAAATATATAAACATGAAAAATATTTATAAAGTCTACATTAAATTATACTACATGATAAACTTAAAAAAAAACCTTATAAATACTTAAGCAAAAATTATCTTAACAAGAAAACTATAATACTATCCATCTTCTAACTTTCATTTCTTTGTGCATCTTAAACTATTATTAAAAAAGTTACTTTTAGAAGTAATCCAAAGACGAATAAGTGCACATAAGATTCCAATCGATGTCTCCACAACTTATTCTACATATTGGATCCTTTCGGCGTAGACCTATCAGTGCCTTTGGATAGTGGCCAAGAACATTTGGCACGGTACACCCAAATTATGTTTACAATATACCATTGTATACGCGTTTATTTGT
Source organism: Dione vanillae (assembly GCA_037178615.1). Classification (NCBI taxonomy): domain Eukaryota; kingdom Metazoa; phylum Arthropoda; class Insecta; order Lepidoptera; family Nymphalidae; genus Dione; species Dione vanillae. The sequence goes on from JAZFAU010000262.1 coordinate 1,332,648, forward strand.
TTAACAGTAAATATGCTAAAAGGTGACGTTACTGGAAACGCTGTAAATACATGATATTTTGAATTTTAAAATATCTCAATTTAAATTTTGTCTTTAAATACAAGGAAATTGATCGAAAAGTAAACTAAATTATAGCTGACATGAAGGCCATGTGTTCGGTACGTACATGAACTATATAAAACTTTTCATTCACAAATTGGAAAACTAATTTCTAAACAAGAAGTGTTATTGTCTAATCAATAGAAAATAATGTTTCTTCTCAATTCCTGCGAAAGTGCCAAAAATAACATTGTCTTCCAAGAAGAATATACTTTGTTACTTTCGTTAGAATAGCAATAACTAAGCCATATACTCTGTAAAAGGTTCAATATAAATCGATTTGCTGTTTTTACCATAGTAAAAGAGATCGTTGCACATTTAAAGTAGTTCCACAATTCCCAACTTGCTTTACAGCGGGTGTAGTGCTTTACAAAGATTGCGATGTAAATTGCAAGCGTTAATCTCGCGATTTCCTCTCCTGTATTTCATTCCGGTCACGATAAAATCTAAATAGCTCGAGAAGCTTTGGACGGGGGCCAAATGAATGTTATTGCGCGATTATTGTAAGGAAACCCCCTATGGATGATAGGTTGGACGAAAGGTATATTTTGTTGTTAATTTATTACATTATATTTTATTAGTTTAACAATATGTAAAAAAGAAATGATAATTGAATGGATATATATATATATATATATATATATATATATATATATATATATATATATATATATATATATATATATATATATATATATATATATATATATATATATATATATATATATAATATATATATATATATATATATATATATATATATATATATATATATATATATATATATATATATATATATGAAGAGAGTGATATAATATTACTAGACACTCTATATTATAATGTAAAATTAATAATATAAAATCGTAATGACAAAAAAGTATAACATTATAATATTAAAGTTACCAAATAATTCATAAGCTCAATTTGTAATCAGGTTAGATACCAGAAGCGGCTTTACCGCAAAATAATAAGATTAATTCCACTAACCGCGCCCAAGTCAGACGTTTCTGATCCATAGATATGGTAGAAGTTTTAAACCTTTCGAGGATCACGGCCGGTATAAGTGCCGAACGAAAGTTTGAAAGTTGGTACTCAGTAAGACAAAAGATCTTGGCATACTTGTGTTAACAATCTTTATAAATACAAGAATTTTCTTCAAAGCATATTTTTGTATAATTTAACAATATTGTTGCCTAACTTTGTAAAAGTCAGGCTGAAGTATTTGTTAGGAAAAAAGAACAATAGTATGAATTTATTACTGTTCCCTGCAACATATATAAGTAGAAACTTATTATAGCACAAATTGATAATTTAATAAAACGTATAGAATGTACATCAATATTTCTTATAAAATGAAAAGTTATATATTAATTAAGATCAATAATGTATATATATATATATATATATATATATATATATATATATATATATATATATATATATATATATATATATATATATATATATATATATATATATATATATATATATATATATATATGTATATATATAACATTCTTATATATATATATAACAAATATGACATTCTTTATCCGTATATAAGCATCGAAAATATCTTTGTCACTTATTTAATATAACTAAAGTAAAACAAAAATAAAATAATATAGTTTCTTTAAAAAAGGTATTACTTGAAGAGGACCAAGAACTTTATTTTAAGCTAAAATAGCTTAGCTTAAAACAAGAAAATACAATATGTAATGCCATTCTTACAAATAAAGCATTGTGGGTAAAAAACTTTAAGCGAACGTCTGTCAGACTATCAAGATGCGTATGCGCAGACAGACAGTGTTGTCAATTAAACGTTGAATTATTATATCGTGGCACGCGATCCGAGATTCGATGGCCAAAGAGACGTATGCAAATTGATTTTATGTTTAATACTTTTATTTATGGTGCAAGTCAACACGAATTTGGTAGCAATTAATTGTTTTTGTTCTTTCACAGTGACATGTCGATTATAATGTTTATAATTGAATATATTTAATTTATTTGAGATACGTGAAACAATTTCTTCTTTTATATTTTATATATTTCTGCTAGTTGGTGCATTTTTAAGTATTTTGTACAGTGAGACAACCTATAAGGACGCCATCATGGCGTAAAGTAGTTTAACGGTAAACGTGACCGTTACAGGTTCGACTCCCAGGCGGAGAAAACAATAATAACATTCGTTTTCTCCTCATTTGTAAAAAAGGCAACTCTCACCAATCAACATGCAATACTCATAAAGACAAAAGTGGAAACAGAGTAACAACAGGTTTCCTTTGTCTCCTCCGCTATATGAGAAATATAAGCATGTAGTTGAAAAAGTGATCTATTAGAATTTTCTGTTAAAACTCTTGCAGCTAGATAAGCTAATAAGTTTGATGAAGTTTGTAACTAATGCCGCTTAGACCACGGAAGTTGTTCAATTAGATAGAAAAATGTTTTACTCCGATCTGACGAAGAAGCGCAAGGCTGTTTGAGATGGGCAATTATTGCCAAAGAAAGCTAAGGAATACATAATATTATAAAGCAAGTAAAGGTAAGATATTTTTATATTCACACTCTCCATTATCATGTACAGTATTCAAAATTTACTCTTAATTAAAATTTATTCAGTATACTTATTTAGTATAGTTACCAGAGAACAAAACGATGTTCTAGTGATGGCTAACAATCTATGATGGCAAACAATTGAATTGTTTAAGTGTTCAATTTAAATTAAAACATGTTATATATTACAAAAAAAAACTTAATTTATTCCATAATAATATATAACATAAAACATTCAAGACAATCTAAAGACAATCACGTAATTGTGATACTTTGCATCGTAATTTCAAATTCCTTCGCGTCTTCAGGAATTTCTAGAGGCCGGAGTTAAAATGAACATTAGTCGAAACCAATTAAACAGAATTTTGTAAGGGTCGCGTTAATATACTGAAGGGAAAGGCATATAATGTTAGTTACATAAACTTAGAACTTTGTGGCCTTTAAAGGAATCTTAAATTTATTAATATTACTCATCCATTAAGTTTGATACTGTTATACGACGGTACGCATAGAAAATCAATATAAATGAAAAGCTTGTATTTTAGTATTATAAGTCCTGTTACCATTTCAAGGCGAAACTAAAGACGTATTAAGTATTTAGTCCCGATCTCATTAGGAGAGTTAGGAAAATAAAAACATTTCCTAAGTGGGAATCGAACCCATAACTGTCACGTCAGACTACCGTTACGCAGTATGTATTGTTGTAAAGTTCTTTTACATTGAAATTCTATTATACATAAATCAGGATAAACAGAGGGAGTGCGAATTTCATTCCCTGAGATCGAGTCATTGCATATTAATATTTTTATAACTGATACTATATTATAAAATAATCATATTTGAAATAAATTTTCAAGGTACTTACATATTCACATATCCCTACACATATAAATCTTATAGAGATATATCCGCCTCGACACATTATCGTGTCAATGTTGTCTCAGCTAATTACTTTAGGGCAAACATCGCACAAAGGCGTAGTCGTATAGTCATGCAGTCATGTTAGTTCCTACAGTAGTTCTAGTGTTATCTATCGTGTTGATAACAACTTTTAAATGTTATTTTGACGTGACAACGTCTTAAATTAGGTTGTGCGGCTCGGAGTCAAATATGAAAATGGTAACGTAACGATGTGTCAACTGTCACCGAACTATGATCGGTCCGCCGCGCGTATCACTTGACACATGTACAATGTTTTAGTAAACAAATATATTTTCTATAGTTAAAATTTGTGCAATTTATACTATAATTATTATTCATATCAATAAATATTCTACCGAGAAAAAGACGTTGTCACGTAAAATTTTCGCCCGTAAAACCCACTTTACAGGCAACCATTTTGTTTTTTACTTTTTAAGTAATGATGATTTTATTAATAATTGGAGTCATTGATTGGAAGGGAGATATTCTATATAGAATCTATGTACATGTGGTTATTTGACGCATTTGCTACTTTTAACAGGCCATGTCTCGAATTCAAATGTAACTAAGGCGGAGAACAGAGTGTTTTGGCACAATTAATTTAGTCATTTAACGCTAAATTTGTTCCATTTATTTTTAAATGAAACAATAAATAAGTCATAAATTCAGACAATATATATGTACATATTTTAGCTGGTTTTGAAATTTTATAAAGAAGATACAGTACTGCTACGGCTTATAATATTTCTATTAATTATTGGCAAAACTAGGATTATTAAGCGATAGGAACTAATAGCTTGATAGGTTGGAGCTTTTGGACAGATTCCAAGAAGCGCGGGCTCTAATCCTTTTATGGATAAATGACTGTGGGGACTTTTATTATTTCATTAGACTTTTATTCCTTACTTTAGTTCTGTTAAAATAAAGGCTTTAATTTAGAAAAAGCCCTATCGATTACGATTTGTAAAAAAATAAGATCAGTGATTTTTTTTTTCACATTTTTCTCATTAGTTAACGCTTAAAAATATAAAACATTATGTGCATGAAACAATTTCTGTTTATATATTTATCTTGTAAGAATCTCTATGTCTAATGTTAAACGAGATACATAGTTACACAATATAAAAACTTTTGTGCACACCCGATTTTATTGTAAACACAGATGAAAAATACTATCATAAATACTACTAGTATATGGAAATCATAAGAATAACTATACAAAAATCTCCATTTTTATTATATTTCATTTCAAATATATTACATCTCTTCCGAATATTTTTTTTTTTTAGCTTCACGCTTTATCCCACATATTGCAGGGTAGGCAGAGAGAACTGCAGGCACCATTTGAACTTAGTGTTAAGACACTCTGTTGCATAGCCCCTGCTTTCTCTGTCCCCGCTTTCCGCCTTTTTTGAGGCATTGCGTGTTGAGTGGCGGAACTCAACGCTGCGCTTTGCCTAGTTTGCCAGAACGAAGAAAATGAAAATAGTATAATTCGTTCAGACGTTACGCCTCTGAGTCACGACGGTCCTCAATATTTAAATATTCAGAAAAAATCCAGAAAACTATTTTAATATAAAACACAATTAAAAAAAATTACGGAAGAAATACTACATTGGTAATATAACTTTAATTGCTCATATGTACCCTACAAAGATAATGAAAGCTCCGCCAAATATACCTACTATACGTAATGAGTGTAAAAGCGTGTGACACAGTTACTTAGTAAATGTTGACTTACCTAATAACTTGTCGAGCAAACAGAACTTACGCTCCACATTGTAATATATAAGGGGAAATATTATGAGAATATTAAATGACATACAGTTTGATTGGTCTAATCAGGACATATAGTGTATGTGTCTATAAATGTTTATATAAATTCTGTATGGTTAAAATTTCTTCGTTAAAAATTCTGTATGGCTCAAAAATAAAAGTTTAAATTTACATCAACATATAGCGGTGTATTAAACTGTAAATGTGACGGTTGCGAGTTCAATTTAAATTGGAGCAATAATTTTTAATTTCTTCACTCTGATTACAAGATAGGTTACCCAATGTAACTCCTAATATTTCAGAATTGTGAAAATAGCAAACCTATTTTAATTGTAACCTTGTAAATTTGAATAAATATTCACTTCAACAGGATTCGAATCTATACCTATACCTTTTCATTTAAAGTCAACGTACGATGATGTTGTCAAAAACATCCTATGTCTTAAAATAACATTTCCAGTTGACCTATCTTCTTAACAAAAATATGTTTGTTTTTCAAAAATCAGTCATAGTTTTAATTTAATAAGAAAAATGATCCCGTTTTTCATTCTGTATGATTCATTACAACTGTTTTTTTATAGTCGTCTCAAGATTTTTTCATACGTTTAACTGTGTGTCATACTAAGACGATGATATCACAGTGTAAACTTATCAAATTCGACTCCCGGTTACATTGCCCTGATTTTCTATAAATAGAGAGTTAATTTAGGTTAATCGTTTTGTACTAACATGCTGTAGTGTGTTCTTCGTACATTACGGGTGTTTAGAATTTTTCTTTCGTAGTATTTAATATATTTTCTTTGTTTGGGCATTCTACAGAATAAAGAAAAGAAAATAATAGTGAGGGAGTATGTTTAATTCACGTGTATATTATAACGTTCCAAATTTTGGGTCGAGTTAGATAAACTAAACTAAAATAACTTTTATAGATTGATTTTTAAAGCTTTGCATGTTATACCTAGAGGAATATATAAGAGGAAACGAAGTACAAAACGTTTTCGCCTGGTCCACTAACATCAACCAACAGGATATCCTTATGGTTTATCTTTACCTCCTTCCAGCATCATCGACATTAATATCTCTACATATTACACATAAAAAAAAGAAGTTGAGTGTATAAAATAGCATAAATTGCAAATTTCCTTGCCTATTACACATCAGATATATGACTTTAAATAAATAATAAAATAGCCTAAACAATAAATACTAAGTAATATGTAATAATTTATTTAACAATGCAAATCAGTGTATCTAATCGATACGTATTCACATAACGTAATTTAGGTTAACAACGAACAGGATGTCTAGCAATCGCTCGTTAATGCCCCACGAGGATACAGCAGTCTGTTAGCTTGTATTTTAGATTAATTACCTTTTAGTTTAGTGTTAACGTTTTGTTAAAATTGTGGTTAAATGTTTGTATGTAACTACTATATAGTTGTTTAAAACAGTTAAACACAGTTTCATGCGGTTCTTAGGAATTCGTTCCGCGAAAGGAAAAAAATCTATTGATTTTTTCAAAGATGTAGAGATAGAGTAGAAATTAATATGAAATATACAGTTATGCAGTCTCACTGGTCACTGTGGTCCATATAGACACATGTACAGCTTAGGTACCAGCAGCACAAGGATGTGTAGAATATACAACGAGGCAGAAGAAACACCTCTATATCTTCTCGCTGAATGCCGCCCGCTAAGGCAACGGCCTTATACTGTAATGTGACAAACCTAAAGTAGATTGCGATGCTATAGACGAGTATTCTTATGAAACGCATAAATACTTTATTTTGGACGCGTTAATTACGCGTCACGAACTTATCTTCATTTCTTATTCCCATCGTGTTATTGCTACGAAAATATTGGTGCCCAAGTGATACTCGCATTTGACTACTATAGTAGTACTACCTATATAATTTTAATAAAATACATAAGTTTGAAGTGTTCAACAACAATTCTTTACATAAATTCAACAACAATTTTTATACAAATTAATTAATTGTTGTTAACAATTCTTTATATAAATCCAAACAAATGATATTTCAAAATCTACCCTCCAAATATAAAAAAAGTTGAGGACCGTTGTGGCCCAGATGCGCTGACTCTACGCCAGTTTGTTGGTTCAATCTGGAAAAGGTGGATTTTTTTTCTCTGCCTACCCTGATATATACGGGAATAAGCCTGAAGATATAAAAAAGTACAGAAAAACTAATCATATAAAAACGGGAAAATAACTGGTTTAAAATGATTAAACAATTAAACTGGAATTCTTGACACTTCATTTTACTAGTACAAAAATTGTAAATTCAAAAAAATTGATTTTTCATAATATAGCGGTAAATTTGCTTTTAAACCTTATAAAATGGTTGATCACGACACTTCAACTAATTAGTTAGCTACAATGAACTTCAGTCGTGAGCGCGTCGGAGAGAGATGAGATGTTGTAACATCGACGTTATTTGTGAAAAAGAAAATTGTTATTTAGATTTCTTACCTTATTCAAAATTAGGCTTACGGTCTAATATTTTGAACAGTGACCAAGAGAGCACTCTAGTGCTCTCACACATTGACACCCGAACAGTATCAATCATCTCAGTAGATGAATAGAAAAGTCTCAGTAGATAAATAGAATCAGTCAATCAGTCTCAGTAGATGAATAGAAGAGAGGTGGAGCACATAGATTTTTTAGTTTGGCGCCTAATCGTGATATTATTCAGATTAACGAAAAACTAAAACTATGTTAAATTAAGTTAATGCAAGTTCTTCCCCAAAAGATATCCCCATATAGGCGACCTCTGTTGCCTACTCTACTACGATAGACTTGTTTTCTTTTTGCTTCACGTTATCCTGCACACGGAGGCAGAGTCGACTTTACGAACCATAGGAATTTACTGTTAAGATACTCCGTTGCTTTCTCCATCCCTGCTTTCCGCTTTTTTCGAGCCACTGCGTTGCGGCAGTGATATGTGGCGGAAATCAATGCTGCGTTGTTGTTAGTTTCTTAAAATATAGTATATACATATAAACAACCACAAGAAAGCAAACAAATAAAAATTCAATTTATTTATTCGAAACTTAATAACAAAAGAATTTCTAAAATACAAAATTGAAAAGTGGAAAAAAATTAATTAAAAATTTTTATAGAAATTTCTATTCTCTAAATGAAAATCTAGACAATAAGCTGCAGATGAACCTCTAGTGACGTGCATATTAAAATATCGATTTATGAACTGACAAAGGAAGCAGCCAGCTAAGAATCTTTACTTTTTACCGTCACACGCAGAATATAAATGGTAATTTTATTGAAATAACGTTAGCGATGTCGATGGAAGTTTTTATTATGTTCACATTTTATATAGAATATTGTTGGCAATAGGATTTAAATTTTTAAATTCAAATAACAATTTACTTAGTTAAGTTCTTGAAGTCTACTTTTTCAGCTTATATCTTCTCTTAAAAATATAACAATAGGAATAAGCCTAATGAATGTGTTATTGTATTAACAGCAAAAACTAAAGTTAGATTTAATAATGACATAAATTTAATAATATCGTAAAAAAAGAAAATTTTCTTAAATGACATTTAAATAATATAAAGTATCATCGACAATAACACTTAACAGTACCAAATAGTAAACATGGATAAAATAAGAGTATCCCAAGCTGCAACAGGCGGTCAGTACTTTTGCTCGATTTTCAACTGCCAGGTAAAGCGGGGTCTTAAGCTTTCACTTAGATAATGAGTATGGCGACTATATGGAATTTTTACTTTTAATACTATTATACTACTAGTCACATATAGATAAAGAAACAAAGCGCCTAATTTCATAAGCTCTTGCTCTATAAATGAAGTACATTGATGTTAAATACTCCATGTTTTTAAATTAACATTTGTGTGGCAATATATGATTTTTACCCGGTACCGCTGTAACAAAAATAAGGTATGGTTTACTGTACCTTCCGTACGGTAAGTAAAGTAAGGTAATATCTTTAGTGAATATATACAAACATATATATAATATAGTATATCTGTTACCGCTATAAGAAAAACACTAAAAATAGATAAAAAAGTACTAAAAAAGATAGAAGTGATATATTTGCATTTATGGAGGGCAGCTATATGAAATAAGTGACTGATATATTATAAAATAAACAATAACACAGGGTACTTATTTGGTACGAAAGATTAGTAGCATTAGATACAATAATGGGTGAAAATGTCAAAATTTAATTAAACGATATTTGAGATATTCCGGAAAATGTTCGAGGATAGGAGATCCTGTTACCAGAGTGTATATATTTAACTTTAATATTAATCTTATAAGGTGAACCAAGAAATATTATATGCTTAAGATATTAAATTGAAGTTGTTTTCTAAAAGTACATTTTGAAAGTTATCCAACTTTGTCCCTAAGGCCATTTTCCACGAAACTCGTGTTTTAATTAAAATTTTTAATTTCGTAAGCATTGCGGAGAAATAGAGAAAATAAAAAGGGTTTGTTCATCAAAGATATATTTACAAAAGAGCAAATTTCTTGTACATTTTGTATACATAAATCACCTTTCGGTACGAATGCTTATAATTAAAATTTGTATAGACCTCAAGCTGTTCAGAAGTGATCAAAAACACGTTATATGCTAATGTGGATAACAGTCGATTGTTTTGTATCTTATTAAATAAATCTAAAGCTTAACATTTTAAAATAATATTTTAAATGCATAACAAAATTTTATTTCTTTAAACCTGATTTTATTTTAAATTTAAGTAATAATTTATTACTTATTTTAATAAAAACACCTGTTATATTCATTTAATAGTATATAATTTCAGACTAGTAACTTAATATTTAGCAGGTAGTCATTTTTTCTGCGGCATTCTATCCAATCTATAAATTTAAGGGTCTTCACAAGTGCGTGATCCCTGAACGTTTTAAGATATCTCTTCAAGGCAGTGGCCTCTGTAATTATTTTAGGCAGTTCCGCGCCACACCTAAATCTATTTTATCAGCCTTAATTGATGATTAAAATTAAAGGTGTTTCTTATAACGATCTTAATTAATTGTTAAAATTGTTAAATACTTATTTTGGTTTATTTTATAATTGATAAAATTAAATTATTTTAACTATTTTATTTTTATAAAAATAAATGTTATACTTACTGAATAACTTCAAAGGAAATTAATTTGTACCTGAAACAAAAATGATACTGTTATTATTCATGCAACTAAAGTAGTTTCTACAATTAAAGTTATTTAATGTAAGTTATTTTTCGGTTAATGATAGATTACTGTTATTACATTATTTAATATTTATTTGAGAATGCAGTGGCGCAGCGGCGTTGCGTGTGACTTCGACTTAATAATTTTTAATTTTAATTAAAAGGTAACAAAACTTTGCGATGTTGAGCTTCGCCACTTCATAAGCAACGTCTCGAAATGTAAAAAGCGGAGACAGGATTATTTTAATATTAGGCTCCCTCTATCTCCCCTGGTATGTGCAAGATACACTGTTAATAAAAAATGATGATAAATTTAATTACGTTATGTCATGGTGGAAACTTTTAAAGGTAGTTAGCACCTATTACCAAAGTTTTTAATTTTATTTTTTATAGCTTCACGCTTTATCTCGCACATAGTAGGGTAGGCAAAGAAAACATTAACACACTCCTTTCTCGCCTCTCCGCCTTTTACGAGGTATTGTGTGATGAGTGGCGGAACTCAACGCCGCGCTTTGCCTAGTTACCAGAGCGGAGCGGAGCGAAAATGGTAATAAAAATATCCATCTTTCCCAAGTGGGAACCAAACCCATAAAATATCGCGTTTACAATCAAACACGACAGTGCTCTACCGAAGTTATATAAATTACAATCACATTAGTCACAAAAGTAAGAAATAACTAAGAATTTCATATAATACTTAATAGAACCCATATAATTAATCAGAAATATTTATAGAAAATTCAGGCTATCTATCTACATGGTATAATGTCAATACAATTCACTGGCGGAATAAATAGGAACTATTATAATACGCATGTTGGAAATGTTCTATTCGAATCGACGCAGACTATTATCAATTATTTGTGGTAAATATAAATCACTGATTTCGCTGATGTAATTGCCTCGACATTAAGCTTCCATTAGATATTCATTGAGTACTGGACCATGTAAAATTTAGAGCTTGTCTGGTTTGACTTTGTAATATATAGTATTTGCATGATGTGATGGCTGACTGAAACAACTTGAGGCAGTTGATGTAAGTTTATTTACAATTTGATAAGGTCAGCGTATTAACATATAAAAATATCTAACGCTCATTTATGGAACGCATGCTGAGACGGCATTATTGGGATTAAGTAATTTAAAAAGCCTAGAAAGGTTTTAATTTGGGTCACTTTTCATAGCCACTGCAAATCATCATCATCTACTGCCACTGCGATCAAAAAGTAATAATACTAATTAAGTCTAATTAATCTGTCAATCCTATTACCTATAAACAAGCTAGCTCCTAGTACGGCGACCGTACTAAATTCCGCCAAAATCATAAATATTCATATCATCAAACGTCATGTGAATGTGCCATACAGACCGCTGCTTTACAAACCGACTGTACCTTTTGAATTGCATAACAGCCCACAGCTGTGGACATCTATTCACGCTTAATTTGTATATATTTGGGAAATTATTATTATAAATAATTAAATTTCGTTCACTGATTTATCTTGTTTAATTAAAAAACTATTAAATGACACGCAAAGAAAATGTAGGAAAAAAAAATCTTTTCAAAGAATGGTTTTACTTTTTAGACGATATTTTTAATCTATTTCCAAACAGTCACTTTTCAATAAATAAAGAATGACACATGCCAATAATATTACTTATTTGTCTTCCCACACCAGAAATATTCAAAGAACGATGATTAATGTAAATAAAATGACATTTGCCAGAGTAAATTCTACTTATATTCAACAAAATGCAAGCAAAAAGGTATTTTTCTAAGTAGTAGCTCATTTTATTGACTCACTGCAAAAACAAAGGTAAAATTCTTGAACAGTATAATAGGATAATTTGAATTAATTAAAATGAATTCTGACTAATATTTTTATTTATATTGATATAGTGTACCTTGAAGATATATATTAAAAATAATTTCGGAGTAAATAAGCAGGGACGAATGTAACCTTAATCTACGTAAGACTTTACGACTTTACTGACGACTGTCAGTGAATTAAGTTGTGCTAGCTAAAGAATTCTATTGTTTTTAACCATAATTTATTTGAAAATATATATATGAATCTTAGGAGGCCTAATAAATTTTATTACTATTATGCTATAAGTAGAATTAGTAAGACACACCCCAACTGCAATCGTGAAACAAAATTGGAATTGAAATTGCAATGAATTGAGATTCCTCGTCAATTCGTCGTCAATACTTCGAAGAATAATATTTTATAAATTTAAAGTTGCAGTTTTTGTGTGTGTGAATCATTTTTAAAATGATATAGTAGTGAGTGGTATCCTGTGTTCTTATAAAGGTCACAGAATCAATTATATTATGATGTTATGTTTAATAAGTGTATGATTACAGAAGCTTATATTAATACAAAATTATTCAAAAATATTTGTTAATATTAATTCAAATTCTGTTGAGGACCGTCAGTGGCGCAGAGGCGCAACGTCTGCCTGTAACGTGACAGTTTCTGGGTTAGATCCCCAGTCGGGGCAACAACTGGCAAAACTAGGCAAAGCGTGGCGTTGAGTTCCACCACTCAACACGCAATGCCTCGAAAGAGGCGGAAAGCGGAGACGGAGAAAGCAGGGACTAAGGTACGGAGTGTCTTAACACTAGGTTCCCACAGCCCCTGCAGTTTCCTCTGCCTACCCTGTCATGTGCGGGATAAAGCGTGAAGCTAAAAAAAATTCAAATTCTTTGGAACAAATATAATTTTATATATGTTAAAGACAAGTGTCATTTTATTAATATACTGAATAAGTAAATAAGATTAACAATAAATAATAATAATTTATAAATACGATAAGTATACAGTGCGGCGTTGAGTTCCGCCAATTAACATGCGATATCTCGAAGGGCAGAAAGTGTTTTAACAAATTTAATCTTAAGTTCCTTCTGCCTACGGTTTCCTACCCTGTTATGTACGGTGACAATAAAATAATAACAAAAGTAAAAATAGATTGAACACGTAAGTGAGTACAGTTTTATGCAGAATTTTGTAAGAAGGACATTATTTATATTATTCTATGAACTGATAGAAATGCTTGTAAATCTCAATAGAAATTCTGGTTTCCATGGAAAGGACGGAATGTTTGGAAATATTCCCCATATGCAATGATTGTGTGTTCTATTTCTACCCATCCTACCTAAGTAAGGTATTTGATACTGCTGCTTATGCGTAACATAAAACTACAAAAATAACCAAATATAAGTTTTAATGGCATTAATTTACATTTAAAACATAACATAAAAAGCCTTCGGGCGAATCGCTTTATACTTGAATGAAGCTGTCGACAAAAGCTACTTAGTTATAAATAATCTAAAATAGCTACAACCCCGACATTTCACAATCAGGCACGCCCAAATAAGACATTTATAGTTGTTATGTAATAAATTGTTTGCTTTGAACCTCAATGTAACATTATAAAATACAATATTGGTAAAAGTCATTTGACATTGTTTGTCGACATATTTACAATGTTAAATTTATTATAGTCTTAACAATGAATAACTTAAGAGCGGAATTAAACACCAGCACAAACGCTGCAATGAAAAGATATATTACGAAAACAAAAATTTAAAATATTAGAAAAATCTTAAACACAATTTCTATATTTTGCTATATTCATAGAAACAATCCCAAGAACCATAAGCAAGAATAAATTTGTACTGAATAAAAAATGGGGCTATATAGGAGCACTTGAATCGTTTACCATCTATTGTTCAAATTCTACACGAAAATACTGTTATACAACACGAAGATATATTTTTTTCACAGCTTTAAGCTTTTTTCCTCGTATAGCAGGGTGGTAGAGGATATCTTACGTTACAATACTTCGACCTTCACTCTCCATATAATATTTAAGACTTAGAGACATTATGAGTTGGAGTGGACAATCTTTATACGTATCTAAATTTATCTGTAAACGTTTTATCTACCTGAGCGAGGAAAAAATAATTTCTCTGAAAGACAGTGACCTAAAATACGCCCTACTGCGACCTAAAATAATAAAACTATAAAAATATTGAAACATTACCATTAATATACTTTATCTATTTCCCTTTCCCTTCTAACAGTTTTTGTACAAGAAAAAGTTAAAGATTTACTATAAGAATTTCTAAATTTAATTAAACTTTTTATTTTAACACAATATCAGCAGATTTCGCCTATAGGGACGTCATTATGACCCTATGAAATCGATCGTTTTGTTGCACAGAATTTGGGGTTCTATTCTGGCAATTACAATGGTTTTTTCATTTACAATACATAAGGGCGGACCCTAATCTATTAAATATCATATTTTTATGACGAATTTCGGGGGAACCATTTAATCAATGCGGTATTAGGGAGCTTTTGGTTACTTGCATTTGGCGTTGTCATATTTCGTTCTTATACAGTTAGTAATAGAGAAGCTTTTAGGTGTAGTTAGAAATTAGTTTAAACTGTCGAAACTTGATAGGATCGTTTGTTTAACAGCTTATTTTAAACTTTAAATACCCTTTATTGTACTTTACGCTGCACAATGGGAGGGCACAGATGTGTGGTACTAATTGTACGTTATGGTCTTAGAACGTATTATTATTTTGTATGTTATTGGATTTTAACGATATATTTTGACATCTATGAATACACTTATTGCAAGTAAAATTTACAATTAAGTTACTGGTCTGAGAAGGTTTGGGATTTGAATTGGATGGTTGAAGGTAAGTAATACAAAAGGGTATTCAAAAATATTATAACAATTACAGTTATGTTCTAGCCCCACCAGTTCATTAACCTTAAAAACATATAATATTAATATATACATACCTACATTATATATGTATAGTTATATTATATATGTATATGTAATTTAGTATATGTTCAGCACGTAGGAACAAAACTAACACTATAGTTAAAGTTATTTAATGCTTTATCCAAACGAATGCTTCTCGCGTTTCTTTAAGATTGAACGTGCATGCGCTGTAATAAAATTGAACTTAATTTAAGTTAGTAATATAAGTTTCTTTTAAAACGTTATCCGTCTTTAACCAAGTTTCTTAGAAATATTGGATATACTTGTTCTTTGAAAGTTCGTATTTAGGTGTAGGTATATGTTTTTATAAATATACATTCATAGATAAATATATATATATATTATTTATATATAGATTTACAAAAAGTGATAGTCGTCAGTCTTTCCATTCGTATAGTTTTCAATTAATTTTAAAAATATTTTAAAATAACCCACAACAATTTAAGATTACTTAAAAGAAAATTTAATTTGTAAAGTCATCTTGTTCTTCAAGAAGGGTGACAAGACCCTCCTAAAGAACTACAGGCTGATTACGCTTCTGAGTCATGTTTACAAACTGTTCTCAAGGGTCGTTACGAACCGTCTCGCCATTAAACTCGACGAATACCAACCTCCGGAACAAGCCGGATTTCGAAAAGGCTATAGCACCATAGACCACATACATACTGTTCGGCAAATTATACAGAAGACCGAGGAGTATAATCAGCCGCTGTGTATGGCATTTGTGGACTATGAGAAAGCTTTCGACTCCATCGAGACCTGGGCTGTTTTGGAGTCTCTGCAGAGATGTCAAATCGACTGGCGATATATCGAAGTGATGAGATGTCTCTACAACGCTGCGACGATGACCGTCCAAATCCAAGATCAGCGAACAAGACCTATTCGGCTCCATCGTGGAGTGAGACAGGGGGACGTGATATCCCCGAAACTGTTCACCAACGCGATGGAGGATGTCTTTAAAACCCTGGACTGGATTGAACGAGGCGTCAACGTCAATGGAGAGTATATCTCTCATCTTCGTTTTGCCGACGATATAGTCATCTTTGCAGAGACGCTGGAAGAGCTGAACCGAATGCTGAACGACCTAAATGAGTCCTCCCGACGTGTAGGTCTTGGTATGAACTTGGACAAAACAAAAGTTATGTTCAACAGAAATGTCATGCCGAGACCAGTACGGGTCGACGGCGTTCTTCTCGAAGTTGTACAGGACTACATCTACCTAGGCCAGACAATACAACTTGGCCGACACAACTTTGAGAAGGAAGCGGATAGGAGGATTCAGTTGGGTTATGCGGCATTTGGCAAGCTCCGTCGAGTCCTTACGTCGACAATTCCGCAAAGCCTAAAGACCAAGGTCTTTGAGCAATGCGTCCTACCGGTGATGACATACGCTACCGAGACGCGGACACTGACAAAGGGGCTGGTCCACAGATTTAAAGTCGCTCAGCGTGCTATGGAGCGAGCTATGCTCGGGGTCTCTCTCAAGGATAAAATCAGAAATGAGGTTATCCGTGAGAGAACGAAAGTAACCGACATAGCTCGCAAAATTAGCAAGCTGAAGTGGCAATGGGCTGGCCACGTCTGCCGCAGAACCGATGGCCGCTGGAGCAGACGAGTCCTGGAGTGGAGACCGCGTCTTGGCAAACGTAGTGTAGGACGCCCTCCGGCCCGCTGGACCGACGACATACGCAGGGTTGCCGGAGCAGGCTGGATGAGGGTTGCGGAGGAACGGGATGTTTGGCGCAAACTTGGGGAGGCCTATGTCCAGCAGTGGACAACGATTGGCTGACGACGAAAGTCAAAAAGTGGAGAAGAAATCATGGCTCAGTGGTCAGAGAACTTAAACGGTTCCCAAGAGGCGCTGGATCAAATCCTGCTGCGTTAAAATGTTTATGTTCCTTTAAGTATTTTTTTTATCCTAAATAAAAATCATAAAAAATCCAATAGAAAATTTTAGAAATTTAAAACAAAATTTATAAGTCGCTCATTAAATCCACTTATACTAGTTATAAAATGGAACTAATACTTCAAATTTTTAAAAAAATATATTTAACCATATACATACATATGCAGGTATGTGTGTTAAAATAACAAGCTTTCCTTAAAAATATTGTAGTTTTATTTCGCTTTAAGTGAGCTTGTTTAGCGATAAGAGTGCTGAAATTCAGTTCATTTTTCTGAAACAGTCAAAAAGCTAAGTAAGAGCTCTTGAAAATTATGTTATAGCCAACTATATTAAGTGTGCTTCAGCTTATGACTGATATAAATATAATTAACTAACTTTTGTATACTATACATTTTTCTCTTTAAAATAAAAGCTTTGAAAAAACCGGTTAATCATTGTGAAACGATTCCGTTGCCTTATTAAAACAATAAAATTTAGTAAAATCGAATTTTAATAATCGTGATGTACTTAACTTTCACTATAAAAATAAATGAAATTAAGGTCAAATTCATCTTAAGCATAACATTATGGTATTTTTGTTGTTGAAATTACTTCTGCGTCTAAATTGAACCTACAACAATCATATATAAGCTGTGTTGAAGTAACATTCCCACTGCGCCATATCAAATTTAGTAAAAAATAACCAGCAGCAAGTACAATAATGAATTTTGAGACGCGAACTCATTTTAAATCATATTTTTCGCTCTAAAATTTAATATGAACCGTTTAGTAGTGGAAAAAATAAGGTATTCCTGCGAATATATCACGTGAAATTGTTCTCTTGCAGTTTCGTTCCAATTAAATTTAAAGAGCTATATATAAAGCATGTGGGACTGTTCGTAAAATATGCTTTTTAGTATATACACTACGATTGTTCAGATACAAGAATATTGTGTTTAGGAATATAAAAATTAAGCACTGGCTTACGTTATGATTGAGTTAGAATTCTATTTAATGGAACATTTATATATAAAATTTTCTTTCTACAGTATCTATTAACACGCTTCTTACCGATTTAATATTTTGATCGATTTTAATGCGATCTATTTGTGAAACAAATAAAGCAAGTTTTGTATAAGATAATAAATAATGAAATTTCCAGCTAATTAATTTACGTAACGCAAAGCTGCAAGAGAATTATTAGTTACTTAATAATATCTGTTTCTTCGTAACAAAAATATAATATATATCAAATATATATATATATATATATATATATATATATATATATATATATATATATATATATATATATATATATATATATATATATCAGTCTAAAATATCAAATAACACATACATATGCATTCATATACATATATCTATATATTCCTAATCTGAAGACAAGCACAGCAATACAATAGTATTTAGGTACATTCAACAACAAGTAAAACAATAGTATATATATATATATATATATATATATATATATATATATATATATATATATATATATATATATATATATATATATATATATATATATATATATATATATATATATATATATATATATATATATATATATATATATATATATATATATATATATATATATATATATATATATATATATATATATATATATATAGCAACATATATAGCAACAGTCTAAAATTGTCAATTGTCAAAGCAATATATATAGCAACAGTCTAAAATTGTCAACAATTGACTACTGCAAATCGAAATTGTACTTCATAAACAACCACACTCAGAGACATCAATTAGCTAGTTGCCGACATAATCGACGAATGTTTGTATTTACGTTTTACCTTTGATTAAGAACGAATACAAGTTAATAAGAGAATGAATGAATGAACGAATATATATATATATATATATCAAATATATATATATATATATATATATATATATATATATATATATATATATATATATATATATATATATATATATATATATATATATATATATATATATATATATATATATATATATATATATATATATATCAGTCTAAAATATCAAATAACACATACATATGCATTCATATACATATATCTATATATTCCTAATCTGAAGACAAGCACAGCAATACAATAGTATTTAGGTACATTCAACAACAAGTAAAACAAATCCCATAATCCAGACTCAGGTTCTAGGGATGACATACGTCCAAATTGTGGTGTAAATTGCCAAGACTTAGAGTAAAATAACACAAGCTTTACGCGAATATGTAATAATAGCATTATGATTTAGATTAAAGAAATTATGTAAGACTACACTCTACAAAGTTAAAAAATTGCGAACCTTTTGGTCATATTTTGTAGTTTTGTAATTCATATTTATTTTTACACCGCCCAAACCGCCTTTGATTGGCTGTGCCTTTTTTTGTGATTTTATTTGTTGTTTCTGCGATCTTCGTTTTGATAAAAATTTGGGTTTTGTGGGTCATAGTACAAGATATATTGATGTTAATGTCCGAATAGAACACAGAAGCTGACAGTCGCCCGCGTCCTTTATGATATTCGTGCTAGTTAAGTAAATAACAAAGACTTGGATAATTACAGTATCAGTATTATAATATTAAATTTTCAGAGCCTTAAAGGCATAATGATAGTGAATCTGACTGTTAATGAGATAGTTGTGGGTTCGATTCCCATTCGGTAGTAAATTATTAAATCGAATAAAAAACGGGAAATGAAGTATCTTTATGAAATATATTACACAAAATTGTTTGTTGAAATAAAAAAAGAAAGCTTTTTCTTTAATATCAATTTAACAATAGAAATCATATGAACATTGACTGGAATAATTTAATAATTTGTTTATAAATTATTACGATTAAGATTTGTAGGTCAAACATGTAAGCAATATTTAAGATAATACACCCATAAAAATTACTGAAAAGTCTATTCTATATGAATTAGACTTAGAATTATATATAGAAATTATACTGTGCTGAAAAATGAGAATATTTGAGTATAATAAAGAACAAATAAACAAATAATAAAATTAGCTATCGCTTTAGCTTATAACTTGAATATATTCTAGGCTTCTAAAGACTAATCTAAGCACGCACGCCGCAAAGAAACATCTCTGTGAGATTTGCAAATGTAAACTAAACTCTTTATTACCTAGCATATATTTGCTGTTACAACAATAAAAGTAAGTGGAGGAAATATGTTCGAAACGAGGCTTTTATAAGCTTTGGAAAATGCAAACAATAAAAGTATATATTTGATATCTCTATAAATCTGATGTAATCTGAAACTTTTGTAAATTTTAGATGAACAAGATGGGGTTTTGTATAAATTTAAACTTAGAGAATGATTTTAATCTGGAGCACCGGTCATATATACAGCCGATTAAAGTACATTATATAATTTTTTTTTATTTAATTAGGTACATTGCTGTATAGGTTTTACTAAAAATAAAAATTTGGGCCACAAATAACGTATCTCTCCATTATACCTTATTGCAAATATAATTAAATATTAATAAAAAAATAAACTGTAGTTGTTATTTTTCTCATATAGAAATTCTTCTAAAACTAAAACCCAATATCCTATAAATAACACAAACGAAAAGAAATATATATACTATACTCTACAAGGTACACATGCCAGGAAGTGAATTTTAAATTCCACTCGCGTCTCCACACCCTCAGTATCACCTCTTCGTAAACGAGCCAACATTTGAAACACGGCAAACACCTTGATTGACTTTGTATTTCCTGAACAGAAAAACACTAGTATACAACTTTTATTGATGTCACATTTTCTGCGGCCTGAAAATTTTTCGTGTTAGGAATAGGAAATTTGTCAGGGATCTTGATAACGAAAGTAGACTATATTCTGCTTCTTATACATTCAGCGGGGATGGAGAAAGCAGGGACTAAGCAACGGAGTGTCTTAACACTTGGTTCCCATGGTTCTTGCAGTTCCCCCTGCCTACCCTGCCATGTGCGGGATAAAGCGTGAAGCTACAAAAAAATTCATTCTCTTATTAACTTGTATTCGTTCTTAATCAAAGGTAAAACGTAAATGGAAATTATATTTTGGAATAACAATATTCGTCGTCGTATAATTAAACAAACATTCGTCGATTATGTCGGCAACTAGCTAATTGATGTCTCTGAGTGTGGTTGTTTATGAAGTACAATTTCGATTTGCAGTAGTCAATTGCAGCAGTAATCAATTGAAATATTTAGAGAAGATGAAAATCTACGGGGGAGAGAATGAAGATAGTGAATCGTATTTTTTGTTACTAAACTACTTGTATATAATTTTGCTGATTTAAGCATTTATGTCAAATACTTCACAATCAATAGTAGCCAGTAACTAATTAGTCAACATTTCCAATTTTTTGATAATAATCTCTACAAGTTAAAACTTAAGTGAATCATCAAACCAATCCCAAAGTTCCACGAAAGAAATAAAAACACTATAAAAACTCACGTACAAAACGTATTGTTCTTCAAAAAGCATATAAGGTTACAAGCTGTAAATAATGAATGGAATTCGAGCTGCACTCGTAAAATTAACGACAATAATTTATTAGGTGCAGAGCTTTTGTTGAGCTTATATTGTAAGTTGCGACATTATCAATCGTAAGTATTGAATTTAGAAATACCTTTAAAATGTAAAATGATTCTCTTATATTTTTAACTAATGTTATCGGGGTAATAAATAAATAAAATCAAAAAGAAAGTGTAATAAAAATATAAAACCTATTAAAATTATGTATTTAAGAAAATTTGTAGATTATCTGTACGCGACGGTTATGAATTTAATTCTCAATATATTCATGTACATGTATATATATATATATATATATATATATATATATATATATATATATATATATATATATATATATATATATATATATATATATATATATATATATATATATATATATATATATATATATATATATATATATATATATATATATATATATATATATATTCCATGACGCATGTCAAATGCCATTACAGCGTCAAACGTCACAAAATTTACAAAAATACATATTATTACACTTACATTCAAAGTAAACACCCTCGTATAAGATATTTAAATAAGCAACAGACGGACGGATATTTTTGTATATAAAAAAACCACAAGCCAAGCAAGCGGTTTACTGGAATAAACCAATAATACCAGATTTCCATTTATGGCGCCACTAAGTGTTTTGGGACGAGTTATATTCAAGGCCCCTTGAGTATAGAGTACCAAAAAACGACTGAAATCGTCAATAGTATAATATTATAGTGTTAATATGTAAAAATATTTTAAAATAATGTTAAAGAAAATTTATGCGTTAAAGAATGAATTTAAATTTCATTGATTAAGTTGTGTAGAATGGCGGGGTATAACGCCGAGTATTGTGTTCTTACCAGCGAGGAGAATGAACATTGCATTTGTTCGTAGATTTTATTTATTTTGCCGTAATTTTAGTCAACTTAGACATATCTAAAATTGCAAGTGTTTTTTGTAACTTTTAAGTTCCATATACATATATAGATATACATATATAAATTTTTCAGTCCTCCTGGGGCAAATCCAGTTATACCTCATAAATATGTTAATAACTATAAACTAGAGGATGAATCCAGTACTAAGTATAGTAAAATTAGTTTTGCTAATTGCATATACATATACATTTTTTTTAGCTTCACGCTTTATCCCGCCTATGGCAGGGTCGGCAGAGGAAACTGCAGGAACAGTGGGAACCTAGTGTTAAGACACCCCGTTGCTTAGTCCCTGCTTTCTCCATCTCCGCTTTCCGCTTTTTTCGAGGCATTGCGACATATACATTATAGTACATATACATTATAATACCATATTTATAAAGTCCATGTTGTCTTCTTGTGTTTGCACCGCGTTAGCAAAGCACTAAGTATAGGAGACGTAACTTATATAATATTAAAGCTTATTAATGCGTCACTCTACCGGAGCAAAGAAAATAATTAATTAATTGTTTAATCTTAATACATACCAGAGACGCGACAGTTAAGTAGAACAAACAGCACGAATATTCTTTGTTGGTGTGTTAGTTACTTTCAAGTTAGGGCAAACTATAAATAACTATGAAATAGGAATATTTCTGAATCTATTCTCAACTAGATTTTGAGACGCATATATGTATTAGGTGGATATTAAAACGCTATTCTATTACGATACGAATTTTCTTTTTTAACTATTTTGCCTAAATTTTTAATTTTTCCTTTAACGCATCTTATTTAATGTAGATGGATCTAAAATCGTACTCAACCATAAGCCAACCAAAAAGGCAACTATCAATTACCATTAGAAAACTAAGGGTGTCATCCGTTTATATATAAATCATATTACTTCATAGCTCTATTAAATCTTTAAACATGGAAAAAAATAAAAAGAAAGTAAGAAAAAGCTTATATTGTCGCTAAAATGTAGAAGTCAATTTTTGTATGTTGTTGTATATAAATATATTTATCAAAATAAAACCTATATTCACAATTCGTTCTATTTAATTCCTATAAAACTCATCGGTATCTAGCTATCATACTATCTATCGACTCATATTCATTTTGAAAGGCTTCCACTTTGTCTACATTTTATCCTATTGGCTGATATATTGTTCAAAGGCTTTTAGGCTTTGTGATGCAGTCGAATTTGCCTTCATTTCATCTTTCATGTAAGAGCCCCGTTCTATTTCAATGGTTATCTGTTGTAATAATATATAAAGTTGCACTAAAAATATAACGTACTTAAGCCATGCTATATGTTCAAACGAACTAAAGGTATTCTTATATTAATAAAATGTGTCTTTATTTTATTGTTATGAAATTTTACATGCTTTAACGCCGTAAGTTAAATATACAATTAAAAAAAATCTTATAACTAGCGTTCACCTACTGTTTTTAGTCAATTGTTAATGTTAGCCACTTTTACCAGTACTAGTAGTAGTTGTTGTTGTTTTTGAACACTTAAATGGGTGGCGAATTAAACCCTGCAATTAGGCTTACTTTATTGTGAAAATATATTATAATATATTTCTTTGAATATCAATCAATATTAGCAGTACATGTAGTTCAATAATACGACTAGATAATTCAAATTTGGTAGTTTGTGACGTTACTACGAACGAACAATACTGTATGGCACAATATGAAAAGCTTATTAATGAAGCCTACGTATAATATGATAAAAAGCTTGCATACCAACTCTAAATCTGGCATAACCTAAAGAGTAACAGACCCATACATATTAATTATAGCTTTAAAATTTATAACTTTATCGTCTCATATTCAGTTCGTGAAACAACATTTCGCTTGTGAAATTGCAATTTGTTCGTGTTTTCAGTGAAACTCGTGCATATGCAAATGATCCATTAACTCCACAATCAGCTATCTGGTAGATATTGGAGTTTTCGAAATATTCGACCGATGACATGTACCGGTGGGACATTATTTATTTTTTCCCTATGTCTCTAGCTGACCAGAAGAAACATAATAAATTTAAAATGCATATAAAATATGAACATAATTGACCATGCGATACGTAGAACAGGTAACGTTAATAACCTTACGTTTAAATCCTTAGACAGTCGTCTCAGTTTTTGTAAGAATAATAAATGATCATAATATTATTTACTGAATCTGTTTATTAAATATTCAGTGCTAATAATTAATTTATTAGATATGTATAGAAATATATACATAATTATTTATTTTATTCATAATTATATTATCTTTACAAAATTATATATTTCAAATATAATACACAATAAAAGAAAACACATAAAAATCATCCAACCAACAAAACACTTTGAAGCCAGTAAAGATATACCTAAAATCTTTTCTTAAAAATAATAATTTTAATAAAAACGCTGTCATTACAAAAGCCGTACGAACGCCTCTGCCCGTCGTGTGAGGCGTAAAGATCTGCCTGTAAACGCGACAGTTTGAGAGTTCGATTCCCACTCGGGAAAAATGGATTTTTCTATTTCCATTTTCTTCGCAAAAATTTACTAGGCAAAGCACGGCGTTGAATTTCGCCACTCCACACGCAATGCCACGAAAAACGCGGAAAGCGGGGACGGAGAAAACAGGGACTAAGCAACGGAGTGTCTTAACACTTGGTTCATATGATTCCTACAGTTTCCTCTGCCTACCCTGCAATATGCGGGATAAAGCGAGGAGCTGAAAAAAAAAGAAAAAAATTACAAAAGCCCCATACGCTGATATCAATACTCATTACAACCTATTATTAATGCCCATATAACATTATAAGCGATGATTTATCCCTTTCCCGAACATATTATGTTTGAAATCAAAGATCTTTATCCTGTAATTTCGTAGATAGAATCTTCTGTTTTCGGGTGAAAGGAATTTTGCATTTTGGTTAATCGATTTTTGATGCGTAGCTATCGAGATTAAGGCACAGTGTTTCGTTCTTGGACGTTGAGATGAAGCAGTCGTTATATGACGTCAAGTTTTCATTTTAACATTCGTTTTTTCAGATTTTGACATACGATAAATATTGCGCTTATTAATACTCTGTCCGAAAATTTGGACGTTGAACAACAACTGAGATATTTTGAAATATTAACGTATGGGTTAAGGCACGATTGTGTGTTATGCTAAAGTGTTTTATTAAATAACAAAATAAATTTTAAACTTTTTTCTCCGTTATTTAACACCGAGTTAAGCGTCGAAAGTATCTAAGAATTTCGACGCATTGTAACGAACAACGAATCATCAGAGCGTTTGGACGGTTTCCAAGAGGGGTAGGTTCAAATGCCTTTGTTTTCTTTAAGTATTTTTCTATTCTTATTACGGATTAACTCAAAAATTAAAATGAATTAATGATTTCGTAAATGATAACACGCCTTGGGAATGAAATTCTGGCTTCAGTCTACTTCAAGATAGAATATATAAAGTTACATAACAGAATTTCACCCCTTAATAAAAATCTACCCAATCCCTCTATCTGGAGCAGAAAATAAAGAATACAGTGTTGCACCGCTGGTTTTTCTCCTTCTATTTAAACAAAAATATTTTACTAAAAGCTATATAAATTTCATCAGACCCATTATATACCACATATAAATTTAAGAATGAAAAACATATTTTATCTCAGCTATTCTATTACCAGGGTCCAAGTTAAACCTTTTCCGTTCGTAAAATGGGGAAGCGTTTCCAAGTTGTTTACTACGGGACGCTTCAGAGCTTTTTGCATATCTTGCCCTTGTTTTTAAGAATTGATTTCCTTTAATGATGTCGATTTTCCCGGGTTTTGGTGTTGAAAAACATTTATTTGCGGTTTTAAGCAGAGAGAATTAGAAATAAGTAAATAGCACACATTCGTAGAACTATGATTTTAATCGAAGAAAATATTTTGTAAGCAAACATCATTGGATACAGCAGACACTTCAAAAATATATTATTATCGCATTAACAGAATTGATAATATTTTCATTTATTTATAAATTATTTTATCAAAATTCAAGCGTGAGGAAAAACCGTCACAAGCCACTGGATACGTCAACTGGCACGCATATTAATTTTATATGGGTTAATCATAAGTAAATAACTGGGAAACTTTTAAATACTCAATTCTGACAGTATATAAAAAAATAAATATAACATTAAATGTAAAAAAATACATAATAATAAGGTAACTTTGATACATTAAAAAAAAAAAACGAAAATTAAACATAAACTTTCACCAGATATTTTGGGTTGGAAGTTTGAAAATTCTTAGAACACTTCCTTACTTTTGGCAACATGGAATTTATAATAACCAAAGTTATTTTTGCCCTGTAAAGCCTGCAAGCATAAGCTGAATATTTGGCCTTTTAATAATTCATATACCTGGCTAATTTAGATTCTCTACGGAACAAGTGCTAAAGTTAAAGTAAGTTTACCACATAATTATTTATTTGCTTATTTTACTTTTTACAGGATTGTTATATACAAATGGAGCAAAATACAATTTATTCATAAAAGTTTAATTAGGTAACTAAAGAAGAAATAATATTTACACTTTTTCTTACAAATACGTAATATTCAGAGTAAAGATAATTAAATATTACCAACATTCCTCAATAATTGTCCTCCAATAAAATAACAGTGATTTAACCAAATAAAAATATCGTCACACATTCGTAATTACGAAGTGAAGGCACATAATATTTATCATATATATCATTTTTATAGAGCCACTTAACTACTATATTGGACGAACCATAAAAATTCAGGCGAGACTCTAATATAAGGGACTCAGTCTCGAGAGGTATGACTCAAGCCACAATTTTTTTAACGTATCTAAATTTTTTAATCCATAAACATATATAGCTTTGGTTACTAAGCTCTTCTATGACCTAACTTTACCCATAGCGGTGTATTCAGAGAGAACGGAGCGCCACACGCTGGGGTTTTTGCATACCTCTTTCATACATAAAAATACAATAAGTTTAAAATTTACATAATATTCAATAAACTGAATAATTAAGATTCAATAAACATATTGAAAATGGAAAATTTGCATCCCACTAGAATTATTCATAATCCAACACGTGTTCTAAGTTCGTCACCATCGTTCATGTAGGCATGCACATAATTAAATAACACAATACGTTCTTCATTTGCATCGGAACTGCATCTACGATTAGGCTGAATAAATTGCTTTCGTATATTTTACTATGTAAATAAGATTTTGTATCTACATATATATGTATATATATATATATATATATATATATATATATATATATATATATATATATATATATATATATATATATATATATATATATATATATATATATATATATATATATATATATATATATATATATATATATGTATATATGTATATATGTATATATATATATGTATATATATATATATATATATATATATATATATATATATATATATATATATATATATATATATATATATATATATATATATATATATATATATATATATATATATATATACCTCATATATATTAAATTTAAAATTTGATCTTGTCAATTAATATTTAGTTAGAAGTTAAATATTTCAGTAATTTAAAGAAAAATAAAGAGTTCACAAGTTATACTGTACATACATTAAAGTTTCTCTAGATTTTAGATATTAACTATTATTTATATCATACAGGTGACGAAACAGTATAAATATACCTTTTTAATAACTCTTAATATAACAATTACACGAAATAAGTACAACTCAGCTTTTATTTTTGATCGTTAATGGAAAATTTACAACCAAACTAAATATATGTAAGCATTAAAACTATCAAATTTTAAGATAATTGAAAATGAGTGTACATTATAAATACTTTTAATTACTTATTGTTTACGATTATTAAATTATTAGCATTAAAAGTTTTAGTGCCTATTCAAGACGTATACCGAAGTAAAGTAATTACGGCATCCGAAGCATAACTTCACCTGTCAGATTCATTGTTTATAGCCAAATATTTCATTGATATAATAGCTCTTTTAAATAATAAAATTACGATACAGAGAACTCGGGTTCTTAAATAATGTTGATTGTCGTATGTAGACTGATTTGTTACAGGTTTGATTTAGTGACATAGAATAATGTACGTTGGTCACAGGCAAGAGTGTAAAAAAGGGTGGGAGAATAATTCACATTAATAAATAAATAATAATAAATGTACATAATATAATGTAGTATATTATAAACGTTTACATTACAAAATGAACATTATATAGATGAAGAACACATTGGTTCTACGAAGAAATATTAATGACAAAATGAAAGTATGAAAAAAACCGACCGTCGTGGCGCAGAGGCGCAACGCCTGCCTGTAACGCGACAGTTTCTGGGTTCGATCCCCAGACGGGGAAGATGCATTTTTCTATTTCCATTATTCGCTCTGGCAAATTAGGCAAAGCGCGGCGTTGAGTTCCGCCACTCAACACGCAATGCCTCGAAAAAGGCGGAATGTGGGGACGGAGAAAGCAGGGACTAAGCAACGGAGTGTCTTAATACTAGGTTCCCACGGTCCCTGCAGTTCCCTCTGCCTACCCTGCCATGCGGAATAAAGCGTGAAGCTAAAAAAAAAATTAAAAAAACCTTACTTGTTTAATAAGCATTTATGCACAGGCTATCCATCACAAAAATAATTCTTAACAGACTATATAATAATATAATCTACGCAACGAAATAAATTTTTGAGCTTTGTAGTATTAATATACGTTAGTATTAGACATTTGACACAAAATCTTAATTGACATACGACCAGTACGAAGCATAGCTTTACAGATTTATTAGTTAAGTTTTATTTGTAAGACGAGCCTCTCATATATCCTTTATTTGTGGCAACTTCACTTGATCTCAGTACAATATTAAATTTTTACTTTTTATTATACATTCATAATACGTACTGCCATATATCGTATATTGTATTTAAAGCTGGATTCGAACCCGCATTAATCCAATCGGCCTTTTGTTTTGTCTCGAGCTTATTTATGTCAGACCATTCAATTGCTTTGGTTGCTTCTTACGTGGACAGGGATGTATTGAAGGGTACAGTATTTTATATCTTACGTATTTGTTGTTTTAAAAATATGTTTATAAAATGCTATAAAATATTTTTTCTATAAGAATCATATATTTTATAATTTGTTTCAGTAATTATATGTAATTAGTATTGTAGTTCTTATAAAAAATATTTCTTTATGTTCTATAATTTCTTGAATTTCAGCTTAGAACATGTTACTCTTGTACCTATATATTAATTAATTATTTTGTATGGTAATTTCCAAAAACAATAACTCAATTAAAGTGTGAATATTCAACTAGTAATAGTTTACTGTGTTATTTATCATTTTACATTATTTTATATTATCAAAAAACAAAAAATTCTTACTTTTTACGAAAAGTCCGGCTCTGGACCTTCAATTTATAAATTGTCATTCTGTGTTATTTATGCCTTATTTGTAGCCGTCCTTTTATTTGCTCTATTTATAGTCGATAATATCTTAGAAATATTTAAGTTGAAGTAAAGAACAGAGACCTAAGAAGGTTTGAATCAAATAAAACACAAATATCGCGCTTTTCAAGAGGCCGCCGGGGAGAAGCAGG
Organism: Dione vanillae; assembly: GCA_037178615.1. NCBI lineage: Eukaryota > Metazoa > Arthropoda > Insecta > Lepidoptera > Nymphalidae > Dione > Dione vanillae. The sequence continues at coordinate 1,363,043 of JAZFAU010000262.1, forward strand.
CACCATATGATTGTAAGCATGATAGTTGCTGGTTCGATCGACAATATACATACATATGTGTATATATATACATATGTGTATATTGGTACTATATAATATTGTATTAATGTAGAAATGAAAGAAGACGAGATGGATAAACAGATCATTTTCCATTTCTCTGAGCCCCTCCCCCAATATAGCACAATGGGATCGGTACATGCACGACGTGTCTATGAAATCAAACGTATTAGTAGAACAGTTTATAAATAATAAATATTTCTAATTTTTCCAAACCATACAATCGTTAGCCCTAGCCAGATACATACGTGTGTAATATAATACAATCAACTATGGAGGACAGAGTAAGTTTTTAATAATTATTTCCGTATCACTCAATTAGTGAATGCATGATTTACCGTATAAAAATGTCAAATATTGCTGTCGTATATCTCTAAGCCCACTTACTTTATCGATAAAATATAAAAGTAGACAACTATATAAGCTAAGGTAACAATAAAGGAATTTACTAATAAAGTCGAGAAGCTGGCATCTGGAGCGTGGATTACCTGAGAAGTTGACTTAAGGATATGAATTTTAATATAGTTCAATAAATTTCTTATAGAGACATATTTCAAGGAAAATCTCACTGAATTTTACTTTGATAGATATTTTCATATACCTAGGAGGAGACTTAGGCAAGTCTTCACACTCCATATATTATTTTTTTTAATTCGGACGAACACCTAGTATTTCGACACTAAATTTTTCTGCCTTCCCTGTTTTTCACAAAATTTAAAATAATATGTTAAAACGCTTCGCAGCACGTACCTAAATGAGAAAGTGAATGTTTAATCTATAATTGCAAACGAGGGCATATAATATATGCTGCGAACGTCACTGACGCGTAATTAGTAGAAAATGAAGGCGTACTTTGAATTTATATTCCAGTTTAATTTAGTTAGGTAACAGAAACTGTATGTTAAATGTTGATATAGACGATATTAAGTATGATAACATTAATTTTTAAAGTGAACAATTTCACCAATTATATATGCTCGAGAGGAAATGCAGTTATGTACCTATAATACTTTACAAGATATAGATGAGCATTCTCTGTCAATATAGATGAAAGTCAAACGTCTCAAATGAGTTACAATGGCCTAATTTTTGAGAAAATATTTATATTGTTTAAAACAGCTTAAATCTTATATATATATATATATATATATATATATATATATATATATATATATATATATATATATATATATATATATATATATATATATATATATATATATATATATATATATATATATATATATATATATATATTGCACATTATTATGTTTTATTATATATATATATATATATATATATATATATATATATATATATATATATATATATATATATATATATATATATATATATATATATATATATATATATATATATATATATATTGCACATTATTATGTTTTTTAATAATATTGATTGATTATAAAATTAGGTATTAATCATGTACATAGATGATCACATGTACTACAGGTGAAACTATCCAGCTTATATAATACGTACTGGAGAACAATAAGGAGTTCTATGTTATGTTCACAAGCATAACCACAGAAACCTAGTGTTAAGACACTCCGTTGCATAGTCCCTGCTTTCTCCGTCCCTGTTTCACAAGCCAATAATCCTAAATAAACATAAACTATAAAATTTCTTGACATATAATATTATTTAAACTTTCAAAGTACTGGGTTATTAAATCAAAACGTCGAATCGCTTCAGTGAACAATCCATCGGTGCAATTCTATTTAGCGCCCGAGTCCCCCTTGAGGGTGCAATCAAGTCGGGTCCGGAAAGGTTCAAATTCGAAGGGATCGACAGACAGGACTACAGCTAACTTATAGATATACATACGCCAAAGGTATAGTGAAATTGTTGATATAATTTGCTATTTGTTTTTATAACTACAACATTATTTATTGGGAAAATATGGATGTTTTTATAGCTCTGTAGTACCAAGATCAAAAAATAAAAAATAATAATATATATTATTGTAACCTATTAGTCTGGTGATAATAATATTTCATTTATTTTTCATATATTTCAAGGACAAGACACAACTATAAACATACTATCCTTTCGCATCTTCATTTTACACAGAACCTGCACTAAAGCACTAAATATAACTATGATAGTACATACATTTTTTTTTTAGCTTCACGCTTTATCCCGCATATTGCAGGGTAGGCAGAGGGAACTGCAGAAACCATACGAACCTAGTGTTAAGACACTCCGTTACTTAGTTTCTGCTTACTCCGTCCCCGCTTTCCGCCGTTTTCGAGGCATTGCGTGTTGAGTGGCGGAACTCAACGCCGCGCTACATACATTTGCTTAAAATAAATGCAATATTTGAGATGCAGATATATTATTATTTATTTATTATCATATTACAATTTGGTCCATTACTATAGGTATACAGAACAATAATACTATAGGTATACAGAACATGAATATCTTAAAAAACCGAACTGTTTTCTGTGGTAAATAATATGAGTCTATATAATAAATGTTAATAAAATTCAAAATATGAACCTCATGTAGAGCAAGAGACATATTACAATTTTACAGTGTATATTTGGAAAAATAATTCAATATCTTTTAAATTATACTAATTCTTACTAAAAGTTACTTTACGACTCAAGGCTATGATAACGCAAAGCAGCTCCTAACGCTGGTTGTGAGATGGATCACCACATCGATAAAGAATAAGACCAATTGCAGCTTAAATAAAAGAATCGACCAATAAATACGAGAATGTGAGCGTAGTGTTAACATTAGGTTATTCCTATTTATTTTTAATAAACGGGATTTAGGTTTAATGTTCATTATTTTTACTTGATTTTAATATAAGGTATAAAATGGTATAAGAATATCTTTAAGCTAATAAAATTTTATTACGTTGATTTTCAGCAACGTTTTCTACTAAATCCCACTTATCTATTACCATCTAGTGCATATGTAAAATGTGTCTTGCATAAGGCTGTAGCCGCCTGTCTGCTTTCTAGTAAATTTTAAAATAAACTTTATATAACATATAAAGGTTTTAAGCCAAAGATGCTACACAAAATACGTGATGTCACGTTCTTTAGGTAGGGGACGCTTGAGAAGAAGTGTTGTATGATGCATGTCATGATCGTTTTCTTTATACGTGACTACTTGCCCTGAGAGGGAAGACGTAACGAAATTTTAAGGCTAAATACACTTGCACTGTTGCATCTAGATATATTTCTAAGTGGAACATACTACCAGAAATATATTCTGTACTTTATATTAAGTATAGAATTTGTTTGGTTAAACGCTCTATTAAGTGGAGTTGATATTTGAAAGATTTTTTGTTCCAATTAAAAGAACTGTGTCATTTTATTATATTTCTATCGAAGCTTTTATTATATTTCTATTTACCCACGGACATAAATTCATAGGGAAAAACTAGTGATAAAAGTGTAAAAAATGAGACTGTAAAACTATTTAAAATACTACTTTTATGAATCATAATCTTGTGATATAGTAATTAGAATGTTAATTAAGCCATTTCGCTACTCGCTCTCCACCTTTAGGATATAACATTTTTTAGCTTTATGCTGTACCGGCACATAGCTTAGGTTTCCACTGCAGATTGGCGGAGCTCAACGCTGCCTTTTGCCTATGACAACTATTAAAGTACTATATTAAAAAGATTATTTGCAATTTTTTTACTATAGAAAATACACATTTAAGGACCGTCGTAGCGCAGAGGTATAGCGTCTGCCTGTAAACGCGACGGTTTGTGGGTTTAATTACCATTCGGGGAAGATGGTTTTTTCTTTTTCCATTTTCACTATTGACTAAGCAACGGAGTGTCTTAACACTATATAGTTCCTGCGGTTCCCTCTGCATACCCTACCATGTGCGGGATAAAGCGTGAAGTTAAAAAAAATACATATGCGGTAGTTAGCATTCATGAAAATTAAGGTTCAAATTTATTTGGCTTAAAACTTTCTTTATATTTATTATTTAAATTTACCCTACGTCAAAATCTCCCAAAACCATACGACCCCATAAAGCACAAATATCAACTGCTAGCAGTTGTATAATAGAAACACACAAGCCAAGCCGCAAGCGAAAGCTAATTTTATAATAAAATTGGTTGTTTCACAAAGATTTTTTTATCAGCATTCTGTGCCCCGTGGGTACAATCAAGGCGGTCAGGAAACGCCCCAGAGCGGGACACCAATCATGAGCGTTTGAAACAAAGTTATTTCGAAATTGTTTTGATGTATGGAATAAGTGATACAATGGCAGATTTGTTATTCAAAATGTTTATAATTATATCATACTAGTACAAATTCTTAATAAAGCATCGACTATTGGTCGACCAAACGCATTGCGAACTAGCCACTGAAATAACTGGGATTTCTGAAATTACGGCGTGAGCTAAACATGATTGACGTAACACTTACGCCTACACGTATGTTCTTCTCATCTAGTTCCCAGCTGTGGTTATCATTATAAAGTAGAATGAAAGGATTTGATTTTTTTGTATATTTGCTTGTAGGGGAATGATATAAAAGTTAAAGAAATATTATTTGGTGTGTATAGCGAAACATATATAAGTAAACATATTTAACCTATAGAAGTGTTAAGATTGACTGTTACCATAATTATAGTTATTTGACTTAAACTGTATTTATAGAAGGCGTTGACTAATTACGAATTTATTTAATATTTATTTTTTCTCTGTCCCTGCTTTCCGCCCTTTTCGAGGCATTGTGGATTGAGTGGCGGGACTGAAGTATGCATGTTGCCTGATTTCCAGAGCGAAGAAAATAGAAATAGAAAAAGCTATTGTCCCCAAGTGTGAATCGAACCCGCGAACAGTCTCGTTTACATTTTTAGAAAGGCGAGGAATATCAATTAATACCAAACGAGGAAAGTCTGTCACTGAAGTGAAAAATTATATTATATATTTATGGTGTATGGAAATGTACGTAAAGTGAAGAACATCAGTATATGAAGCTATAAAATTTAATTGGAAATGAAAGTAAATCAATATTACGAAACCGGAGACTCTGATTTAGTCGCTTGCGCTTACAATACTTCCTAGGAAAAAGCGCAGCAAGCTTTTATATACAACAGACAATAGTTAATTAAAAAGCATGGCTATTACTTTATTATGTAATCATAACTTAACAGATGACATTTATACTATACGTAAAATATTTAAATAAAACCATAAAGCACATGTTAAAAGACTAAATAATTTTCCTTTTCTGCTGCTTGCTGTACACATAATTTAACAATAATTGCTGTACACATAATTTGCATTTTGTCTCATATAGTAACAGATTTCAATATAACTTTTCATGCAAACAGCCTCAAGCACAGTTATTTACCAACATATTTGGTATCAGGCAGTAAATAAAACAATAACCTCCTTGTAAGCATCTGCTTAGCATCACTCACATAAAAGGCACGCCAAGACGCGTTGCAACTGTGAAAACCATTTGAACGCTACATTTAACGTTTAAAATGATTTGTATTCGTAACTGCACAATGAGAACAATTAAAACTTGCAGAGTAGTTTTAGCCATTTCTAAATACTTTTGTTAAATTAAATTTTGGAACTGGGCAGTAGTTTCTACTATTTCAGGTTTTAAGTTAATGATTAAGTAATATGCATATATAATAACACAATGTTAAATGACCTACGAAAATGAATACGTATATTTTAGATTAGGTAATTAATCATAGAAGTAATGGAGAGGGGCAGAGAAATTTAGTAGTTCCGACATGTTTAGATAGAAGTACCAATGTAGATATAACACTTTTAAAAATAGATAAATAATTAAAAAGTTAGATACGTTTTTGTTATGAGAAAAAGAGTTATCCATGAACAAAAATATAAGCTACTTAATTCGCTTACGTCATTATATGTTTCATGATTCTAACTAACTATTGACTTACGACTTCATTCAACGCACAATTCATTGGAACGTGACACAACGTAGATGTAACATTCGCTCTCATTAGGATTTTTCAACAATACATATAAAATACGAAGAAATCTACAAAGATTATTCTATAAAAAACTCACTTTAGAAATAGACAGCTGAAAGTATCATATAAAAAATACAATTAGCAAATCTTATCATACAACTAGGTAAGCCGTCTCGGGATCGGGACCGTTCGGAAAATTGTGCAAATTCCCAGCTTTATCTGTAATTCTCGATAAGATTGATCGCGGTCAAAGTTCCGGCAATAATGCATTAAGCACCCGCAAAAGAATTAATTTTCTGCTAAATTGCACCAGGGAAGTATATAGTGTTAAAAAAAATGTTACTTACATATTGTGAATTGGGATCTTAATTATTAAATTTTACGACTTGTAAATGAGAAATTCAACGCAATTGTAATAATTTAAAAAGTTAAAATTACAAATAGAGAAAGACGGGGAATAAACTAGATTTTTTTATAGCTTCACGCTTTATCCCGCACATGGCAGAAGTAGGCAGAGGGAACTGCAGAAACCCAGTGTAAAAACACTCCGTTGCTTTGTACCAGCGTTCTAAATATTATTTACTATATTTATCCTCATAAATTGTATTTGAAAGACTAAAATGTTATAAAAAATACCCTTTACCTGAGAATATAATATGAAATCTAAAATCTTATCAAATCAGCTGTAGCAGGTTTCGGAGACAACGTCGAATCGCTCTCAATCTACCGTATTAATATTGATGGATGGTGGTACGCGACACGAATAATTCATTTACGATATGATCATGACCTTTTTACTTTTAATTCGACATGCCTCTTGAGTTGTTCCTTATTTTTATTCTTTTGCACAGAATATCCGTATCCGCAAGATATTTATATTCTGTTATATTTTTTATTATATTTATATTGATATTATTATATTTATTTTTTAATTCTTCACGCTTCTCGCTTTTATCCTGCACATGACGGGGTAGGTAATGGGAACCGCTGGCACCATAGGAACTTCGTGTTAAATCTCTCCGTTTCCTGTTTTCCACCTTTTTCAAGGCGTGTTGAGTTGCGAAACTCAATGCCACACTTTGCCTAGTTGCGAAGAAAATAGAACTATCCATTTTCCCCGAGTGGGAAACGAACCCACAAACCGTCGCGTTTACAGGCAGACGCTACGCCTCTGCGCCACGACGGTATATTTATTCCATTTTATTCTATACAATTTTGGCATTTACATCTTCATCACAGTGTAACATGATCTTGCGAGGTCATCGTGGCACAATGGCGTCTGACAATATTAACATTGACTTGATTAATGCCCCGTAATCAACAATATTTACATATATAATTACTAATAAAGATGAGATTTTTTTAAGAATTATTTATATTTTTTAAATTTACTTAAAATTAAGTTGTTACATACACTAATTTAAATTAAACACTATACATTTTATATTGCCTCGTGGAATAAAATAGAAGAGTTTCAAATATATTTTTATTTATTTTGTACGTTTTATTTTCCCTATTGACAAAGAAGAGATACGTTTTCTTTGTGATAATATACCTACGCATAAAACTCCTCATATTACTTCTTTAACTACTTATATTTTATTTAAAATGCTATCAAGCAGAAAATATTTACAAGTTAGTGTTAATATATATCTTTTAGTATTTTTAATTATATGGCGCAACATAAAAAATGTAAGATTTTATATTTTTATGATTTTGTGTTAATACACACTAAGGATTTTAATCAAATTTGTATATGTTTTCTTTAAGTATTTATTATTTCTTCAATAACTCTTCTTCTATATAAAATTTAAAAAAGTAACCTCTTTTCAGTTACTAGAGACCCTACCTTTATACTTTTACCATAAACTCCAATTCAATGAAATTGGCGAAATAAAATTGAATTGACTGTTCTTTTACCTAAAAATAAAAATAAGTCCCATACACACGAGATCGCCGAGATCAATGTCTAGAATAATCCCATATTGTGCGAGTGTCGTGCCGCCATGTTAATATTGATGGACGGCTTTACGCCACACTGAATTATTTATTTAAGATTTCGAACTGACCTTTTTTATGTTTTATCCAAGGGATTATGTGGACACAAGGTCACAAGGTTAGGTGGACCACTCGTGGCCATAGACTACTGTCAAGAGTTGGAAGCTTTGAATTTACTATATCTTAGCTCAACTCAAATATAATTTCATATATGTTAGCTTATGTTAACTTAACTCACTAAGGCGTGTGCCTAACACGCGATTATTGTAGGTTGTATAATACATATATAATATAAATGTTGTGTGTTAAACTTAAAGGTTATTACTTAATTAGTGATTATTAGAAATGACAACACGCCTTGTAAATGAAATGCTGCTCCGGTCTATTTCAAAAGTCTTATTGTCAAAAATAAATTATTGTACAATTCTGATGAACATATAAAAAAGCTACACTGAGTATTTTGCGCCGGATCTCATCAGGTATAACTTTGCTCATCAGGTATCACTTTAGTGAATGAATCTTAATTTTGAATTGAATATATTTAAAAATATTTTAAAGTAATAAATTCGTTCAAAGGGTAGAAATAATAATAGTGGGTAGAAATAAATAGGGTAGGAAGTAATAAACTACCTTAAGGTGTAAGGTGGTATATTAAACTATAGAGAAAAAAATCAAATAAAAATAGACTGAAAAACAATATTTTGTTTTCACTGGTACGGACGGGATTCGAACCCACGACCACAGTATCTAAAGTTACTGCAAAAAAGTCCCTCTAATTCCGCACCTTAGATCACTCGGATAACGAGACTCATACGTAAGTTGGATATACTAACAACTTATATATACCACGGTCTTCAGTCCAAGGTGAGTTACTCAGTTACAAGTGAAACTTATAAAAGCGTATTAAAAAATACAAAGTGAGTAATCACTTCACTTTACTATATATATACAGTCTGTGAGAAAAAATGTAGCAGTAAACAATTTACTTCCTTACATACCATCATCCAGGCTGTAACTATAACTCCAAGAAGTCGTGTAACGCAAGTGGCTTACAAACTGCGCGTATTAAGAGTTCGGGATTGGCATAAGTAATATTTATCTCTGAAGAATTAACAAAACATTCCTTTGTATTCTACATTAAGTATATGAGAAATTAAATATTTGTCTAATCAACAAAATATTTCACTTTATTGGTCACGAAAACTCTATTAGAATTATGTCATTACTGAATTACACCTACTACGAATTCTGCAACATGATTGTAGAACTAACCTGAAACAAAAAAATAGAAATCAGTATGAATATCTAATGAAATATAAAATAGCTTATGAATATTAAGTTTCCAGTCTTATCTAAATTCATAGCTTTTTATTATTATATTTTTTTAGTTGATATTGTTTTAACAAAAGCAAAACGTTTGTTAGTCAGGATTCGAAATTAAACAGCCCTTTGCTGGAAGAGAATTACTTTCTGATTCTCCTGATATCTTAGTGTTAAATGTCGCGTCTATCAGCCTATTGCACGGATATGTACCACAAAACATATCAATATCAGATGTTGTTTCTATCCTGATCATCATGTATATATATATATATATATATATATATATATATATATATATATATATATATATATATATATATATATATATATATATATATATATATATATATATATATATATATATATATATATATATATATATATATATATATATATATATATATATATATATATATATATATATATATATATATATATATATATATATATATATATATATATATATATATATATATATATATATATATATATATATATATATATATATATATATATATATATATATATATATATATATATATATATATATATATATATATATATATATATATATATATATATATATATATATATATATATATATATATATATATATATATATATATATATATATATATATATATATATATATATATATATATATATATATATATATATATATATATATATCATATTTTATCTCTAGTGCGATAGTCAGAGAGAATGGAAAGCCAAACGGTGCAGGACACGCGCCATTTTCGCTTCGTCTACTATCCTAACTTCTTCATACATACTCTCTGATGGGTCATCTTACTTTTCACGTGACCTTTCTCCAGTGCCTTTGATACTGTGTTTTCGAAAGCCAATTAAACTTTCTTCTCACTTTTCTTATGAAGTAAAAGTCAGTGACACTTTTACTCCATACATATTATTACCAGTCTTTCATTACTCATTCTCGCGATATGCCCGAACTATGTGCTTAGCACATCCTTCTTTATTACACTTTGACATCAATATTGGTGTCATTCTGCGTATATATTCGTTGTAATTCGGTCAAAAATTCATTCTAAAAACTTCATAGTTTACAAGTATGGCTATTTAGAATTAAGTCTAGATATACAAATGATATACAATTTCTCTAATATTTTTAGAGAATGAAGCGTAAATATGTTTTATTGTTGTACTAATAATACTTGTATTTTTAAAAAATCTATATAACGTAAACTACCTTGTAAGAGGATACAGCTGTATATTTTGTTAAATTTTATATTATAATACTGTATCATGTATATACTCGCATTTAAGTTTAACGCTGCTGTCTTCTTAGAACGCAGGTTGCATGTTGCTTTTAATTAGGAACATCATTTAGCATAAATTTGTGAATGTATTTTTTTACTCGAATGTAAGAACAAATGTCCAGTTAGTGATTTATATAATAAAGTAAATTAATAAATTTATAAATTGCATACATAAAATACAAATCACATAGAGATTTAGAATTATTATCTACTAGTAGAGTGTGAGCGGATCATTATTTCTTAATCGCTCGTGGTCGTTATCGTTCTGGAAGTTGGTGGGATAATAAAAGCAAAATGCACTTGCAATCTATATTACATTAATCATTTAATTTGTAAGTTATTTAAAAAGTTGAGATAAGTGTAAAAAGAAAGAAGTTTTTCTGCTCTGTAAAATCAAGGTATGTAATCCAACCACTGTCAAAGTCTTGATACAAGGTTCTCTTGGCCATCGTCTAAATTACAATCCCGCATGAAGAAACTGAAGAAAAAGTTTTGTAATTAAATTTGTGGTATTCCACTCATTAAGAGATATTCAGTGATAGGCAGTGGTATTTCTCATTAACTTAATCCAATTTGACAGATTTATAAGTGTTATTTAAAAATCTTTTGCTCTATGAATGCTATACGTTTGCTGTATGTATAATGCAACAAATACTTCATCTACCAAATCAGTATAACGACAAAATATAAGCAATTTCCATATAAATGAACATCGTAGATCACGTAAAGGAATGCTGTGTTATATCGATAATAATTAATTTATGGCTTACTTTGAGAATCTATTTAAGTTATTTTATGCACATAATAAATGGTAGTAAGTGTTGTCACGCAATAGTTTTGGGTTTGATTCCCACTTGTATGTTTTCATTGCAAAATATACATTATGCTAAAATAAGTGACGTCTCTCTTATTTATTGCTTTGCTTCATTCGTTTAATCCCACCCAAGATCTTTTCTATTATGTTTAAACTAGAGCCAACTTTGTGGCCAAAACATCAAGCTTTTTAACAATAATACAATAATGATTTATTTTTCTATACAAATGTCAGGGACTCATGTTAAACATTTTTTGTTTTTAGTTTAGGTTAAATTGCTCCTAATGGAGTCAAAATATTAGTAGATAAGAGTTCTTAGATAAAAAGATATTGCATTCTTTCCTAAAGCTTTCAGAACAGCCATATGGTAACTATCTGAGTATTTTGATGGGTTATTTATCACACTGACAAGGGTACGACGATGGAGTAAAAACGGATATTGGCTATAACTTTATCCTTTCCTTACTATAAGTTGTAACAGTTAAGAAAATAATAAAACTTTAAGGTATAGAAACTAATTTATATTTCTTGGATCTTATCTAGTTTAATATAAAGTTAGTTATATTTTGGTCCATATTAAGTAAACCACTAAATTCAACTATTGGAGACTTTTTATTCTTTTCAAAGTAAACATTTTGGCTGAATAAGAAGCAAACTAAAAAAAGATACTCAAATAATTTCTAAAGTACGTTATTAACAGTTAATCAATGCTAAGTTAATTTATATTATGGATTGATTGAAAATTAGGAATACTACGTTTGATTTATACGATTTATATGATAAATAAAAAATATATTAGTTCACGTTTGTTCTCGCATTGTCAGGTACACATGCTTAGAGTTGAGGCACTCCGTTCTCCACTTGCTATTCTAGATAAAATCTTTCGTCACAATTAATTTGAAATTTAGAATTATTTAGAACAAAGCTTTTTCCAGACAGGACAACTTCTAACGGATCAGCTTGTATACTTATATAACATATATTATTAATATATATGACACAAATAAATACAAATATTATTACACATTTATAGTCTATAAAGTTCACGAATCAATGTTATATAAATCAAAGCACTCACACAATGCTACAAATTCTTACAATAACCGGTTAGGCAAAGCGCGTCTGCTGGGAATAAGGTACGGTACATAGTAGGATGATGATAAAATATATGACTTTCCCTAGGAAAAATTTAAGAAAAATCTATAAGTATCGTAGGTAGTATAACAAGTATAAGTATCTTAAATAATAATTTTAAACTTAATAGTTTAAAATTGTGGTAATAGAACACTATAGTTGAGCAAAGCAAATGATGACAATACTTCCATTCTTCATTTTATGCTTGAATGCAATAATCCCTCAATAATTTATATGGTTTTTACGTAAATACAAAATTTCATATTTTCACTTACGATTATTGGATAAAATAAGGAGTCAACATTATTATAACTAAATATCGCGATCGTCTCCAAAGCAAACCTCACCCGAATAGAGGCGGTGTCACTGACACGGCGCCTGCGCAGCTTTAGCTGGTTAAAATGTTACTTGAAAATATCCAAACAAAAATCATAAATAGTTCATACATTAAAATGTGTAATACATTTTTCTTTATATACGTAAATAAAAGGTACATGGAGTTAACCTTCTTTCATATTTAAATTGAAACCTTACAATCAAAACCTTATCATATCTATAGTCTGTTTAAAATTATTGCTCACTTATTTATTTGATATAGTAAGTATAACTGATATTCTGTCATTACTCTAATTTAGTAGTTGCTTTTGAATATTTTACAAACATCTTTTTATATTACTAAAATAATTATATCGTCGTGGCGCAGAGGCGTACCGTCTGCCTGCAAACGTGACAGTTTGTGGGTTTGATTTCCATTCGGGGAAAATGGACTTTCCTATTTCCTTTTTCTTCGGCAAAGCGCGGCCTACTTATATAAAGGAGACGTACAAATAAATAATAAGCTCCTCAAGTAAGCTGCAGCGAGATATCAGAGGAGCTCTAACCCAATTTAAGTCAGTTAAATTTAACCGGTTTCTGAACATGTAAAGAACGCGAGCACCTAGACGTGCCTACAATCTACATAAAAAAAAACTAATCATAATCTTGCTATTGGAATACCGCATAGTGCGCCTCGAGCATCACACAAATGATAAAACGGTAACCATAACTAACTTGTGCAATGCCTAGGTTAGGTTTATCCGCAATGATTTTTAGGGTTACGCTCTTATAATTTGTAAAACGAACCCTATATAATTGTCTTTTATTCTATTGGGTTACAAGAACTTTACTGAATTTTAATTTTCTTTAGTTTAAGCATATTTTTTATTCTCACATTATACAAGTCATTGTCCGTCGGTTGTGGCGCAGAGGCGAAACGTCTACCAGTAAACGCGACGGTTTGTGGGTTTGATTCCCACTCGGGAAAGATGGATTTCTCTATTTCCATGTTCTTCTCTCTGGAAACCTGGCAAAGCGCTGCTTTGATTTCCGCCACTTAACACGGAAAGCATGGTCAGAGAAAGTAGGAACTATGCAACGGAGTGTCTTAGCACTAGGTTCCTATAGTTACTGCAGTTCCCACTGCCTACCCTGCCACGTGCGGTATAATGCGTGAAGATTTTTACCTTCCTTTTTCCTACCTTTTTTACGTAAGTCATTGTAAACAATAATAGTAAAATAATAATAATAAAACAATGAAAATTTAAAAATTGTACATATATACGTGCAATTCCTCTCGGGAATGCGTTGATGTTAACTACCACTCTAAAACACTCTCTTCTTCTATCCTACATATAACATAATATAAAAAACAAATACACAAATTGCCATGAAAAACCTACAACGCAAAATACAACGCACGGCAAATTTCCCATAACTTACCGAGAGAAGATAAATAAGCATGTTATCTGTACCGCTATTCCACCATAAGTTCAAGCCTTGCAGGCACTGATTATCTTAGCGGGATCTCGGGTTCCGTACAGTATTGGCAGATGCCTTTTATTGTTAAGTGAAATTTATTTTGTGGTTGAATCTAGTCCAGGAAGTGCACGATTTAGTTACCGTTCTATCATTTAGAGGATACTAGAGGATTTAAATTCAATAGAACAGATCTATGTTAGCAATTTATAATTAATATGAAATATTCTATTTCAATTGAACTTGCATGAATTTATATACAGGGTTCAAGATATATGATAAACTTAGCATTGTTTGATATATCTGTTATCAAGTAGATTGAAATGGTTAAATAACGTTTACTCCAGTTGTAAGTCGATGGATAACCAGATAACCTCCACCGAGAGCCCACTGTTCTAGACGATCTAACATCAAAGATAGTCGTTGCGAGCATTTGGTTAAACTTATATAGTGCTGAAAACTGATTATACCAATAGGATAAGTGTAAATCTAATAGAAATATATTCATCAAATACCAGTAAAATAAATCATTACATGTGAAAAAATCACTTAATAATTAAAATAGTTACTATAATCTCTGTAATATCAGATATCACAATATGCAATTTTAAAAAAAATTACATTTTCCCATTAATTTTGTCCTTACGTAAATAATTTCGCCGTTATTTCTGTCATGTAATTCATAATAATAAGCATAATATACAATGTAAATAACTCAAAATGAACTAAGCGAATGAGAAAGACTTCTTTATAGAACCTCTATGGGTCACTCGTGTTCCATAGGATGTTAATAAGTTATCATTTTACTTTTTATATTTATTTTACAAATGTTACTGGTCGAATTTAGTAAGCTGATTTTGAATTTATTATTTTTAAAATAAACTTAAATTAAAAATATATTTAATAAAAAAGCTTGAAGGTAAAGTAAGTTTAAGTTTTAACGCAATAAAGTAATTTGTGTGATAACAAGGTTAAGGTTAAGCTTAAGTTATTTAAGTTGTTATTTATTTATATACATAAAGCTGAAGGTTTAGAGAAAATTTTGTAATAGCTTTAATTAAAGACAATTTTAGTATAATATTTTTTAGGAAATTTGTAATCTTTTTTGACATAACGGTATATAAAAATGCAAAATCGTAAATTTTCTTACTGTGTAATAATAGTTAAAAACGATTAAAAATGCAACTTAAATTAATAATTAAATCGTTTATTATAGGTCAGGTTATTTTAATTTCTCTTCAATCAGTGAGTCAATCAATCAAACAATGTAGACAATCAACGATCAATCAATGTGAATTGTGCAACGATAGAGTTATCTCGTGATCTTTATAGAACTTAAAAAAGAACCTAACATAATTAGTATTGCTAAGGAAACGTAAAACTTGGAATGTATAAAAATTTCAGCTAAGTTCCCTCAATCTGCCATGCTATAAGCAGGCAAAAACATAAGGCTATTTAGTTATTTATATACTTAAACTTTAATCGTGTCACTATAATTAAATAGTAGCCTTAGTAACGTCTTATTTATTTTAATTTTGCACTTTACAATTTCTTTTTATATCAAACCAAAAATAAGTACAGATGTTATTATATTCACTATATATTCACCGCGGCATTAGTTAAGTGAACTAAAATAAATCACTATTTAATACATGAACCCAGATCTCAATTCATACTTGTTTTTGAAGTCTCAAACATTACGGCAAGTAACCCGCGCATACCAAATCACGTATTGTTATCTTATCACTTGTCAGAGACTGACATTTTCAAACGATCCAAATTTATTATTTACGACCAATTCCTTTCAACGAATCTAAACCCTACACTGTGGCTATAGAGGTTATTGAACATTTCTAACTCGGAGATGCTTATTGAAAATTATTAAAGGAGATTCACTCCAGAAACTAACGGTGTATCTTATTTGTATGGAAATAAGCTTGAAAATGTTTAAAATTTTATTTAAATAAGTAAATCATAAGATTGTGTATCTATTATTGATATAATTACAAAGTTGAAATGTGTCACGGGGAATTGTTAGTCGATTTTATTATGAACAGGTCACATACTTCTGTGGTCATTGAAGTCCAGTTAACTGTTCATTATGTTTAAATTATAGAACAAATAGATATAGAAACTAACCAAAAACAACATAATGATCAGATAAGTTTAAAATTAAAAAGTTTCTTTATTTTGCAGCAGCATTTCCTATATTTTTAAGCTTACATATTGTACCGCTGGAACCTAGTGTTAAGACTCTGTGCTTTCCGCTTTTCAAAGTTTCGAACTCAATGCTTTGCTTGAAACAATCCTTTCACCCTGAGTGGAAAGTGAATCCATAAACCTTTGCGTTTACACACGCTGTGGCTTCGCGTAACGACGACCCTCAATTTTTTCTTAGTTGTGGAGAATATTTAGAAAGTATAAATGTTATTAACAAAAATAATTAAATATTATTGATATTTATGTATATTCTAGGTATATTACTAAAGCATTTTATTAGAACTAACTGTACATAATCTTTAATAGCATGTCTTTATCTTATTATACATACAATTTAACCTATTATAATAATTAAGTACAAAATATCTGATATATTCGAATTATTTAAAATAAATGTAAGAAGTAACGTAATAATACAAAAAGGTAGGTCAATTGTGAAATTTTTTTTTCTTAATTATAGCATTTACGACTGATTCAAAGCAATTCTATTGATTTTGTATTGCGATACAAAACATGATAACAATTTTTAAAATATAATAGAAAGAGAAATTTTTACTCGGATCTGTATAAAAATATTATAAAATAACTATAATTTCTTCGATGTGAATAAAAAACAATACAATACTGAATAAATTTTAACATATTATTGAAGTTTATTTAGTATATTATTTTGAGTTTTATTTTAACTTTGCTGTTAGAAATGAAACAAAAATAGAATTTAAGTTCAAAAACATACATAGCTGAAACAAAGTTTATTTTAAATATAATAAAATTCAGGGAATAACAACTTTATAGCGAGAGTAAGAGCATTTTACTATTTTGTGTTCAGTTTTATTTCGTCGAAATATCTGTGTGTATTCTCAATGTGAAGTATTATTGTTAGATGAAGATGTAGTTTAAGTAGTAAGACATGCGTTTGTTGTAAGCGCTTAAAATGGTAAAATGGTTTTAATAGATAATTTTAATACCATAAAAGATATAGACTGCTTAGAACTCTAACAATTTTGTTAGTAACAAAGAAAATATGTTTGCTTCATAACAAATTCTTAGAATAAAGACATCTTACAATTCATAAGAAAGAAAGAAAACAATATCGTGACAAATATAAAAATAAATTCTTTATTAATTTATACGTTATCATTCGAGTTAGAGAAAATTGAAATAATATTATTATTGTTTTTCAATATTATTATTCTTTTAAATAATATTTAATTAGTATAGATAATTTTATGTACATATAATGACCTACTTCCTGACGTTTTTACTGAGCAATGTAATTAAGGGAGCTTCAAACGTCGTGTATACAGACATCTTCTCCAACATTAAGGTTGGCATAGCATCCATAAGCTCGTAGGTTGTAGATGTCCACCCTCTTATAATGTAAAAAATTACCAAGAAATTTTAAATCAATAAAGGAGTTAGCTAGTTATCAATAATGATACAATTTAAAAATTAAATGAATCTTGAACCGATCAAACAAAACAATTACCATATGAACAATATAATAATCATAATATCATAACATCCAAATAATGTATGGGTAACTCATAAAACTATACAGTATAGTAATAAACAGCAAACGCTTATAAAGTTCCGCATAAATTCCCAGATGCGTACCGGTGTAATGGGAGGAGAGGATTATTTATCGCGCGGGCGTGGGGATCGGGTGCGGCCATGGAAGGTAGAGCGAGCGATTGTTGGCTAGAGTTTCGCTTGTGACTTTATCCGCTGGGTAAATATGTAATTTATATGAAATATTGTTTTGAAGTAACCAACCAAACTTTGGTAATAGATACAAGTTTATTAGAGAAACTAGCATTATGCTTTTCTACTTACGTGACACCGTGTAAAATTAAGTATCTTAATAACAAAATAGTCAAAATTATATAATCAAAAACTATGCAGAATACAAAACCTGCTTTGAAATTTATATATGTTACATCATAGAATATAATATTGTTAATATATTTTTATATTCAACACAAAATCGTGCATATTTCATTTACTTTTTATGCTTCTGCTCTGTGTTGAATTTTAACAACGCAACGTAAATATTAATAAAAAAACTCAATCATCTATTCTAACAATTGCGCTTCGCCGTCCACTGAGACAACACCACTAAATAGCTTTTAGCGAGCTGTACTAAGAGCGTTGTAATGACGATATTGACGCGCATTAATTATTTTGTAAGAGAGCAACACAGAGTTGACCGCCGTAACCTTTGGTGTATCTTACACGATTCTTCTGAGCTATAAAGTATGGTGGTTATGCTATGGGAAGGACATGGTGAGATAATCTATAGATTATAAGGAATTCAATTAACTTTAGCATATAATTTGAAATTATAAATACAAATTGATTTCTAAACTAAGTTATTAGTTTTTTTAGTTTTATTAATCGTTTGATTGTTTATTGTATTTTTCCTATACAAATATTGTATTATTTACAATCTTTTATCAAATAAAACAATCAAATTCCTCAGTTTAATTTGAACCAACAAAAACATCCTCTTTTATGTATTTTGTGTACAGTTCTATAGTTTTATATTTTTTTCCTTTTTAAAATAAATATAAAAAATAAAAAAATAGTTTATTTTATAAAAGTTTACGTTTATATATTACGTGAATGTCGATATATTTTTGATTTTTATGTTTGTTGCTCTATCCTTAATCAATTTGTGAATTAAAAGTAAGTGGTAGGAGAGATAAAAGGAGATCTCAGTTGACATTTGAAAAACACAGAATAAAAGATACTAGAAGAAGGTTATTTTACAGTCCTCATAGACGCCCCAGAGAGCAAGTATTAACAGGTTAAGGACAGTGGAAGAGGCGTAAGAGGTATGTATTCCGCTCATAGTAGGGTAAGCAGAAGTAAGCGCAGGAACCATTGGAACCTAATGTTAAGACACTCCGTGTTGAGTGACAGAACTCAATGCCGCGCTGTGCCTTGTTGCCAGTAGTAAGAATAATAAAAGTGTAAATACAGCACACCGTATAATTAACGTGTTCTAAAGCTTTAGCTCATGTCCCAAAGTTCAGAATAAAGTCGGGCTGCATACACTAAAAAATATATTATAATTTTTACTTTTTCTGTGTGTTTAAACTAAAATCATTTTTTGTAATTAAACTAAACTATTGAAATATGACAAAAAATTATATATTTAATGTCCAAAATTATCCACAAATATTGTAAATATAATAACTAACAACCGTCAAAATAAGTTAAGCTATACGAAATATCTTAAGACTGTAATAAAAATTACATCCAATAAGGAAGCCAGAACAGCAATTGTCTGATATAAACAAATTTCCTTATTACAAATTACATTTTGTATATTGTGGGTAAGAAATAACAGTGTCGCGAGATTGAGGAGTATCTGAACATAATATTATGAAAATATGGTTACAGTAAAATACAGTTACATTGTTAGCAAGAACATATCACTATTATAATAATAGCAAAAATGTGTTTCTCTTATTATATAATAAGAGAAAAACAAAGGTAACATATAAGAATTATTTTCGATTTTTAATCTTATTTTAAGATTTTCTAATACGCCATTATTTTATATTTGAAAAACAGTCGATATAATAGCTAAATTTCGATACGTTTCTATATCGTTTTTTAATGTTCTAATTTATTCATACTAAAGCATCAAAACCTTGAAAAAACATTGAAATTAACGATAGTGCTTGAATCTATTGAGTATAATAAATAAAACGAATGAACTTAACGAAGTATCTTGCATCTGACAGGATACTGGTTAGGCAGAACTTAGATATGACACGCTGTTCTCTCCATTCCACATACTTTTCGAGAGATTTTGTGAGTAGCTAAATATAGCGACTATTACAGGAATAAAATATTATTTATATCCTGGAGAAGGAATGAAACTCATACCCTAAACGCTTACAGTCACGACGTTGTACCACTGCGCCACAAAGGTCTACACTATAAAGTGACCTAAACTCAAAAAAACCCTTATAAGGATCTATCTAGTATGTCAGAAATATTAAGTTTCAATAGCGTATTAAATCAACAATATATAAAGTACTATCAACAATACACAATATACATACACCTGGAGGTATAAACCGAATATTAAATTGAATATAAGATTCATATCAAAACAGAACTCGTATGGTTTCGTTATCTTATTATGTTAAGCGGGATGGGAGTATTCCGCGGCATTGTATATCGAATGTCGATAATCTTTTGTTACTGGAAGTATAAATAAAGGAAATTGATTTTCACTTTGCTGTAATGAAGCCTTAATTCTGTCAAGAAAATATTTATACTATAGATTTACAACTGTTATGTAGAATAAAACATTTTTATATATATATATATATATATATATATATATATATATATATATATATATATATATATATATATATATATATATATATATATATATATATATATATATATATATATATATATATATATATATATATATATATATATATATATATATATATATATATATATATATATATATATATATATATATATATATATATATATATATATATATATATATATATATATATATATATATATATATATATATATATATATATATATATATATATATATATATATATATATATATAAATAATTCGTACACATGTACGTACGTATATAAACAGACACTCAGGGTTTCTTCTTTAGTGTTTTTATAGATTTTTTGTGCTGAAAGTATCTTTTTTTAATAGGTTTTAAGCAAATTATTAATTTATTACATTCAATACATAAATATATGTTAAGATACGATCAGACAATTCACTATATTTTTTACGTTTGAATAAATAAAAAACAGATAAAGCGTCGTTGCTTCATCAATCCAATTTAATTTCTCGTTCAAAACAATACAATCTAAGCTACATATATTTAATTTACAGAATTAGGTAGAAGTCCATATCTATAATTTTGTCAAAAAACAATAAGTCCCAAAGTAGATCATATCAATTTTATGAAGTGCAAATTGTAATAATCAAAGAGAACGTAACTTCTTATTTTATTACTGATAGCCTTTTTTATTAGCCATCAATAGAGCTTTATGTATATTAATATTGTAAAGAGGTTTGTTTTATATATTTAATAGCTAGATGTTTTTACAGTATTCTGTTCGTTAAGTTAAAATCTCAGATACCTATTAATAAACCTAAATTCCTTAATATAATAAAAAAAAATCTTAAAGAATAGTTAAAATTTAAGGCTACAAAAATTTATAGATTGTGTATTAAATTAACTTATTATTGAATTTTCTACATACATTAGAATATAAGTAATTAACATATTAATTATATGTATTAACAAAAAACTAAGATATAAAGTTATTTTGAGATATTATAAAACAAAGACTTTATAAATTAATAAAATTATACTTTGTAAAAAAATTACAACATAAATTGAATTTGCTAGATCTTCATTGAAATCAAGAAAATTAATAATTTGTATATCTTTGCTCTGGTAAGACTTGACGCGGCGTTTAACTCCGCCAGTTAACGTGCAAGTGGAAGACGCAATGTCTTTATATAAAAACATTTCTTTTACTGACAGATAATACATGCATGTTTATACTTATTTATGATAATGTATTTCAATATATTCTACAGTAATCGCAATATAAAAAAGATAGTTTAAAAGGATATATATAAAAACTATTGTTTTGTACAAATCCCAACACTAGTGCGATATTGGTTTCATAAACTAATAAAATTCCATTACATGAGTTCATATTAGTGTTGGAGGATGATGAAATGTACATATAAATAAATACAATTCGAGTTATCGTAATATTGGCCCTTTCAGGTGCCTATTACAGTACGAAATTGTTTCAAACAAGATACACTGAATAATAGTTTAATTTACCACCGCTATAAATAAATAATGGATTTTGCTAGTAAAATATAATTTATACTATATTAATATTACTAAGATATTTTACATGTTATAGAGGGTTATATAGAGAGAACCTAGTGTTTCCGATTTTTTGTTGTTCGCTCGCATTTGAGACATCAGGAGTTAAATGATGCCACGTTTACGTCTGTGCCAAAGAGTAGAAATAAAAATAATTTTTCGTTTTTTCAAGCGGCAACCAAACTTGTATTTATCGTGTTAAATCAGATTCAGACCTACTGCACCACGATGGTGTCACGGGTTGTGTTGGTTCCTATAATATGTATAAGAAAAGTTGAAGACCCTAGCAAAAGTTGACTGATTTCTTTCTTTGGTAATGTGATTTTGTAATTAAGCACATTCTTGGATGTCTTATAATTATAAAAGGACAATGAAATATGCAAGGGCATTAAACAAATTTTAATATTACCTAATAAAGTCACAATTATATTATTAATCTCATCACAACATAGACGCTCGTACTCGGTCAATTAAACGGTTCGTGCAAAAACTGCAATTAAACCGCCCCACATTGGGCGCCACTTTCCGCCTGAACATTTTATGTAACTTTTATTATAGTTAGCGGCTCCGGACTAATCTGTTTTTACTATATTGTGAGTTTTAAAACGTGTGCTCGAAAATTAAATAAACCGTTGTCATAACGATTTTGCATTTTTATTTTGTAATGGTTGTAGTTTTTCTGTGTAATTTTTTTTACATCGAGGTACTAAAAATATATATGAAATTTTACTTTGAAAAGAGATTAAGAGTTTGTTATTAGATCATTTACAACCCAAAACATTAGAACGAGTTAAATTGAGTTCAAAAGCTGAATTCCATTGAAGAAAACTTTATAAATAAAACTTTTATAATAACAATCATAGTTGAAATACATCGTAACCATTGTTTTCACATTTTAATTAAGATTTAAGATTAAAAGCTACTGAAATGTTCATTATGTTAGCATGTGTGAGCATTGTGCTTGAAACTTGAGTGTACTCTGCAGTTGGATTTGGAGCTTAAGAAATAAATAGAAGCCAGTTATATTTATTTAACCTTAAAATATATAAATTTAAATATTTCTATATAAGTTATATATATATATATATATATATATATATATATATATATATATATATATATATATATATATATATATATATATATATATATATATATATATATATATATATATATATATATAAACACACTCATACACTTACACTTGCACCTTTGTGAAACAGCTTAAACGTAACTACAAAGGAAAACTTGCATATGTGAGGAACCGCAAAACATTTGTAAAATTAGGACTTGTGTGTTAGTAGGTGACCTGACAGAACAGGCTACTTTACCTTTCAGACTCTTGACCACGATTCTTTTTAACCTTCGCAAATATTTTTTTATATGCATTATAAAAATGCATTTTTTTTAATAATAAGGACATCATTACATTGTAGTTGAGAGTTGATTGATTGAAAGCACTTGTTGTAAACTAATTCCACTCCAATGGGACTTGGAATTCTACAACGATGATTATAATTACCACATGAAGCAATAGGGCTAATATTATTAAGACGAGGCATGATTCGAAATTTAGCATCAAAATTATTATGTATATGGAGTGTAAACGTTGATAAGTACTCGCACTATCTCTAGCCGTAAAAGCAGATTTCTATATTTTCCTAAAAAAACAATATTTATACTTATATTGCACACATATACACACACACATGAATATATATATAGATATATATATATATATATATATATATATATATATATATATATATATATATATATATATATATATATATATATATATATATATATATATATATATATATATATATATATATATATATATATATATATATATATATATATATATATATATATATATATATACATGTGTGTGCAATATAAATATAAATATTAAAAGTATATATTAATTGGCACGTCAATACGTTTATTCACAAGGAGATAATAAAGGATTATTACATTATGTTACATTCGCTTCCACTGTCAACGTTACAGATGCGCGTGATGAATACTAATTGGGTAGATCGGATTTATGAATAAGATGGTACATTTTCATACATGATAAAGTAACTGTAATTCCAAACGGATTGAGAAATGCAGTGACAGTTACTGTGTGTTGCAGCATAAAATATGAATAATTGGAAAAAATTGTAGCAACTCTACATTTATATTTTATCTATACATTGAGACTCGAATTTTACTATATTTTTATTGTAGTATTTAGTAGTATTCAATTGTCAAGTGAGATTAACTTATGTACTAATACAATAAACGACTATATTTAATAAATTCAGATAGATTCATCCAATAATACTTAGTTCGACTGTTCTGATCTGATTTTTTATTAAGTATTTAGTTAAACAAAAAAGCCCAGATAAGACATAAAAGACTGAAGATATTAAATTAAAAAGTAATACAAATTAAAAATCCTAATCCAAAACGAAATTTCAAGGAAAATTAATAATATCAATTACGCCTTAAACATATATACATTTTCAAATAAAACAAAATATAAATATAAATATATATATATATATATATATATATATATATGTATATATATATATATATATATATATATATATATATATATATATATATATATATATATATATATATATATATATATATATATATATATATATATATATATATATATATATATATATATATATATATATATATATATATATATATATATATATATATGTATTTTGTTATATGACACGCTCATAATATGTCCTTTCATAATTATCGAATGATATCGTCCGTGCTAACAAAGTTACCCGCCTCAATCAGCACCGCTGGTTAAATTTTAATTTAAATTTCTCAACAGCGCACTGTCATTGATTACTTTTTATATCTGAATAATTTGACCGTGTGATCCATCCGTTCACACAATTTATAGATTAAAAGGATATCGTACATTTTCCCCCATATTTAATGAAATCTATAATACTTTTTGTTACAATACCGTGAGGTAATTGCAGTGCTTTTCACAAGAGGTAGTTGCAGATTTAAATCGTTTTTGGGTAAATGTTTATATTTGTAATATAGGATATTAATTTACATAGCCTAAATCGCTATATTTAGAGCGGTTGCTGGAAGCGGAGAAAAGAGAATATTAGCAGTAGGTCTTTTCAACATATGTATATACATATGAGAATATTTTAATTAGCACAATTAATGCTTGAAGTTGGTATAAAGAGTGGAAGCACGTGGTGTTTACCACAGGCCGTCAGGTCATCTAATATTTTTAACTGAAACATTTGTTATAAATTTATCTGAATATAGCAAATACTATAGACATTAGAACAAAATCGCTGTGACATAACCTTTAAAACGATTCAAAGGAAAGAAATTATAGCCGTTTCATATTTTTTCAATATTATTTTTACATCGTTATCTTTAGAGAAAGGTGAATTGGTGTTTTTCTTTCGTTATAAATTGATTGTTTTAAAATATTATTTTATTTTTGTTATGATTCATATTTTAAGGTTGTATTAGTGTAATATTAAGTGACGGTTCAAATAGGATCGATTTTGAAGCGTATTCTAATTTAATTTCAAGGTAGAAAGTATCAAATAATCGTTTTTTATACAAATTTATATTTTAAAACGTATATCAAAATATGTAAATAATCAAAGTATTAAAAATTAATAAACGATTCATTCTATCTTTATAGCTTATTTTTATCTATGGGAGGGTGGAGGTGAGGCAACAATTATCCTTAATCCTTGCTTATCCCACATATTACCTTAGTGTTAAATTAATTAAAGTATACTCAGAACTGTGGCGTTCGTTCATTAATGTGTGTATTATTGTATGTCCGTATTCCGAAATATAGTCAGTTTAAGCTTTAATTATATCTATTATACAATATATTTTCGTCCGACTTTAAAGAGTGAGAGACTATTATTTGATATGATGATTTAATTTGTTATGAAATAGCAGCTATCTAATTTTACAGCTAATTATATGCCATGGTCCATAAATATGGTATGTCATTTGGCTAAGTAATTCTTTTTTGTGAATTGTTTTATTGTCATTTGAAATAACTATAATAATTGAGTTCAAGTGATATGGCTAATCAATAACATTATTATAGAAAGGATTTTCACAAATGTGCATATGAGCTATTTAAAAAAGTTCATTTCTGTTTAAATGGATATAAAGTCTTAGCTTAACAGATTACAACAAAGGTAGTAGAAACGTGTTAAGGTATATTTAATACGTAGGTCATGAGTTCAAACTAAACACAGCAAATGTTTGTATTGAAAATTATAAATAATTTCCTGCTCATCCTAATAAAGGCTAAGAAGTAAAATTAAATACAATAAGGTTATACACAAGTTTCTGGAAATTAACATTCTGTTCAAAGAACGTTTGACACGTGTTTGAGAAAAATAATGCTTTTTATATAATGATACAGGGATTTGAACCTCTAAGCTCAATTAGACTAAAAGAAAAATATCACCTAATTTTATGATTTCTCAAAGTGTTCATTTACACAGAGGATAAAAAAATACATAAAGAAAACATAAAAATTTTAACTAATTTTTATATGTTTGCTTTAAGTGTTTATAAGTTAATTTTTTATATGAAAGAGGGGACGGAGAAAGCAGGGATTAAGCATCGGAGTGTCTTAACGTTATGTTTCTATGGATCATGCAGATCCGTCTGCCTACTCTGCCATGAGCAGGATAAAGCCATATATATATATATATATATATATATATATATATATATATATATATATATATATATATATATATATATATATATATATATATATATATATATATATATATATATATATATATATATATATATATATATATATATATATATATATATATATATATATATATATATATATATATATATATATATATATATATATATATATATATATATATATAAACACGAAGCTATAATATTACCATACGAAAACCTACTACACATTTAAAAAGATTCTTAAATAGAGGTAATAGGTCAACATTCCCTTCATTATATCTATTTATAGTCATCATCAACATCGCATGCACGGAAATTGCAACGATTAACAGCACTTAGGCTATTGTTGAAAGTCAGGAATGTTAACTTTGTAGAAATGTCTTAATGTTTTATTTTAAGGAGAAAATGCTAGTTTGCAACTATTGCACAGTAAATAAAAGTTAATTATACTATCCAGATATCTAGCCAGATCACTTCTTGAATTTGGGAGAGGTATAGGCACATAGCAGGGTAAGCAGAGGGACCATAGGAACCTAATGTTAAAAAACTCCGTTCCCCGCCTTTTTTCAACCTGCGATGGTCCCCGTTAGTTATTTTACTGAGCAAAAAATAGACATTGAATTTATAATAATATTTTAAAGCCGGAAAATACTTTGCAATTTGTAGAAATACACCATCATACTACAAGAGAAGTGACACTAATTTGGAATTCTACTAATTATACTTCAGCACAAATATGCAATGCCACTTCTAAATACTAAACTCTATAGTCTTCAAGTATGAAGTCTTTGTAAATTGCGTCTATTTATTTTAAGATGCGGGCGACAGAAATTTGTAGGAATGGAAATTACGTGGCATTTACCGAGTATTTAAGATGTTTGTACTTTGCTAATTTGTTTTGTGCTACAATTTTGTTTATATAATATTTGCAGGTATACGTCATCTCATCACGAACCGGAGACACACACACAAAAACATAAGGAGATGAAAAAGATTGTATTTCTTTAATAATTGTAGTAAAATAATTTAGTTTGTATATAGTTACAGTCCTAGATGACAAACTAATTATTTATATAATCGATTAACGTAGATATATCCCGTATACGATATGGTAGGCAGAGGGAACCGCAGGACACATAGGAACCTAGTGTAAAGATACTTCATTTCCTGCTTTCTGCCTTTTTTCGAAGCATTACGTGTTGAGTGGTAAAACTCAAGCGCCGCTCTTTGCTTATTTGCCAGAGCCAAAAAAATGGAAAATGAAAAATCAATTCTCCCCGAAATCGAACTACAAACCATCGCGTTTAAAGACAGACGCTACACCTCTGCGCCATGACTTCTTACTTATTAATTCATATATGATTAATTCAGACATACATCATATTTTAATCATATATAATTATATATCACATAATATTTACTAATATGAAACAAACATCTATACATATATGTATGATATTTGCTTCCAACAGATGTAGCGCTTACGGCACGTTGTAACAGTTGTATATTTTGTTCAGTTTCTACAAATAAAAAGAAATAACGAGTCCTTTGTATTTTCCTGTTCTAAACTATTTACTTCAACAAGGATAATAAGGATTAAAAATACATATGAAGTCCTTGAGTGTAAATAATACTTGAAAATATTATTGCTACTCATACTTGGATACAATTATCGAGCATTAATACTATAATTCGTTTCAATCTTTTACTTGAGAGATTATTAAATATTTAATAAATTAAGAATATTAATTGATATTTTTTTTTATTTACTTAAGGAGATATTTACAATTTATTTAAGGAGATATTTAAATTTTTCTACATTAGAAAGAGAAAAGTTTCTAACTGAGCAAGCAATGTATAAAATTTCTGTTGAAAACAAATATCTTTTTATCTCAGGTTTCTCTACCCACCCAAGTTAGGCACGAAATGAAATAAACAAAAAATAAAATAAACTCTATTTTTTCATAAATTTACCATAAAGATGAAATCTGCATTATAGTTGGTAAAATCGTTCCTGAGACTAACATGCGCAAACGCACAGATAAACATGTAATAACAATTGTTTTAAAATATATGAAATTTACAAAAGCTCTTGATAATATTTTATTTTTAATACATCTTCCATAAAAAAATGTAATATATGAAAAAAAACCGACATTTCAGTTTAGGAGTAACGTATCACTATATTTTTACAACATTTAGTTAGAAATGCGATGAAACCACTATGAATCTAATTTAAACTAATGCATGTTGAATGAATCCTTTCGTATAGAATCGATATCTTTCACAAATTCCATAGCATCAATTTGGCCTCTGAAATGGAAACCGTAACCAATTCGGTTGATTTGAAATATTTAGATTCTACTTGTATCAAATATTAATAGATCAAAATATAACAAATTTGAATATAAATGATCGAACAATGACTGAAGAATGAATTTAAGCAATATTTGAATGTATGGTAATAGAATTGTTTTAATTCAACTATCTGATAGGATTACACATTTATAAAAAACAACTACTACGCCTCTGTAATAAAATATTGTGGATTTTATATAAGTTTTTATATTTCAAATTAATCATTTGTTAAAGTAAATAATAAATCAATGGACAGCTTACAAACATACTTAAAAGCTCTGATAAAGAATATTTAAGTGACATAATATGTGTAATTTGAATTTCATAGTACTTAATATGTTATTGCCAAAGAATAAAATTGTAATATTGATATTTAAAAGGCGAATATTTGGCGAATTGTCAAATTATTATATACTGTAAGTTATAATTGAGTGTCAAATTTAAAGTCTAAGCCAAATAAAACCAAAACGCTTAATAACAGTCGTATGACATCTTTGACACTGCATCCATTTTTAAAAGATATTGAGAAAAATAAAAACAGTTTATTTCTTACCTAACATATAAAATAGCAATAACTTTACAAAATATTTCTAAAAATGACCACCATAGACAAATATTTAACCATACACGTGCTGTGTCAATTTAGACGACACGCGGGAGCGGCCGCAGGCAACAAATTAAATAAAATGCTGGTTTGTGTTATACAAACAAATTATAAAATATATTATCATACTTTTCAGACTCTTGACCACGATTCTTTTTAACCTTCGCAAATATTTTTTTATATGCATTATAAAACTGCATTTTTTTAATAATAAGGACATCATTACATTGTAGTTGAGAGTTGATTGATTGAAAGCACTTGTTGTAAACTAATTCCACTCCAATGGGACTTGGAATTCTACAACGATGATTATAATTACCACATGAAGCAATAGGGCTAATATTATTAAGACGAGGCATGATTCGAAATTTAGCATCAAAATTATTATGTATATGGAGTGTAAACGTTGATAAGTACTCGCACTATCTCTAGCCGTAAAAGCAGATTTCTATATTTTCCTAAAAAAACAATATTTATACTTATATTGCACACATATACACACACATATGAATATATATATATATATATATATATATATATATATATATATATATATATATATATATATATATATATATATATATATATATATATATATATATATATATATATATATATATATATATATATATATATATATATATATATATATATATATATATATATATATATATATATATATACATGTGTGTGCAATATAAATATAAATATTAAAAGTATATATTAATTGGCACGTCAATACGTTTATTCACAAGGAGATAATAAAGGATTATTACATTATGTTACATTCGCTTCCACTGTCAACGTTACAGATGCGCGTGATGAATACTAATTGGGTAGATCGGATTTATGAATAAGATGGTACATTTTCATACATGATAAAGTAACTGTAATTCCAAACGGATTGAGAAATGCAGTGACAGTTACTGTGTGTTGCAGTATAAAATATGAATAATTGGAAAAAATTGTAGCAACTCTACATTTATATTTTATCTATACATTGAGACTCGAATTTTACTGTATTTTTATTGCAGTATTTAGTAGTATTTAATTGTCAAGTGAGATTAACTTATGTACTAACACAATAAACGACTATATTTAATAAATTCAGATAGATTCATCCAATAATAATTAGTTCGACTGTTCTGATCTGATTTTTTATTAAGTATTTAGTTAAACAAAAAAGCCCAGATAAGACATAAAAGACTGAAGATATTAAATATAGAATAAAAAACTAATTTATAATCAAAATTTTCTTCAATCACAATTACAATAAGAAAATATTAATAAAAAGTAATACAAATTAAAAATCCTAATCCCAAATCGAAATTTCAAGGAAAATTAATAATATCAATTACGCCTTAAACATATATACATTTTCAAATAAAACAAAATATATATATATATATATATATATATATATATATATATATATATATATATATATATATATATATATATATATATATATATATATATATATATATATATATATATATATATATATATATATATATATATATATATATAGATATATATATATATATATATATATATATATATATATATATATATATATATATATATATATATATATATATATATATATATATATATATATATATATATATATATATATATATATATATATATATATATATATATATATATATATATATATATATGTATTTTGTTTTATGACACGCTCATAATATGTCCTTTCATAATTATCGAATGATATCGTCCGTGCTAACAAAGTTACCCGCCTCAATCAGCACCGCTGGTTAAATTTTAATTTAAATTTCTCAACAGCGCACTGTCATTGATTACTTTTTATATCTGAATAATTTGACCGTGTGATCCATCCGTTCACACAATTTATAGATTAAAATAGGAATCGTACATTTTCCCCCATATTTAATGAAATCTATAATACTTTTTGTTATAATACCGTGAGGTAATTGCAGTGCTTTTCACAAGAGGTAGTTGCAGATTTAAATCGTTTTTGGGTAAATGTTTATATTTGTAATATAGGATATTAATTTACATAGCTTAAATCGCTATATTTAGAGCGGTTGCTGGAAGCGGAGAAAAGAGAATATTAGCAGTAGGTCTTTTCAACATATATAATATATCATATGAGAATATTTTAATTAGCACAATTAATGCTTGAAGTTGGTATAAAGAGTGGAAGCACGTGATGTTTACCACAGGCCGTCAGGTCATCTAATATTTTTAACTGAAACATTTGTCATAAATTTATCTGAATATAGCAAATACTGTAGACATTAGAACAAAATCGCTGTGACATAACCTTTAAAACGATTCAAAGGAAAGAAATTTTTTCAATACTATTTTTACATCGTTATCTTTAGAGAAAGGTGAATTGGTGTTTTTCTTTTGTTATAAATTGATTGTTTTAAAATATTATTTTATTTTTGTTATGATTCATATTTTAAGGTTGTATTAGTGTAATATTAAGTGACGGTTCAAATAGGATCAATTTTGGAGCGTATTCTAATTTAATTTCAAGGTAGAAAGTATCAAATAATCGTTTTTTATACAAATTTATATTTTAAAACATATATCAAAAATATGTAAATAATAAAAGTATTAAAAATTAATAAAGGATTCATTCTATCTTTATAGCTTATTTTATCTGGGAGGGTGGAGGTGACGCAACAATTATCCTTAATCCTTGCTTATACCACATATTACCTTAGTGTTAAATTAATTAAAGTATACTCAGAACTGTGGCGTTCGTTCATTAATGTGTGTATTATTGTATGTCCGTATTCCTAAATATAGTCAGTTTAAGCTTTAATTATATCTATTATACAATATATTTTCGTCCGACTTTAAAGAGTGGGAGACTATTATTTGATATGATGATTTAATTTGTTATGAAATAGCAGCTATCTAATTTTACAGCTAATTATATGCCATGGTCCATAAATATGGTATGTCATTTGGCTAAGTAATTCTTTTTTGTGAATTGTTTTATTGTCATTTGAAATAACTATAATAATTGAATTCAAGTGATACGGCTAATCAATAACATTATTATAGAAAGGATTTTCACAAATGTGCATATGAGCAATTTAAAAAAGTTCATTTCTGTTTAAATGGATATAAAGTCTTAGCTTAACAGATTACAACAAAAGTAGTAGAAACGGGTTAAGGTATATTTAATACGTAGGTCATGAATTCAAACTAAACACAGCAAATGTTTGTATTGAAAATTATAAATAATTTCCTGCTCATCCTATAATAAAGGCTAACAAGTAAAATTAAATACAATAAGCATATACACAAGTTTCTGGAAATTAACATTCTATTCAAAGAACGTTTGACACGTGTTTGAGAAAAAAAAATGCTTTTTATATAATGATACAGGGATTTGAACCTCTAAGCTCAATTAGACTAAAAGAAAAATATCACCTAATTTTATGATTTCTCAAAGTGTTAATTCACACTGAGGATAAAAAAAATACATAAATAAAACAAAAATTTTAACTAATATTTATATGTTTGCTTTAAGTGTTTATAAGTTAATTTTTTATGAAGAAAAAATAAATATGAAAGAGGGGACGGAGAAAGCAGGGATTAAGCATCGGAGTGCCTTAACGCTATATTTCTATGGATCAGGCAGTTCCGTCTGCCTACTATGCCATGAGCAGGATAAAGCCATATATATATATATATATATATATATATATATATATATATATATATATATATATATATATATATATATATATATATATATATATATATATATATATATGGCTTTACCCTGCTCATGAATAATAATACAAACACGAAGCTGTAATATTACCATACGAAAACCTACTACACATTTAAAAAGATTCTTAAATAGAGGTAATAGGTCGACATTCCCTTCATTATATCTATTTATAGTCATCATCAACATCGCATGCACGGAAATTGCAACGATTAACAGCACTTAGGCTATTGTTGAAAGTCAGGAATGTTAACTTTGTAGAAATGTCTTAATGTTTTATTTTAAGGAGAAAATGCTAGTTTGCAACTATTGCACAGTAAATAAAAGTTAAAAATTATACTATCCAGATATCTAGCCAGATCACTTCTTGAATTTGGGAGAGGTATAAGCACATAGCAGGGAAAGCAGAGGGACCATAGGAACCTAATGTTAAAAAACTTCGTTCCCCGCCTTTTTTCAACCTGCGATGGTCCCCATTAGTTATTTTACTGAGCAAAAAATAGACATTGAATTTATAATAATATTTTAAAGCCGGAAAATACTTTGCAATTTGTAGAAATACACCATCATACTACAAGAGAAGTGACACTAATTTGGAATTCTACTAATTATACTTCAGCACAAATATGCAATGCCACTTCTAAATACTAAACTCTATAGTCTTCAAGTATGAAGTCTTTGTAAATTGCGTCTATTTATTTTAAGATGCGGGCGACAGAAATTTGTAGGAATGGAAATTACGTGGCATTTACCGAGTATTTAAGATGTTTGTACTTTGCTAATTTGTTTTGTGCTACAATTTTGTTTATATAATATTTGCAGGTACACGTCATCTCATCACGAACCGGAGACACACACACAAAATCAAAAGGAGATAAAAAAGATTGTATTTCTTTAATAATTGTAGTAAAATAATTTAGTTTGTATATAGTTACAGTCCTAGATGACAAACTAATTATTTATATAATCGATTAACGTAGATATATCCC
Source organism: Dione vanillae (assembly GCA_037178615.1). Lineage (NCBI taxonomy): Eukaryota > Metazoa > Arthropoda > Insecta > Lepidoptera > Nymphalidae > Dione > Dione vanillae. Next base: position 1,398,030 of record JAZFAU010000262.1, read on the forward strand.
GTATACGATATGGTAGGCAGAGGGAACCGCAGGACACATAGGAACCTAGTGTAAAGATACTTCATTTCCTGCTTTCTGCCTTTTTCGAAGCATTACGTGTTGAGTGGTAAAACTCAACGCCGCTCTTTGCTTATTTGCCAGAGCCAAAAAAATGGAAAATGAAAAATCAATTCTCCCCGAAATCGAACTACAAACCATCGCGTTTAAAGACAGACGCTACACCTCTGCGCCATGACTTCTTACTTATTAATTCATATATGATTAATTCAGACATACATCATATTTTAATCATATATAATTATATATCACATAATATTTACTAATATGAAACAAACATCTATACATATATGTATGATATTTGCTTCCAACAGGTGTAGCGCTTACGGCACGTTGTATCAGGTGTATGTTTTGTTCAGTTTCTACAAATAAAAAGAAATAACGAGTCCTTTGTATTTTCCTGTTCTAAACTATTTACTTCAACAAGGATAATAAGGATTAAAAATACATATGAAGTCCTTGAGTGTAAATAATATTTGAAAATATTATTGCTACTCATACTTGGATACAACTATCGAGCATTAATACTATAATTCGTTTCAATCTTTTACTTGAGAGATTATTAAATATTTAATAAATTAAGAATATTAATTGATATTTTTTTTTTATTTATTTAAGGAGATATTTACAATTTATTTAAGGAGATATTTAAATTTTTCTACATTAGAAAGAGAAAAGTTTCTAACTGAGCAAGCAATGTATAAAATTTCTGTTGAAAACAAATATCTTTTTATCTCAGGTTTCTCTACCCACCCAAGTTAGGCACGAAATGAAATAAACAAAAAATAAAATAAACTCTATTTTTTCATAAATTTACCATAATGATGAAATCTGCATTATAGTTGGTAAAATCGTTCCTGAGACTAACATGCGCAAACGCACAGATAAACATGTAATAACAATTGTTTTAAAATATATGAAATTTATAAAAGCCCTTGATAATATTTTATTTTTAATACATCTTCCATAAAAAAATGTAATATATGAAAAAAAACCGACATTTCAGTTTAGGAGTAACGTATCACTATATTTTTACAACATTTAGTTAGAAATGCGATGAAACCACTATGAATCTAATTTAAACTAATGCATGTTGAATGAATCCTTTCGTATAGAATCGATATCTTTCACAAATTCATAGCATCAATTTGGCCTCTGAAATGGAAACCGTAACCAATTCGGTTGATTTGAAATATTTAGATTCTACTTGTATCAAATATTAATAGATCAAAATATAACAAATTTGAATATAAATGATCGATTAATGACTGAAGAATGAATTCAAGCAACGTTTGAATGTATGGTAATAGAATTGTTTTAATTCAACTTATCTGATAGGATTACACATTTATAAAATCAACTACATCAACCAACTATATTGTGGATTTTATATAAGTTTTTATATTTCAAATTAATCACTTTGTTAAAGTAAATAATAAATCAATGGACAACTTACAAACATACTTAAAAGCTCTGATAAAGAATATTTAAATGACATAACATGTGTAATTTGAATTTCATAGTACTTAATATGTTATTGCCAAAGAATAAAATTGTAATATTGATATTTAAAAGGCGAATATTTGGCGAATTGTCAAACTATTATATATAGTAAGTTATAATTGAGTGTCAAATTAAAAGTCTAAGCCAAATAAAACCAAAACGCTTAATAACAGTCGTATGACATCCTTGACACTTTGCATCCATTTTTAAAAGATATTGAGAAAAATAAAAACAGTTTATTTATTACCTAACATATAAAATAGCAATAACTTTACAAAATTATTTCTAAAAATGACCACCATAGACAAATATTTAACCATACACGTGCTGTGTCAATTTAGACGACACGCGGGAGCGGCCGCAGGCAACAAATTAAATAAAATGCTGGTTTGTGTTATACAAACAAATTATAAAATATATTATCATATTTTAAGTAAATACAATTGTTTTATTTTGCATTAACATATTATATTATGCATAAAGTATAAATGCTTTTTTTTAATATGTTACTAGTTTATCATGTTTTTTATCAATACTATAATATTTTTTTAAAGAATAGTAATAATAAGAATAAGTGACGAAAGAATGGTAAAAAAGATATACGATGGAAAAGTGTGTGGTAAGAGAGGTAAGGGGAGACCTCGGTTGACTTTCGAAAACACAGTATCGAAGATACTGGAGGAAGGTCACGTAAAAAGCATGAGGACTCCCCGGAGAGCATGCATGAAGAGGTTAATGACAGTGGACGAGGCGAAAGAGGTATGCAGGGACCGCAGCGTTTGGCGTTCCGTTCTCTCTGACTACCCCGCTAGGGATAGAGCGTGAAGATATGTATGTATGTATATATAACACGACGGTTACTGGGTTCGATCCCCAGTCGGGGAAAATGGATTTTTCTAATTCCATTTTCTTCGCTCTGGTAAACTAGGCAAAGCGCGGCGTTAAGTTCCGCCACTCAACACGCAATGCCTCGAAAAAGGCGGAAAATGGGGACGGAGAAACCAGGGACTAAGCAACGGAGTGTCTTAACACTAGGTTCCCACGGTCCCTGCTGTTTCCCTCTGTCTACCCTGCAGGATAAAGCGTGAAGCTATATATATATATATATATATATATATATATATATATATATATATATATATATATATATATATATATATATATATATATATATATATATATATATATATATATATATATATATATATATATATATATATATATATATATATATATATATATATATATATATATATATATATATATATATATATATATATATATATAAATTTGATTCAGTGTCAGCGCTAGCTTATAAAATGTACAAGTGAAAATAAAGTGATTTAAAGTGGAAAAGCTTCTAATTAAAAATGATGTGTTGTTTCACTTGCATTATATTTTTATTTTTTTTGTTTGTATTTCTTAGCTTCACGAAGGAACTGCAGGAACCATACGAACCTAGTGTTAAGACACTCTGTTGCTTAGTCCCTGCTTTCTCTGTCCCCGCTTTCCGCCTTTTTCGGAGCATTATTTTACTAAGCTTTCGTTTAACAAATCCTACCCAAGTTTATTGATAAGTCTGAATATATAATGTAGCTTATTGATAATTTATTAAAAAACAAACTTATATATATCTCCACCTACGTAATAGCTGAATAAATAAAATGTTAATTCAATTAACGACGACAAAAGATGATATGCTCTATTAGCTATTTTTAAAGCCAGACTAGAAAACGACCACAGTAGGGTTATATATATATATATATATATATATATATATATATATATATATATATATATATATATATATATATATATATATATATATATATATATATATATATATATATATATATATATATATATATATATATATATATATATATATATATATATATATATATATATATATATATATATATATATATATATATATATATATATATATATATATATATATATATATATATATATATATATATATATATATATATATATATATATATATATATATATATATATATATATATATATATATATATATATATATATATATATATATATATATATATATATATATATATATATATATATATATATATATATATATATATATGTGTGTGTAAAGTAATATATACAGTTTAAAACAAACATTGATTATTTTTTCATAAGCACACATATATAAATTGCAAATTTCATGTTGATTCCTGTAAATTACTGTCATTATTCAAAACTTGAAACGCAATTGCAAAATATGATTTTTCCAAAATAAAATCTATTGTTATTGACATAAGAGCTTTTGTAAACTCAATTTGGTGTGTAGACGTGTTGTACCAATTTGAGCTGTAACGCCTAACTTTGTTGTTGTTTTTATTGCTCGCAAACTTCTTAATTTATGTGTTTTTTGCTAATCTCCGTGCAAGCTGATTTATTTGTTTTTTAATTAACATAAATATATTGAGCATTTTCTCTCATTATTTAACTCTTCTAAGTAGCGAGTTTATAATTAATTACCTTCAAAATAACCTATAAACAATGTAAGAAAACAAACTAAAAACTCTATCCCATCTCGAGAACCACCATAAATTAGAGATCCTTGACGACGATAAATTTCCAGGGGATTCCCGTAATAAAAACAAAATGTTTCATGGCGTGAGTTATGGCAGGGAGTGGTGTAACGGCGATAATGTGATTTTAAAGGCTCTATTTAAATACAATATATAGTACGTAACAGACGTTACTCTAACTTATTCCCTGTTCGATACATGCGATACAGAAATTACTGAAAAAGAAAGAATAAACGCTCGTGGCTGAATTGTGTAAATCTCTACTGACAAAAAAGGTTTTGATTATTTTTATGCTGCGTATTTTTGTTCGATTGTGTTGACTGAGAAATGAGATTTGGCTTTTCAGTTCAAGTGGATATAGATCTGAATATTTATCTATTATTTTGTATCGATACTTACATATTAATACTAATTTCTTACGTTGATATTACCGTAGGATAACAAAGTGCTCGTTTTCAAGCAAGGCTCCTTAAAAATGTTTTATTAGGTAACGTGTTCGATAGCAGTTTAATTACAGTTCATATAGGAAGTATATCTAAAATAAGGAAAACAAAGAAAATAATTATGAAATATTAAGTTCTTTATTTTACATCGTTTATGCTGAAGGTACTTAATGACCACATTTTATAGAATTTGTTAAAACAATAACATTTTTATTATTCATTTTAAAACTTTAAAATTTATGAATATAAATAACTCATATTTAAAAGAAGATTTTTTATAAATAGTATTGAAATATAACTAGTAGGTCACCCGCTTTTACTCCAGTTTTTTATATAGTTAAGATTCGCGCACTTTTAATTTATTTTACAGCCGCTCTCTGACCGGACTGGAACTATCTCCCTCTCTATAAAATTAATTCTTTGTTAAATTTTCACTAATTCGATATATTGTATTGATAATCTTCTTTATTGCTCTGCACATCCCTGGTTTTTTAAAATGTGACCATGACCGTCTTTTCATATAACTTTATTCTTAGCTAACACAAAAATCGTTACTAAATTGAAAAAGTTACATACTTATAACAATAAATACTTGTTATGATGTTAATACTACATTTTATAAACATATTAATATAGTATTAAAACATAATTTGGCGTCAAGTGCCGCCACTCATACATAGATTTCTTCGTAGTGGAAAATAGAATAACTTTAACTATTTCATATCGTGGAAAGGAAAATAAAACGTTAAAAAGCTTTAAACTATCTATATATTTATCTTTCATATTAGCCCATTATAATTTTATCAAAAATATCAAATTGCATATATACATTATATGCTGTGTATACCTTTCGTCAAGCTTGGTATAACACTATATTTGGTATATACTATAGTTGCTAATCTCACCACTCCAAAGCATTATAAAGTGAACGACCTCCCTCAAAGCTAAGCTAATGCATATTAAAATGCACACAAACACGTATTGCAGTAAACACAAAAGTATAACAACTTGTGATAACGTTTTCAAAGTTTATAATATATTTGTTGTCTGTGTTTAAAAAATTTTTTTGTTAAAATTGAATAACCAATCATAAAAGACTATGCGTAGTAGGATATATATATTGATGATTCTGCAGAAAGGTCACGTAAAAACATGTGGATCCCTAGAGGGCCTGTATGTGAAGAGGTTAATGGCAGTGGATGTAACGAAAGAGCTACCCTGCTATTGCTTAAAGCTTAACATATAAATAAACGGTATGATTATGTGCTACCCAGCAACACGTATTATGTAATAAATTTTCTAAATAGAATAAATAAATATTTTAGTTTACTAATTTATGAAACGAGGAACTGTACTCCGCTTTTAAAAGTACACATCGGAACTTCGATTAATTTTCTTATAGAATTACTGCACTGAAACAATTTAAATCTAAGGTTTTTATGCTGCATAAATTCTGCAGTATTAGGTCAATACATACATAGAGTTGTTTTTAAAGGCGATGATGTTATTCCAAACAGCAATTTCTGGATTCCTTATACTTTCATCTTGTACTTTTATATTTTTTAATGAAAACTATCTTATATAAAACAATTAATAGTTCACAATAATTACGAGCATGTGGTACAGCGTCTTGGCTTACAGACTGACAGCTCATTTGGCAGCATTTCTGACCACAATGGCTTGTTGCCAACAGGTGTATCTACGTTTTACTTATATTTAAATAAAAATAGTCTTGATAAAATAAAAGCTTAGTTAAGCTGTCATAATACAGACATGTATGTATGTGTTTACTAAGAAAATAAAGTTTGATTAGAATATTTGGTAGAAAATTATAATACGTAACTGTATTTAAGCTTCGTTGAAGACATATAATACTTAATGTATAACCAAAAAAAGAATATGTCTGTTAAAAGAGGAAGTAACAAAAATTGTATTTTCCATATAAAAATAATATCAATGTAATATAATTTTTTACATATGAAACACGAATATACGAAGCGATTGAATCTAAGTTCTATTGCAACTTTAAGATTCTTTGGCTTTGTATGTGAAATTGAGAAAGTTCATCGTAAATTGAACAATAATAAGGTAATTTGAACAAAAACGTTTCGTTTATCCAAATATTTTCCTAATATAACGGAATTATTGTTTGGGGTTGATGGAAAATTAAATGTAAACATCTAATACTATTGTTGTAACACAAAGGCTCTGGACGCTTTTCTTTGCTTAGGACTTTAATGCTTCAGGAATTGAATAAATCTTGCGATATCTTGAAATATTCTGACATTGTCAATTTATAGCTCGATATTGCTCAGCTACAAATAAATCTTTTATCATCATAGGGTTGGTTAGAAAAGTAAATTTAATTTTAAGAGTAGGCGGAGTAGGCACCTTTGTTTTTAAGGTACTTTATTCATTACTTTTTACTGCTTTTGCAGCCTGGTAAATGAAGAAACGTGTTTCCGCCTATCGTCTTACAAATATAATATTAATAATCATTATAATTTGATATAAATTAAGATAAAAGAAAGATCATGACATCCATATATTTATTTATATTATATTTAAAATATAATTTATATAAAATCTCCTTGCAAACGTATTCACTCACATTCAAGCTTGGCAGTTAACGCACGAATTGAACGTAAGAAACTCAATTTGACGGCGTAATTAAACGGACAGGAGCAATCGGATACAAACGTCTCGTTTCCAACAAGGAACAGTTGGGTTAATTTTAAAACAGAAATAGTTCAAAATAAGAAACGTTTTTTAATTTTAGCTTACTAATACAAATAGTAATTATTGAAGTAATTTTATTTCCTGAAAAATTACTGAGTATATAGGTACAATGGATAAGTATGTCGTTGTAATTGCTGTAGTTAGTTATTATTTACGAAGCTTTCGTGGCATAGTATTAAATCTCACTGTTGTTGATGTAATGGTTGTGGGTTTTATGTCCACTCAGAAGAATAAATCTTTGTTTTCCCCGCTATGGTAAGAAAAGTGCGGCGTTCAATTACGCAATTTAATGTACGTGGGATAAAACGTGAATCTTCAAAGAAATTTAATTTCGTAGCTTTCATAGTTTTTAGTGTTCTAATAATTTTTAAAAAAAAAAAAATTAAGGAGAACCTTGTAATTCTTCCTCAATCTCTACTAAACATAAATTGTAACATAAATCTTTTAAATAAAGTATTTGACATTTTTCTATTAAAAAACCAAGTTTTCACGCTATTGTACAAAAATATCGTATATGCGTTAAACATTTTCTCAAATGCACATATGAAAAAATAAATAACCTCGCAGGTGGCGTTCTATAAGAGTAATATGCTGAAGAGATTGCACAACAATCTGTAGAACATCTTTTGAATTGCAGAAAGTTAACGTTTCTTCCAAGTACTTAATAGTACGAGTTTGAAAGTATAGCACGAGTTCTACAGTGGATATTAGTGTTTTTATTTCCCCTTATCTTTACAAGTTGTTATCTTTTGTTAACTGTGTGTGTGTGTAGTTTGGTAACTAGTGAATTAAAATATGCTCAAGTATCATTTTTAAAACCGATTAGTCTAATCTTCCCACTTATTTTATAATATGTATCATCATGGCCACATTGAGGACCGCCGACCGACGTGGCGTCTGTGGTAAACGCAACGGCTTGTGGGTTCGATTCCCACTCGAGGAAGATCGATAGGTTCCTATAGATCCTGCAGTTCCCTCTGCGTAGCCTGTCCATGTGCAGGATAGAGCGTGAAGATATAAAAAAAGTATAAGTATTCAAAACAGTCCGATATCAAGTCATATGTTTTTAAGGCAAAAGTATTGACTTTTAACTAGAATAGGACAATTCTTGTAGATATGGAAGTAGGCACTTAGATATCTGTTTTATGTGATGTTGGGGGACCTTGTTAATAATACGATATCACTTATAAAAATTATATTATGGATGCATTGGAATAGAATATTAAATAATATATGAGATTATATAATTAGAAAATTTTACTACCGTTTTCAAAGACAAAACAAGACAAAACAAAACGTTGACAATTATCACCAGCTTAGTTTCAAATTTTCTCAATATTGTTAAGTTGCATACCTGAAACAAAAATAGTTATTTATAAACTACAATTTAGGAAAAAATTTTTTTTTGGAAAATGTAAATTATGTATTAAATATATGAAAAAGTTCCACATTACCCATCTTTGTTTATTATCATTGTAGTTTTAATTATATAATTAACGATATTATATTAATGATCGAGGATTCAAGTCCAAAATGATTAATATTTACATAATCATGATAATCAAATCAACTAAAAAAGCTAGAGGACCGTCGTGGCGCAGAAGCATAAGCTTATGCCTATAAACGCGACGGTTTGTGGGTTCGATCCCACTCGGAGAAGTTGCCTTTTTTATTTTAATTTTCCTCGCTCTGGAATCTAAGCAAAGCGCGGCGTTGAGTTCCGCCACTCAACACGTAGGGTAGGCAGGGTCTTCATCCCCTCTTAAGAGAGTGTCTTAACACTAGGTTGGCATGGTTGGTGCAATTCCCTCTTGTCTACCCTGCCATATGCGGGATAAAGCGTGAAGCTAAAAAAAATATCAAAAAAGCACAAGATTTTGTTTTAAAAATTTTTAAGCAATTCCCATTTACAAAACTCTAATAAAATTAAAAAGTCCTAAAAAATTTTGCATGTTATTTAAGATCGACACTAGATTCAATTAACCGCAAAACACGGCCACTTTTCACTGCCCTCTTACATTCTAACTGTAAATTACGAGATCTTCCCCTGGGGGGTCGGATCGCGGATCAGTTTTATGAGAGTGCTTAATTTATCTTGAGATATACGCTACTGAGATCCTCTTTCGTGTCGTGTTCATCTTTATTAGCGTTTAAAATATTTCGATATTTATGTTGAATCTATAGTTTTGAGATTTACTACTTAGAATAAAATCATCTCAGTTCTTGTTAAATAGATATCATTACACTTTACATTTCATTCACAGTATTTTATTTATAAGATAAAAAAAATTAAGACATTTTTTATTTTAATAGAAATAATATTTGTAAGAAGCAGCCCATATTTATAACGGAAACAACAATATTCTATAAATATAAGGAATTCTCTTTTATTAATACTCGATAAATATGAAACGAATATGAATATATTTTAAGTAAAATAATATTTTATAAAGAATTAATAACTTGCAAAAGTAGTACAGATATTATGAGGCAATTCCAAATATACAAACATTGCACAATTAACTTTGACAAGTGTCTATAGATCACGGTAGATGGCGTTGAAAGCGTACAAATCACGTCAGTCGCACCCAGACCTCGTCCGCGGGCGCACGTTATTTATGCGTCACGCAAGTGGTTTTATTGGAAATTTGTAGCCGTGTCACCATTCGGTTTAGTGTCGAGTAATGCATCCTAAATTTATGTTTCTTTTACAGTTGTTACTATAAATTAAATGGTAGTAAAACAGAATAAACATCACGGATCTCATTACAATTATATTTGCAGCATATATAAATAATTTATTATTGTTTTATTATACATTCTATGTATATAGTATATCCGTAGGCAGAAACAATGGACGACTAAAGATAGTATATTTTTTATTGCAATATATTTCCTTTTCTTTCAGTAGTATAATATTCGGTATAATTTCCAATAACCATTGAAAAGTTTTATTATGGCAAATAGAGCAGAGTACCAAGCAGTGTGTACACGACATGCTTATCTACGTGTTACTTTAACTAAATATTGCCTAATAATTATTAGGATTGCAAATACCTATTACCAATCACACAAATTATATAAATTCTTAGAATATTGATAATATTTCTTAAGAAAATATCAGTAGCCTTCCTTTACGGGGGGCAATTTCGACCCGCGGCCCACCTTGTAGCATCAAAACAACCACACCCGATACTTGAACGCTCATTTACAGAATGGGCTGTTGTAGAAATGAAATATTTTATTCGGCATAAATTTAATGTTTCCACCGAGCTCAATGATCTGTTAACGTTTTACGTGCGTATAAAGTGAAAAGCTGCTATATTTATCCAAGCTTTTGAGTAAAATATTTTAAAAGGACGATTATAATATAAATGGTTTTATTCTTATTTAAATATTATAGTAATACTTTCAAATACTCTTATTTTAAAGTCTGCACTTTGCATATGTACCTGTATATTGTATAATAATCTAGAGACGAAATACGTTCGTCTAGTTAAAGCTATATTATTAAAGTCAAAGTATGAAATGACATGATATGATGATTGTGGATGTTATTTTGTTTAAAATTTCATAATAAAGAAATATGAAACTAGCATACAATTTATTCATTTACAAAGCAAAATACCAAAGGATTATCTAACATATACTATATACTAATCAATATAACTATATACTAATCTCGCAGAGTTAAGTAATAATATTTTTATCCTTATATATAACTAGTAACATACATAAAGACTAACAAAACAAATAAAAAAATATAGCATAAGAGGGATGTAAAGTGCTTTAAAAATGAAGTCATCAGTATAATGAGAGCGGCAATGGGGCGTGCAGTGCGTGCGGCGCTCGAGGGTTGATCTGCTCAATGACCGCGACAAAAACATGTGTTGCATTACATAATGCAATTAACTTTAAAGCAAGTTTCCATTTCTTTTAATCAAATTTAATTTCGTGTGATTTTATAATTAATTGCTTATTTTTTTGTTACAAAATGATGTTTTATATTTGTAACTTTAGTAATAAAATTTTAATAAATAAAGAATTTTATACATATTTATTTGTTTATTACAATAAGTACATATCAACCTTAGCTTACTTACTATAACAGTAGTTTAAACTGATAAGTAATTCCTTGCGCACTTTTTCGCTTCCTTAAATAATTTTCCAAGGAGAATGGGATAAATTATTCTTTGTTTTATGTCTTCACACTTTATTTCGCACATAGCAAGACAGGCAGAGGGAACTGCAGGATCCATAGGGACCTAGTGTTAAGACACTCCATTACTTAGTCCCTGCTTTTTCCGTCACTCTTTTCCGCCTCTTTCTAGGCATTGCGTTTTGAGTCTCAGCTCAACACCGCGCTGGTCTGGTCTGGCCTGGTTTTCAGAGCGAAGAAAATAGAAATAGAAAAAACTATCTGCCGAGTGGGAATCGAACCCATAAACCCTCGCGTTTATGGGTAGACGCTACGCCTCTTCTTTTTTTACATATACGGTCTAAAACACACCACACTATATTTAACTAGCTGTAATTAGCCCTTTTAAACATAAATATTGTATTTCGTTTAAATATTAAGTTTTATTTGACTAAAATACATGGTAAGACAATATTTTCAATTAAAATGTAAATGTGAATCAAATGGCGTGACAATGTCCAATTCCCATAGGACATGTCCAGTTTTTGTGTTTACTTAGTAATTAACAGTTAGAAAGAATTTTAATTAGAGGTGAGTGAATGAGTGGCGAGATTTAAAAAAATAAAATTAATGGTTGAAATATTTAAAGGCATGGCTTTTGAAGAAACAACTAATTTCTTTTTAGCAATAGGTAAAGTAAGCTGCTTCACGATAGAATTTATACTTTATAACAACTAAATCTTTTTTTTTTTGTAGCTTCACGCTTTATCCCGCACAAGGCAGGGTAGGCAGAGGGATCCGTGGGAACCTAGTGTTAAGACACTCCGTTACTTAGTCCCTGCTTTCTCCGTCCCCGCTTTCCGCCTTTTTCGAGGCATTGCGTGTTGAGTGGCGGAACTCAACGCCGCTCTTTGCCTAGTTTCCCAGAGCGAAGAAGATGGAAATGGAAAAATCCATCTTCCCCGACTGGGAATCGAACCCAGAAACCGTCGCGTTACAGACAGACGTTGCGCCTCTGCGCCACGACGGTCTAAAGTAAATTTTTATCACATGTATTTTTATTATATATAGAGACATTCAAATAGCGGCATATAAAATATTTAAAATATTGTATAGCATTAAGCACCACACATTACATAGTCGACAGTGAATAAAGTTAAAATACACAAAGCTTTAGATTTATTCATATAGTTTAAAGTTCTCCACCCTTCATTAGACATTCTTAACACTGTAATAATGTTGTCTGGTATAAACCGCAGTAAAGGTCTTCTTACATACATATTTTCACACATTGTTATTGTAATAATTCGCTTGTTTTATGTATAATTTTGATAATAACGATGGTTATATAGTTAACCAACCGCTTTACATCTACTTATTAATACGTTTAAAAGGAAAAAATGACAAACAAGCATTTACTATAGTCAGCTCAAGAATTATTTATACTAATGTAAGATAAATAAAAAATTTAAGCTCACATATTGTAGGCAAAGTAGGAGAAACCTAGTAGTGACATTTTCAAGACATTACGAGTTTTGTGTTGAAATATAAGGCTATACTTTGTCTTCTTATTACAGCTATTAAATGAAAACAATTAATTACTCCGAGTGGATCTTATCCACAACCTCTGCGTAGTTAGATATGTCTGCTGCACCACAACAATTAATATTTTAAAATATAAGAATGTATATCTATAAATAAAATAAAAACAATTGAAATAATTAAAAAAATACAAGTAAAGTGTGAAAGATCAAAAATAAACAAGAAAACGCATATATAGTTAAACAAAATATGCAAAATTAGTATGGCATTTTAACTTAATTTTATTACAAACAATTATAAACCGTCTAGAACGTCAATCACCGTGTGAACGCGGTCTAATTCACTAAACACTAAATACCTCTTAAAGTATAGTGAACCCCGGTTTACGTCCAAGTATTATAGCTGATGCATTTTGAGGCAACCGCTGTGAATTTATCACTCCGGTGTTACTAAAATTTTGTTTTAAAGTGAACTTGTAAATTTATATGAACTATTCATTTAAACAAATGTTTTCAAAGTTATTTTATAGTGTCGATGCACCTATGTAGTCTGGTAAGATACTATAAAATGTAACGGTAACACATTACTATTGAATTACTTTTTGAACAACGTTCAAAGTTGCACTTGCAAATAGTTTTTTATACTTAAACTGTTATCATAGACATAAAATATAAATAGATGAAAATATATTAAAAATTAGTTATAATAATATAAGAGAAATTTGATAACTCCAAGTTTACTTGGCTCGTTACTGGTGTAGATTAACCGGGTCTGCGCTGCGCTTGGTCACCGTCCATAGCAAACTAAACTTCTGCCAAAAGCTAACCGAGTTAAACAAAAAACTTATATTTGGTTTCAAATGGTGAATACGGACGTAGTACGTATTCGTTGTAAGTGCAGATTACTTTTTTAGAGCATTAGATTTAGTCACTCAACGTACTTATAATGAATTTGGCGAATGTGACCTCATTGCTCCTTGTTTTAGAGACAACTCATACAGTTTTATGATTGGGTACCAACTCTCCGGCTATAAAAACATAGCTAAAAATTTATATAGATCAAAAGTTTTTTTTCAAATACATATTTCTGATGAATTTTTTAATAGTTACGGGTTTAAATTTAAACATGTAAATGTGTTGTTAGCTAAAGGAGATTGAACTCTAAATTAAATGAAATATAACAACTAGCAATGGCTATAGAAAGTTTAATGAAGACAGCTATAATTACTCATTGCAAGTCGCAGATGAGTCATAATTGGCACAATTATATAATAGTTCATCTGTCAAAGTATCCTGTTTAAGTAAAATATCGAGAAGTGACAAAGTTTAGTAATAAAAGTTATGAAAAATAGTAAAATTTGAAGGATTATGTAATTAATTACATTTGACTAAAGGGTTTCTTAATTAAAGAAAGGAAAATTAACAACAACTAATGCTATTTATTTTTCCAAAGTAAATAATGTTCATATGCAATGTAACCTGATTGATTTAATTTAATTATTCAATTTTCCCTGTTCGTGGCATGATCTACCTTAAATATTCACCTCCAACTAAAATGATAAAACTATAAAGATATAAAACTATTCAGGCCGTCTATTTCAAGTTTTTACGACAATACAAGGTCATTTATAAGCGTTATAGTTTTATGATTCAGCCAGTATCAGCGCGCAATAAAGTGTTTGAAAATATTTAATGCGACCCTTTCGCATTCAATATTTTTCTATATTATATCGCCTCGTATCTTGTTTTAAATTATTGTATTAAGCGATGCCTTGAAATATTCTATTTTGCAGAAAAGTACATATTGGGTATATTATGGTAAATGATATTTTTATCATTGATCGTTTAGAGTGTCTAAGATAAAATGATTTTAGAAAATTGTACCTTAAGTATTACCGTCCTAATGATATAGGTATTATAATTCCATAGTATTTTATCGTGTTATGTAGCTCATCAACAATTTAAGTTGAAAATACTTATAGAAAACATATAAAAATATTTGAAAGCAGCAAATATTTGATTCCACGCTCTCTTACCAACCGTGCAAGCACTCTGACCACTGAGCACTGTGTTCAATGTATATGGTTTCTGTAATTATTTTTTCTATCTTCATTGTAGATTAACACTTTAAAATTATAAAAATATTTAACGATTTGTTAGATAAAAATTAGTAAGTTAGATTAACTTACCAATATTTATCTAATAGATTGTTAATAAATAATCACAAGTAATTATGAATGAAACCTACAAAATAGTATTGTTTCGTAATAGTTTACTATATTTTGTTATAAATCACAAGCAAATTTGTTCTTACTAACACTAATATTACGTTTGAAAACTTTAACAAGCATTTACCTTTTTAAGCTATATATTTTTTATCGTAACGTGCATCGACAATAGACATATTTATAAGAACAAGGAGGCGAGTTGACCCTCAATAACAGCTTATAATGCTCCCTCCACTTAAGAGGCTATCACATAAATTTGTCAGAGTCCCCCAACAAAAGTAGGCGTAAGCAGCCCCCATAAGTTAAATGAAATTTTATGAAATTGGGTCCGTTGTGAATTAATAGTCATTACAAAACATGGAAGTTATGTTGAGTTTGTAAGAGTATTATAAAATCATGAGCTATATTTATTAGAAATATAATAAAGTTGAATAATTTATATTCGACAATATATTATACGTTTAAGCTTGAATTCTTTAAAAAATTATTTCATATTATAATGACACGTAGCAACAGTACAGGTTCAAATCCAGATATTAAACTAATAACAGTTAGCAGTTACAAAATTATCCAAGTATAAGATATAAGTAGTACATAACAAAATAATTCTCAAAAGCTCCTTCGCTACTAAATATAGCAATTGATCAAAAGCTCCCGAATATTTGGAAACGTAAGTGCATAAAGTACTATTAGTTTACTTTGCAAACATCGGCGACCCAATTCGGGTAATGAATGATCATTTCACTTGACCTAATGAGTAAATCTTCGACGGCTAGTATAAATCGTTGAATTTTCTACTAACATTGTACAGTGTGGTTATTTCGAAGCAATTTTTAGTTAAAAATATTTGGTATAGTTTACCATTTTATAAAACAAAAAATAGATAGAAAAAATGTATAATAATACATACAATATATAAAATAAAAAATATGCATAATACTACACATATATCAGCAGTCGGATAACATGGTATGGAAACTTTAACATGCAGATATACATATATATATATATATATATATATATATATATATATATATATATATATATATATATATATATATATATATATATATATATATATATATATATATATATATATATATATATATATACACAAATATTTTCTTAGTAAAATTATAAATATCCGTTAAGCGAAAACTGAACCTACTACCACACATCTAGGTAACTTCGAAATCACAATAGATTAAGCACTTGTACAGGTCTAGTTTTTACAAATGAATAGTCAAAAACATTAAAGTCGAATTTATAGCATAGTTGCATACGATAGGTCGTTCATCTTTTTTGTTAAAAGAATCGGAACTATCCATTGTTTCAAGCAATAATAGAAAACTGTGAAAAATTACATTTCCGCCAAAAATTTTAGCTGAAATAGAATATTTTTAAAGCTCCACTCCCTTGTGATATTTTTAAACTGTATTTATGTAACGACTTATAAAGCTGTTATATGTTTATAATAAATTGTATACTAATTTTATCGTATTCTATAAAGTAATATTTGTAATAACTACCGGGCTTGTTGTCACGTGGCCACAGTACTAACAAGTGTAAATTGTCAAACATATGACATTGTGCAATGTTTTATTTATTGGTATAATTTACTTTATATTATTAAAAAATATTAGCCTTTGACACTTTTCCTACACATTTACAACTATAAGTGTGTAAAATTTCATGCTTCATCCGTGCAATTTTCTTAAAATGTTCTGAAGTTTTTGTTTCACGTAGTAATTTATAGATTATTTAGTATTACGCAGGAAATTCGATTCCAATATTTCTAATTAACCCTTTATATGTCCAATTTCAAATGAATCAATGTTACACTGCATCAGAGAATCATGTTGTAACATTTCAAAATTCCAAGTTTTATAGACGAATATATGAAGCAAATATAGTACTATTAATAACTTCACAACCAATCATAATCATTTGAAAACAAGTTAAGTTGCTCTACATTTTCATTATAAATAACGTCTAGTTAAAACAACAAGTTTCCTTTGTACGATTCACCTGTACTAAAGTTTAGTAATCCGCTTGGAAAATATTCTGCGTTAATGGATAAAACCATCCGTGCAGAAGTGCCAATTAGCCTCATCGTCCATTAAATAATAGCTTTGTATACTTGTAGTGTTCACTAGCTACCTTTGGAGTATCTGCAAGATATAAGTATTGCTTTAGTAAAGCAATTCTTATTTAAATTAATAAGTGTATTTTCTTTATTTGTCTAAACGAATAAGTTTCAAGTCTAAGATTGCAATAACTATAATGTAAAAAAAGTGAGCACGTAAGCAGATATTATTGTAAATAATAAATTAATATATATATATATATATATATATATATATATATATATATATATATATATATATATATATATATATATATATATATATATATATATATATATATATATATATATATATATATATATATATATATATATATATATATATATATATATATATATATATATATATATATATATATATATATATATATATATATATATATATATATATATATATATATATATATATATATATATATATATATATATATATATATATATATATATAGTTTCAATTATGGTGTGAATAAATATTAATATTATTATTAATATTAGATATCTTAGATATACACTACCGGTCAAAAGTTTGAGACCACTATGAAAAAAGATTAGAAAACAAATAAAACTCATGATATTCAAAACATTATGGAAAACCGGATTTATTTTCATATTACATATTAGATTTAGAACTTAAAAAAGAGAAGGTCTCGAAGATTACTATTGTTTTTAAAAAAATGCACACAAGTGAGTTTAAACAGATTTTTCCTGAAATATGGAGGATATTTATTTATTTCCTTTTTATTACTTCTTTTACCAATCTTGGCATGCGAGCAATTAGTTTATCTATAGTTTCTTGCGAGATATTATTCCAGCTTTCCTCCAATGCATTCCACATGGCCTGCTGTGAAGTTGGACACTGTTTCCGAACGTTTCGATCCAGCTCTTCCCACAAAAGTTCGATGGGATTAAGATCGGGGCTTTGAGGAGGCCAGGTCATGTTTTCTAATACTTTTTCCGACTGTTTTTTGTATAAATAGCCTCTACATAATTTCGAACTATGTTTCGGATCATTATCTTGCTGGAAGATAAATCCTCCGCCGATTAACTTTAGTCCGGAGGGAATGGTGTCTTTCTCCAAAATTTCCTTATATTGCTCCTTTTTCATGATGCCTTTAATTTGGACTAGGTTTCCAATCCCGTAGCCAGAGAAACAACCCCAGACCATGACTGACCCGCCACCTATGCTTGACAGTCGGCACTACACACTGCGGCATCATCTTTTCTTCGGCGGAGCGTCGGACGAAAATTCTCCTTTTTGACCTGAACACTTCAAATTTTGATTCGTCACTCCAAAGAACTTTTCTGAAGTCTTCTTCGGTCCAGTCTCTATGAGTTAGGGCCCATTACATCCGTTTCTTTTTATTCTGCGGTTTTAACAGAGGTTTTCGCACAGCAACACGTCCAAACAACTTAGCGTCTCGCAATTGTCTTTGCGCTGTAGACACCGATACTGGTTTTTCCCGTGATTTGTTGACTTCTACACGAATTTCTGGGGCTGTCAGACGTGTATTTCGCTTGCTGGTCACCACAATAAATTTATCTTCACTAGAAGTCGTAGCCCTCGGTCTTCCAGAGCGCGGACGATCTTGATTACTGCCGGTTTGCTTGTAGCGCACAATAGTGCGATGAACACAAGTCTTCGATAACTTGAGTTGACTCGCTATCTGACGTTCAGATTTGCCTTCGTCGTGGAGAACAACGATGGCAGCTCGCGTTTCTATACTAATTTCCGAAACTTTTCCCATTTTAGAGCTGTCTTGACTGTAGGAACCCCAAAATCAGACTAACTGTATGGATATTCGAAGTAACCCGACAAATGCAAGTTTAAAATAATAATTAAACATATTTTGAGAATTATGAACAATTGTATTGTAAGTTGATGTAAAAAAATTAGAAGCGCCAGCTGCGGTAATGAGGTAATAAATTTTTAACAATTGATCTGTCGGCTTACTGCTTCGGCGGCAACATTTATGTTTGGATACAATGCCTGTTTATTGCCCTTTCCTTGACTTTTATACAAAAAAATAAGCTTTTAGGCAATCTTTATGAACAATAGAATATGCAGGTGTGCAGATTACTATTTATCACCAATATTTTCTAAAATATTTACTGATAACCAACATTTTTATTAGTGGTCTCAAACTTTTGACCGGTAGTGTACATTTTAAAAATGCTTAATTCAGTTCAAAATAATAATTAACAGAAATCAAACTTAAAATTAACAAAAAACAAACTCTACTCAGCACCAAGTATCAGAATACAGACCATTATGTAAATCCATTAGGAAATGTAAAGGGAATATGATATTACTAGCTTAGGTATGAATTTTTTATTAGACGAAAGTCTTGATATCTAATTCTATGGAGGGTCTGCCTCAATCCCCTAATTAACGTCTCGGTGAGTTCATTATAAGAACGTTATAATAAAAACTGAAAGCTAGTGAGTGAAATTATTTAATCCGATTAGAGATTAAAGGATAGATAATCGTTTGATAAATTATAAATAATTTACGAATTCGGAATTTGTAAATAGAAATTCGTGGTGATATGTGAAAATAGGTTTTAGTTACTGAAACGTTTTGTTAAGTTAAATGTAGTGTAGTGTATAAAGTATTTTAGTACGAAATAAAAACAATTTTAAAAATTAAGTTGACGTAGATCATGTCTTAATTGAAATGACTTTACCTTGTTTATTAAAGAAGAGATTTATAGTGAAGTAATGAACTTTTTGTGTGCAATATAATACCTATACTTAAGTACGAGTAGCATTTACGTTAAAAACTCTAATATTAATAATAATGTAAATTTAAATTATTTTAATTTTTTAATATAAAAAAGAAAATTAGTAAAAAACACGTAAATAATTAATTCGTAATTCTTATAAATATAACAACCGCGATATCATAGATGAAGCAAAGCTTTGTTGATAAAAGCACATGCCTCCGTCATTCAAAAGGATGTAATTACAAGTCTTCTCTTTGAAATTAGTTACTGCATGTATTCATTTCGGTACGTCAGATGCAAGGACACAGGGACTTCAAAGGACTTTGATTCTAGAATACATGAAAGTTATGACAATTCCAACAACAAATAACGCTATGTAATAGAGTAAATAACATTGATAGGAACGTGGCTCGTATAGAATTTAAATAAACATGTCAGATGTAGCTTTAAATTCAATACTTATGATGTAGATGTAATCGGTTGAGAGCACTGGCCACTGTAGGACAGTCTTTGGATTTAAATTTGGTGGTTATGAATTCGGTCGCCATAAGGGGGAATAAATATTGGAAGTAGCAAGCAATGTCTAGAATTTGGATATGAATAAAAAATTATCGTGTTTTGCCTCTATGATCGGTATCTATCGTACTAAATAGGGAATCAAGAGTGAATTTAAAGTTAATTTATTAGTTTTTTTTTTAAATGTCATCATTTAGTATTATAATACTAAAGGAGTTTAACATAAAGTGTCAATGGGAATTTCATTACATAAATATATACAAACATACAAGGACATAAAAAAATAAATCTAAATTAACTTTGTTTTCTCTTTGTATAAAACGAAACTAAAAAAAACAAAAACAAAACCCTTAAAAGTAATGACTAATAAATTTCAATAAATCAAAATATCTCAAAGGACATCCAATACCCATTGGCTAGGAATTATCAATCAATGAACAAACATTCATCGGTACACGATTATATGACAAAGCGATTGTTAAGATAGAGGGGATCGATAACAAACACAATTTATACACAGAAAAAAGCACGTTAAACCTTTAAACTTAAAGTTTGTATTAGAACAGGATAAAAAGCCTAGAGAAATAGACTGGCCAAAAGAGCAAGGGAAATAAGTCATTAATAGAAAATAATCTCAAAAAGGGGATCTAAAACAAGATGGCTATACAGATAAAGCAAAATAGAAATGTACTCGCCCCCATGTATACCATAAACTAAATATGTTAATGACCATCGGTGGGTATAAAAATGACTATTAATTATATGGCGCGTATCAAGATAGTAAAGTGTTATAATAATCGAGTAATTAATTAATGCAACCGGATGTTGTTTGTTAAGTCAAATTTCTCACTTAAGAGATTTTTTTAGACTACATATATGTAAAAAAGATCATTTATCTCGCTGGCGTAATGTATAGCTTTAAAAATAGCTTAGATGGTTATACCTTCCGTGCTTGACTTGAACTATTATTACTGATTTTTTAGCTTCACGCTTTATCCCGCATATTGCACGGTAGGCAGAGGGAACTGCAGGCACCATTTAAACCTAGTGTTAAGACACTCAGTTACTTAGCCCCTGCTTTCTCCGTCAACGCTTTTTGCCTTATTCGAGGCATTGCCTGTTGAGTGGCGAAACTCAACGCCGCGCTTTGCCTAGTTTGCCAGAGCAAATAAAATGAAATTGAGAAATTCATCTTCCCTGAGTGGGGATCGAACTCAGAAACCGTCGCGTTACAGGCAGACGTTACGCCTCTGCGCCACGACTATTAAATATCTATTAACGTATTGTGTATTACTTTTTTTATTCTAAGACAAAAAGTATATATTATATCTAAATAAAGGTATAATATACACTTTTGCACAGATGGCTAATCTCATTAAAAGAAGCCGCTATGCCATTAGCCAGAAGGGCGTTAACGGAATCAATGAATTTTTAGGGTTCTGTAAAAACTACTACGTCAAATAACAATATTACTAAATATTTATTCTTGTCTCTAAAAAAATTCTAAGACACAATTTGATTATTTATTTCTTAATAACCATCAGTATCTAATAGGTACATGATTTACATGTACTACTAACTTTGGTCTACATACTTAGAGTAGGTTGAATTCTACTGAGGCTCAATCATCGTAAATTTATAAAACCTCAATTTCAACAATTATTTAACAGATACCTTTTATATATATTTTTATAATTTTCGATGCCTAGAACGTTCATTTAGAAGAAATATTAACGTACGTTCATTTAGAAGAAATATATCCAATTGAATTTAATCACACCAATTTTTTTTATTTATTATAAGCCCATATTAGGAATAAGCTTCTGAAAAATTTAATCTATTAAGCTTATGTGCAATATAGAACGTTTCCATGCCCACAACTGAATTTGAAGGGCACAGTCAACATACACCATCGTAGCGCAGTAGGATATCGTCTGACTTCAAAAACAATGTTTATAGGTTTATTTAATATTTAGATTTACAACTTACGAACCGTTATTTCATATTCCCTCGCTACTTTTTTTTTAGCTTCATTCTTTATCCCGCACATGGCAGGGTAGGCAGAGGGAACTGCAGGGACCGTGGAAACCTAGTGTTAAGACACTCCGTTGCTCAGTCCCTGCTTTCTCCGTCCCCGCTTTCCGCCTTTTTCGAGGTATTGCGTGTTGAGTGGCGGAACTCAACGCCACGCTTTGCCTAGTTTGCCAGAGCGAAGAAAATGGAAATAGAAAAATCCATCTACTCCGACTGGGGATCGAACCCAGAAACCGTCGCGTTACAGGCACACGTTGCGCCTCTGCGCCAGGACGACTCAACATGTATTGTCCCGAAATCGAGTAAAAAAACGGGAAAGTCTTAACACTAGCAAAACAACAAGTCTTGTTAAAACATAAAAAAAAACAAATTTATAATACTAAAGTCTAACGTCAAACTCAATATCATAATAAAGAATCAGTATTCATAATGAGAACACAAAATTTACTCTTTTTGTGCATGATTAAGCCGCAATTTTCACACTTGCTTCAGTTAAGCCAAACTTTCGCATATAAAGCATCCCATTAACCGCGGCCTGTTTGATGTACAAAATTTTGCTATAATTTTGTGCGAAGCATTAAAACTTGGGCGATGTATTCAAAATATTTTGAATTTTATACACGAGATTAAGGATACATTGTTAGGATATTATAAATATTGCTTTTTATGTTTTAGTATATTTTCTTTGTATTCATTAATGGAAAATATTTTTGTATATGTACTAAATTATCGTAAAGTAAGATATGAGCACAAGCACTTTAACGAAGGTTTATTAATATTTTCAATAAAAACATAGCTACGATGCAGAGACATAACTACCACGAGGTAGTTACATAAAAAGAATATTTCGATATCTACTTTTATTTTTCTAGCAGACAAGGCAAATAATAAATAAATATTTTTGCAATAAATAACTAACTAGCTTGCAAGGTTAGATCTCAGTAGGTTTATTTAAGTAATTGCTCAGTACTTGTCAGCTTTTTAAACATGAATCGAAACTCTTTGCTATTTATGTGTTATTTCGAGCAACTAGAACTTTTTACTAAAAAAATTAACACTTGTCATCCCACATGGTAAATAAATTAACACTTTGTTATAGAAATAATTAAAAACGTAATGAAAAGTAATTAGAGACTATTCACCACTGAAAATCACATTTTTAACAAATTCCTGCCATATATTAAATTAAATTAAGTTTACTATCTTTTATAACATGCTATTTTTCAGCTTCTTAGGATAGAAAAGAAAGGAAGCGAGAGAAAATTACAGTATTAAATTGTACTGACAATGATAAACTTTTCAAAACTTAATCCAAAGCATATACATAAATTTCCAGCAATGTCAGTTCTATTATACTTATTTAAAAAGTGAATTACCGCGTGTCCTATTTCGTATGCATAAAGTAGTCGTGATAGGAAATGCTTGGAAATTTTTGATTTGGGTCCCCCTACCCTAAGGGTTGGCATCCCATTAAGTGAGAATACACAGATAAAATTCTTATGCAAGGCGGATTTTTCAAAAGAATTGTTATTTTTTAATGAAAAATGTTATTTTTAACATTCGGAGGACTTTCTCATTAGTAACAATAAGTAGACAAAAAAATAGGTGTACTTGTGAAAACGAAAATGGGTATTGCACTTTTAGTGAGGTACGTAACATTGAGAAATTAGAAATTAATTAGACGCCTGGTAAGATTTTATTAACGGGAAAGACGAAGCAAATGATTTTTTTAACTGGTCCTGACGATAGGTGATCAACGACGCCAACGGCCATTTATAACAGTTACAGTTAGGTGTTACAGGTGCATTGCCGGCCTATAAGGTAGAGGTAGACACGCTTTTTGAAGGTACCCAAGGTCGTATCAATCTGGAAACATGGCCACCGGTAGGCTATTACGCAGTTGTGGGGTACGCGGTAAAAATATCCTAAGGAACCGTAAAGTTCCAAGTGTTCAAGTGATGGGGATGATATTTTAATTTGTGTCGTACATTGATATTGGAGACTAAAATTTATATGAAGGATAGACTTTGTTGTGCTCTCATTGGTCAAACTTTCGTAATGAATATTGCGTACATTCGCGAAAATATAAGGAGAATGATATTAACAACAAATATCATTCTCTAATAATCTTAAAATGATATACAAAACCAATAACAGGCAGCGGTACCATTAAATTATTAAGTAGTTGACGTATAATACTCAAACATCCAAATATCTGGAAAGCTATAACCAGTTAGTGCAGAACCCATCCAATTAATGAGTTAATTTCGTAACTCAATTAGGTGAGGCTGGATTGTTAATAGTCAAGTTGAAATTAATATTGGCTCTGTATAATATAACGACGAAATTACGTCTACTAAGAATAACTTAAATATTATTGTTCGTGTATATTTTAGATATAAGATATATGTAATATTAATATATTTATACCATATAATAATATACGGGGTATTGTAGATTTCACGGGGTATGTATTGTACATTTGAGTACCATCGTGAAGCAGAATCATAGCATCTGCCTGTAAAACGCGATGGTATGTGGGTTCGATTCCCGCTTGGGGAAGATGGATTTTTTCATTTCCATTTTCTTAGCTGTGGTAAATAAACAAGAGCTGCGTCGCTCGACGATAAAAATAAAAGAAAATGGATACCAGTAATGTTACAACAGTGTCAAATTAGATAGATACTAATCAGAACAGCCTTTCAGTATAAAATAAGTGATAACACGCTGATCTAACAGAGGAGATAGCAATTGTGAGTGACAAAACTTAAACGCTTCTATATTTAGTGAATGATCATCTATGTATATGTACCTAGATAACTAAGTTATATTATGTATTTTACTTAAGTAGCAAAAGACATATTTATGAACTATCTGTGTTACAGATATAATTCTAAATAATAGTAAGCAATATAAAATAAATAAATAGGTTATATATCAAATGTAAATATAGTACTACCTTATAATGGGTATAATTAACTTCTCTACTAATTAAAATTAAAGATAAAAAAATTAAAATTATTGTATGTAAAAAAGGGTACAGTTCAAGAATCTGTATTAGATGTAAAAAAATATAACATTAGTTGTCAATTACATATATATAGAGGCAAGCTTAATATTTCATTTATATGAGTCATAACTTGCGCAGATCTCATATTTCATTTTTTTCTGGAACTTCTTAAGTAACACTCAAACAGCGGGGTGACAAGTTTAATCTAAAGTTGGTGGGTCGAATAGGCCCCGGGCCGACTTTGAACGATTATAAGTTTGAAGCGTTATTTTTAATGAGTTTTTGCGGATTTTAATATTAATACAGTGGATTTGAGCGTCAAAACTCCAGTTAATGATATCAAGCACCCATTTTGTTTTCCGCAACATAAAGCCAAAAATATTGTTATGCTCTGTAATATATATAAGGCATTATTTTTATTGTTATAAATTTTCTATATTAAAATTTAAGTAATTATTAAGAATATTTTTTTAGCAATTTCGTACTAAAAACGATTTGTTCTAGCATGTTGTTACTTGATAGAGGATAATATGAAAAAAGATAAAGTATAAGTCACATGTTTTGCATTTTTAGCAATATACATTGTATAAGCCACAAGTGAACATGGCGGAACAGTTCACAGCAAGTGGGCCTCTTAGGACTAAAGATATAAAAATTAGAGTGTAGATATTTAGAATTTATATGGGGGACGGCGCGTACGCAGTCCCCACTACCAAAAATTACGCGTCCGAGTTATCCGCATTAGGGATAATCGCAGAGGTCAACCCGACCGCAGTGCAATGGAAGGGCCTCGCTCTGGGGGAACCGCCTACTTGATCACGGTGTCCCCTACGCCAGGTAAGTATGCTTTGTCTCGCGCTCCCCTTGGGTAGTTACTCTAAGGGAGAAAATCTTGTCAGCGCGATTCAGATATAGCTTCGAAATGAACAGCACCATCTATCGATTAACATTTTAAGCACATTTATTACGGAAAACACATTTCAGTTTGTTATTTTTAACTAATTTCATTGGAACCAAGAAACTTATAAGATAAATTAACAATATTATGCATATTTTTATTATATTATAGTGTAAAAAAGTCAATATAAGTTCAGTGACAATCTGACTAGACCGAAGAGATACAGAGCCAAATTATTTACGAAATGTATGTACGTATGTACTCACAATAAATTGCTTGTATAGTCTGACACTGTAAATTTACCACGATGGCGTCTAGATGTATTATTTTGATAGAAACTAATTACAAAAGAACTAAGGTTTTCAAAATTCTTCGTAAATATTACTTTCGTTAATAAAGTGAATATAGTGATTTTTGAGTTTTATTTATGGTATAAGATATAACCGGGATTAATAGTTAGAAAAATTAGCCCATATGAGGCATAAACCTAAATAAAATTTACTATAGTATTTATAAAAACTATTACTAAATTAAACAAGTGCCTTTGAGTTTTGCCTCAAAAACTTTGGCATATAACTTCTTGTTTTAAACAAAATTATTTGGTATTAAATTTTCGCCTAAGGTAATTTATTTAATATTAAAATTATTTGATACCCCTCATCAATAATGTTATTTATAAAAAAAATGTTGCATATTTAAAGACGAAGCAGCAGTAATCACGTTAACGTAACTTATTATTAATATTTTTATTAGCAGACACTTTTGCCTGTATATAACTAAATTACTTGAGGGAAATTATATTTATATATTAAGTGTTGTGCATTCATTTACATCTAGTACCATCATATGAACTAAGTAGTCAAAATGAATATGAAATGCATCCTCTTTAATAATTCATACGTTTCCTATTTTATGCAAAGCAGCTATGTAAATAGGTACTTAGTAAACAGATTTGGCTTTGTAAAATTTTAATATTTCCAGATTGATTTGTGTGACACATGGCAAGAGGCTTGTTCATTTTAGGCTATTATAAGAACATTATTTCATATGGAATAAAGATTATTTTCATTTGGCAATCATATGAAAACGATACCCCAACAGCAGTAGATCAAAATATTCTTCAAATATATGTCATAGTTATATTCAAAATACGGAATCCCGTCTCAAGTGTTTGGGGATTATTAAATGTACTTCTATGTCGCAGATGTTTTATGATCTTTATACGGATCGGAGGGATCAACATAATGGATTTTGAAGTGTCTATTTTACAATCAGCGTCGGTAGGGTTGGCGGTGCTTATCATATGGCGCATTGATCAAAAATACGGTAACGATGTTATTATTTTTACGGAACAATGATAGTATTAAAAATACTTGGCTTTGAATTATTATTGTTGTATTTACATTAGTAGAGCCTCTGTAAGTCCAATATCAGGGAAGCTGAACAACAAATAATATTTATATAGAGTTTTAGTTTTAGTTTTCGACTTGTGGAGCAATTCTACTTAGGCGGATTTTGAATCGAATTCAAGATATTGATACCAATTGCTAAAAATTCGTAATCATACAATACAAATTCAATTTAAACTCTTAAAGTCGGTAATATATTTTAAGGTATGTAATAACTTTCAAATATTCGAAATGTAAATGTTGTAAAATAAACATTACTATGTTTAAAACATAGAGGCTTAATTATTTTTCTAGTTATGGAGGAAAAATACATATCAAAATGGCTTGCACAGACTGAGAGAGATGTCATGTAACGGAAGTGTATTTGAAAGGTCGGGAACAAGGCATTTTTTCGAGGTATGAAGATTTTTGATACCTCGAGATTACGTATTTACTTTTTTTAATACTGTATCAAATAAAATTTATATAGATATCTATCTCATATGTTTTCTACAAACGCATAAGGAACTTTCAACTTTTATAAGAATTTTAAGAAAAATAAAACAATGATACGATATCCTAAGAATCACAGATTTTATAACAGCGTATTTACATTTCAAAACAGCAGAAGGTCGATTCGAAGAAACTTTGCTCTACTTGGCTCACGTAAGTAAAATAAGACACCAAATAATACAAAGATCCTGAAATAAAACCGCAAAGTGCCAACAAAGTCTCGCGCTCAGAAACAGATAAAACCGAAGAGTTGAAATGTTTAGTTCAAAACAAAGCAAAAGGCAGTAAAAGTTAAACGGCAGTTCATTTGCAGCAAACTGGTGAATTAAAGACTGAGCACAAAACGTTGTATAAAACGATTGTAGAACAATGGTTTCGAATAAGCGTCATTGGGGCTACTTACCCCTTATCTGGGTTGGCACATTTTAAGCACAGAATGTAATGTATAAAATTAAGAACCTAAAACTTTAACACTGTAATGAAATAGAAATGTTATGAGTATATTGAACATATACAGCTTCGAAATAAATACAGAGAACATCAGTTTCCATTTCAGTGAACTAAAGCAAATAATTTTAAACAGATGAAAATGTGGACTGATCGATAAACAGACAATCGCAATGATTGCAAGCCATTGTGTACATTTAGTATAAATTCTTTGAAATTCAATACATACATACATACCTAACTATACGCTCTATCCCTAGCGGGGTAGTCAGAGAGAACGGAGCACCAAACGCTGCGGTCTCTGCATACTTCTTTCGCCTCGTCCACTGTCATTAACCTCTTCATACATGCCCTCCGGGGAGTCCTCATGCTTTTTAGGTGACCTTCTTCCACTATCTTCGATATTGTGTTTTCGAAAGTCAATCGAGGTCTCCTCTTACCTCTATTACCACTCAAATTCAGTAGAGAATACCAAAGTTTATTATTTTGTGGAACTCAATGACCTGTATAGACCATGTGTTGCCATCACTATCCAGTTACAAATTATGCAAAAAATGAGTTGAATGTTCGGAAATTTGATACTATTTTTTTTATTACTTAACTTTGCGATTTTTTTGGACCGACACTAAAAATAGAGAATCATTGATAGAAATATGTAAAAAAATATTTGTCCGATTAATCTAATCAATTCACAAAAAAAATCCTTATACTATGTATAGGAGGAGCAAGCGTAAACACCACTGCCAGGATTCAGACATTAAAT
Organism: Dione vanillae; assembly: GCA_037178615.1. Classification (NCBI taxonomy): domain Eukaryota; kingdom Metazoa; phylum Arthropoda; class Insecta; order Lepidoptera; family Nymphalidae; genus Dione; species Dione vanillae. The sequence continues at coordinate 1,427,684 of JAZFAU010000262.1, forward strand.
GTCAGTTTAATTTGGGATAAGCTCGAGGACTTGTGTTACCAAAGTATAGTAAAAGCCGGAAGTGCCGTTAGGGACAATTTATGACGGAAATTCTGACGACGTGTCTGATGCGGATTTTAGTATGAATAAATTATAAAGTAGTTCTTATTTTGTTCTCGTGTTATTGTTCAGTTTTAGATTTTATGCTTCCTGTATTGGATTATGGTTACATTACAGTAAAACGACAACGACAAAAGACAAAACTTTGATATTAGTTATTAAGTAACTTATCTATATTATTATGTACTTAATATAAATAACAATGTATTTTATTTATGTGTAAATAGTAATAGCACAATATATTTCAGTTATTATTATTTTATATTCTTTATCATATATATTTAAAGTTAGATTATTTGTCAATCGGAGAATATGAATATTTATTCAGAAAACAATGAGAACAGATATATTTCAAAATTATGAAGTATTAATAACTTTTTTATCTATAACGTACCGACTTTCCTCTTACAAAATTTATACTTTTTAGCTCTAATAATGTAAGTAAATCTAAAGTACAAAAAATATTTTCCAAACTATAAGTGAATCTATTCTACAATATTATTACATAAACAAAAGTTTTTAGAACAATCTCTTGGAGATTTATGAAAGTTTCATATATTTTATAGTTCTCCGTAAATTTTTAACACTCTTGAGTCAAGCGAGTGTTTCGTTACAAAACTTTGTTGAATGTCAAGTGTTCAAGAGCTCGCGCTTGGTCATATAACAAAACTAAAACAATAAGTGAAGAATGTATTACTTTTTAGAGCAGACTAGATGAAAATAATGGACAAAGTTTATCGTAAAGATTTTATTTTTGTCTCTCAATCATGAGTAAATTTAAATATTCTATATCTATTAAAATTATTAATCTAAAACCTCTGTGCTGGTCAACAAGTGCTTATATTTTATAAGCAATTGTTGGCGAACACAGAGGCTGAGTATACACAATATATGTGGGTTCGATTTCCAGATTTCCTGGAACTGAGTGTTAACTTGTCACACAAGTATTGATTTCCTCTATTTACCCCAATATAAATGGATTATAGACTTTAAAACATATTTAAAACTGTATATCTCACTAGAAGTATCCGCCGTCTACATACATATACTAACAAACTCACAAGAGTATCTATAGTATAAAGAAAAAAGGTAAAAAACATGGTACATATAAATAAAAATATTATCTAAAATATAATGTTTTAAAAACAAAACGACAATAGTAAAGCATTGTGCTACTTCAAGTAAAACACTATTCTATCATCACCTAATAATTATTTCCTCAGATCGTTGAATCAATGAGCTCATTTATGAAATCGGGCGCACTTTAATTTTACGATGGTAAGAAACTAAACCGAGCAACCCAAATAGCCCACACAGCAACAAATGTTATAGCGACATCAAACGAAGACGTTACATTTCAAACAAGTTAATCATAAAATATGGTATACTTTAAAACTGGTTCACTGTTCCACTAGTTTCCTGTCTTCGAAATTATCCTTTTACTTTGGATCTTACTAAAGAATACCTACCAGTTACATGAAACAGTCAAATTATGTTAATTGTTATTTTTTTTCAGACAATTTACCGAAATCAAATATTACATTTTTCGTACATTTTGTGTTTAGAACATAAAAAAAGAAATATTATTGAAATTACTCTTGTCAGCGCAATCGCACTCATAATGGTTGACTACAAAAAATATGGGGACTATCCATATTCATGTATTTTTTAAATATTATCGTAAGCCGCTAAGCCTATATTATGATAAACTAAAACCAATGAATAATTATGTTAATAATTACACATTAATAAAAGAAAAAATGTTACTTAAGAAAAAATTAAAAATGTATTCCGAACAAATAATTAGATTTTGAGTAATGATTTGAATCTAGTTAGATTTTGAGCAATGATTTTTAAAAGTAAAAGGACCCCGTTGATAAGAGAAAACTTGAATGATCCTGCAGATGTGTGAGTTCGAGCCCGCTAGGTGAAAATATAAACATATTTTTCGTACTGTAGTTGCAAGAAATGATGAATCTTTTTAATATTAAGGTATTTTAAGTCTAAGCGATATCACAAACAAAGCATGCAAGTAAAGTATAATCTACAAGTAATAAAACACCTCCAGAGCAAGCACTTTGATCTGCTCATATCTGAGCAAACTCCGAACAATCCTTAACTATAAGTTTATCATAATCAAGTCAAAGTTAACTTCCGCTGGGTAACTTTATTCGTTCATTTTTCACCGAGTTAATGGTAAACTAGTTAGGTGGCCTTTGCGACCAAGTTACGTTAGGTCTTTGTAACATCTATCCAAATCGCATTACACGCCGGCCGACCAGCGCCCTGCTGGTACAAAACTTTACAGTTTGCATATTTCATGTGTATATATAATAATATTTGATATTATTATTAGAAACAAAGAAGAAACACCTCTGAAAAGAAGACACTCTGTTATCTATTTAGGAAGGCAGAATTTTTAGGCCATAGATTATTTCTCTCTGATGTACAAAGTACATATACCTAATGAAAAATGTACATATAATGAAAAATGTTACTCTAACGGTTTAGAAGTAGTAACCTAATAACAATGAACTAATCATTAAAAAATCAAATGAATATCACTTTCAACCAATATTGGAGCCAGAAATAAAATCAATTCATTATGAGTATATTCATCATTCCTTATACCTAAGTGTTGACGACTTCATAAAATGTAAATTTAATATAAGAACATTAGAAACAAGATACTTGTAAGGAAATTATTATATAAGTATTTAGAAACGAGTGCTTAGTGAATTTCCCAGATGTTTAGAGACCTTTGTACGGGTGGCGTGTTTCACATTTCTGGTAATTATTACGCACCGGTTACGACCCTTGGACTTGTGTACAAATAGGATATTGCAATATTGTTTATTTATATAATAAAAGGAACTTGTACTCCTGTCATTACAATGTAATTAATTAAACTTTGTATATTTTTGTATATTTTTGTTTACTATATATTCATATTTGTTATTATATGATATTTTCTATTATGTCATCGGATGTCAATATTTAGTAAAACCTTAAGTGGTTTATTCGTGGGGTTGGAAGTGCAATATAAATTTTATATATTGTGCAAATTATAGTAAATCATTAAAACATATAAGTCGGAAATATATTGAATGCTAACGAACTGAGAAAACATCTGCATCTACTAATACTACATTACAATCAGGCATGCGCCAACTAAGCTACGCTGGTTTATTAGTGTATTTATATGTGTCATATGATAGTATATATCTTTTAATTCTAAGTATAGCGATACGCAATCTATATATTTATTAAAGTGAACTACACTCCAGGATTTACGTAAGGCGAATCAATTAAGAATAATTTGATTCTAACTGTCAGAGGTTGACGGTAATTGACGTTTTATGGTTCCATACTGGGCGGATCCCAGCTTTATTACCTTTACTAAAGGTATACCTCCACTAATAATGCTTTACGGTATTATATATATTATATATTGTAATATATTTTACATTGTCCTTAGGAAAACTCAGGTAAGGTACTTAACATTTTAAGTAACTTTACAATTTATATTATTAAGAGAGGGATGTCTAGGAAAAATCTGAATCCATACTTAGTCTTATATTAGTGTAAGCTGATTTTCGTCCCAGAGATTTTGAGACGTCAGCTAAACGAAAAATAGGTACGAAAAATAGGCGGTCTCATTTTGAAAATTGAAAATTTTGAAATTGAATACGAAAGTAATGTAAGTATCTACACTGTCCCGAACGGAAATCTAATTAATTATCATCGCATAAGATCAGGCATTTCCCGAACAGGCTTTTTTCCTTAAATCATTTTTAATTCAAAAAATATGATATTTTCCATTAATAATTTAATTCAAAAACACCAAATATTTTTACTATGTTGTGTTTATACATAGCACTTCATTACTAAAGAATTTATATTTATATTTACCACGTAAAAAGAAGGTTGACGTATAAAAAAATGCAAATGCACGTTCAACATAAAATAGTCACATACAACAACATATACTCATAAATAAAAAGAACACAAATGCCTAAAAACACCATACTAACCATGCCTCATTCTACAAGCTGATGTTACGATACGCTTCGCTTAGTGGATTTTGAGAATCCCGAATCGCGTCTCGCGATCGGAATGGCAACGCTTACTGAGCGAGATCAATGTGATTTGGAGATGTACTTGAGAGAACGAGGCATTTGATACTGTTATACTGCTTGTGTAGAGAATTAAGTTATGATGCTACACAGTTCTGTAATGTGCTTTTTTTATGTTTTAGAATTATTATTAAAAATTACACAGGGAGTGGCTGTTACCGCGACCTTAATTAAAAGTGTAGTATTAACTTAGACTTTATAAACTTGGTTAATTTATAAAACAAGTAAAATTTTCAAAAATAATAAAAAATACTGTCTGTAAACTAATTTCCACAGTTTTCTCTGCCTACCCAGTAGGCAACAGCCTGTATACAACACGGCGATGCAGGCACAAAAACTTAGCAAGTATGTAGTAAGAGAAGTAATCATTTATATGATAGTTAATTTGAATATGTAATTAAAGCAAGCAACTTATCTATGCCATGCTATATGGTGATAAATACATAGCGATGCGTAATGATTATTTACTCTTCATTTCTAGAATTAGCGAAGAAGAAAGTGAATTTATTGAAAATTTACAAGGAACAAGTCGCAATTGGTCTGACTTAATTCTATGGTCGGTTTTTAGTGTAGAAGTGAAAAATAATAACTTAGGAGGAATGGTTTGTTCAAATTTTAACTTTTAATTTAGTCTCTCTTAAAATAATCGAAGAGACAGTGCAAGTGCAATCCTCAAAATGACTTCTTTTGTTTAAGATAACCAAAAAATTCTTGGCTAGTATTTTTTATTGTATTGCTTTTTTTTACTTTACTATCATTGTTTTCCATAATTTTTGGCAGCATTGTGTCACAGAACCTGTTGTCCTCGGCGTGATTATAAAACTTTAAATGCCAAACCATTTGTATTATCAAGACTTTCAAAATCTTTTTAATTATTTTAAACTTTAAATTCATATAAATCTTGAAATTGTTTCTATTTTAATTAAGAGAGCGATATTAAAATATTCAAAAATCCTTTAGTAAGCATTGTTAAGATATATATGAGGTTTTGGTCTTCTTTGTTTTCACTACTTTCGTAAATAATATATAGCAACTAAGTACTAATTATTTTAACTGAATTATTTCTTTGCATCGCGAATAAACTGAGAGTCACTACTTTTTCTTATTACTCTCTACCTTCCGTGAATCTATAGTTATGGCAAAAAATATCTACATAGTATTATATCTACAATTTATGACTGCAATAAAAAAGTATTAGTAAAGCAAAAGCCATGTCGTACATAAAGCTATAATTTCATTTGAAACATAAGAGAAAGCTTTAAAATACGCTAAAGGTTGTAACGCCTAGTTCATGTATCGCTATCGTGGCACGATTAAATAACGTGATAACTCGTACAAGCTACGCGCTTAATGGGATATTTCATGCACCTATCTAATAAAATATAAACTCTGTGTTCAATACGATGATAATACAGCGTATTAAAGTTGCTCAACTAAGCTTATAATGGAAAATTGTACTGTAAAAGGGACTTGCAGGGTGTGTTCATTGGTACTAAAATTTTGTAAATATATAAGAAAAAGACTTAAATACCCTGTGGCAATTTGTTCTTTGTATTGTAATAGTCAAACAGAAATAGAAATATAATTGGAAACTTCGTAAATTAGTAGTAGGTTCATAACATGTATAATCGTGTAAATACTTTGACCCGAGGCTATGAGCAAAAATTACTTTGAACACCAAAAAGGCAACTAATATCTAAGATACCAATACCTCTGTCATATACAAATTCATTTTTAAGGGTAAGTCGTGGCACGGAGGCGTAGCGTCTATCTGTAAACGTGACGGTTTGTGGGTTCGATTCCCACTCGGGACAATGAATTTTCCTATTTCCATTTTCTTCGCTCTGAAAACTAGGTTAAGCGCGGCGTTGAGTTCCGCCACTCAACATGAAATGTGTTAAAAAGGTTCGGAGAAAGCAGGGACGAATCAACGAAGTGTCTTAACATTCGGTTTCTATGGTTCCTGTAGTATCTCTACGTATCCTGCCATGTGCGGGATAAAACGTGAGGACATTAAAAAAAATTGTGTATCCTTTTATGTTTAAACCACTAACAAAAATAATATAAAGAATGTAGGTTTAATAGACGAAGCGAAATTTTGATTTAAATGATAAAAAAATGAGTAGGCGTTTCAATTACATGCCGTCTTTATGTCGAATACTTGATACCGTAAAGTCGACTGTAGACACTTGCCAGATAATAAAAATCCTGTGTACTGTAATAAAGAGTTTATGTGAAACGAGGGCAAATTGCAATTTATATTAGCTGTTTAGATTCAGCTGTACATCTCAACGGTGACTTTGGTTTATACAAATACAAACAATATATTAGGTATATGAGAAACCTATAGATTATGTACTTTAAAATTAGACTCCTTAAGATTGACCCATTAATAGTTGACATTGTATAAAGTTTAGTATTTATAATAAATTCTAGATATTTCTTTATAAATAAGTAATTATGCAACATCGCTTACAAATAGATACCCTAAGTAATAATATTAATATAGCTGCTCGGTCTGTGCGACCACAAGCTGGCTACTTGCATTGGGATGAGTAAGGTTTGCGGCAGTGTCTATTTACATTACATTACTTTAAAGTAATATAGCTTATTTGAATTTTTAATGATATTAGCCTTGCCCAAGTACTTTTTCTTTAAGTATTGTATTGTTTCTTTTTTTAGATTCACAGCAGGGTATGCAGAGGCCACCAGATACACCATAGTCAATGGGTTTACCTTGCTGCCAGTGTGAAGAAAATAAAAGTACTTAATTCATTCTTCGGAAGCGGGAATTGAACCCATAACCCATCTTGTTTACAAGCAGACTGTGCCTTTGGACCACAAAAGTTCTGTGCTTGTATTAAAAATGTAATAATAATTAAAATTAATACAAAATTACATTTAGAACTATTAATTGTCTAAGAACTAATTATTATATATTATAAAAATATACTTCTATATTTATTACAAAATTAATAATATATTTACATTTCGAAAGTGCGAAGACCTAGAAATTTTATTTGTAAAGCGAATTTTCAAATTTGCAAAGAATAACAGCCTTTGGGCATCGTGCCAGTTTTTCTCAGCAGAAATGCTTTCTACTTCCCTTGCAGCTTCCCGTCATACTGACAATACTGATTTTCTGCATGCCTAATTGACTGATCCAACAACGTTCTGACTAAAAGCCTTGTGATTTTTTTACGAACAAACCTTTACAATATTTAAGTGAGCACTTGGCTATCTATACTATCTACTTAGCTATCTATACTTATATCTTTTTATTTATTTACGACGCGTATCATATGGGAGATAAAAGAAGAAGTACAATATAAGAAAAAAAATAACTTAAAACTATACAAGTAAACCGTTGCTAGATACACCTGCTAATTATTACAAAAAAGCGTACCATTTTCAATCAAACTTTTGAATACATTTCATGGCTACCAAAAAACATAGATCTAATGGCAACAATGGAGATTACGAATATAAAAAACTGTAGAAATCTAATCAAAAACGGCATTAGCTCCACGCCTCCAACATCTAGGACGCGTTAAGTCCCGCCTACGTAGTGGAATGGTATTCGTTATAAGATATAGCGTTACATGGTCTAAAATCAGAAATGCCCTTGTAAATATTTAACCCGTTTTAAGTAAAAATAAGTTAGACATTATAATATTGTCAATTTCTAAGAGAAAACAGTAACAAAATGGTCAAAAATAAAAAAAAACAAATTTGAAACAATTCAACAATTTTCTCGGGTTGCAGAAATTTGCGAAATTTATTTCATTAATACATACATGACATAGGACTTATGTATGAATGTATCAATTAACTGAGTAAAAAAATGACAATTATAAAATACCAGGTAAATACTTCTACAAGCGATGAAGAATTCAATTCATTACTTTTAGTAATGCAGTACTCGCTACGTCCCACAACTTGATCAAAACTTATGATCACTGTACCATAAAATATGGTCGAAAACTGTAACCGATGGTAATTACAAGCAAGACATGTGAACCTATTATATATAGATTAAGGTAGAGAAGCTTATTAACAGAAAAGATAATTCAAAGAGATAAACATTATAAACGATATTAAACGAACAACGAGAGCTTTCTTGTTTAAAACAATTTTTTATTATAAAATGCTGTTTTATATAAATTTAATTAAGAAAGTGCTTGATACACAACTTGTTTTTATTTCTAGTTAGTGTTTTTAACGTAAAGTTAGAAAAAGTTATTGTACGTGTAAAGTTATTGCATTTGTTATCAATAGTTAAAAAGCCATTACCTATGATATCAACGTCTAGGTTTGGGTTCGATTCTCATTTGGCGAAAAGCAAATATCGAGGTGATTTATCATCCTATCTATAAGATCTTTCATGATAGTGAAGTATGTGAAATATTAAAAGATCTTCTCTGGTTTAAAAACTCGCTGACTTAGTTAAAACACTTGATGTAAGATAATTTATTTCTAGCATGTCCTCATACATCTTTGTATGTTTAATCAGTTTGATCTATAGAGTATCTTGACACCGATCTGATAGTGGAGAAACTTATTTTTGTTGGAAACGCTTACAAGACGTTCTAGTTACACCATTACACTTGTTATGCACGTGGATATGCTTGCACTTTTATTTGCATTTTTTAATATTATACAAAATAAAATAGATGAAGGTGTTATCGTCGGTTCATATTTCGCTAAAGTTAGTTTTTTTATATGATATGATGATTTGCCTATAGCTACGGTATCAGATAAGCCAAACGTTAACCTTAAAGGTACATAGGCACCTTAAGTTCTTCACAAGGTTTTATATATCCCGCACAGGCAGAGGGAACCGCAGGAACCGTGGAAACCTAGTGTTAAGACATTATGTTCCCTGCTTTCCACCTTTTATTCAAGGCATTGCGTACAGAGTGGCGGAGCTCAACGTCGCGCTTTGTCTAGTTGTCAGAGAGAAGAAAATTTATATAAAAAAATCCATCTTCTTCGAGAGGGAATCGCACCCACCGTCGCGTTTGATTTAACTGAACATTTTAAAACTAAAAAAAACCTTAAAAATAGTACAAATAAAAAAAGAATACAAATAAACATAGTAGGAATTTCATACCATTTTACTATTAACACTTCCCTTTTAGTAAAAAAAAATCATATATCATCGTGATTATATTTTTCTGTTGAAGGAATAAAAAATATATTTTGTGTAATGAAACTAAGAAAGATTTATCGCACATTAAGATATTATGAGCTCGTGCCAAATTAGTTTTCCTTAGTTTCTCATAATAGTAATTTTCTTTAACCAAAAGGGTTTGGTCGTTGTAAGCTCCATTGGTAATATTTGTATGGTAATAGTATATTATTTTCTTTTTTTTTATGATAATAATATGTACAATGAAGAAGAAAAAAATATGTTTTTGTAAAACGTTGTGTAATTTAGATTAAAATACAATAAATTTTGGAAATAATTTATAAATTTTATATAAAGTAACATTTAATTAATATTTCCATCAGGTACTAATTAATTAATAATTAACGCTTAATTAAATACAGAATAAAGAATTTTGATCGTAATTTTGATACAACAAAGTAAAAAGGCAAGTTAAATAAATTTAACAACGTGTTTAAATTATAAGCATAATTACTATTATAAAATACAAATTATAATTACTCATCTACATACAACGATTATTCATAAGTAAATAATTAATTTAATCAAATATATAAATATATCCCAGTTATTCTCAGTCAAATAACGCCAATCAATAAAGAAAGATTTTTTATATTATTTAAGCAAACTAAGTAACTTAAAACATATTAAAAACGAATCTAGAAGTTTCTCTTAGGCAATATAAAATTCGATTAGGCAGGGTAGTCGTAGCTATCGTTAAGTTAATGGTTTAATATTTTAAATGTACAAAACCCAGGCACTATAGTAATAAACTGTAATTTAATGAACAAAGTGTTATGGCAGAAAAACGATCTAAGTGCACTAATGATGGGTAACGTAAAGCTGGAATTACAACGCGCCGTATGTGTGCAAAAACTGCGACGTTATTAAATTTATTAAAGCTAATGAGTCATGGGTTCAGTGGTTTTATAATGGAAGGACTGGTTGACACGGTTATGGTAGAGTTGGGACCAAGTTAATTTGCGATGTGATTTTTGACACAATCTTGGGAAGAATATTTAAATAATAATGTAAAATTTGTAAGTGATATTTATTTATTATATATAAATAATAAGTTATAAATAAATACATTAATAACTAATAAGTGCTTTGATTGTCATTACAAGTTTAAAAAATATAGGTAGTTTGGTCAACATAATTTTGTGGTTACCATTACCCCAGTTTCAAGTCCCTTGTATTACTTCTTACAGCTCTAAAGTAACATTATAAATAATAACAAAACAGTAATAAGTAATCAAATTTATTAATCTGTATATTTCAAGATGGTAATGTTTCTAATATTAACAATAAATTTCGACGAGGAAAATAATTAAGCAAGAATTCGATTATGAGGCCCATTAACATTTTTGCCTTAACTAAGTTGTTTTTTTCTATAATAAAAAGAATCAGTATAACAGCACAAAATCTAATACAGCAAATTATACCTATATTAAAGATTTCACACTAGCAAATATTTTTGTTATAATAACATATTGCTTATTTAATTACTTATTGTGAATAAGGTCTTTTGTTTATAGACCTACTAAATTCCATACATGTATTGGTACCTAAACCGGAACTGAACACACATCTAACTAATATATTGGACTGACTAAGTCACAGCGGACGTTATATAATGTATAACAACATATAGAACATTAATTTCAAATACATTAAGATACAAGTCTTGCAGGGTACATACTTATTCATGTGGTTAGTGCAATAACTTTAGTTGCATAGTACCGGATCTACGTAATAAACATCATTGTCAGAATATGTTAACTTGGATACGGAGCGCTTTAAGCGAGACGTTGACAGTTGCGCAAAATATATAGAACATTCTGAATTGTTCTGAAAATTGTTATATGAAACAATTTAGCGTCAGTTTACCTAAAATCAGATAGTTGTTGGGTATGGTTATCTAAAATCTTCTATTACTAGAATTTTTACAGAAATTTCTACTAGATTTTTAAGAAAAATTGTATGTAATACGCTTTTATTTCTCTTTGGATTAAATGCTTAATTTTGTGATGTCATTGACGTGATGTGACTGTTGCGGGTTCAATTTATAGAAAAAAATTATTGGAACAAATATTTTTTTTCTGAGGTGGAGGAGGAGGTGCGTGTTGAGTGGCAGAACTCAACGCAGCGCACCAAACCCACAAACCGTTTACAGGCAGACGCTGTGCATCTTCGCCACGACGATCCAATTATTCGGTTTACCTATTACCTAACAAAAATACAACTAGGTTAAGTTTTATTTTTGTTAAGTTATATTGAATATGCTAAAAAATATGTACCTATACTATCCAATTTAGTGTCTCATCGTACATTAGATAAATGAACTTATTGAATTTTATCTGAACTTTATTAATATTTTTGATATTGTAAACGTTACTAATAAATGTCTGTTTCGAAACATAATTACATTAAAAAAAGATATCACGTAAATATAATAAATGTTCACAGTCATCAGAAGTTATGGTTTAATTAAACCTTTTATTGAAATAATTTATATATTATATTTTTGGTTTTAGTATTTTTCGTTTTTGTATATGTACATGTATTACTTATTATATTATATATTTTGATGAATCTCGCCTTCTCTTCGGATAATGTAAAATGTACTATTTTTATTATTCTTTTGATTCCTATACACAATTATTTCCTATATAACCTGGTTGGCAGGTAAGCAAATGCAATATATTGTAACTAAGTAAAACACACAAATTATCTGTATAAAACTGACACTCTCTCACATAGAACCGTCCACATATTATTCATAGTTATACATTTTTCACGGTAGCCGTCATGACCACAGAAAGTAATTATTCCGACACCTATTTCTCACAATTTGTTTTTTCTGGGAGGGATTGGCCTTCAAGTGTATTTTTATAATTTGATATAATTATTTGACTACCAGTAGCACATGGCTTTGTTGTGAAACACAAAAGATTTTTCTTTTATGTTGTCAAAAATTATATTGTATTTTAATAAGTTACTTAAAAGTACTTATAAAATTAAAATAAAATTGCAAGAATAAAAATCATAAATACTTAATACTAAATCTATAAATAAATATATATTATTACTAAATTACAATTAGATGTGTGTACGTCACACACGGTTTTGGGTTCGACTCACATTCTAGAAAACGAATTATTTTCATTTTTCTTTGTTTTAGATGTAAATCTTGAATTAAGGCAGAAATTGCAGTAATTTGAGAGTGACTCAACACTCGATATTTCTAACCGATTGTACACTATAATGAGAATAAAACATGTTTTTGTATGTAAGATCTTGAAAAGGTCGACGCTTACGTATTAATTGTATTATTTCAGTTTAGCAAATATATATAAGGAAACATTCATTTACCCACGTTTTTATGATATTCCAAATTATAAGCCATTGTAGCTTGAATTTTAAATAATTTGAACACTGAAATAAATTTGTGGTATCTAACAGGTTATGACAGTGACAGATATACCAAGAAGTTTGATGTAAAGTCTAGGTTCTCGTATGCAATTTAGTCATTAACACTCATGGAATTATGCTTTGTTTTTTTTTTAGGAAATAAGCTTTTAAAATATACACTTTTCTAGATATGTAAAATATACATTATAAATACGTAATAACACAAAATATTAAGTTAAAATTTTAAACCACTTAACCTTCCTTATATGGAAGAAACTATTTATGGACGAATTCACTAAAACAAATTCATTTTCATATCTTGAATATTGATATTTTCAATTTATCCAATTGCACTTTAGTTCATCTTGCTTTATACACTTTGCCCTACGCGATGTTATTATTGAACTATTGAAAGATTATTTCATAAGACAATCACATTGACGAGAGAACGCGGGATGAGAATTTATCCCAAATATTTTGTTCTCTTATAAATTCTTTCCTCATACATTTTAAGTGGGTCAGAATTTGGACTTAGTACTAAAATCGCTTTTACGGTTACCAGGAGGCGCTGGTTCAAATTCCTTTAATATTTTACACGTTTTATAATTGTGCTCCAACTATAGATGCATGGAAATATTGAAATTTATCTTTTATTTATATTTCTAAATTTTAACTATACATATATATTTATTAAATACAAAAACATAGAAAAGAATTAAAATATTTAATAGGTTTTTAGTAAATATAAGGTTTGAGATAGATTCTTTAAGTATTATATTAAATATATATCCTTACAAATATAACAATACAGTGACTTTATTAAGACTGTAGAAAAAGGAGGGGAGACGCCGAAAGGGCGTATAATTACGTTGTATTATTAGAATATTTTTATTAATTAATTATCATTATTTTATATATCTATTAATATTTTTAGAATTGGATATACATTTAAGGTTACAACGTTCTGATATCTCGATAAAAGAAATTTCTGACTTCTAGTAATAAAAAATATAATATGTTAGATATAGCCCCATAACCGTTATTACAAAATATAATTTAATTTTCAAAGTAAAAGAAATAGGAATGTCGTGGCGTAGAGGCGCAGCGTATGCCAGTAAAAGAGACATTTTGTGGGTTCACTTCCTATATACGGGTAAGATGAGTTTTTTCATTTCCATTTTCGCTCTGGCAACTAGGCAAGCGCGGCGTTGAGTTCCGCCGCTCACCACGCAATGCCTCGACTATCTGTTTTATACAAACGACATTTTCTAATTATATGTCCCTGAACTGGAAACACTTATATGAGGATACAGACAAACAACTTCTACATAATTATAAGTACTCATAAAGTAATAAAGAACCATCAAGATTAATTACAAAATAAAAAACAGCGCAATTCATTCACACCACGTACCTACCACGTACTATAATGAAATCATTCGACTATCAGATTTAAATCAGAAATCAGAACAATCGATTTTTCGGGAGGCAAATAATGCTTTATTGGTAAATAAGAAAAACGGGAATCGGTTCGATTTTTTAATTAAAATCGAGACAAGTGCACGCGATTCAAACATCGCTGCGGTCGAACACAATAAAATGCTGACTGAAATTCGCAATACCTATGAAAATAGACGGTGCTCTGAATAATTTGGTGATTTTTAAAAGAATAAAACCCCGCCGAGTCGCATTGACCCTCGTAAAACTTACGATTTACATTTCTCTATTACCATATGGTACCTACAGTGTGTTATATCTATTATGATGCTATCGTTTAAGACAGTTTCAATATATTACTTACTATATGTATATGACAGGATTGAAAAACAAATGTAGTGTCTCAACTTTCAATGTGTTGAGTGGCGGAACTCAACACTTTGCTTTATCTTGTTACCTGTGCAGGGATATCAAAACAAACGTGTCAAAAATGCCTATTTACAAATGTCATGTTACCTACGATAAATAAATAAATTAATTAAATTTTTATAAACCGAGATTTATAACGTATCCTAAAAAGGAATCAGTGAAAAGTGGATAAATTGGAAAATAAACTGTTTTTTGTTAATAACATATTTTTATTTATAAAAGTGTTTATGTGTTATTATAAAGATCTATTATTATTATAAAAATACTAAATATATGTATAAAGGTCAAAATGAAACCTAAAAAATCCATTATATTTTTACGGAATACATAGAGCCTTTTTTAAACCAAGATATTTCTCCACATTTAGAACAACATACCTAGAAACCTAAAAAATCCATTATATTTTTACGGAATACATAGAGCCTTTTTTAAACCAAGATATTTCTCCACATTTAGAACAACATATATATATATATATATATATATATATATATATATATATATATATATATATATATATATATATATATATATATATATATATTTTCTTGTCTAACATAAAATAAGCTTTATTTACTGTTAAGTAAAGAATTAACGACACAAGAGGTAAATCGTAGAATACTTAAATAAAATCCAAACTTCCTACGCGTATCACGCACGTAAGCCCACTTGTTTCGTTGAAGATTTACAACGCTTTAATAGGCAAAACATTGTGTTAATTTTGTTTTATCTACACGAATAGTATTCATAGAGTGATATATATTCATCAATGGATTGAGAAATAGCAGTAGTTATATTGGTCTTCTATTAACTAACTTGAAGAATATGAGCTTATCACTTTGACTTCTATGTATGTATAATAGAATTTGTTCGACTTGAATATTTAAGTAAGTAAGCTGAGTTATTTAAATGTAATATATTTTTGTCCATAAATATGTGGCTTGAAAACTTAGTTAACTTAGTAATAAGTAAAGTTCAATAATATTAAATTAAATGTGAAACAAAAGTGAGTGAATAGTAAGAGTGGGAAGACCTCGGTCAACTTTCGAAAACACACAATTGAAGACGCTGAAGGTCACATAAAAAGTATGAGGACCCTCGGAGAGCATGTACGAAGAGGTTAATGAAAGTGGCCGAGGCGAAAGAGGTACCTACGCAGGGACCGTAGCATCACTGACTACCTCACTAGAACACCATTCACTGCTCTTAAGTACTTATTTGTATTTAAATACCGGACCTAAAATTTCTTCATTTCGCCATTATCAAATAAGAAATACCTGAAACAAAAAAAAAAACAAAAGTTTTTTCTTAAATATTTCAATAAATCTTAAACAATTTGTCATAAATCTAGCTATCAGTTGTAACTGGATCGTTTCTCATTATCCCTTGATTAAATCTTGGACCTAATGGATTCTAACCTTTCACAAATTTAATTTTCCTTTCGACCTTCGTTAGTCGTTCTACTGATGCCCGCTTGATATCGACCAATTACGCATACGATGGGAAATTACTTGAAAATTAAATGAAAAGGCTTACAGAATTATATTTTTGGTATTTACAAGTTTCTATAGCTTCACAACCAGTTTGTTGTAGCATTTTTTAAAACATTTGGTAATTGACCGTGAAAATTTAACAGGTGAAATAAACCAAAAATTGTGCTTAATTCGATTCTAAAAAGGAAAGCATATTATTTTAAAACGTATGTTTAACTTTTTTGAAAATTATTTTACAAATATCTCAATAATTTATCACCAATTTAAGCAAAAATTTTATTATAAAACGCTTTATAATGTCAAATAAGTACCTAAATAAAACTAGATTTAATTTAATTTGATTCTTGAAATTGTAACAAGGGGTATGACAGGTTAAAGACAGAAAATTCAATTACTTCGAAATAAAATACCTTTATGAAAGGTTTTTACGTATAACGATGGTATTCACGTTTTAATCAGATTACTTTATATGTTGTAACATAAGAGAATAATGTTTTTAATTGGATCTTATATGTATTTTATTGTATTTCTATAATACATATTATGTATGCGAATTAAAGATTCAGTAGATTAAGTAAGATTAGAAAACAATAAATAAAAATTCATATTAAGTGAATATTACCTTAATAAATAAAACTTAGTCAAGCTCAAGTAATCATATAAATAATGAACCAGATGTTGGAGAAATTAAGTATAACAATTTTAAGTTACTATCTACATAAGTTGTATATATGTATATATGTGTGTGTATATGTATATAATAAACCCAAATACATTGTGATAAGAGTACCATAAGCTCATTAAAAAAATTCATAGTCGTACAACGTCAGTGCATACATTATATAAAATTCCTAAAATAATTAAAAAGAAAACATAATACCTTAGTGCAGTAACTGCAAAATATATAATTAAAAGTTCATATAAATATAACATGTAAGTTAACGCAATAAAGTTGTAATTAGCATTAATGCAACCATTCGGTGACTACTTTCAAAGGAAATCTTTTCCTCGAACTCGTAATGGTTGGTGCTAGTGTGAACTATTATAAGCGTATTTGCATAAAGTAATTGCACAAGTAAGGCGGCGACTTCGACACTATCGGTGTAATATCTCAAATAGCTGTATATCAAGAAAAATTTTATTTGACATTCTTATTTAGATATAGTTGGATATAGGATATATATGCAGTGGAATTTATATAGTTTTTTTGCTTTTATATACCAAAATTAGATATAATATGTTTTAACCTTAATGAATGTGCTTTTCAAGTTTCAAATTACAACCACTTCTTTTAGGAGACATAGACATTTAACATACACGTAGTAAAAGTGAAAAAGCTCTTTAAAAAACAAACAAATTGAATAGATTGTAAACCATTTAATCTCAGTTTGTTCCATGATCGACTGAAAGATTTAAATGAGTTTACGGGACAAATAACAAAATTGTAACATGACGATGCGCTGAAACATTGAATTTTCAACAACCTTTTGTGTGGTTTACGCATATCGAATACAAATGTATGTAGAAATATTGTATAACCCCAATGTGTAAAACAATTAAGACATGTAATAAAAATATGACCGTCGTGGCGCGGAGGCGTAAACGTCTGCCTGTAAACGCGATTGTTTGAGGGTTCGATCCCCACTCGAGGAAGATGGATTTTTCTATTTCCATTCTCTTAGCTCTGGCAACTAGGCAAAGCGCGGCGTTGAGTCCACTCCACTCAACACACAATGCCTCGAAAACCGCGGAAAACGGGGGCGGAGAAAGCAGGGATTAAGCAACGGTATCTTAACAATCGGTATCTTAACAACAAGTATCTTAACACTAGGTTCATATGGTTCCTGCAGTTCCCTCTGCCTACCCTGCCATGTGCGGGACAAAAGCGTAAAGCTAAAAAAAAGAAATTATAATATAATAAAAAGTTTTAATAACATTATATTATAATTTACATACATATTTTCAGATCAGACTCTTTAATACATCAATAAAAATAACCAGCATGTCAAATTTCATCCTTCTGCTCCGTAGCCACTGGCTGTTCTTTCAGTCATTCAGTTGATGTATAGATTGCAAAATACGTACAGTTTAATATATGTGTATAGATTATTATATTCCCAAAAAAAATTATATATTATATATATGTAGAATATCTACCAATCAATATAATAAAAAAAATATATAATTAATAGATAAAAAAATATATAATTAATTAATAGAAATATTTTACTAGTTTTGTATACACTTGTAGCATATATTATAAATAATGGCTTTAACACAGCCGTCACAAGAAAAAGTAACAAATTCAAAAGCCTCACTAAATTATTACTGTCAACCACAAGTGGAATTTCAATTTCGCATAAAAGATCACACAACGCAAGTGCTCAAACTAAAGTACAAAACTGTATTATACTGACAAGAGAGCTTAATACATTTTAAATCACGTTTCTGCCTAGCTATTGAAAATTCTGATGGAACCGTTTTTAATCTATGTGAAGTAGTAGTTCTTTGAAAATTATAATCTCAGTTTCTGAAGCTTCGATTTAAAAGAAAATTGATTTTTTTAAAAAGAAGAAAGACAAACGAGCTGAATGGTCACCTCATTAATATCACATCTATTAAATCTATTGCATGAATAATAATTCATTTTTGCACGCAGAAGTATTTACCTATATTGTATCTAGATTAATAAATTATATTATATTATTATTACATATATCTAAAATAAACAAGCTCTTATATAAAAATAATAAAGTGAGCTGCTATTAAACTGTAATAATCATCATAATAATCCTCTTAGTTCTACACAAATAGTTCAAATTTGGGATTGCTAGTAGAGAGGTTTATAGAAAATTCATACAGAAAATAAAATTACATTATAATATCATTTTTTGGCTTAACTTTAATCATACATTCTACTGATAACTTAACTATCTAACAAAAATAGTTAGGGCATTAAACATAAAATATCAATGAAACCCCCATATACTAACAAAATTAACTATAAGTTAGTTCTCATCTATTGTGTTATCAAATCTACTAAATTACAAATAGTAGATAACCGAAACCACTTAACTAAGAAATATCTACAGTTAACCACAACTGTTATCTGAGAAGATGGAAGTTAAATTTAACTTGGCGTATCACTATTTGATCCACAATTTACTTAGATATTAATCATTCCCTATTGAGACGTGCTTCAATTCGAAATGGGTTGAGACACCTGCAATGATGAATCTATTTATACTACTAAGAGATAAATCTTAGTCTATTTATTATAGTATAAAAATTGCTGTGCGGACTTATGATGTTCTTGATTACTTATGATAGTTTTGGGTTTATATATCACAAGTGCAAACACAAAATACAGTTATGTATATATGTCTGTACGTTACAAAGATCAAATCTAAATGATATATGTAGCATAACGTATACGTATGTATGTATGTTTTAGATAAAACTCAACACTCTCTTCTATTTATTATTTAATTAAAAAAGTCATTAATTTATCCAATTTATCCCATATCACACATAAGAATGACCCACTATATATATCTATAAATTTATCTTCATCTAGATCTAAAACATTATCTTAAGATAAACCTTTTAAAGCGCTTCCCTAATGCCTATACGTGCTTTAGTGCCCTTTTCATTGGAAGATCCCCACTAAGTCCATGTTCAGTACCAAAGTAAATTAATTCCTAGATTCGAAATTCTCAACACGTTTTAGCTTCAGATATCTATTTTTAAAGCACTAAGTGGTGCTTGTTTTAAAGATAGTCTTGGAATGCTTTCAGCCTATTCTATAGAAGTAAAGAAAATAACTTTGGAAAGAACATTTATCCGATTACGTCTAAGTAAATGTATGTTATATATTTACCATTAACTATTATTTAGTACATAAGCATTCATTAATAAGTAGTATAAGGTTCAATAACGTCCGAGTACAATTTAACATAAAATAGACATTATATTTAAACTGTACCGTACCATATTGAAATATAATTCAAAATACAGAAACTACAATACCTAGACTAACTTTTTTCTAGCTTAGTGAACATAAGGGAATTCATAGTTACATGTAGTAGCACATCTTATTAAATTAGGGGATATTTTTAGGTTCATAATTCACATTTTATATTAAAATAAAATTTCTATAACATAAGCTTTTAAATACAAAATTTAGGCGAAAATAATGTGAAAAATCATCAAAAAACACATCTGCTTACTAGACAACACTGAGCTTAGAGCACATGATAATATACCCGTATTTACAGAAAAAACCTTTTACATAATCTGAGCCAGCGACTCTGTGAAATGAAATGTAACTCGCGTAATGACGGAATATTTATACTGGGATGCGTATGAAAAGGTTGAGACTTCCTGTATGTTTGTGCACATTCATTGATACTTTCTTGGTGTTCATTCAAATGTAAGGTTATTTTTTTTTACTTTTTTCTTTTGTGGTTTGTAAATAATTTCAATTTTCAATGTTTTCAAAATTTAAAATTTCCATAAGTGTATATATTTTCTAGTCGTTTTCTTAAAAAACAAAGAGTATTTTAGATGGCTGATATAATTTTATTAAGATTTCAATATAAAAACTACTTTGCTATCTATATCTATAAGGTCTTCTTCTTTTATCTAAAGTATTCGCGTACTTTATTATAACTGTGCTCTAAAAATTATATTACGACTCCATAGAGCAGCTGATAAATAATTGAGGGTGCATATATACTCTAATGCGGAAGTACGCCGCAGCAAAGTGGCAAATGTATTTTTTATTTGAGGCTGAGAAATGCATTAAGGCAGACCACCCATGTGCTGGGATTAATATAGACTGATGAATGATTGGGACTGTCGATACACAAGCCCTTTCCCGGCACTCACCGGCTTTCTTCTAAGGTTTAGGCTCGATGTGGAGACGTTCATGACTCTCTTGAAATATACGGATAGTGGAAGTTCTGTATATCACTTAGCTTATGACGACAAAAGATGTTTACATTCACTATAAGTTCACGAGCCTTATTTGCACCTCCCGCTTCCCTTCAGTGCGATGTCAGATTTACTGGATACCACTGGCCAGCTCTTCTCATTAACTATTATAAGAACTTATATCTCAATAGTAGTAACTATAAGCCATAAAGGTGTCTTCTGTCTTCGGATTCCTAATAGAGTATTCGATACAAATAAAACTTATTATTTTATATTTATTAACTATGATAATCGAAGATTATTTAATTTTACTAAGTGAAGAGTCATCATTAACACTCAATTCAGTACTAGCTGAAATAACTCCATAACGTCGGTAAAGTTGCTTAATAAGAAAAGGAAACCCATATGAGAAGCTTAAGAGGCAAAATAAACTTGATAACGTCAAGAGACATGAAATGTCATAATACGCCTCGCTCATATATCTTATAGAGAGATATACATCTTTAATAGAATACGCAGAAGGCGGATATGAGGAGTTCTTAGCAATATTAATAAATATATAATTGTAAGTAAAACGTTTAAGTTAAGTATTTAAAATCAAAATTAAATGGACTTATTTTTGTATGCATGAATGCTTTATATACACTCAAATTCCTGCAAATAATAGGTTCAAATTCTAATAATTATTTCTTGAAGAAAAATAATTGGTTTTGAAAGCACTGAAATATATTTTATAAACAAAAACATTTTCATACTACCTATATATTGCGATGAGTTTTTAATTAACTCACGGATGTATTAATTAACTGGAAACTAAGACTCTCAAATGAAAAAGTTAAACCACTAATATGATTTCAATTTGTACACTGATTAATTTCTAAGTAACCTTGGAAAAATTACTCAGACGAATATCAATAATAACGAACTAGTTGAGTTGGTTATTTAATAAAGTTATAAACTTATATACGAGTACATGTGTTTTATAGTTTATAAATTAATTGTAAGTAGAAGTAGGTAATAGGTATACTTAAGAAATCTGTGTTAGATCAACAAGTGTGATAGATTTCTTTGTATGTCATACTCACCAATAAAGTTCTATATGTAGTAAGCATTATTAAATTTATTTTTGTATCAATACCAATGTAGACATCTTCCTGCGCAAAAAATACATTAAAAATAATATATCTTTCGACAGACGCGATAAAATTTAACTGTTTAATCACAAGCGCTATCTTAATAAACCAGTTAAGTCCAGAAAAAAAAAACCAATTCCAACTGGTCTATTAAATATACAATACAGATAGTGCCACTGCACTATAAATAAAGTTTAACAAAGCTGTTAGTTTGGAGGAGGCCTTACAAAGGAATGTCAAATTGATGTGATAACACAATATAGTATACGCCCATAGGGGACATGGCGTTGTCTTAATAACTTGTACTATGTACATTAATCTTCGTGTCGGGGGATCGTCTTAACGTGCTTTGATGGAATCTATTACTCAATTTAGATTTGTCTTTTAAAGTATTCTAAAGAAAGTAAAAAATGTAAAGTAAATTATAAATCGTAAAATATATATATATATATATATATATATATATATATATATATATATATATATATATATATATATATATGTATATATATATATGGGTATCTTTAATATGCTCTTAAAATTAATTATTTTAGTAAAGAAACCAAAAAATTAATTAATGATAATTTAAGTCAGAATTCGTGTTACAAAATTTTCTTTAATCAGAAAATATAGCTGCACAAAAGTAAATACAAAAATATATTATAATTACTACAGATTATACTTGAACATATAAAAACTCAAGCCAAAAAGAAACAAGTGGAAACATTACAAAATTACCGTCACCCATTATTTAATCTTACGATTATGCAAAACACTTTTAATCTCGTTAAATTCTTGCTATTGCTCTGAAAATGTGTTTGACGCATAATTTTATTAAGTAGCGACAATCGAGTTTTACGCCGAGTTTTGAAATTTGATTATATTCTTTCTGCGGACGCTTAATGCAATTGTCAGTTTTTGTGGCGTCCGGACGAATTGGGCCACATTACCCAAATTAAGGTGGGGATTTCTCGCTTGTGTAAAATGCATTAAGTAAATATCCCGAAAATATTTCACGTTTTATTTAAAAATGTGTTCTCATTGTAAAGAAGGCCGCGTACTCATACATATAATTTCGTGAATATTTTATTACAGAAGGCTAATTACAGTACATGTCAAATGGAAAATGACAGATTTGAATGAACAAATTAATACAGGAACAGATCGATTTTCAAAGGGACTTTGCTAGCGTTTGTTTTGGTTGACACACGTTTTAGTGAGAGTTTATGTTAAAGTGGTAAATTTTTTTAAGTTAAATAGTGGAAACAATATATAATTGTGTAAAAAGATCCGTAGTAATAAGGGTATTTGTTATAGTAAGTGTTTGTGTTGTTCTTTAGCTTAAGTTAGAAGTAGGAATCTAGTTTTATAGGTTAGTTTTAAGAAAAATGGAACCTGATCCTCCACCTGACCCTCCAGATCCTGGGGGACAAACAATTTCCCGTAAAAGACAAGGTGAGGAGACAACTGGTCAAGAAAATGCGAAAAAAACTATCGTTAATCCGTTAACAGCCACTCCTTCCATCCAAAATGTCTGGGTTCACCCATCTATGACTGAAGCCCCTAAATCTTATATTAGTTCAGACAAAGGACCTTTTATAGTGTATGTGTCTAGGGAAACTCCTGATCCCTCTGCAGGAACCTCCATAAGGGCCATCAAGTTTGGTCAATTTCTTCACACTAACAAAATTAATGATATTGTTAATGATGGAGTAAAAAATGTGGGTCGCAATAAAATCAGTGTCCAATTTACATCTGCTGAAGCAGCTAACAAATTTCTAGTTAATCCTGTCCTTAGTCTATGTAAATATGTTTGCATCATCCCAACATTTAATATCACAAGGATGGGAATTGTAAAAGGAGTTCCCGTTGAATGGTCGTTGGAAGAGTTTGTTGGCTCTCTGGAATTTCCCTCTGCATGTGGGGAGGTGATAAAAGCAAGACGTATGAACAGGAAGAATGTGAGTGAGGGTGTGATTACATGGGTCCCGACCCAGTCAGTGGTAATTACATTCCGAGGTCAGCAATTGCCTGAAAGAGTTTATTCATATAAGTCTGTCCTACAAGTCGAACTGTATAAATATCCAACAATCCAGTGCCTCAAGTGTTGTCGTTTTGGTCATGTAAAAGCACAGTGTCGATCGATGCCAAGATGCTACAAGTGTTCCCAGTCTCATACTGGCGATACATGTGACATCCCAAAGGAAACTTCAACTTGCATCCATTGCTCGTCAAAACATTTTGCCATTGATAAGGGGTGTCCTGAGTTCATGAGGCAACAAAACATAAAATCAATTATGTCGCAAGAGTGTATCTCTTATATGGAAGCATCTTCCCGTTTCCCAACAGTCCA
This sequence comes from Dione vanillae, assembly GCA_037178615.1. Lineage (NCBI taxonomy): Eukaryota > Metazoa > Arthropoda > Insecta > Lepidoptera > Nymphalidae > Dione > Dione vanillae. The sequence continues at coordinate 1,452,283 of JAZFAU010000262.1, forward strand.
GCGTTCCTATGCAGATATTGCTAAGGAAATGTTTACCCCTCCTGTCTTCACAAACCTCCAGACCCCTCAAACTAGAATCCCTGCAAGTCCTACCAAGTCTTACCGTAAGACAGTATTCCAAGTTCCCCGACCCCGCGCACCTGCGGCGAAGGGGTATGATAGACAAGCTCACCAAGCCATTATAAATAACTCTTCCTCTTCCCTTCCCAATGGTTGTGCCCTTAATCAGGGTTCAGACAGTTCAACTGAGTCACGAAAAGACTTGTTGGTTGCTCTGACTGAGACCTTGGTCAGCATAATCTCCACTGCTGATGAACTTCCTATACCGTCCAACGTTGCCCAGAATTTACTCAAAATCTTCCAAATCCTTAACAATGGCGTCACTAAGCTTCCTGCAGTGGAATAGTAGTAGTGTTCGTGCTAAAAAGCATGAATTACTGCGTATTATTTCCCTGTATGATCCCGTCATTATTGCCCTCTCGGAAACATGGTTGGTGCCAGACTCCCCGTTTAGGGTGTCGGGTTTTGCCTGTTTGAGGGAGGACAGAAGTGACGGGTATGGAGGTAGTGCTATCCTCATCCAGCACTCCTCCCCTTATTCTCTTATCCCTCTTCCACCTCACAGTCAACAGATTAATGCTGTTGCTGTGAGGGCCTTTGATATCTCCTTCCTCTCTGTATATATTCCTCATCCCTCCACTTCCCTCTTCCTTGAGCTTAGGTCTATTATATCTTCGCTTCCTAGCCCTGTACTGGTCCTGGGAGACTTTAACACTCATCACACACTGTGGGGGTGTTATTACTGTGATGGATTTTCTCCTTCGTTGCTGGACTTGATTGATGATGCTAATCTTTGCATTCTCAATGATGGTTCTCCGACTCGTAGGGTTAATCCTAATCAGGATCCGAGGACTGCAGTTGACCTGTCCTTATCTTCCCCATCGCTTGCTTCTCAACTATCATGGTCTGTTCTCCCTTCCACCCATGGTAGTGATCATTTCCCCATCCTTCTCTCTATGTTTAATAGAAATCCTTCAGCAGTTCCTTCTTCACTTCATAAATATAATTTAAAAAAAGCTGACTGGAATGAGTACGCAGACTCTGTGGATTGCATGTTGGGCAATCTTCCTGAGTCTGGTAATTATGAGAACATCATTCTTTGCTATGATCGGTTTATCTCTGTCATTACATCTGCAGCTGACTTACATATTCCCAAAACACGCTCCATTCAAAATCGGATGCATTTCAATCCTTGGTGGGATCAGGAATGCTCTGATTTTGTCAATCGGCGAACATCTGCCGAGGCGTCATACACGGCCTGTATGACGATGGAGAATTACAATGAGTACAAACGCAGTGATGCAAGGTTTAGAAAATGTATTTGGAAAAAGAAGAAACTTGGTTGGGTTCTTTTTTGTGAATCCCTTAATCCCCGCTCCCCTTCTTCAATTGTCTGGACAAATATTAGGAGATTTCGCAGGTCTCTTAACAATGTCATTAGCCCTAACTCCAATAATCCTTCCCTTTGGCTTAATGATTTTGCTAACAAATTGGCTCCTCCATCTGCCCCGTCCCGTGACCTGTTTATAAACACGCCTGTTGAATCTTCAGAGGAAATGGATTCCCCATTTTCCTTTGAGGAACTCGAAAATGTGCTGGCGGATTTAAAGGACACCAGTCCTGGTGAAGATGGTGTGCCCTATTCATTTATTGCCAAATTGAGTGAAAATTCTAAGCGTTATTTTTTAAATTTGGCTAATGATATATTTAAGTCAGGCAATATCCCCAATACTTGGAAATCTCAAATAATCATTCCTATCCTCAAACCTGGCAAAAGTCCCTCTGACTCTAATTCCTATAGACCCATTGCCTTAGCATCCACATTATCAAAAATTGTTGAACGGCTTTTGAAGAACCGTCTGGAATGGATAGTGGAAAGTAGAAACATCTTAGCGCCCTCTCAGTTTGGCTTTAGAAAGGGCTTAAGTACTATTGATAGTCTCAGCGTTTTTACTACAGATATTCGACGAGCTTTTGCCAAAGGTGAGTATTTAGTTGGTGTTTTTCTGGATGTTGCATCAGCATATGACAATGTTCTTCTTCCGGTACTCAGGCAGAAACTGCATCAGCTGAGTATTCCGCCGAGGATGACTCATTACATATGTAATTTGCTCACCGGTAGAACGGTATCTGTGAAACATCCGCTTCTTACTGTACCTCCCAGACTTGTCTGGAAGGGTCTGCCTCAAGGTTCAGCTCTTAGTCCTCTGTTATATAATATATATACACATGACCTCGAATTGTCTGTTAATAACTTTTGTAACATTCTTCAGTACGCTGACGACATCGTCCTCTATTATAGTTCAAAGTCAATGGAGGACATTTCTTATCGTCTGAACGCTGCTTTGCACTATCTAAACCAGTGGCTCTCTGGACATGCCCTTGCGCTATCTGTGGAAAAGTGCCAAGTGGTAGTGTTTACCAAAAAGAGAAATATTCCAAATTTTCAAATATTTAGTGAGAATATTCCCATACGGATTACAGAAAATGTAAAATTCCTAGGCATGATACTCGACAAAAGACTGAACGGAATTGCCCATGCTGAATATATCAGCAAAAAATGTGAAAAAGGCATCAATGCTTTAAGAGCTGTGTCTGGTGTGTGGTGGGGTGCGCACCCTTATTCTCAAAAACTGCTGTACAATGCTATAATCCGTAGTCATATTGACTACGGGTTATTCGTTTTAGACCCCTTTAACAAAGTAGCTACAGAAAAAGTCAATCGTATACAACATAAGTGTCTACGGATTATTATAGGTGCAATGAAGTCTACTCCCACCAATGCACTACAAGTGGAGTGTGTGGACCCTCCTTTTCCTATCCGTCGACAATTCCTCTCTGATAAATTTGTTAGTAAAATGTTACAGCTGTCCTCCCATCCTTTAAGGTCTAAGTTATCTAAATTATGTGAACTTATTCCTCGCGGCAAGCCTTTACCTTACTTGCTGGATAGCTTCCTTAGGCTAACCTCCCTCCCTCACCCCTTGTCTTCCTTTCCATCAAACCCATTATTCCGTACACCTTATAACGCTCTTGTCCATTCTCCGCATGTCATCACAAATATTGGCCTTACCAAGGGAGATCCTTGCATCAACATCAAATTTCAAGAGCTGGTTAATGAAAAATGGTTAAATCATGTCCTCATCTTCACAGATGCCTCAAAGCTTTCGAAGGAGAGCTGTGTTGGTGCAGCTTGCTGGATCCCAAAATTCAAAATTATTTTACAATTTAAATGCCCCCCCGAATCGTCAGTGTTTACAGGTGAGGCTGTTGCTTTGTTTGAAGCAGTCCTGTTTGCACAGTCCCATGACTTTAAACAGACGGTTATTTTTACGGACTCGTTAAGCTGCTTAATGACGTTGAAGGGAAACCCGTTTCATAGTAGATTAAGATCTTCAATTGTTTTAAGGATTCGTGAAGAATTGTACTCATGTCACCTAAAGGGCTTGGACGTTACTCTCGTGTGGATTCCAGGTCACTCTGGAATTAGTGGGAATGAATCTGCAGACTCTTGTGCCAAATTAGCCATCCAGTGTGGTACCCTTGACCACTTTTATAACTCTGCCCAGGATCTGCTCGCGCTGGCAGATATCCATCTTTATAAGACCTGGAATAATTTCTGGGTTAACTCAAAATCAGTTAAAGGTAAGTACTATGCCCTAATTCAACCTAATATTCCAAAGCGACCGTGGTTTTTTACTCAAAAACATATTGATCGGAGGATTCTATCAACAATATGCCGTTTACGTCTTGGACATGCGTGTACGCCTGTGCATTTGGCTAAGATCAGGGTCAGGGACCATTCGCTGTGTGAATGTGGCCTTGACGATGGCTCTCCTTCTCATATCCTTTTCTCTTGTCCTAAGTTAACTCGTCCCTTGTATGATATTCTTCCCAACAAAGTTCCTCGCCCTCTTAATGTTCAGTGTGTGTTAATGTTTGTGTTTAGTCCTTTATGTAAATTTCTATGTAAATACATTAAGTATAATAATATTAGATTATAAACTAACACCCATGTAAAATATGTTTATTTAGTACTAACCCAATGTATTATGTGTATATACTGTAATTCTTACAGATTAAATTTGTTTTAGGTGAAGGATTTTTTATTGGATCTCTTTTTTACATGCATTCTATTATTGTGTGAAGCTTATTTTCTTTTTTCACCGTACATTCTCCTTCGTGTATTCTCCAAACAACGTGACATTGGCGAAGTGAATTGTGCTCAACTGGCACGCTCGGAACGCCATTACTGTAGAACAGAACAGAACAGGAACAGATCAAGTGTACCTACTATAGGGGTAATACATTAAAAAAATACGGCTTAGTGTTAAATTTTACACCAACAATTACACTCATAATACAAGCTCACATATATATGCTAATTACGTTACGTACCCAACGTCGTCATATCGATTTATAACGTAATAAATATAAAATTTATAAGTACATATAAAATTTAAGTTTATGTAAAAGTAAATTGAGTGCAAACTAATCTAGCGTTGATCAAGTTATTTACTCCCTGTAATATGCGGTTTGAGTTGCGATGGAATGTAAGTGGCCACTTACAGAATAAGTTTATTTTTTATAAATTATTAAATCGACTGTATATTTTATACTATAAATAAAATAATCGATCACTCAGTGGAGTTGTTGCAAAAGCAAGGATTTAGGATAAAGCTTTAAAATATTTTAACACTTGAATACACGAAAATATATAGAAAATTATGCTTAATTTAAACTTTATAACACACTGTGAAGAGATTGTCAACGTTAATCACGACCCGAAGGTATGAAAATTCGTTATTAAGATAGGTCTGACGAGATAAACCGTTTCAAAGGACGTAATGAAGTACAATTGAAATTTATTGTGATAAAAATTCAGTGGATATGAAATATAAAGTACGGAATGTATAATTAAATTACGGGAATTAATTTTATATTAATAATAAGTATGAAACAATTTCCTTCATTTGGCAATTTTTTAATAGAAATATAAAGAAATTTTTAATAAGTATATTTTAGATTTATTTACTATTTGTTACTTTTTTATTTTTAAATACACATTTATTTTGATAATTTTAACTGATGTAATCCGCAATGAGGAGATACACACAATGGTACATACCAGCGGAGATGTCATAGTGAGTGTAAAATAAATTTGAGTGGTAAAAGAAATACGGGAAAACTTAGATTAAATTTCAATAAACATAATATCAGCCTACTGAAAGATCATGTAAAAAGAATTAGTACCATTCGGAGATAATGAATGAAGAGTTTAATAACAATGGATGATGCGAAAGAGTCTCTGGGTCTCAGCAACAGGCGCTCCGTCATTTCTGAATATCCTAATATTGACAAAGCGTAGTTACGTAATTTAATAATAATAGTAATTTATTAATTATATCATTATAGAAATGCTTACAAAAAAAGAAAATACTCACATTAACAACATATTGTCCAGAATAATACAACATTTGTTTATGAATACTTATACAAGACAGTCAGTTTTCATAGGGGTTAAAGGCATATAAATCTAATAACACCTTTATTGGCCGTACAATTCGTCCCTAAAACAATCATAGCGCAGGAATATTGTATAGATGTCCGAGATAATTAAGCTTTTATTGTCTTGACAAGACCACGGATGAACGACCTATATATTTTATTACATTGTTGACTCAGTTAAATATTGAAGCGATACATTTTAATAGGCCACAAAGAATTGTTATAGGTGAGTCAATTGTTTTTATTGATCCAAAATCTATTTAAGATATGATGTCATGGTTATGATTAAACGTAGTATGCAAAAACAAACACACTGTCCAGATTTATACAGATTCCTGGTGAATTTTAGACAAAGATAATAACATATACATATACATATACATATATATATATATATATATATATATATATATATATATATATATATATATATATATATATATATATATATATATATATATATATATATATATATATATATATATATATATATATATATATATATATATATATATATATATATATATATATATATATATATATATATTATGTTCGATAGTCTCCTTATCGAAGAGAATTCTACGATAGACTGTGTCGCATTAAGCGTTTCGATGCTACCCGTTATAAATTTCTACTTAAGATGTGTAGCCATTTCAACACGGGGCGTTTCTATTTCCCCACGGGAGCGAAGCCGTTTGAAAGAGTTGATTAAATTATAAAATTTGTATCAAGTACAACTTAGGCGTGTAGTCGCCAGTGTATGTATGTTAAACTATTTTTGTACAGACACTTTTGGAAAGACAGTTCATTTTCATTCAACTTCGCATATAAGAATTTCATATAGGTACATGAATTACGACTAGAATATCACAATAATAACCTTGTATAATATGTCAAATTATCTTTAAAACTGTAGACAAATCTAAATAAAACAATTACACTAAAAAAGCTGTCACAAAAAATCTTTAAGACTTCTGAACGAGAAACGTACAGCACTCCACTAAAGCGTATAGCCAAGCCAAGGCCAGCGTAAATAGACATGCTAAACCTATTCTGAACAAGGGCCCTGGACGAATAGAGCTGTATAATTGGAGTTGGACCACTCATTTCAACTGACAACTGAGGAACGTGCTCAGTTTGTTTGAGATTACATTTCCGACGAACATGCATGCTTACGTTTATTTAACACATTTGATACGTAGAAATACTAGTTAGCAATGTGGAGTTCCAGAAACTTTATTTATTCAGAGAATGTATAAAATGGCCAGGCTTATGTTGTTTCTTGATTATTTTATTAAGGAGCTAAAATAGCTAAATTATTGGATTGGACGTCATTACAGTTGGTAAAACGGCAACCAAGTGGAATGAAAAGATAATTTGTTATAATATTTATATCATAAACACAAATTCATTGATTACAAATAAGATAAATAAATATAATAAATAACAATAGAATATTCTTGATCAATTTCAAGAACATTCAGAATTCAGAACTTTAAGAATATTTTAACCACTTAATGGATAATAGTCATCTTGAATTATTATATTTTTAATTTAAGATAATCCAGTATTTTGAGACAATTTTACTAAATTATTTAAAATGAACATTAAGAATCTAGATATATCTAAAGAAAAAGTAAGAAGGGTCCATAGAAAAAATACAAATCTACAAGTTCGACTGCAGCAGACCAGTGAATGACTAATTAGAAAATAAGATCAAAAAATATTTATTAAGTGGTCAGAAATTTTACAGTTATGAACAGTGTTTGTAACGGACCTTTTAAGATCGTAGTTCGCCGCGGTAGAAATGGGTAATACAATGTAAATCAAGATGTCAAGAAGATATACTCATGTAGACATTCCTATGTTGCGGGATGCGCTCAGAATGTTAATACAGCGAATATATTTAGGGTTTGTGTGAATTATTCTGGGAATAAACAGCTTTAGAGTTGAGCTTTCTGACATATAATTGTAAACGTTTATTAAGCAGAACAACTATTTAGTTAATGTTGAACGACTTAATTTAAATTAAACTACATGATTTGTTATTAGTTCAACTGTTCTCTTTTCTAAGTTACGGACCTGTCACATAAAAGCTCAAGCGTTTTTACGACAGTGTTTGTTAGTCTTCTCTTAAGTACAGTGTACTCTATTCACTAAATATTGTACTGTTATAAATGCTAAAGCTTATTATTGGTCAAATCACAATATATGTATAATTCTTGTGGTACCTTGTGTTATTTCTTTTGTTTTCAAGTTATACCACGTCGAAAGGGTTGTTTATATTTTTTAACATGATAATTGATAAAATATTGTGCTTTCTATATCTTCAGTAATAATATTCATTTTCATGGAGGTAATGTAGCACTTTAAATTTGAATGTCTAAACTAAAATCCAATATTAGATCACAGCTAGAAACCAAAATAATAAATTTATAGTAAAGGCTAATTTTTTTTGATATTGAACACATATAACAGAAACTAAACAGACAAATTCTAAGTAGAAGTACGCGGGGAAGCGTGAACTATGTTGCATTGTAAGGCTAGCCTGACTTTAATAGACATACACATAAGTATAGACATTATGACGTATAATGAACGTCATTACTAAGTATACCTAGTACATGGATTTTAATTTGGTCTAACGAGTAACGGCTAATAATATCCTACTTTTCTTTGAATACAATTCGAGTTTCATTTTAATATCTCATACTATCACGTCTACCTCTACACCTACAATATCAAGCCATATACAATAATTTCTGAATACATTTAAACCATTGCCTATTCATTAATTCATTCAATCATTTAACTGTTAAAGTCCTCCCCAATGAGGTTTAAATGCTTACTAAACAAAACCGTTAATTTAACGTTATCAACGCCATTCCGACTGAAATTATCGTTGATTGACCAAATAATGAATTATCACTCAATTGAATGCTTGCATGTGAGTTATTTTGGCAGTAAAATACATTATTTCGATGCTTTAATACACAATATATACAAGTACTAAATACGAAAACATATTTTATAAATTATGTTTATGTTTATACACGTATTTTTCATAATAATAAAGTTCAAAGATATGCCACTATCATCTATATATTTTGTAATAGTACAAAAAATATATCATAAATAATATATGTACCTACATATTAATAAGATTTCATCTCCAACACATTCGTATCACAACAAACCAATATAAACTCGATCCGACATTTACCATGTCTCAAGATTACCGATTAGCTGTCATCGTATATCGAACACGATGCTATTTGTCGATAGCACAACAATGGGGAGTCGCAAATTAGATGCTGGTAATAAAACAACTTAATGAGATATTTCGTACCTGATAAAATATTGAGGGAGAAAGCTAAGTAGGCTTTGCTCGAATTAACAATGAGCATGATTAAGTATAAGCCAAAATAGCTTAGTTTAAAATTTATTTTTAGTAAGTAGTGTACAGATATTGATAGAGAAAACATATTTAACGTGTCTTAAAACTGAATTTGTTAGTAAATTACGGTTTTCGATTAATCTGGTGTTGAATAATTATACAAATATATAGAATACTAATATTATGTATGAATTTTTCATATAATACTTAATTAATAATTATCAATTATCATATATATGTATCATCATTAAGTTTTTTAAATAAATTAAATTTTACTTATTATAAAATCTGAACGACGTGTTAAAAGTAAAAAAGTGAAACCGTTGTAATTTTTTAGCTTCACGCTTTATAGCAGGGTAGGCAGAGGGAACTGCAGGAATCACATGAACCTAGTGTTAAGACACTCCGTTGCTTAGTCCCTGCTTTCTCCGGCCCCGCTTTCTGTCTTTTTCAAGGCATTGCGTGTTGAGTGGCGGAACTCAACGCCGCGCTTTGCCTAGTTTCTAGAGCGAAGAAAATGGAAATAGAAAAATCCATCTTCACTGAGTGGTAATCGAACCCACATACCGTCGCGTTTACAGGCAGACGTTTACGCCTCTGCGCCATGACGGTTGTATACTTAGTCTGGCCATAAATACTGTTACTATTCAAAAAAAAGAAAATATTACGTTTGAATTTGGAATCTGTCATTTTTATATGATTGCTTGATGTGTTTTCTTATTTTCGCGCCATTATATTGTCAAATATTTTGTTATATTAAAATGGAGTGGGGTGATAAAGAGAACCGAATCGCTGTGATTGCCTTACATAAAGTAGGTATGGAGAAAAGTGCAATTTTTAAAACCCTCCACCCGCTTGGTATTAGTCAAATGTTTGTTTACCGGGCTATTGATAGGTACAATGATACCTCCTCTGTTTGTGACAGAAAAAGATCTGGCCGTCCACGTACCGTTCGTGTGAAAAAGGTGATTAAAGCAGTTAGGGAAAGAATTCGAAGAAATCCTGTCCGTAAGGAAAAGATTTTATCTCGGGAGATGAAGATAGCTCCTAGAACCATGTCGCGTATATTAAAAGATGACTTAGGACTTGCAGCCTATAAGAGACGTACTGGTCACTTCTTAACTGATAATTTAAAGAAGAATAGGGTGGTAAAATCCAAACAACTACTTAAGCGGTACGCAAAGGGAGGTCACAAAAAAATTTTGTTTACGGATGAGAAAATTTTTACAATTGAGCAGTATTTTAATAAACAAAATGACCGTATTTATGCTGGAAGCTCTAAAGAAGCTTCGCAATTAGTAAACAGAGTACAACGTGGGCATTATCCCACTTCAGTGATGGTTTGGTGGGGTGTTAGCTATGAAGGGGTGACTGAGCCATATTTTTGTGAAAAAGGTATTAAAACGTCGGCACAAGTTTATCAAAATACCATTCTTGAGACGGTAGTTAAGTCTTTAACAAACACCATGTTCAATAACAAAGAATGGTGCTTTCAACAAGACTCGGCACCGGGTCATAGAGCTCGATCCACCCAATCTTGGTTGAAAACTAACGTTCCGGACTTTATCAGCACTGAAAACTGGCCGTCGTCAAGTCCTGACCTAAATCCATTGGATTATGATTTATGGTCAGTTTTAGAGAGTAAGGCTTGCTCTAAACGCCATGATAATTTGGAGTCCCTAAAACGATCCATTCGGTTGGCAGTGAAGAATTTTCCTCTAGAAAGAGTTCGTGCTGCTATTGATAACTGGCCTCAACGTTTAAAAGACTGTATTGCAGCCAATGGGGACCACTTCGAATAAACAATGTATATTTTTAATAGTTATATATTGATGTATTAAATTAACTCACTATGAAAGGAATAAATGTTACGTATAAAAAAAAATCGTGCTTTTCTTTATAACAATATTTATGGCAAGACTAAGTAATATAATATTAATATATAAAATATATTTTATTTATCTACTCAGAAATCTTTCCGAAAATAATATTTATTTTATTAATTATTTACGTAGAAATTGGTACACATTTTATACAGTATGTGTAAATGATACATACTATGTAAAATGTACTCTTTAATCATCTATACAATTTAAGCTTATTATTACTTTTATTATAATGTACTTAGATAGAATAAAAAAAGCCTTTAAACAAATTATTCAAGACAATGCTAACGTTGAAATTCACTTCACTTATCAAGAGCATCGGTGGTTCAGTGGTAGAATGCTCGCCTGCCACGCGGGCGGCCCGGGTTCGATTCCCGGCCGATGCATGCTTTTTTGTTGCCTAACATTTTTAATATGTTTTTATAAAAATATTTTTTATTTTAGTTTTATCTTAATTATTATTTTTCAGATCTTCGTTTATTTATTTAACACGAAACCATAAGTTTCATGATTTTGTATTCAAACCAGACGCGAATTATTGTTTTTACTTCTATGGAAATGTTTTTAATTATTTTTTTACAATATAAATAAGAAGATAAGAAGTAATACAGTATATATCAAAAGAATTAACAAAAATAACAGTTGTATAAATATTTATTAGTTTAATCATAAAGGGAAATATTCGTGAACATTATATAAACAAATGTATAATACATCGTCATATAAAAGTAGTAGAAATTAACGAAAAAATCTTAAAATCAAATCGTAAAAAAATATTTCATCAATTTCTATAAATATATGTTATATACGTAAAATAAGGCTCGAAAATAAAACATTTAGGCTTGAACTCTGACCACAAAACCTTAATTGCCGCGGGATATTTTCACAAAAACTTCAAAAGAAGCCGACGGCCATTGTGCCGCTTGACTTGGAACCAAAAATCGCTTCACGGTTCCGTATTGTAAATATATAATAAAATATTTAGTTTGTTTGGCAACGTTAACTTGATTTTTTTTTAAATTATGACGTTTTTTAATAAATATGTTCCTATATGTTTCCTATATATTATATAGGAAACATATTTGTTATATAGATTATGATTGTCGAGGCATAGCGTCCGCCTGTAAACGCCACGGTTTGTGGGTTCAATTCCCACTCGTGGAGGATGAATATTTGTATTTTCATTTTCTCTGCTTTGACAACTAGGCAAAGCGCGGTGTCGATTTCCGGCACTCAAGACCCAATATCACGAAACAGTGGAAAGCGGGAAACGCTATGTTTCAAGGGTTCCTGCGGTTCCCCCTGCCTACCCTGCTGCGTGCAGGATAAAGCGTGAAGCTACAAGTTGCAGCACTGATAGTGTTGCCATATAAATCTCAATATCTGATTTCCCTTACAAATGTATACATTTTTCGCCCATTAAATTCTTTACTATCCAGCCATATCAAGCAAATAAAAGATATACGCAAAACTTTTAATAAAACATTTTGCACGGAATCCAAACATCAGTGTATATCGCCATACGTATACGTATATAAACCCCTGTTATTAACCACGCACATCTTGTAATTTTGTATCCGATAGTCATTATACGTACGTCCATTTTACGCCTTTGTACGCATCGGTCAATTCCACAATGATGCTACATTACATTCTTTTGTATGATTCCCACATAAAAATGCATTGAAATTGGAACGATTAATGTAAAACAAGCTGTTATATTTCCGTAATAAAGGTTTTATATGTCATAATTTGTTATCTGCTCATATTCATCAACGTATCTGCGTATGTTTGAAAACAAGTAGCTTTTACGCATTTTAAGCATTTCTTCTTTACATACATATTCACCATAATACAAATATATATGTAAAAATGAGGGAAATATTCTAAAATAAATTTCTATGCTCTCTATTTTATTTACCTAATTCTTTTCAGATTTTTGTATTGAAGCATGTAGTGTGAAAAATATGTCCTAAACATAACAAAGAAGATGGTCGTGTCTTAAACGAAATGTCACTTGTATTTAGTTTGTGGTTAAATACAGGATATCAATCGAAACTGAGAAATTTTTATACCACCTTACCCAATTTTGTGGACTGATCTGAAATGAACTGCCAAATTGGGTACACACTTATTATTATTATTACTATTTCTATATATCCATGATGTTATAAAATATTACGTGATATCTCAAGCTTAAAGAAAATATATAAGTAATTGTTGTTAAGAAAAAACTTCTGATTAACGAACGAACCTTTAAGTGTCACAGTCAGGTTCTCTATTTATGTGTTACTTTGAATTTCTTTGAATTTTTTTTTTTAGCTTCACGTGTTATCCCGCACATGGCAGGGTAGGCAGAGGGAACTGCAGGCACCGTGAGAAACTAGTGTTAAGACACTCCGTTGCTTAGCCCCTGTTTTCTACGTCCCCGCTTTCCGCCGTTTTCGAGGCATTGCGTGTTGAGTGGCGGAACTCAACGCCGCGCTTTGCCTAGTTTACCAGAGCGAAGAAAATGGAAATAGAAAAGTCCATCTTCCCCGACTGGGGTCGAACCCAGTAACCGTCGCGTTACAGGCAGACGTTACGCCTCTGCGCTACGACGGTCCTCAATTGATATTTTTAATTATTATTTTATTATTTTACTATATCATATGTACGTATAGTTATAACAAATTTGTAATCTATACAACTTGGCTGTATTGACTTCATATAATACGTAGTTATACGCCATGTACTCAAGCATTATGAACTATGAGTAAAGTTAAAGCTTGGAATTTTCTAATAACTAAGTACCACAAGCAAATATTATAAAGAATACATAATGAACTAAAATTAAATTTCTTTAAAAGTTTCTGACAGAGCTCATATAGTTTATGGAAATAAGAGTTGCTAAACAAGTAATAACATTGCATCAACAATGAACAAAATATATACGCAGAGAAAACCACAAAAAACGCTCACAGTCAAGACGTTTCACAAGTAGGCCAAAGCTGTATATTTTTTGTAATTGAAAATCGAACTCATACCTATCGTGTGAAGGCAAGCACTTGATTACACTGCAATTTAATTTTTGTTTAATCATTATACGATGTTTAGGTTACATTCCAATAAGACATGTTACAGTTATTTAATACTCGTTTAGTAACAACGTATAAATGAATCTCTAGTATACATGAAGTATCTAGTATGAATGAGTTTAGTATATATATGTTTGATATATATATATATATATATATATATATATATATATATATATATATATATATATATATATATATATATATATATATATATATATATATATATATATATATATATATATATATATATATATATATATATATATATATATATATATATATATATATATATATATATATATATATATATATATATATATATATATATATATATATATATATATATATATCTTCTTCTTCTTCCTGGCATTAATCCCGGCCTCTTTTGCCAGGGTCTGCCTTCCGACTGAGTGCACTCCACTTCGCTCGGTCTTCTACATCCTCAGTGGACAACTTATTGGCTCTCATGTCCTGTTTCACAACTTCCAGCCATCGCTTCTTTGGGCGTCCGGGCGGTCGAACTCCGGGGATAGACATATCAAGGCATTTTCTTCCAACATAGTTCTTAGGCCGGCGCATAACGTGGCCATACCATCTCAGGCGACGCTCTTGGAGTTTATCTGCTATGTCACGGATCCCCAGGCTACCTCGAATGAACGAGTTGCGTATGCGGTCTGACCGCGTTACGCCACACATCCACCTCAGCATCTTCATTTCCGTAACGTGTAGCTCCTGAGTGTGCCGAGATAATGCTGGCCAACATTCGCTGCCGTATAAAAGAACTGGTCGGATAATGCTCTTGTATATCAGGCCCTTGAGTTTGGGCGGTATTCTGCTATCGCAGACCACACCAGTGACCTCCCGCCAAGCAGCGCTTATACGGGCATGGACGTCGTGGTCGATGCCTCCAGACTCATGCATAACGGATCCAAGGTATCTGAACGTCTCCGACTTAACGGCTGGCTCAGATCCAATACGGATAGTGCTTAAGTCCGGGTTCCCGCAAGCCATGTACTCGGTCTTCAACACATTCAGTTTAAGACCACCGTTCTCAAGCGCACCCTTCCAGGAATTCACTTTACGCTCAAGCGTCAGTCGATTCTCATCAATGAGTACTATGTCATCAGCATACATCATCAGCCACGGAGGCTGGTCTTGGATGTGGGCCGAGACAGTATCCAGTACTATATTGAATAATAACGGACTAAGAGCTGAGCCTTGGTGAACCCCTACAGTAATCGTGAAGGGCTTAGTATCGCCAAGAGCGGTCCTAACCACAGAAGCGGAATCTTTGTACATATCTCTAATAATTTCAATATAGGCTTCGGGGATCCCTTTGGATCGCAATGCCCACCAGATATACTGACGTGGCACACAGTCAAATGCCTTCTGCAGGTCTAAAAAGGCCACATGCAGAGCTCTCCTTTTTTCCCTGTATGCCTCCATCAAAGTTCTCAGGGCAAAAATGGCATCCATAGTCCCTGATCCTGGTTGAAACCCATACTGAGACTCAGAGATAGTACACTCTTGGCGCAGCCTGAGACCGATAATGCGCTCGAAGAGCTTCATAGTGTGGCTCATAATCTTAATTCCCCTATAACTACCACAATCTTGAACACTGCCCCTTCCTTTGTAAATGGGGATAATGAAGCTGTGCCGCCACTGGTGTGGCATCGTTTCAGTGCTCAAGATACGGTTAAACAGGTGAGTAAGTATAAGCACACCAAGAGTGCCCAGCGATTTCCACGCCTCGATCGGTATGTCATCAGGTCCTATCGCCTTACCATTCTTCATGTGTCGAAGACAATTACGAGTTTCGTCAAAGGTTATTGGGGCAATAAGTCCAAGGTTAGGAGGTAATTCATGCGGATGCTTATAAGGGTGCTGAGTGTTCAATAGCTCCTTGAAATAGCTTCTCCATCTCTCCTTCACAGAGGCATGATCACAAAGCAACGTGCCGTGATAATCCTTGACGCATAGACATTTTGTAATATCCTGCGTCGCTTTTTCCCGAGAACGTGCCAGTTTGTATATGAGCTTCTGCCCCTCCACAGTTTCGAGTTTGTCGTATAATGGCGACAAACTTTCACTGCGGGCCCTGGCTACAGCTCTTTTGCTGGCACGTTTCGCTGCTATGTACTCCAGTCGATCTTCAGGAGAGTTGGAGTGCTGCCACTCTTTAAACGCAGCTCTTTTTTCCTGAATCACCCCCTGCACCTGGTCATTCCACCACCATGTCTCCTTATCGATGACACGTCCACCCTTAGTGACGCCAAGAACTCGCTTGCCCGCCGCAATGATTGCTGAATGAGCTCGATCCCAAGCAGCCTGAGCAGTGTTGGTGTTAGTCAGCAGATTCTGACTCTCGATCTCTGCCAAAAAGTCGGTTTGCATCGGTCCATTCAATAACCACCACTTGATCCTAGGCTTACGCTTCTCAGCTACTTTCTTTTTCGGCGTAACGTTATAGTCCATGACCAGGAGACGATGTTGGGCCGTCAGGCTTTCACCAGGAATGACCTTACAGTTAGTCACCCTACCCATATGGCACCGTCTGGTCAGCAGATAGTCAATTTGAGTTGAGTGAGACCCGCTCTTATACGTTATAAGGTGCTGAGGCTGCTTTTGGAAGAACGTATTTACGATGGCTAGATCAGACGCAATGCAGGTTCTGAGAATATTTTCTCCCTCTGCATTACGAAATCCATGCCCAAAACCCCCGTGAACACGTTGATACGTCTCAGCAACCCTGCCCACGTGTCCGTTCAAGTCTCCCCCAACTATGACTACTTCGGTAGCTGGTATAGCGAGTAGAACCTGTTCATATTGCTCCCAGAACGTCTCTTTTTCAGCCACGCTACAACCTACCTGGGGGGCATAGGCACTGATCAAGTTTGTGGTAACACCCTCAATCAATACCCTTACCCGCATCAAGCGGTCACAACGGCGGTCAACTTCAAGAAGCCCATTCTGTAGCTCTTCAGAAATCACTACTGCCACACCATTTTTACCTGAAGGTGACCCAGTGTATATAAGCCGGTAACCCTGCCCGATGTTGCGAGACTTATTGCCTTTCCAGCGAGTTTCCTGGAGGAAAGCACACTGGACCCGACGTCTCTTGAATACATCTGCGAGTTCTCTGCATCGTCCGGTTAGAGAGCCAATATTCCAAGTAGCAAAGCGAAGTTTCCGTTTGGGTACTAACGTCTTTAGCCGTGCCCGTACCTGACACGGTAGCCCTTTCCCACTTGTCACAGGTGTAGGGCGATGTGCCTGCGCGTCGTTTAACGGCGACGTCCTAGCCATACCCAGCTTTCTACTTTCTCTATCCATTTATGTGGCGACTTGTGGTTTTTAGTGGAGCGATTACCATCTGACCTCCAAACCCATTACTGGGACAAACCAGGAAAGGAAAGGGACTGTGAAGAATGAGTTGGAAAAGAATGGAGGAAGGATGTGAGGGTGAAAGGACACCACTTTCATGGACTGGAGGAGGGTATGAAAGTGGCAGCTCGAGGATCTGGGGTCGCGTACCCGTATGCCCAAAACCAAATATCGGACAGATAAGTGGCAAGACACCCTCTGGAGGGTATCTAGAGGATATATATATAATATATATATATATATATATATATATATATATATATATATATATATATATATATATATATATATATATATATATATATATATATATATATATATATATATATATATATATATATATATATATATATATATATATATATATATATATATATATATATATATATATATATATATATATATATATATATATATATATTATATATATATATATATATATATATATATATATATATATATATATATATATATATATATATATATATATTAGCAGGTACTATGATATTTTTCCGTAAACTGGATGGATTGAAAATAATAAAAATGCATTGTCACGTTGACGGAACGTTTTTCTGGTATAGTTATGAGGTACAGGTTTTTTTTTACCATGAATTCATATTTTTTGTCCGATTAAAACAGAAATGTATTATACTGTTACTCCAAAATAGCTACTTCTAAGATAGTAAAAATAAGTTAAGAGCATACTTGATGAGATATCATAGCAGTAACGACTTAAAGCAAAGCGGTTAAGTAATATTTCTTATTTATTCACTGACTTTCATGACGTGAACTGTGTGTTACATAAGCATTCCGTTAAATTGAAAATATATATTTTAAATTACTTATCAATTATTATCAATAGTGTGAGACCGGTCCCACCCCAATACTATATTAAACCAAACTCAGAAATCCTATTTAAGACATAATGGCGACTAATAAATCTAAATATGTGGTTTAGCGTTTTCGAAGCTCCGTAACCAAAGAACTGTAATAAAGCTGTAAGTACATAAATCACTAAAAACCAAGTCATGTAAAGGGCACGTCCGAAAATTATTTACGTGTGTACTCATTACTCCTGTTTAAACTCTGAATTTCGAATAAAGTTGACTCAATTCGTATTCATAAAGCGGGAACCGAGAAACTAATATAAAACGTAAGCGAGGCTTATTACTTAAAACTTGGGAACATTTCAAACGAATAAATTGCTTTAAGTTTGTATGTTTCAAAACTATTTCAATAGCTCTGGTCGAGTATTTAAGGTGTTTAGAAGATTCTTAGACTCTTATTGCCACCATGATTAATATTTTAGCTGTTTTAACATTTAATACCCAATTTGTAGGACAAATTGGTATTCATATAGCTAAATTCACTCTATCGCTTTTTAAATTGTGTTTAGTTTTGTGGAATATGGGAAATATGCTTACTTTACGTTTATTTACATATAAATAAACTTAAGTTAGTGGGCACTAAACTTTTATATACATGAATTTTAAGTGGTGTGTTTTTTATAGAACGTTAGAATTTTGAACGTTTCATAAATCTGTCAGCGTTTGCTGCAACATGAACCCGCGCATATTTCATTTCAATTTCTTTTTTCAAGTATGTATTAGGTTTAAATTTATAATTGTGATAAAAAATTACAATTATTAACTATTTACAATGTTGTACTATATAAAAAGGCAAGTCACTATAGACTAATATGTTGTTTGGGACGCGAGGGCACGTGTCCGTCACTGTTAGCGATCTTGACAAACTTGAAGTGTCACTGCGCTTGACAGATGTCAAATAAAACCGTAGATAGAGTGCGCGTTACTTGACGGTTCCAGTTACTTGGAGTCGTTGACAGAACTTTTCTTATTGGAGAAATAGTTGTACATTCAATATATGTAATATAAGTGCCAATATGCTTGTCGGATAACGAATGTGATGTCATAACAAATAAATATTTAAATATTTAGCATATCAAGTGATTCAAATCTAAATAGATATATAAAAGACAGTACAAGCGAGTGTTATATCAACATATAACTAATAATATTATCTTAATTTGTCATTTTTAAGAGTCTACTCCTATAGTATCTATAAATAACAGTTATTTTATGACTATTTCAACAATAGATTGCACTATATCAAGACATAATAAACAAGCTGTGAAACCCATTTCCTAAAACAAACGCACAAAGCACTTCTAGTGATAAACTGAGTTTTAGAGTCGTTTAAAACACCTACATACATTCGTGGTCACTCAAAATTTTAGTATTCTTTAAGTATTATTTATTTTTAGATAACGCGGAGGTGTAATGCTAGCGTTCAGATAAAAATAAGTTTGTTCTTACATTCTCAAACCCCAATAAAAGGTTATTATTAGTTCACCGAAAGACCATCAGTGGGTAAATAAAGATAAAGCGTATGGTGTAAAATTCTTTTTATATTGGTTTAGTGCTATATAAACCAATGAGTAAGCGATAAGTATATCAACTTGTTTTTCACTAATCTTGAATTCTTTATTTTATCAGTTAGAAAAGGAAGACTAAAAGTTACAATTTCTCTCATAATTTAAGATTATACACAAAATTTTTATAATGTGGCTATATAATTATATATATATGCAAGTATATATGAATGCAAGTAAGAAACAAAAATAAGACTGAATATATTACCTGTTCATAGTGAACTACAATACAAGATATTTCAATATCGTTTGTCATTTAAATCTGTATATTAGGCAAACACCAGACCCAAATGTTGAATAATAAATGAACACAACTACTCTTATTCTAGTGTATTTCAAGCAAAAACAAGAAATCATTCAAAGTAACAAATGGGACGGGGATATTTAAGCCGACTCTTCACTTCGTATCCGAAACTTGCCACACAAAAAACACGGCTATTCCGAAATCCCTGTAAAATATTCCCACAAATAAACATTAGCTGTCACAGAACATCGTTCCGTTATATTTAGAATCACAGGAGCGCTCAGATCAGATTTTAATGGGCGAAATACATTATTCAGCGATACGAGACGAACGCGTCAAATACTAGATTAAAAATGTAAACTTCTATAGTGAAGATTGACTGCATGTCTTTTAAAATAACGGTCTACTTAATAAACAATTCCTCTTTGTCTTTCATTTCGACAATACATCTTAAGGCTTACTTCTTACATTTCTTTTAAAGTGCCGAATTTAAATTTCATTTGTAGGCATAATCCCTGTATTCATTTTCTCGATACCATCCCCATTACATCTCGAAAGACCAACAAAGGGAGAAAGTTCTTTTTAATTTTATCTTAATGGTCGCTGAAAATAACGTTTGCTCTTACAAAAATTAAGTCATGCTCCAAAGATATTATGCAAAAGAGAGCACAAAGCCGGGTAAACGAGCAGGCTAATTGTTTGGACAACCGGATGTGACGGACCGGAAAATGGTAAGGAAATACTTGACGGCTAGAGGAAGCCAAATATTTAATCCCCGAATTATTTTGTCAATTTCCGTTTTAATTGTTCATGATGTAATAGATATCGTATTCATCAGGTTTCTTGTTTATGTCTATGGGCTGTGGAAAATAATAAACAGATCATTAGGAGCGATAAGAAGCATCATGTAATACGAGCCAGTTAGTATATAGATTGTTGATAATATTGAAATATTAATTTATTAAATTTTCAAAGATATTCAATAGTTCTCTGTGTTACTTAGTTCAGTTACTTTATAATACGGATATATTATTTTCATTTTACTGTTATTCTTCTACTATTGTATAAATTAATTTTGAACTACAACGTTAGAAATGTAGAAATCTTATTTATCTAGAAATAAATTTGTACCATCGCTTCTGAGACGTACCTTCATCTCGTGCAATTTACTTTCTCCCATATTTAAGACTAAGCTATACACTAACGCTATTCAATTCAAAATCTGGCAAGCTATTAAATACCTGAAAAATACAGATGATATATTATTGCAGCATGAGTAAACCGAGAATCGAGGCCGAAAAAAAACATTCAACATTTTTGTGTAAAGTGAAGAAATAACAACTCTAAGAACTCGTAAGCTGGCGTACTCAGCTGTAATAAGGTTGAAAAATTCACGAACAAATTCAATCAAACGCTTCAATAATAAAATGAGAGGGACCATCTATCACGTTCGGAAATAGGTCGATCCACGCGGAGTTCTTTAAAACGGTCTCTTCAACGAAATGTGGATCGGTTTTAACTACATTACCGTTCAAAATGGAGGTCATGGGAAAATTGGCTTTACGCTAGAGAACGAAATTTGAGTATCGCTTGAGTTCTCTGAGCGCTTACGGTATCTCCTGACCTGCGACCCAAGATAGCAAATGTATAGATTAGGGAAGCACTTCAGTTGAGCGACATCTGTACATCTGATGACTGAGATAAACGCTCGCTTTAAATCGCTGTCTTAAAGTGTTCAGCAAGAAGGCAATACAACATCTTAATACGTTGTTTAATGTTTACGTGTACATTTAAGCTGTTTTTTACTCTTTTACCTTTAGAGTGACAAATTACTTTCCATATATTTCACTCATACACACAGCTGCTCGCTGCTGTGAGCTGTGCTTCACGCTTTATCCCGCTCATAGAAGGATAGGCAAAGGGAACCGAAAGAAGCGTGGAACCTAGTGTTGAGGCACTCCGTTCCCCGTTTTACACCTTTTAGAGGCATTGTGTGTTGAGTGGCGGAGTGAAAAAAATGGAAATGAAAAATCCATCTCCCCCGAATAGGAATTGAACTTACTAACCGTCCTAGTCCTAGTCGTAATATATTTCATTCATTCTTCGAATTTTGCTTTATAAATAATAAAGAAGTAGAATTTGCATTTCCATTTCTTTGTTTGTTTCTAATATTTTATTAATATTAAGTAAATCGGTAAATTTAAAAAGATATACTTAAAGTTTGGTTATTTTTAATATCAAGTAGATACTTTTACTTGAATATTTAAGCCTACATGCTATGCTCTACAGGCAACTTCTCAAAAAGTACAAAAAGTAGGGACCGGCAAGGTTCCATCTGCGTGTCATTCTATAGATATGGCATGAGGCTATTTCCTATTAGATATATTTTAGTAAAATAAACTTAGTAGTACGTATTTTAGCAAATATTTTATCTGTAAAAAAGTAAACCTAAAAAATAATATATCTAGCATGTGCTAGTTTAGTATGGTAATATTAATTATAACTCCTAAAAAAACTCCTCTATGTTATATAAGTCATTATAACAGTTATTGTTATTCTTATTAAGTATATTATAAAAATGTTAATAGATAAGATTTTCATATTTTATAAAAATAATACATAAAAATCATTGTAATAAAATTATTTCTATAATCGGGATATTTGAGGGTCTATTTATATTGCTAATAATAATTTTATTTAAGCCATACTAAGCTGCGTAAGTAGTTATTCGTAGAAACAATTTTTCAAAATAAGTACCCACCAGTAGAACAAGAGTATTCCTAAACAAACTTCAATACATGATTGAATATAAGATAACGGTAAATCCTCTTATTAAGGATACCTTTAGGCCTTTTAGCCTTAGTAGAGCTTTTGGCATACGGTTTATATATGACACGAACATATCTGTTATAGTTCCAATCATTTGATTTTAGATTTTATTTTCCTGGCTCAGATAATAAGACAAGCGCGGCGTTAAGCTCCGCCAGTCAATATACAATGTCGCGAAATGCAGAGCGTATAGAACAAAACACTAGATTACTCTGTCTACCCTGTCTGCCTGCTTTGCTGGGAAGTTATTTTTTTTACAAACCTTTTGTTTTTTTTTTTAGCTTCACGCTTTATCCCGCACAAGGCAGGGTAGGCAGAGGGAACTGCAGGAACCATAAGAACCTAGTGTTAAGACACTCCGTTACTTAGTCCCAGCTTTACTCCGTCCCCACTTTCCGCCGTTTTCGAGGCATTGCGTGTTGAGTGGCGGAACTCAACGCCGCGCTTTGCCTTAGATGCCAGAGCGAAGAAAATGGAAATAGAAAAATCCATCTTCTCCGACTGGGGATCGAACCCAGTAACCGTCGCGTTACAGGCACACGTTGCGCCTCTGCGCCACGATGGTCCTCTTCCTCTACAAACCTTTTGTACATGCAATATTCTAGATAGGGCTGTTTTTACGAATATTTTTCAACGATTCAATGATTTTTCTGAATACATAACGTCACATCCGTTGCTGTGTAAAATAGTACCTAACATGTACACCAGCAAAAACTACAGTAAGTTCAAACGACTAACATGGTAACAGTGGTATGCATTTTAATGGCCTCGAATATTACGCTGTCAATCTGAAAAGCTGTTGACAATTTTTCATGTTTGAACAAAGAGTGGCAACTAATTTATCGCCAAATGCAAACCTAAGTAGATAATTTATAGTCTCCATGAAAAAGGGGTTGGAGTAAAATCACCGGTCAAGTAATAGTAAATAGTCTTTAGTTCATTAGAGTTAAAGTTGCAAATAGTATTTTTATTTGTCGTGTATTCATTTCACGCGTATAAAATGTAATAAGCTATATAAATCTGGGGTGCAAATTTTATAGTAATATGTGAAATGAAAATCGACTCTAATGACAGTGTAAGAAAGTTTCATATTCCTTTTTGTAACGTCCCAAATTTTTGCAAATGTCGTATGAATAGAAACGATAGAAGCCCCATTTTGGTACAGGGGGTGAAGTTAGCAAACAGCGTGTTGTTACCCTATAACATGCAATATTTATTGCAGCTACTGAACTTGGGGAAAGATTATGAAAATGCAGATGCTGATTCCAAATTTATTACGCTGTTTGAATTATGTATATTTTAAACATAACTTCTCTTTCATATTAACGCGATTCTTAATTAAAAGTGTTTTTGAATTTGTAAATTTATAATTAAAGTTGTGGTTGACATTTCTTATAAATTTTAAAACATTTTCTTATCAGAATTTTGCATTATCATTTAACACCTCTTCGTGGGAGCGGAATAACTAAGGTTCTAAGTTCAATACTGGGTCGAAAGCTTGTTTTGCTTTCCAAACAAGTTTCTGGGTGGCGATAACAATTGTTTAGTATTGGCAACGATGCAAATGTTTGGCCTTTGCACTGATGTGGGACAGTAATTGACTTTATGCTCCTAATAGAGATGGCAATAAGGATAGAAAATATCAGTAAGCGGTTGAAATTCCTATTATATCTAACGTAAGCTTCGCTGAGAAATCATTTATATATTTAGGAGATAATCAACATTATTTACATTTTCCCGCGTATTGTAAACGATTTGTCTTATTTAACCATTTAGCTTTTAATGCTCCTAAACGTTGTAATACGTTGTACTTAATTAAGAAACTAAAAAGCGCAGCATGGCTAGAAAAGTTATGAAAATGCTTCACTGCATTAAATTAAACTATTTGCAAAAATAGATCAGTGAAGTTTGTACAATTTGGTGGACGACGTATTGATTTTTTTCGACACCTCTCATTGTCTAGCGTAAAATATGGTATAAGATTTGATTGCATCTAAATTGTATAAGGGACGAGACAAAATTGCAAAGACAATACTATTTTAGAATCAGATTTTTTGTTATAAATAATAACTGTTTTTGACCATAATTAAGTAATTACATGATGAAGCCAATCTAATTGATAAAAAAGTAAAATTTGAATTATAGTCTAATATCCATAATACCTATATATAGTTAGTTAATTTTTAGTTTTAGCATCTGATACTACCATACTACTATAACTATCTAGAAAATAAGCAAATATGTAAGATAGTAATTCAAGACAAATTAAGAAGTTCGACGACGCCTTAAAACTTCGTCGCGTGTTAAGATTCCCTAAGAAAATCGCACTTGAGTTATTGATGATAGTTTTTTAGAACAAGTAGTTATTGTACAAGTTCACGAGTTATGATTGCGATGACAGGGGAACGAGAGCTGATGTTTCATTCTCAGAAACTTTACCATTTTCACCCGATAAATAGAAACTTTTATTTCGCTCACAGTTTCGCTTGTTATTCCGACGAATCATTAAACCGACGTTATTTTCTTTCGTGATCTGGTTCGATGTTTTAGTATGGTAATATATACATTTGATTTATTATTGAACAATACTTTTAATATTTATATGTTTGTTTATTTTTTACTTGTTGTGTATAGGATATCCGTGTTTAAAATATACTAGTTATATTTTTTCAGTGTTATGCAGTCAAGTCGTAATTTAGGATGTTATTAACAACTAATAAGATATTATTTCTATTTTTTACAATTTTTGAGGATAGACACGACACTTTTAAGTATCTGGCGGCTTTTGTGATATATAAAAACACTCTGTTTTCTACTTCAGCAACAATATTAAGCAAACTTAATTTTTTATATTTATTAGCAGTTTCTCGCTGGAAAGGAAATGCGTAATTAAATATATATAAATATAGTCTTTGACAAATTAAATTTAATATTTACGAAATCTCCTTGTCATTCATACAATTTATATTCCTACCATAATTTACAGTAAAATGGAAATGTTTTATAACAACATTTAGCACTAGCTCCTTTATAACTAAAACTGTAATTATAGTAACTTTTGAATTACTTAAGAAAACGGCCACTTACTACACCCAAAGTTGAAAATTCTTATCAAAGACAGTAGCAATTAATGAGTCAAAATATAGAGTTTTGTTGAGCGAATGAGTCTGAAACTCGTCCCATTAAAACTTATTACATCCTGTAATAGATCCTCGGGAATCAACTGAGCCGTTGACACAAGCCAGATGTAAGGACCACTCGAGAACTTGCTTAAAGTTTGTAACAAACTGATTTCGGTTTAAGGACGCTTCTAGAATCTAAAGCTCGAAAAGTAAGCAAAATTATGATATTTCGAATTTAAGCGGTGTTTAAGTTAGTACGTAACACTTTTTATTTAAATAGAAAAAAAATGAATCAAACTTAAACTCTAAATAATAATTTAAATATTCTGAACTTACCTACATTCAAGCGTCAATTTAGTAATAAGCAAACCCTTAATCCGCCTATTTTAGAGACCTTGCATGTGATACGACTGGAACTTTAATTTGCAACTTATTTTACCCGATGAGGGAAACGAGATTATTACCTACATATACATACAATACTCTGAACCCAAATCAAACCTGCAACAAGTAGTGCTTATAGCGTATCATTTTTCAATTGCCAGTACATAAAATTCGAATAAATAATAACATAATAACATATAAAAATTATTTACATAGAATAAACCAACGATAACATTTAAATTGACAAACACCTAAGCCTTTAATTTTAAAGTCATCAGACATGAGCCCGAGAGCCAACAAAATGAGTATTGTGAGACGTAATGAGCGCAGCTTGCAGCGGAACCGACCGCAATGTTTCATATACATGCTCCTCTCTCTCTATACATCTACTTCGTTGAATATAATCATTTTCTATGCCTTTTGTATGATAAGCTATTGAAGAGATACGACATAATTGTGTTACTTTTATATGAATTCTAACAATTCTATTTTCCTTTTAATAAATAATTTTGGTTTAATTCTGTGTGTTGTTATCTTGTATAACCAAATAGTTTATGCTTCTATCGTCATATGTAAAGCGTTACACTAATAAATCATATATTTTTTGGTATTTTAAGGTGTATTTTGTTGTCTGTACTTTTTGTCACTTAAACAGTTTACAAAGAATATATAAATATAGCTTTGGAAATTACTAAGTTAGCTTTAGAAATTACATTATTTTTTTTTTGGCTTCACAATATTATCCCGCACATGGCGGGGTAGGCAAAGGGAACTGCAAGAACCGTGGTACCTAGTGTTAAGACACTCCGTTGCTTAGTCTCTGCTTTCTCCGTCCCGCTTTCCGCTTTTTTCAAGGCTTTGCGTGATGAGTGGCGGAACTCAACGAACCACTTTGGCCTAGTTTTCCACAGCGAAGATATTGGAAATAGAAAAGGAATCGAACCCACAAACCGTTGCATTCCCAGGTAGACGCTTACGCCTCTGCGCCACGACGGTCCTCTACATTTCTATATAGGTACTTATAAATATTATTATTTTATAACTAAGCCTTAGAATAAAGATTCAAGCAAATAATTTAAAAGAAGGTTTTATATTTAATAAAATATAATATAATATATAGATTATGCACTTAATTTTTTTATTATATTTTACACAGATAATAAATCCATAAAGCAAAGACAAATTGAGAGCAACTAAAACAAACGAACGCGATGCCAAAGACCGCAAATGTTGACAGAGCTATACAAACACAACTTTTGTGGCTTGCCTGCAATCCACTTCGTTTAGTTTTAACTTTTTAGACAACACTTTAAAATAATAATATGGCAAAATAATAAATTAATAAAAAATAAATGCGTAACGAAGTTCAACATGAAGTGTTTCTGGTTACCTCTCACACCAAAAGCATGGAAACGAGGAATTACGAAATACATGAAATGTGTAAATATATAAATGTTTTTTCTTTTTTTATACCTTCAGACATACAGTCGTAGATACAATTTAAAACAGTAAAAATAGATATTTAACTGCGTAACTCGTTCGACTCAATTAATTCATACAATTATATCTTATAGAAATTATATTAATAAATAAATAAATTATTTTCGTTGTCATCTTTACAAGCCTCGGTAATTGACCACCAAACACAATTAACCTCTTAAACTGCCGCTGAATAATACTGAATTTTGTGTAATTGGTCGAGGTGACTGTCGTAGTAATTATCAATTGGAATTTTTGTTTCAATATGAAATTATTTAATTGTATTTCCATATTTATATTTACATCATCAGTCTTATAAAGTATAAGTACAAAAAAGGTATAAGTTCAAGTTACTTCTTTTTGTTATTTTTAATTATTATTACACACTACTGACTGAAAAATGCTTTTTGAAAAGGTTAATATTATGAAAATATTAAGTAATGCAATGGATATAACATATTTGATTTGATAAAACATATATTAAAAGAGGATAGTAAATTCAAACCATAATTTAAAAAATATTTATATCTAGTTTCGATATAAAAACGAAAATAATATCCATATTGTATCGAGTATTACAAAAATATCTATCGCCTACAATATATTACTAATAAGCCACAATCTGGGCAATCAAAAAGAAAGGTAAATGTACTATCACAAATGATAATAAATGTTCTCTATACAAAATAAAAGAAAGATTTTGTAACATAACATTCAGAGGAAGACATCAAAAAATCATTTGTCGTTGCATTATCGCTAACTTCCGAGATAACTTGCAAAACGTCTGCTCGAGCCGGTTAAGTTTCACAACTTATGTGCGTTTTTTTATTATTTAAGATAATATTTACATTTGAGTTTGTGTAAAGCGGAGAGCAGAGACTGGGTTCTCTCTTTTTTTGAAAAAGTTCATTTTATTGCAAATTATTGATTTTATTATGGCAGGAAACTATCAAAGTACATATTATTGTGCTAATTTTAAGATTCCATATAAATATAACAATTCAGTGCAAAAACGATTATGTGATTTGCTTTGTCATTTATACTATACTTAATATTTTTAATATACTTAATTTACTATATAATATACTTTTTTTTAGCTTCACGCTTTATCCCGCATATTGCAGGGTAGGCAGAGGAAACTGCAGGAACCATATGAACCTAGTGTAGACACCCCGTTGCTTAGTTCCTGTTTTCTCCGTCCCCACTTTCCACCTTTTTCGAAGCATTGCGTGTTGAGTGGCGGAACTCAACGCCGCGCTTTGCCTAGTTGACAGAGCGAAGAAAATGGAAATAGAAAAATTCATCTTCCCTGAGTGGGAATCGAAGCCTCAAACCGTCGCGTTTACAGGCAGACGCTTACGACTCTGCGCTACGATGGTTCTGTTTTCTAAAAGAGAAATATTTAAAGCCGAGCTTAGAATGCCTATTTTTTAACTACTGTAAAAGTTCAAAAACCAAATAAGCGCAAATTATTGACCAATGAGAATCAATCAAGTTAATTTAAAAATAATCACTAAACTAAAAAGAAGACAAGATTTGAACCTTCATCTACTTATTGTTTAGAAGCAACACTGCTACCACATCAAAGCACGCAAGAGATAAACATAGATAAGTGTTCTATGACAAACATGACGTACAAATAGCGTTGTGACCAAACAATGAGTCATTCAAAATGTTTGCATTAAAATACCAGCGACTGACGTTTGGACTTCAGTCTGCTTAATATTTGTAGTTGTAAGCGGTCCGTATCATCTACCTCCATATACACATAGATGTAAACTATAAATAGCACTGTGCAGCTATATATTACAGAATGTAATTATGACAATTTATGTCTTGTAAATTATACTGTATTTAGTACTTACAAAATAATTGCTGACATATAACACTGGCTTTTTAATACGAGTTAAACTAGTATAGAATTATGTGCTATTTTAATTATACACATTTATTTATAACAGATGAGCATCTAAATTTGTAACATATATATATATATATATATATATATATATATATATATATATATATATATATATATATATATATATATATATATATATATATATATATATATATATATATATTTCAATATTTTTTTACTGCATACGATCTTACGCCTTCCGACACATTGTATCGCACAATGATATTATAAAATTTAATTATATATCATATATAAGAATTCTGTATGAACAGCCAATATACATTTAATTTCAAAAAGACAGATTTACGATACGAAGTTAATAACCGATAATATCCGGTTGTAGATAGGTAATTTTAATAACAGATGCGCTGTCGAATTTATCTCGTGCTTTGCCCGTTGCGGCGAAACATCTTAATACTTAAGACGTAAAAGAAAAAAGATTTCGAGGGCTAACATTGTTTAAGTATTTCATGGAAATATGGCACAATAAATGGTGATATTGGGTGTGTTGGCAGGAATTCTTGTACAAACCTCGGTTATTTTTTTTAGCTTCGCGCTTTAGCCCGCATATTGCAGGGTAGGCAGAGATGAACCTTGTGTTAAGACACCCTGTTGCTTAGTCCCTGCGTTCTCCGTCCGCGCTTTCCGTCTATATCTCGGTTATAAAACATTTGAATATCTGAGACGCAACATAAGTAATGAATAACCGTTCCCATAACATGAAAAACAACAAGTTATAGTCAAATTTATTGAAAACGCGTAGACAGAGGCAGTCCTCGCGCCACAATTTGTTTATACACGTTGCCCGACGATCATGCCGTTTCCAACAAGTCGGAATCGAAGTTGTTATATAAATAGGAAGTTCCATCATCGCAATCAGAGTTGAAGTTTTGTTACATCCCTGGTAAATTTTAGATTTTTTAGGAATTAATTATTTTCATTTCGAAGCTTTGATTGACAACAGTGAAGTTGAGTTCCACCGTCCAACTCGCAATATCTCGAATTCTAATGGTAAATTATGAATGGCGTGTACACAACCTCTTTCTTAACGGGGAACATCAAAAGTATTTATGATACAACTTTAGCAGCATAGTTAATGTCTTTGGTATTGATGACTATAACATATATTAAAATATGTCTTCTTGGACTATTTTTTTCTTTTAGGAAGACTAAACCTCTAAAACCTAACAGTATCTGATACCTAGCCGGTAGTCATTGTCGCAGGTCGCTCGGAGCTCAACGCCGCACTTTGTCTTTAAGGCGGGATCTAACCTTCGTTGAAGTCAGACACTGTTCCGCTGCATAACTGCCTCAGTGATTGGTCACTTTTTTGGCTTCACGCTTAATTGCGCGTATAGCAGGGTAAGCAGAGGGAACCGCAGATATCTAGGGAACCTCGTGTTAAGACCCTTCAATTCCTGCTTTCCGCCGTTTCAAGACATTGCGTGGTGAGTAGCGGAACTCAACGCCACGCTTGCCTTGTAGCGAGAGCGAAGAAAATGGAAATGAGGCCAAGAAAGTGGTAATCGAACTCACAAACCGTCGCATCAGGCAGACGCTACACCTCTGCGTCACCTATTTTCTAGAAATTGTAACACCTTAGGAATATTAATTTGAATAAAATAATTATGACATTTTGTTATAAAATATTAAATAATAAATGTAAACATTATTGTACGCATTTTATATTTTGGTCTGATTTAAGAGAATGTAAGGCTTTCACTCATAAAAATATACATGTAAAAAACAGCGTTTTTCCAGACAAGTTGTCCTCATAAATATATGGAATGAGTAAGTAAAATAATCGTAACTCTTTGACACTATCAAATTACACTTTAGGAAACTTTGTATTTGTTTGAAATTGTAAGAATTTATTGAAATAAATGTATGCCTTTATGAATGCTGTATCCGACATATAGAAGAATAAGCAGAGAATC
This sequence comes from Dione vanillae, assembly GCA_037178615.1. NCBI lineage: Eukaryota > Metazoa > Arthropoda > Insecta > Lepidoptera > Nymphalidae > Dione > Dione vanillae. The sequence goes on from JAZFAU010000262.1 coordinate 1,483,966, forward strand.
GTAGACTAAAGGAACCCAGTGTTAAGACACTCCATTCTCCGTTTTACGCCTATCGGGTCATTGCTTGGCTGAATCAACGCCTCGCCCTTTACTTTAATATTTGTGTAACACATTATAAATACTTAAAAATACGACATACTTACTACATAAAATATAAAAACATACCAAAGAAAATAACAATAATACAGAGTGAGGTACAATGTGAGGAATTTTTAGAAACAACATCTAAAACTAATATTTTCTCACAAAACGTAACAAAAACTACCTACGTAAGATGTCAACAAAATCGTAAACAAGCCAAGCGTATCTATTTCTTTGGATTATCCCTTCGCCTATCACGGCGTTACGAATCATGATTAGATGGTAATTAAACAATTAAAACCGCACCTTAGGGAGGGCCCTTAATTGAATTAAAGAGAATCCCTAATGATTCTAAGCCAGATGACGAATTGGTATAATAATATCGAATTTTTATAGGGCAATAAAATTTATTTATTTGAATGTCGCGTGCCCAATGAAATATTACTGGTGTTCGCTTTGAATATGTATTGGTTGAAAAAAAATATTAAGTAAATTTATTGATGAAGAAGTAATTTATATCATATCGGAAAACAAAGTGCTTGGACATAGGATGTTAAGTTTATTCTATTGAAAGCGAGATAAATGTTGAAGTTGTATAAGACAGTATAAATTATAATAATAACTGTGATGATTTTGAACTGTTAGAAAAAATACATTACATATATTGAACTGTGCAACTTAAAAGCTACATTTAACTATTCCCAAAGAGAAACATATAAAATGACATCAATTAAGTTAATAGTACTATTATATTTATAATAATATATAAAAGCAAAGTAAAATACAACGAAATGGGTATGTCAAATATTTCGCCACCAAATTAAAATTCACGTTTGGTGAATATAAAGCACTTGTAATGTATGAATTAAGCGACGAGTTGTGTTCGTCAATTATGTATGAAATATGGATTGAAGAACGGACATGATTCACTGTTACATTATATAAAATCATGAATTTGCATATATATATATATATATATATATATATATATATATATATATATATATATATATATATATATATATATATATATATATATATATATATATATATATATATATATATATATATATATATATATATATATATATATATATATATATATAAGATGTCAAAATAGTAATCACCAATATCTTAACTATCACGGGAGATCCTTGAACATTTTCTACTGCGTAGTTAGACCTGTGTAGTTGGATTAGGAAGTTTCATTTGCTTTCTTTTTTTTTAACTTTAACTTGTGTAAAGTAACTTCTTTATTAAACAGTTATAATTTTTATATGCTTTGCATATGCAATCTCTATCTAGATTAAAGGCTACCTACAGAAATATCTAAATTGCAGTTACTATTTTACAAAACTTACATGTTCTACTTAATGTATTATGAATTTGTAAAGCAACAAATTCAGTTCAATTCAGTAAACATTTATACAAGTAATTCTTTCATTATTTTATTATAAATTAAGCCATCAGATACAGATTTTAAGGTAGCCGTCACATTAAAGTTATTAGGAACCTAAAAGCAAAATAAAGTTACTTAATTTTATACAAATTTCAATTGTAAATTAAGTGTCAAAAATATTATCATAAATTCTATATTTTTTTATATAAACCAACTAAGTATATATAAGAAAAATAAAAGTAGGGGCAACATAAACATCACTCATAATGATAGACTTGCAGCCAAATTGTTAATAAAAACAATTATTTTGTCATTATATTCAAACATTTATTAAATTATATTTTATGTGATTAATAATACTAAATGAATTTGGCAGTAATTTATATGTAGGACAGAATGATTTCAATAAATAATTTTGTTAGCACATTTTAATATATATTTACAAAAAAAATGAAATATTTATTATTCGTTATATTATTATTTAATATTATTTGCCTTAAAACTTATTGTATTGAAAATTTCCAAAATAAAGATGACTTAAGTAGAACATTCCCTAGCATTTTTTATTTACATATTTCACTATTACTATTCACTAAAGGTATTTTTAACATGAAAATGTCTTAAATAGATCATATTTTTTAAGAAAACTAGAAAACGGCAGAAGCGGAGGCTGTATATGGTGTGGTCACGAGCAGGTTGAATGACCGTGAAAAAATAAAATGTATCTTTTAGGAATATCTAGATAACGTATTGACTTTTGAAATCATCCTATTTCACATTTACTTATATAATATAGGATTTAGGATATGATTAATAATAGATGCACAATTATAATCGATCTCATGCCGCAACGAAACCAAAATAGATTTCTATATTTGTCGTCATAATCTAATTTAAATATATTTACCGATAAACTCCTTAACAAAGTTCAAAAAGCCGTAGCTTGATTAAAACTTTATTATAAACTGAACATGCGCAGCCAAGTTAGGAAGTAAACAAACAAAACTTTTCAAAAGTTCACCACTATTTACGTAAGCTGTATAAGAACGTACCTTTTAGAGCAAACTTAGTTAATCCAAGTGAAAAGTTTTCTAAAAACACAATATCCAAAACGGAATTTTATCACAGCATTCCACAATAAACCTTAGAAAACTTGCTTGTAGCTTCTTTTACACCAAAGTTGTATCACTTTTTAAGAGAAAGATTGTATAAATCACTGTTAAACTGAATTTAATTGATTTAGAAATATATATAGAACAACTTTTTGTCAAAGTTCACTGTCAAGAAATGTATTTAATAAGTTAAAAACTTTTTAAATCGTAGTAAACAATCAGAGCAACAATCGGCACGCGACGGCCATCTTCCGCTAACGCGGGATTTGAGTCCACGCGCGCTAGAGGGAGCTAGCTGGAGTAACCGGACAAATTCAGAACACTCCAAAAGTAGTGTATTTGTACTAGTGCTATTGTATTTTTAATTTAATAGGGTTAGACAGTGGTCTTATTGGTCCATTTAGTTACTTCGTTAACTATGTATCTCACAAATGTTTAAAAAATTGAACACTATTCCAATTGATTATTTTTATTTATGTGATGTTTAATATTATTAATTAATATTTTTTATTATAGTATAAATTTAAGTATATAAAAAAATGTAATACAGTAAGCATTTTTTGTGAGTCGCAAAAACTATGCTAGGTAGATACTATGGTTAGTAAGATACAATCGATTCAGCTATTCTTAACATGAGATTGCCGAGTCTGTAGACGTGTAAAAAATCTGAACACTGATCGCTCTTATATAGGTATTCTTTTGAAAACATCACCGTCATGCTATTTTTGTACATTATAATATCCTATTGTCCTGCTGTTCTTAAAATAGTTATTTATAATGCACATGTATTGGCTACGTGCATGATATAATCGATTTAAAATCTATCATGTTGTTTTGATTTTTTATCTGTAAACATCTACTTAGAAAATAAAATTGGAAACAAAAAATATGAATCTCAATTAGTTTCAGTTTTATATTATTTATTAAATAGCTACTTTGGTTGCTATATTATAGCATTCAGAAAATCATATTTAAAGTTAAAACATTTAAAACACATAATTAATCAAAAATGTACTAAAAATAACCATTTATTAAACTGTAATTAGGGCACTAATTATAATAATTAATTATGTATTCACTTAAAAATTAACACCCAAATTATTGAAGCTATTTTTAGTAAAATAATTAAATATTAATTCTATTTTCGTTTAAGCCTAATATATTGTAAGAGCAATCTCTTCATTCGTCTTCTTGGCTTTTGTCAGTTCTTTATAAATCGGAAAGCTTATAAAAATATTGTTTGCTTGCTTTAAATATATAATGTTAATTAAAAAATTGTTATATTCTATAAAACATTTAAATCTGTACGTAGGTAAATATGAAAGTAAGTATTATTAAGTAAATGTTATTAAGTATATAAGAACTTAGTTTAAAACATGTTAATTAAGATAATGTAATGTTATCTTTCTCTTAATATGATTTTATCTTAATGTTTTTATGTAAGTCAATTTAATTATTATTTTCCTACAATCATCCATTTATATTAATTTATCTTGTTTTCTATACAATGTCGCCATTTTTATATAATTAAGACCGACCGGCGACCGTCGTGGCGCAGAGGTGTAAGTGTCTACCTGTAACCGCGAGGGTTTGTGGGTTCGATTCCAACACGGGAAATATGAATTTTTCATTTTCATTTTCTTCGTTCTGGCAACACGGCAAAGCGTGGCGTTGAGTGCCGCCACTTATCACGCAATGCCTCAAAAAAGCAGAACGCAGAGAACGAAATATCTTAAGGTTCTCAAAGTTTCTGTGGTTCCTTCTGCCTATTGTATGAAAGAGAATGCGTGAAACTAAAATAAAATATATTATAAGCAATACTTCTAAATTACTTAAATTAATTTAAACTGTAATTGCGTAATAGTTCCAAAACGGACTACCAGAACAGAACCGTAAAACAATTCTTAGCAATGGAACCAAAAGACACAAGATGTGGATGTGGAAAACATTTATAAATTTAGTAATAAATGTATCACGAGTAAATTAATTACAAATTTGTATTTATAGTTCATAGACTAACACTTGCATAGAGTGAATCTTATTATTGACATTATAAAATATATTTGAAATGAAATAACGTACTTTGTATATTACATTTGTTAGTGTATTTTTCAATATACTCGCAATTGAAAACAGGTGTATCATATTCTTAGTGCCCACGTACAATAGAAATACAGTAAATAGATATCTGTTATTTGTCTGTCATATAGAATTCGACAATATTTTTAGTCTAAATTACATTAGTAACATATCTAATAATATTAAAAAAATAAATATTTTTTGTCTCCATTAATCAATCAATCAATCAATCAAATATACTCTACATATATGTTCTATTATTATTTTTAGTTTACTTTCTAGTTACCTAGTTAAGAAAAAGAGGATATTATAATTAGGATATTATAATAATTAGGATATTATAATAATTTACAACATCATTCAGAATAGCAAGTCAGAATAAGTGAAGGATACTTTCTTTGAAAACCATTCACAATTAAAGATCTCATCACAAGTATATCTAAAACTTATATAAAAATTCAAAAGCCACGTATAAAACTGCAACTTAAAAATCATACTTACATCTTCCACAGTATGTAATTTGTATAACTGTCGCGTCTGGAGTTAAAATTTTAATTCGCTTATACCAGTTTTCTCCATTCGTCCGTACCCAATGGAAAACTATTTTCCCGCGTTCATTTAAGTTTGCTCAACGGCTCAAGTGTTAAGAAGTCGCGTCTATTTAATTAGCTCTCTTTTAAAATAATGATTTAAATGTTTTTATATTTTTCGTTTATATTTATTATTAAGAATAAAAGTAAATTAGTTTTGCATTTAATTTTGTGATTCCAAAGGTTTAATAATCAATATTTCTGTGGTGTTATTAAAGTATTCTGATTAAATATGATGTGTAGTCGGTTTTATAGTATGTTTATTTAGATGGAAAATTTATTTTACTAAATCTTCCCAATATGATCTCAGTTTAAAGCTTGCTAGCTGTGGGTTCGATTTCCACTTGGATAAACTTTTATTTAAATTACTTTCATTAACGCTTTCTGGCAAGCCAAGTAACCTAGTTGTTTATAAACGAAATTTACGACATTGACGACAACTTAGTTAGTTGTCGTCAATAAATCGAATTATCCTACAACTACACTACTACTAGTAATACTTATAACGTATGTTAAAAAAATAAATTCATAGATGGTGATGTATAAAAATAATAATAAACATAACAGAAATCTATATTTGTTTACATTTATTTTTTATATGATGTATTAACTTATGGTGAATGTGGAATTAACTGACTAAATTAACTACTATATAATAAATTTAGTTTTTACATATAATTAATTCTAAATAACCTTGTACCAAACGTGTAATCTAATTGAGTATAGTGAAGAGCGGTCAGAGAGGCACAAATGAGATTTATCTGTTGAGTCACCGAGCTTTGTTTACTCCATGGAACAGCACTAAACTGACTTAAGTTCACACGCGGGCTAAAGTTATCGGTAAATAGGTTATATATTGTGCTTGCAACTAAATATGGGCGTCTAAATAATATAGCCTAATGATTGAACGAAGCGGTTAAGGGTTCATTTTTTTATATCGCGCTTTATCCTACACATTAATATAGCAGGGTAGGCAGAGGGAACCGCAGGAACAGTAGGAAGTAGCCTAAACCATATAACCTAGTGTTAAGATACTCTGTTCTCCGCCTTTTTTTGAGGCATTGCGTGTTGACTGGCGGAACTAAACGGCACGTTTTGCCTAGTTGCCAGAGCGAAGAAAATGAAAATGAAAAACCCATCTTTCCTGAGTAGGGGAACCCACAAGCCGTCGCGTTTTCAGGCAGACGCTACACCTCTACGCCACGACAATCCTCATTCCCCAAAGTGAGATATTATTAGTTAAAAGGAATTTTTAAACAAATAATGATTTGAATCTATTTAATTCGTTGGATGTGTCGTGGCAATGTTGTAGTATTGATGAATTAATGAAACCATTATAAAGGACCGTCGTGGCGCGGAGGCGTAAGCGTCCGCCTGTAAACGCGACGGTTTGAGGGTTCGATTCCAACTTGGAGAAGATGGATTTTTCTATTTCCATTTTTCTTTGCTCTGGAAACTAGGCAAAGCGCGGCGTTGAGTTCCGCCACTCAACACGCAATACTTCGAATAAGTTGGAAAGCGGGGACGGAGAAAGCAGGGACTAAGCAACGGAGTATCTTAACACTAGGTTCATATGGTTCCTGCAGTTACCTCTGCCTACCCTGCAATATGCGGGATAAAAGCGTGAAGCTGTAAAAAAAAAACCTCGATGATTGTAAAAATCATCTACATACATATACTACGATATAGCTAATACTTAGCAAGTGAAGTAAGTTGAGTGCAATACTCAACAGTAGAAGCAGTGAGTATAGTGAGGTGTTGCTATTATTATCCAAAATCTTTGTGTCTATAACCAGTAGCCTAATCACGACTAAATGGGAAATATATATATATATATATATATATATATATATATATATATATATATATATATATATATATATATATATATATATATATATATATATATATATATATATATATATATATATATATATATATATATCATATATATATATCATATATATATATATATATATATATATATATATATATATATATATATATATATATATATATATATATATATATATATATATATATATATATATATATATATATATATATATATATATATATTTTATTTATTTACAATGTTTTAATTTACATTTTCTTCATTTAAAGTATACAATATATTATTACATTACATGCAGACACAAATATACAAATATATAAACATTTAATAATACAAGTAGCCAAAATTAAATATTTCTAATAATATTCTCATAATTTATTTGATTTTATGTATTTATTGTAATTGTAAATAAAAAAAAAGAAAAAGCTTTTTCTCGAAATTTGTGTGAAATAAAAGTATAACCAAAGTACACAATATGTGCTAAAAATATTACAAGGGAAAAAAAAATGTTTAACATTAAAAAGACATATTTTACTTTTAAAAGCGGTGAAAAATCAATTTTTGAAAAAAAAAAATAATAATAATAATAAATTAACATACATGTATTAGATTTAACTTTAATTTGTATATTATAAGTATAATTAGACAGTTTTACAAATTTGGGGCAAGAAGGGCAAGAAAATCACTTGAATGTCTTAACTTTGGATATCTCACTAGGATTCCCTGTGCGGAGATAGCCAATGATTCGCTCATTTACAGTACCTCTCTCTTTATAATCATACAAGGAGAGTATACAATTACATCTTATGAAATTGACGTGGTTGTTAAGTATAAATTATATATAATAATTATAAACTTAAATAAAATTTATAATTTATTTTGTATATATATAGCTGAAAATAAATAAATAAATAGTAAATATATAAATATATAAATTAATGTAGATAACACATGTAAATACACATAAACACATATATACATATACATACACTTATACATAAACAAATAGTTTAGAAGGTAAAATATCATCCTTAAATAAAAGTTATTGAGGGACCTTCATAAAATCTTCTACATCATTGTAGTCCAATGTATGCAGCCACTCACTAAGTACTTTTTTCATTCGATAACGGGTGAGTTTGTGTAGATTAAGATTTTTGTTAATTTTATTAGCAATATACAAATACAAATTCCAAAAATGCGGAAAATCTTTGGCTGGTCTTTTTCTTCGTAAACGGTACTACATAACAAGCTTTAGTACGTATGCTTGTGACAGATTCCTGTAGCTTATTTTTTGATTTAAACTGGTTCAATAATAATTGGAGAAAATATATTTTTCTGACAGAGTGTACTTTGCTATATCTATACAAGACCGTTGTTGGAAATTGAAAATTTTTATAATGAATTATTTTTAATATCATACGTTGAGCTTTTTCTACTACTAGCAAAACGTTTTTAGATGCACCACCCCAAGAGGTTATACAATATCTAATTAGCGATTCACAAAGAGCTTTATATATCATAGTTACAAAGTCAAATGTACCTAAATATCTTAGAGTACGAAATATCCGCGCCAAAGATCTAATTCGATGTGCTAAAATACTTACGAAGGCATCCCACCTTAGATGTTGGTCAACAACTATACCAAGATACTTAATTTTAGAAACATTCTCAATTGCCATACACCCACAAGTATCAGTTATGCCAACATTACAACCAATAGAATGAAATTTAATATGATAAGGTACATCAGGTTGTGATGCTTTATTTATGCTAAATGTAATATACTTAGTTTTGTTTATGTTCAGAGTAAGTAGATTATTGTCAAGCCATTCCATAATTTTTCTTAGACCGTTTTCGACAATATTTTAAACTTGAAGCCAATCTTCGCCCTCAAAAATGAGCACTGTGTCATCCGCGTATGATGACGCGTATTTTACAATTTCGAATTTGCAAAGAACAAAGGTCATTTATGTACACACTAAAAAGAGTAGGACCCAAGACACTTCCTTGTGGAACACCAAATCGAATAGTTTTCTCAGAACTAGTTTCAGAACCTATTTTAACACATTGAGATCTATCTGTTAGATAGTCAGTAAATAACTTATGACAGTTACCTCTAATTCCCAATTTATAGAGCTTATTGAGAAAGATAGGAGCAGAAACAGTGTCGAACGCCTTAGCCAAGTCAAGAAAAACTCCAACACATTTTTTGTTATTGTCCAGAGAAGTAGTAACGATATATATAAGGTTATTTAAGGCGTCTTCAGTTGACCTGTTTGATCTAAAACCAAACTGGTTGGAAGAAAGCAAATTGTTACTCTCTAAGAACTTTTTTAGTCGGTCATTGAGGACGTGTTCTAATATTTTTGACATGACAGGTAAAATTGGCCGATAATTACAGACACTGTCTCTGGGACCATCCTTGTAAATTGGGCGTACTATGGCACGTTTAAACTGCTCAGGATAGATACCTTTCTCAATTGACAAATTACAGATGTACGTAAGCGGAGATAGGAGTCTATCAACGTTTTGTTTGAGAATTATTGGTGTAATATTGTCGTAACCTGCGGCACTGAAAGTTCTAAGACCTAACATCATTCCCCTTATTTCACACTCATCTGTGGGAAATAAGACAAATGATTTCAGGGTATTGTATTTGAGGGTGGAATTTTTAGCAAGATATTCCTCCGTGCAATTCAACCTACTTAAAACATTTCTAGCTAGTTCTGATCCCAGTGCCGAGAAGTACTCGTTAACTACGTCAATGGGTATCTGTGACGCGTTTTTCTTACTTAATAGTTCAATTGCTTCAGATTTCGGCTTATTTAGATTGCAAATTGTCTTAACAGATTTCCACAAACCCTTCAGGTCATTTTTATTTCTGTCTATAAGCGCTCTGTCATGTAACCTTTTGAGATTTTTGATTAAATTATTGCACGTATTGCGGTACATTTTGTATTGTGCCCTGATTATCAAATATTGAAGATATACTTACAGCTATGAATATAAAAACAATTCAATCTATAAAAACGTTTAAATAGTTGAATCCATCCAAGCCATTTTTTCCTACATTCACAAATAGTAGCAAAAGAAACAGAAAAAAATCCGATCGGCGCAGTTTCTGACAGTTTTCATACGCCAAATAAAACTAATAAAAGTGAAAAACAAACGAACAATAAAAATGTGAGAGCTGCAAAAATGCAATAACTTGAAACGAATCGGTTTTAAACTGGCGATTGTTAGACCATTGTTTGGCATAGCTTTTAATTAGCGAGCGTTGTGGATATGGCTTTATAACGTATGAATAGAAATGCTTTAACACTATTTATTAGAAAATATATTGTTCAGTGAATTTGGATCGATGCGTGAAGGTAATAAGACGCTAAGAATGCAAGTAATGTGATAAATTATTGGATAAAATGTGTCAACTAAGTTATGGGTCACCATATTGATAGTAACACATTTTTATAGTGCATACTGTAATAATGCTATCGAAATAACAAAATATTATCAGAAAGAATTAATTAAAACTTCAATTATAAATAAACATCAAATTAGCGAACGTGAGCACATACATATGTATATGTAATATCTAATTAGATTTCTGTTTTGTAAGACATTCCTCTGACATATTTTATTATACTGAATTGTTATTTTTTTTTAATGAAATAAAATATTTTTATTCCATTTTTTCGACAATTTTTCTTACATATATGATGTAAGAGAAATTTGATGGAATTCACATATTTTATTTACAATTTTGAAGAATAATCGAGAACATTAACTCTTTTTAGCAAAATATTACACATTTTTGGAAATGTTTTTAAACGCACATTTTATTTTATTCTTCTTCATTGAATTCGGTTTTCCCTTGAAATGGTCATCATAAGCCTGATTTTATTGATTTTATTCTTAAATATATTTGACAAGGAATCAAAGGATTATGAGCAGTACGTCAAAGTGATGTCCCTCTGAAAGATTTACGTAAACAATTAAAAAATTATCCACAGATAACAATAAAAGTTACCTAGCCGCTTAATTTATTCCAAATGCCATACAGTAAATTATAAACTATAAAGAACTTTAATAAGAACTTGTTTTAATGGTCTATTCCTTTTATAGCGGACAGTTTAATTTCCGAGTTATAGGTATTGCAAATGACGTATTTCAAAAGTTGTGCTGTTAAAAACAATGGAAAGATTTTTTTATTTTACTTTTATCATTTCAACATTAATAGGACTATAACAGTTTTTGTTTTTTGTTTAAATGCATATAACTAATAATCTATACTTATTAGTGTATTGTTCACAGATACTTAAATGTTAATTATAAATAGTTACGATTTTACTTAAAGAAAGGTTCCGGTACATTACTACATACAAATTAATTAGCATGTATTAAGACCGCAGGACCGTCGTGGCCCAGAGCCTACCTGGCGTAGCGTTTACCTGTAAACGCAACGGTTTGTGAAAATGAATTTTTCTATTTCCATTTCTTTGCTCTGGAAACAACGTTGCGCGGCGTTGAGTTCCGCCACTCAACACGCAATGCCTCGAAAAAGGCGGAAAAGACATAAAAATAATAAATAAAAAAAGACATAAAAAATATCAAAGAAATGTAACAAGACAGGTCTAGGAGAAAGCGATCCCGTAGCCTCTCCGTTTTTTCGTGCTGTGGCGGCCATCGCAGGGGGTTTTAGTGAGTACAATCTCACATAACCCGGCCTCCCCCCCAGGAGTCGGATATCTATGAAGATTTCCCCCTGCGTCAACAAAAAAAAAAAAAACGTCTAGGAGCATATGAATTAAAGGCAAAATGAAATAATTTTATTTAAAATAAGAAGAGTTCCGCCACTCAACACGTAATGCTTCGAATAATGCGGAAAGCGGGGACGGAGAAAGCAGGGAATAAGCAACGGAGTGTCTTAACACTAGGTTCATATGGTTCCTGCAGTTTCCTCTGTCTACCCTGCAATATGCGGGATAAGCTTAATTTTTTAACTTGAAATATTTTATTACACTAAAATCAATGCCCCAGACATGAGAAGAAATTCAGCGGAAGCTTTTCCTCCTTTACTTCCTTTTATTGGTAATTTACAATTCTCTGTTATTCATTAGTGACAATGATACCTTTGAATCAGACTGGAGTAAGCATTTCTTTCCAAAGTTTGTTGTCATTGAAACAACCAATCAAAGAAAAAAAAAAACAATTAGGTAATAAAGTTTGATACACAAAAATCTTTTCACTATTCTTTTATATCGAGAAATCACAATTCTTTTATATTGAGAAAGGCCATAGAGTAAACAAGATCCACGTGTACATCATTCTAAAAATTAATATACATGTTTTATTTCGTCATACTAATGCACTACTATTTACATTTTCATATTTTTTGGTTTCTTATTATTTTTAAAACGAATTTACGATCCCGCTCGTAGCTAGGTAGGCACAAGGAACCTGCAGGGCCTGTGGAAACCTAGTGTTAAGACAGTCCGTTCTCCGCTCTCCGCCTTTTGAGGTATTACGTGTTTAGTGACCTGACTTTGCCTGTTTTAAATATGAAATTGATTATTGATTTATCTTAAATATGAAAAAAACAAGTTAATAAAAAAATGGCTTCTGGAACACACTGAAAATTAAAACACACTACAGACTTCACTATCTCTTAATTTTTAAATGAAATTTCATATTACTCTTTAAATTTTATATATTATTGGAAAACTTTTAGCCTGCGTGCATGCGTTCTACAAAGAACAAACTTCGGTTCGGGTAGTTTGTAAGAATTCTCTATACATATATCCGAGAGAAACAGATTAATGATCACAAGCGTTTAAATTTGATGGGATATTTTTCATTAGAAATTATAAAAATAATTATAATTTTGTGTACATATTAACAAAGACGGGTCTTACTTATTATATTTTTCTCTACTGAATTCCAACCTATAACCATTGTGTAAATAATTATTAATAAATACAAAGTATATGTTTTTATTTATTATTTAATCTTAAATATATTAAATCTTTATACATAGCTAATATATTATAATAACAAATATTACAAGTTACATTAAAAAATGTAAGTATTTCAACATTTCATAACAAAAATAAGTATCTATTGTAATTTATCACATTGCCAGCTTGTCAGTTTTCGACAAGCTTCAGGATTTATATAACAAGTTGATTCATTGTAAAGCTGAAATTTCATTTTGGATTGACAAATGTTTGTCAAATTATATAAATGTTTGTTAAATTTTCAATTTCTGTAATGCCACCCTGGTCTTTATCTCTTTTTGTTATGATATTGAGGAAAAGTCCTAAGTTAAATGAAAATTAGATATTAAGAAAAAAAAGTATTTATTACTAATTGAATAGTACCTATTAAAAAGTAGTTACGATATTTCAATTATTACTTTCTAATGTGTATTTACTCGCTACATTTATATATAAAAAGTATTGAAATTAAAAAAAAAACATTAATTAATCTTAACGAGATCATTGGTATAACTTATGCCTATGTCCAACAGTATGTTTCTATAAATATTTAGCAATACTTCCCACTGTTTCCATCAACAATATAAGTAAACTGTATACATGTTAAAACCGTATAGTTTTAATTGTTAAATAAGTTATATTGTATGATCAAAATAATTCAAAAAAGAAAGATCACACGTACAATTAAGTACACAACTTCACACTCTATTCCTAGCGGAGAAGTCAGAGAGAACGGAGCACCAAACGCTGCGGTTCTCTTGAGACTCATCCACTGTTATTAACCTCTTCATACATGCTCTCTTCCTCCTGAGTCCTCTTGCTGTTTACAGTATCTTTAATGCTGTGTTTTTGAAAGTCACCCGAGATGTCCCCCTAGCTCTCTTACCACTCACTTTCGCTTCATATTTCATATATTATTTTTACCATTCTCTCATCACTCATTCTTTCTACGCGCCCAAATAATCTGAGCACGCTCTTCTTCATTTTCACTGTGACATCCTCGCTGGTACCTACCATCCTGTGTATCTCTTCGTTGCGGATTCAGTCAGCTAAGCTGACTCCGCATATCCTTCTAAGAGATGGTATCTCTACAGCTTTCGTCTTTCATTCATTCTTCTTTTGAAATACCCACGTTTCACTGTCATATAACAGCGTCGACCTGCATTGTGTTTGGCTAAACGTGCAGCGACACTGACATTCTGCCGACAACGTAGCTAAGGCATCGTTCATAAATAAGTAATAAATATTTAAAAAAATACAGTGCCATTTATTTTTTGTTTGCCATATAAATTATCGTGTAGTCCGCTTAGCACAGAAGAAAAAAGTGAAAAAAAAGAAAATCTATAGAAGAAATAAAATCGAATTAAATTCTTATTAACTACATAGAGAATTGATATACAAATAAAACCTAAATTAATATGTATTTAAAAAATATTACCATACCCAAAAAATCTGATACCAATAACATAGTAATAATAAGAGGTGTTGTTGAAATTTTGCGATTCATATTTTATTCAACAGCCCTATGTCTGGCGGTGCAATTAGGCGAGCTAGTCTCGTCTAACCCTTCCTGCATTCGAATATTTTATGATATTGAAATATTGTTTGGTGGAAAGGTGTAATACAGTAATAATATAACTTCAATCACGACACGGATTGAATTAGCTTTAATGAGAAACTTATTGAATTGAATTAGCTTTAATGAGAAAATTTGAATTAGATTTAATTAGAACTCAAAGTCAACAGATTTTGTCAAACCAATTCAATTTTTTAAAGCCAGATGAATTTGTAAATATTACAATTTAAAGAGGTTGAGTACCCGTAACTACAAAAAAGTCCAATATTCGAAACGTCGAATTTCTAAAGAAATAAAATATAGGCTAATAATCAGTTTAAATTGTTATATTTTAGAATTGCAAAAATCAATGATCTTATTATCTAGATATTTGTCTAGATTGAACATATTTTGGTCTTAGTATTTCTTTCCAGTAAATTGAAATAGCATATGAAAACTTCAGCAATTCTTACATTTGTAGTTACGACCGATATGTATATATTGTTAACAATTTTATTCTTTCCTTTAAGAATAATAACTATTATTTTCATGATTGCCAGTGGACTATATTGTGTTATTTAACATATGATGTTGTATAGAACCCAAGTACACGTTTAATCTTGTCACTTCTATAACCAGATCCTCTAAAAAATAAATCGAAATGCTATTATTTTAATACAATAGACTACTTAAATTTAAACTTATAATAAATTAATGGAGCAAAGCATTTCCATATATAAAACGTATTAATTCACATTGTCTGTCCGTCCGTCTGGAGCAGCAATTAACTCGCTCGCGACAATCGAGTTAGGAGTTTTGACGTGAAGAGTTCGTACACAACATTGCACTCAGACGATTAAGCATACCGTTAATACTTAAATTATATACAGATACGTTTATTATGGTAGAAAAAAAATTTTCATAGTTAAATGAAAAAGAGCAGTTTCAATGAACTTATTACTAAGACAGAAATTGCTTATTTAGTAACTTTGACACGTTTTAATAACTTAGTACGATGAGAGGCGGAATTTACTACAAGAAACTAAAACTATATCGGTATAACCATTCCTTTGTTGATGGGGTGACCCAAACATATCAGACTCATCTGAAAATCCGACTCAATTATCTACGCAGGTTTCGAATACAATTAAAAATAATTTATATTTTTTTCCTTAAAACATTAGATATATATTAGCTGAGAAACGTATAAATGTCGTGCGTTTTTCAATTTGTCCGTTATAATGAACACAATATCTATTCAGATTGCTATATCAATTGCATTATGTTTGACTGACGTCAAAGGCTTATATCTTTATTTACATATCTTTATATTAGGTAATTATATTTTTCTTTAATCATTATTTTTTTCGGAAATTTAATAATGTCAATCGATTCGGCCGTTACGAGGATGTATCACTTTGCTTGTTGCTTGACTCATCATTTATATATGAATCGTGCAAATATATATCGCATACAAAAAAGCATAAGATTTTCTTTATATAGATATAATAATATCTTTCGTTTCATGGAATATATATATATATACATATATATATATATATATATATATATATATATATATATATATATATATATATATATATATATATATATATATATATATATATATATATATATATATATATATATATATATATATATATATATATATATATATATATATATATATATATATATATATATATATATATATATATATATATATATATATATATATATATATTTATATTGCTTATGTTTGACTGACGTCAAAGGCTTATATCTTTATTTACATATCTTTATATTAGGTAATTATATTTTTCTTTAATCATTATTTTTTTCAGAAATTTAATAATGTCAATCGATTCGGCCGTTACGAGGATGTATCACTTTGCTTGTTGCTTGACTCATCATTTATATATGAATCGTGCAAATATATATCGCATACAAAAAAGCATAAGATTTTCTTTATATAGATATAATAATATCTTTCGTTTCATGGAATATATATATATATATATATATATATATATATATATACATATATATATATATATATATATATATATATATATATATATATATATATATATATATATATATATATATATATATATATATATATATATATATATATATATATATATATATATATATATATATATATATATATATATATATATATATATATATATATATTTATATTGCTTAGTCCCTGCTTTTTCTGTCCCCACTTTCCGCTTTTGCCAGACATTGTGTGTTGAGTGGCGAAACTCAACGCCGCGCTTTGCCTAGTTTCCAGAGCGAAGAAAATGGAAAAAGAAAAATCCATCTTCCCCGAATGGGAATCTAACCCACAAACCGTCGCGTTCACAGGCAGACGCTTACGCCTCTGCGCCACGACGGCCCTCGAATTTATATATTCATAGCCATCACAAAAAATGAATATAAAACGCTACACTAGTTTTCTATAGATATTTGAAATATTTCCCATATCGAAAGTTAGTGTGGAATTTTTTGGCAGTATTCACTTAAAAGTTAAAATTCAGGAACAGAACAGGTTTTCAGCCAATTTCCGGTGCACGGTGTTTCAATTATTCATGTCTTTCCATTTAGACTGTACCTATAAATAAATGTAAATATTTTACGTAAAATTTTGTTCATCTTTAGGATTCCTTACCACAAAAGGCAGAGACGAAACGTTTGACCACTTTGTTGCCCGCCTGTCTCTTTGTGTGTCATGATTATTTTTTCAAAATCACTTGAATTAATTAAAGTGAAATTAATATCAAATATTTTAGTCGATAATCTCTTGAAGCGCGGAAAAAACTAAGTCTTTTAATTCAACGTTATAACAGGTAGCAAAAACTGCTTTTATCGTCCTTATTTGCTAATTTTTGTATTTTGTATAATAATCGCCGCGTAATTTAAAGGGAAAAATCCTTAGTACACGATTACTGATCGTACATGAGACAGTAATAATACTGTGATGAACATTGCCTATATAACTAGAGATGACTGACTTTACAAAATAAATGAAAAAAAAAATTAATGCAATATGTAAAAGTGATGGTGGTATTGTTGGAAACTAGAAATATACAAGACCGTATTTTTTTGGTGTATTGGGATAGAGATTCAGCATAATTACATTAAATAATATAAATCAAGCGGGGACGGACAAAGCAGGGACTAAGCAACGGAGTGTCTTAACACTAGGTTCGTATGGTTCCTGCAGTTCCCTCTGCCTAAAAACAAATATAAATTGCTTAAGAACAATATTTCAGAGTAGTACCCTTCGAATACTATTGCCTACAAGCAGTATTTGATTGACAGTATTTTCTCTTTATCATCTAAGACTTTTTCTCTTTATCTTACTTTCTTTACAAGAAAAAAAAAACAATATCCGCATGCAATTTTTATAGAGTAGGATTAATTAAATCAATACCAAGTGTATTGATTTAAAGACAAAAGAAGAACGAAACGAACGAATGAAGAGAATTAATAAAAATATATTTAATTAAGTATATATTATTTCCGATTTCGTAAAAGCAAATGTACCTTTATTGAAATCCCGTCATAAAATAAAACCAACACGTGAGCTATTAGCAAGATGATACACAAATTCGGAAATAATCCTTGAACAGTCACAAAGCTTTTAATTCGATCCTGTGTAAAATCGCAGCAATTCAATTTCATTGATAACAAAAGTCCCATACACTTTTGGCCATGAACAGTTCACCAATTTTTTTTATATATATATATATATATATATATATATATATATATATATATATATATATATATATATATATATATATATATATATATATATATATATATATATATATATATATATATATATATATATATATATATATATATATATATATATATATATATATATATGTATATATATGATTGTGACTATTGTAAATTGCTAAAATGTATTAATTAAAGTTCAAGTGATAGCTCGATTTAAACAGATGAGGTTCTGCTTTAAGTTCTGTTATTCAGCATGAATTGTCGTTTAAAAGAGGTCGATGAAAAATGATCTTAAATTTAACCTATTGATAAATTTTGTAGAAGGTACATGTACCGATTGCACAAGTTTGCCTATCCAACAGTTGATCAAGTCAATAAAAGTATAGACGAAGCTGATTTTATATATTAGAATCTATTTTACTATCAGTTATAAAACTAACAGTAACAATTCCCATGGTTTTTTGCCATATTTATAAAAAATAAAATACTTTTCAGATATGTATCCATATTCGTGGTCGCAGGTGTACAGACGTGTTCGTATCATAATCCCTTCGCCGTGATAGCGCAAAGCTTTTCATCGCAAACCTGTCGATAGTCGGGACGCGTTCCGTACATTAAGGCTATTGTTTGATAATATTGACAAAGGTATTGAAAGTCTATACTGACATATATAAATAAGCTCCTCAGAGTAATGTACTCGATTGTGGTATAATTAAAGTGTAGAAGTAATTTTTGCTTTAATGGAATTAGTGAGAATATCGTGTGTGGATCAAACTTTCTAAGGACTTAATTATTTTCATTTCTTTGCTTTGATAACAATATAAAACGAAATCTGCCATCCGGATTTTTAAGACATATATAGATGTCTTAAATATGGGGCGGAAAGTGGGAAACAGTGTGCTATAATGCTAGATTCCATCTGAGTTCCATTTGAGTGAGGGATAAAGCGTAAAGTAATAATTATTCAATTCTTACTAATCAATCATTTATATGAAGTGTCAATTATGTTTAACTAATATTAATTTTGCAACAAAAATATGCAAGTGTACAGTTGAACTTCAATTAACATCTCTAGGTGCTACTGCAATTTTATTATCAAAACATATAATGAATCAAAGTTATTTTGCGTGTTTTCTTATGAAATAAATATAAATCTATAGCTATAGAAAATTATTTTATGTGTATATATTTGAAAGCAAAAAACGTTTTTACAGTTCAATGATCCAAAGTCAGACCAGCGCTTGTATAGAAATTGTTACAAATACAATCGTACTATAAATCATACGCCGTATGTGAGTGATGATCGGTGACTTTGCGTAGGTCAGTTGTGAATGTGGGCGGAAATTACTTTTGTTTCATATAATAATACAGGACAATAAATATAGACTTAATTTTTACATTTTTTACGTATGTTTATATAAACTAAAAAATTATACGCCTCTATGCTTTCATCTTTACTGTAGCAGGTCTTCTTACGCAGGTTTTCTTGTTACTTACTTACTTGTTACTTACACAACAATTAAGTTTTTGCCAAAATAAAAACCAATTAGGAAAATCTCAGTATTACAAAAAGTCAGTCAAATGTATAATATTAATATTAACTGTAATATTATGTCGGTAATATAGCCTTATATTTGCTTGCGGCTTATCGGATGGAATACGTTAGTGGTAAACCAGAGTAAGCTTGCTGTTATCTTCAAATATTACATACAATTGTGTTTATATTAACAATGTTTGACTGATTTTGTATATTTATTTAACAATTCTTTAGTTGATATATATATGATATTTTAGTCAATTAAATAAGTAAATTTTTGTAAAAGAACGTGTTCTCAGAGGCGATATAATTTAATTATTATTTTGTGTATTCTTATATTTATATAACCTTTCAATATCACAATCACGTTGATTTAGTTGTAGGTACCTTACAATTTATATGGCACGTGTATGGCCTCCAGGCGTATCTGATTAAATAACACAAATTTTGGTTAAATTTGTTTAATGGTGTATTGTAGACCAATGGATTTTATTATAAACGCAATGATTGTAGGTTCGATTAATAGATATGAACATATTCCCGTTTTTCTAAGAGAACAACAACAACAAGAGAACAACAAATATTGAGCGCTTCCAGTGAAAAGAATAGAATGGAGAGTTTGAAGTATGTGGGATACGGAGTAAAATAAAAAAAAAGATCTGTTAATGAACGTTAAGTAATGAGCAATAAGCAATTAGGAAGGCAGAGAACTGATGGATAATATTCCACAAATATAATAATAAGTAATATTCCCTCCTTCAAATATAAAATATATAAAAAAACGCAAAAATTATTTATGGAATTAATAACAGTTACTGAAGCTATGTAGAAAACTTTTAATTAAGAGTATAAAAAATAATTAATTAATACTTGTTTATTAAATACAAGGTTATCGTGTATGTTATAACATCTCACGTCAAAACATACTGGGGCGTTTAAAAACATACCTCTATTTTCTTTAGAATAATTTTAATGCTGTATTTACATATATTTTGTACAGAATTATCTAGTCCGATGGTAATGGCCATTTTATTCCACATTACAGAAAAGAATGCTAGTAAAAATACAAACTTGCTTATATAAATAATTAATTAAATAAAATCTAGCAAAACATACCTACTTGCAAATATACCATGTAATAGTATTGATTACCTAATAAGGTGGACTTAAAATATTGTTTCTAAAAATAGTGTTAAATAGTGTTTCTAAAAATTTATACAATTATTGTTTTGTGTTTTGCTTCACGCTACAACCTGCATAAAGAAGGGTAGACCTAGGAAAGCGCAGGTAGAAAGAAACTACAAAGACACTCTGTTATCTACTTTCCCCTATCAAAAGGCATGCTTCGGTAGCAGCACTCAACGCCGCGCTTTTATTTGTCGCTACAGCGAAGAAAATAAAACAAATTTGTTCCCGATTGAGAATCGAATCCTTAAACCGTCGTGTTTACAGTCAGCCACTGTGCCTCTCGTCCTCAATTACTATTATCATAGCTTCAAATCTATAAAATATATCTTAAAGAATAAAATCATCAAATAGCAAACACTTTGATAAACAAGGATTGTCTCATCAAATGGAAATAATCAAAACGAACAACAGTCTGTAACGAATCGCGGTAAATCCCGCTCTGGGATACACCAATATAACTCATAACACTAAAAATGGTTAGCGAAAATTGAACGATGAGAATCGCACTAAAACATTTATTTTTGACGCCCTTCAATATTTCCCCGGGATTGCAACGGGATTGCAGTCGACGCTTCGACTTCCCTATTCATCTAGCAAGAAATATATTTTGAATTTCATTGTGGCTTAAACGTTTATTTGAAGTTAAAATATCGTTCGCTTTAGTTAGACGGAACTGTTTTACATTCTTGGTTTTGGTTCTATAAATAACATATTTAGCTACTTAAATGTAAGTACTTTATTACTGAGCAGCTGTTTTATGCGATTTTACTCTTTTAAACGGTTGTGCGGTTAGTTCGTGGGTTCGAATCCCGTTTTAAGAAGAGTAATACAAATACGTCGGTTTGGTTATATTTGGAATATAAAAAGTTTAGTTTATTATAAATAGAATTTTATTCATAAAAAGTTTCAAAAATGCATTCACAAACTCATCATACGTGTTATTCATTCATTGAACGTACATGACAAGTTTGACAGTTCATACTTGTCTTTGTCTCGTTAAAACAGTCGGGCATTGAAGCTAATGTATAATGGAGAAACAAGTGTTTTGTAGGCAGTCACTACATTAGTTGAGAAACTCTGAACATTTTCTTATCGCATTTCTATATTTATTTATGTAATAACAAACTTTTATGACTAAAATATATTATTTCAGTAAAAAGCTTACTATCTTTCTTATATATACCTTACAAAATAATTACAAATATATTCTAATGACATCCTAATAAATATACTAATTACGTACATATTTTTGATAACAGAAAATGCGGTCTCATTATTTCGTTAATTACCACTATAAATAAGATGAATTAATTATTCATTGCTTATGGGATTAAAGGACGCCGGTAGCTTTGACGATGATTGAGTTGAATGAACATTAAGTAACGTAAATGCGTAAATGCGTAAGACGCAAAGTGTTATAAGTAAAATTTTATTTTATGTCTTCACGCTTTACCCCGCACATGGCTAGGGTAGGCAGAGGAAAGAGCAGGAACCATAGGAAACTAGTTTTAAAACACTCCGTTGCTTAGTCCCTGTTTTCTCCGTCCTTGCTAATAAGTATAATTTTTGTTTCTTAATTACATTTAAGTGCTAGAAATTGTCCTACATTTTGACTTATTTAATTTATGATTGTTATATATTTTACAATTTCTACTGTATAGGGCTACTCACTTCAATAGGAAAAAGCTTTACAACACCGCCCGTCCGCCTGTCTAACGCAAGCTTAAGTTTGTTAACTTTTGTAAGTTGTATTTATTTATAGAACTTCAACTGTAGAATTGGTAATGTACCTAGAGTACAACACTGACTTGACTGATGTTTTTGTTATCAAAAACCTACTCTACGATATGAATTATATAGTAAAATAGAAGCGTATATAGTAAAACTTGTGATATAACCTGTTTTTTTGATTCCTCACATGTTCTAAGCTCACGTTATAAATAATATTATCTCATTAATATATATTTAAAAATTTCATTAGGTGTATGTTGACACCTAATGGCGTACATTAGCAAGATCAATGACTTATTAATTAAAGCTTTTAAGTCGTTATTACCTATATTCCTAATGTAATTAATGTCTGTATTTCGATATTTATTTTCAAATGGACGGTTTTTCGGTATATATCGTTTACATGCATATAAAGCAGGTGGATCAAAGATCTAAGGGCTCAAAGAACCATCTCAATGAGGTCATCTTGGATATGCAGGAGGCCTGTGAATGACTCCCTCATCTAAAACGGTTGGAGGAAATTAGTAACACATTTGGACAGTTCTTAAACAAGAGTAGTTCATTTTATTTATACCTAAGTATATGAATGTGAATATGAATTTTAAATAGATTCGTTCAAAAATTAGCAAAAACCGGCCTAATAGTACGGCTAAACTAATGAAACGTTCATATTTCTATTCCTAAAATTTATTTTACTTAAAATATATTTTTCGGCATATAAAATATAATGTCTAATAAAGAGGTAATGATGGAGAACAAGAAAAACATGTTTCTTTAAAAGTGTATTTATTTATAAGATTAGGCCACTTTTGTACTACAGCTTCAATATAAAATAATCATTTCGTTATCATTAAAGAGAGTGTAACGATTTTTAATAGTCACTAAGTGATTTAAACACCTACACAATTAAGCCTAAATTATGTGAAATAATTATGTAATCGAGCGGTGAGTAATTAAAATGGTTGTTAAGCAACATTTTAAGTACTTTGTAATCTATACAAATAAATAAAATGGACGTAGATGGAAAAAATAAAGGAGGAAGCTAAAAAGAAAGAAAATAAAAAAGTAAAGTTATGTATCACTCAGTTAAAATAAAATTATATAAATCTATACGCTATGATCGATACATGTCAATCAGTTTAATATATTAAGCATGTGGGTGTGTATAAATATTTTTTTTAAATTTCACGCTTTATCCCTAGTAGGGTAGTCAGGGAGAACGGAGTGCCAAGCGCTGCGCTCCCTGCATACTTACGCCTCGTCCACTATCATTAACCTCTTCTTCATACATGCTCTCTGGTCTGCCTTCATACTGTTTACGTGACCTTCATCCAGTAACTTTGACACTGTGGTTCCAAAAGTTAACCGAAGTCTCCTCTTACGTCTCTTACCACTTAGCTTTTGCTTCATATACTAAGTATAAGTACATATGTATATATGAACTATTTTACCATTTTACCAAACCGTTAGGCGTAAATTAATAACTTAATAGTATAGAATGTATATGGTAAGAAATAAACACTTAAATATTTTTGTTAAATCTCGTGCATATTTTACTAGCCCATTAACAATACCCATACTAATAATAGTTACGTTATAATCCGTCATTAAAAATGTATACAATTATTTGTTGACCGCACCAAAGCATTTATAAAGCCTGACAATAAAATATTAATCGTTTTATTACCACTGTCCAATAATAGAGGTGTATTAAAAGGTTTACGCTGACAGATAGTGCAGAGATATTGTTTGTATATTAGAATTTTGTTTCCTAGTATTTTTGTAGCATAATTCACTTTTAGAGACATTCACATGCGGGTCACAGTTTTCAAGCAAGGCTTTAAGCTGTATAAACCAATTCATACTAGGCTAAGTAATTTCTAAATACCAACGAAAGTCTAAATTTTGTCTCATAATTTGATTTGTAAAATTTATTCTGTAGTCAAATTTTATATGTGACTGCCCTGTAGACAATCATAATAATCTATCGATCGCATTTCCAGCTACCAAATGGCATTGTATCGATATGCAAATTACGTAGCGTTGACAAGTTGTTAATAAAATACATACTATAGATATAATCACGATGATCATTTGTATCTTGTATCAATAAACAGCTCATTATAATTTCAATATACTTCTGTTTATTAATATCCTTTCATAAAGTATTTTGGTGGTGGTGCGTTGAGTTCCGCCACTCAATACGCAATGCCTCGAAAAAGGCGGAAAGCGGGGACGGAGAAAGTAGGGACTAAGCAACGGAGTGTCTTAACACTTGGTTCCCACAGTCCCTGCAGTTCCCTCTGCTTACCCTGCCATGTACTGGATAACGCAGGAGGCAAAAAAACAACTTATTATTCATATCAACGGACTACTTGTTAGTTTATTCGCTAGTAATTTTCTCCAAATCACGTGGAAGCTAAAATTAATACCAAATATCTAAGTCGATGACCTCTTGAAGCTCAAAAAATACTTTTATATCAACGCAATCACAAAATGTAAGCGTAAGTTTTTATTTTAAATTTATGCATTTTATATGAAAACGAAATCAACACCTTTAATATATAATAACCTGTAGTTATAAAACACAGCAGTTAGTTAGAATTTATAACAAAAGAAAAAAATCATATATACATGCTTGAAAAAAAAAACATTAAAACCATATATAATACAGCATAATACATAATTTCATACAAAGTACAATCGCAAGGCCGTCGTGGCCGAGGGCCGTTGTGGTGCCGAGGCGTATGCGTCTGCTTGTAAACGCGACGGTTTGAGAGTTTGATTCCCACTCGTGGAAGATGGATTTTTCTATTTCCATTTTCTTCGCTCTGGAAACTAGGAAAAGCACGGCGTTGAGTTCCGTCATTTACCACGCAATGCCTCGAAAAAGGCGGAAAGTGTGGACGGAGAAAGCAGGAACAAAGTTACGGAGTGTCTTAATACTGGGTTCATATGATTCCTGCAGTTCCCTCTGCCTACCCAGCGGGTATTCTAGTTTCACGCTAAAGCGTTAAGCTAAAAAATACGATCGCAAACTTAATTTTATCGACTCTAAATAATTTCATTGACCTAGACATACAAAATTTGATGAAAAGTAATAACTTAAAGTATATATGATGGGTAAAATCTTCCTTCAAAAAGCTTCCTCTGCCTACCCTGTCATGTGCGGGATAAAAATAACCAAAAGTCTTGTTATCCTCATGTTTTCAGATTAGTCTTATTGAGACTTTCTCTAATAGAGAATGGTGAGACACTACTGTAGGGCCGTAGCTAAGGGGCAATGCCCTACCATAAAGTCACAATGCCCTACCTTAAAAATATCAAAACTAAGATAAAATATTACAATTTATTAAATTATTTTTTTATAGTGTGAGATAAAAAAAATGTAGCGGTAGGTACATAAACTTTTCCGAACATACTTGAGGACTATGATGCAGAGATGATTCCATGTACCATAGATTGCAATCTTTACTACAGAGAATTCCCTTTTAAATCAAGATATACGTAAACAATACCTACCTGTAAAGAGTGTTTTTAGTGAAAAATAGGTACAATTGTTATTTTTATTGTAAGGAAATTGAAAGTTCATTGATTTTGCGATGGACATACGGAATTTCTTTAAAAAAAATTTTGAAGATTTAAAGAGCAAATTAACCACACAGTACGATACAAATTAAAGTCCCCACCATGTGGACACGTGGAACTCTACTACTGTGCGGTTCCGCAGGAATTTTCTTCCACGTGTAATAGCCTACCTGTATAACATGGGAACCTTCCACCAACCAAAAAGCACGTCTACCTCCAACTTAAAGGCCGGCAACGCACTTGTAACACCTCTCCAGTTACATAGAGCTGTGGGAGTCGGTGATCACTTACCATCAGGTGACCCTAAGACTCGTTTGCCTTGTCCTTCTCATAAAAAAAACACGAAGAACCTCACTGCTGTTAACAGGTGGAAGCGCAAAATTTAATCGCTACTTCTAATTCCGTGGCAACAGGTTAAGTCAACATATGATGGTAATGTTAGCTATGGTATTCCTCTGATATTGCACAAGTCGGAGAACCAATAAAATGAATTGTTTTAGACACATATACCAAAAAAATATAACAGAGCCTTTGTTTCTGATTGGTTCAAGCGTTATAAATAGTTGCAGTATTCTGTCGAGAACGATACTGCTTTTTGCTATCCATGCCAGCAATTTTCACCTCATGGAAGCAAACAAACTTCGTACATATCCATCGAATTTACAAACCGGAAAAATGCCACTGACTCTAAAATTGGTTTTCAAAAAAATTAAAATAATTAAAAAAAAAAATTTAGGTCTGAAAATGCCATCAAGGGAAGAGGCTAGTGTGGTTAAAGCTTACTTGAATCGTAAAGAGGATAAAATGGAAAATACATTGCAAGTTTTGTACAGGCAACGAGAGGCGTTCAAAAATACATATGAACTTTTTGTATCTGTGGTGTCAATAGGATCTAGCACTGCAGTGTGCGAATCGATGTAACTTATAACTGCAATTAATAGGCCTCAAAAGATGTCAATGGGTCACGAGAGAATGGTTGGTATGTTGTTTCTGGTCTTTGAAAAAAAAGAGAACAAAGTCGGTTGATCTGAACGAAGTTTATCGCATTTTTAATAACATGGCGAATCGTAAAATTCAGCTACTGTTAATACGTCTTTCCATATCGATTTTTCATCGCCCGTCTCTACTGAGCATATTTTTTATATAAACTGCTCTATTTCCTTGTTCCTATATATTTAAGTTTCAAATCTCGTATTTAGATTTTTATAGTTTCAAGTTTTATTACGCGTATAGCAGAGTAGGCCGAGGGAACGCAGGAACCTAGTTAAGACACTCCCTTTTCCACTTTTCTGTCTCCTTCATCACATTGGAGAACGGAGTGTCTTATATCTAGATCTTGTACTCTATTCGTTCTTCATCTCTATTAAATATCAAAATAATGGTAGTAATTTATTTTCAAAGAACCAAATTAGAGCAGAATTTGTTCTGATAAAAATAGACTAGACTCGATAAAGTAATCACTGTTCAATATATATGTATCAAAGACAGATATTTCATCAAACGTCTACACGTTTTCTTAGATAACGCTCGAGCACGTAAGTTAATTTGCATATTCTGTATGTTGTTTTAGGTTGTTTATCTTTCACTAGTTACCTGTCAGTACATTAGCAATGCATCTTATGTTGATCTAACGCATGCCCTTTGTCTGCCGAAATTCAATAGATTGGAGACGAATTACATTTATTCATTTCGATGGGATGGGGTGGGATAGCAGTGGAATCTAATTTTGAAATATTTTTTATTTATATAAGTATAATATAAACATATATTATGAAATAACTAAAAAAATAAATTTTCTTATCATTTGAAATGATTTGTGAAATATTTAACTAAATATTTCACAAATCATTACAAATGATAAGAAAATGTTAAAAGGCGGCTGCTAAGTGATCTTCTCAAGGCAACCTAATAGAAGGGATTTTATGAGAAGATCTGCTCTTCTATTGTATAAATATTAACTATATATATTTGTAAATCTACGCGGATATTATGTTAAACAATAAATATAATTTACATATATATATATATATATATATATATATATATATATATATATATATATATATATATATATATATATATATATATATATATATATATATATATATATATATATATATATATATATATATATATATATATATATATATATATATATATATATATATATATATATATATATATATATATATATATATATATATATACATATATAAATACATACATACATATCTTCACGCTCTATCCCTAGCGGGGTAGTCAGAGAGAACGGAGCGCCAAACGCTGCGGTCCCTGCATACCTCTTTCGCCTCGTCCACTGTCATTAACCTCTTCATGCATGCTCTCCGGGGAGTCCTCATGCTTTTTACGTGACCTTCCTCCAGTATCTTCGATACTGTGTTTACGAAAGTCAACCGAGGTCTCCCCTTACCTCTCTTACCACACACTTTTCCATCGTATGTCTTTTTTACCATTCTTTCGTCACTCATTCTTTCGACGTGCCCAAACCACCTGAGCACGTTCTTCTTCATTCTTACTGTGACATCCTCGCTGGTACCTACCATCCTGTGTACCTCTTCGTTGCGGATTCGGTCAGCTAAGCTGACTCCGCATATCCTTCGAAGAGATCGCATCTCCACAGCATTCATCTTTCTTTCATTCTTCTTCTGTAATACCCACGTTTCACTGCCATATAACAGCGTCGGAACCAAAACTGCATTGTGTACGGCCAAACGTGCAGCGATGCTGACGTTCTGCCGTCTCAACAACGCAGCTAAGGCACCGTTCATTCTGTTACCAGCAGCAACACGTCTTTCCACATCCATTTCGTATCTACCATCTCTACTTAATATACTTCCCAAGTATACTACTTCATTCACTTGTTCTAATAAATTTCCATTCACGAAAATCTTGCAATCTGTCCTTTCCTCGTCTCTTTCAAATACCAGAACCTTTGTCTTACTTGCATTCAGGCTTAGACCATTAGTTTCACACCCGTCTTTCAGAATGGTGACCAATGCCTGCAACTCGCTTTCTGATGATGCAATAAGCACTGCATCATCTGCGTACAACAAGCAATTTACCTTCAAGTCACCCACTTTTACACCCATAACACTTTCTTTCAGTCCTTGGAGACAGCTATCCAAATACAAATTGAACAACCAAGCCGACATGGCACAGCCCTGTTTGACACCCGATTGGATGCTCCTACTCGCACACAGGCTGAGTGATCTCTATAAAGAGACTTTACAGCCTGCAGCAAGGGTCCGCTCACATTGTACCGGGGTAGTATCTCCCACAATTTCTTTCTCACAACCCTGTCAAACGCCTTCTCCAAGTCCACAAAAGCACAGAAAACCTTTTGGTTTACAGCCAAAAACTTCTCTGTGATCATGCGGATGGAAAAGATCTGATCCATGCATCCTCTTCCAGGTCTAAAACCTCCTTGGGCCTCCCACAGTAGCCTTTCGGATCTTTTTTGCATTCTTCTCGCTAAAATTTTTGCATATACTTTACCACCTAAGCTAATCAAACTGATAGCCCTATAGCTTGCACAGTCTATCTGTGAACCTTTGCCTTTATACAAAGGCACGATGACTGCACTTTGCCAATCATCTGGGACCTCCCCCGATTTCCAGCACAAATTGCACAGAAACCAGAACAAGTCCAAGATGCGAGGTCCACCATATTTGATCATCTCGGCAGTAACTCCATCCGCTCCCGCTGACTTACCACATTTCAAGCTTCTTATTGCACTCTTAACTTCTTTTATACTGATTTCGCCATCTGCTACATCAAGACTCGGCTTGTCGCTGTCACTTGAGGCAGAAGCGTCATCACATTCATACATCTCCTTATAGAATTCCGCCCATCGCTGCAAAACGTGTGATCTGTTTGTGAATATCTCACCGTCCTTCGAAAGCACCCCTTTCATTCTAAAGGTTGACGAACAACTCCGTGAATCACTAACTTCTCGCCAGAAAAGCTTCGTGTTATCCCGGAAGTTGCTCGTCAACCTTTCATCTCTCTTACTCTCGTTTATTTAACGCTTCATCTTTATCAGTGCTTTCGTTTGGTGCTTTTGCAGCTTGTACTCTTTCTTTTTAATCTCTCTCATACTTTTATTCTTACCCGAGGCTTTATAATCCTGCCATGCCTTCTTCTTTCTTTCTACAGCATCTCTCACTTCATCATCCCACCATTCGTCACGCTTTTTATTAAAGCCTCTTTTCATTGTACCACATACCTCTGTCGCAGCTTCAACCATGCAGTTCCTAAGGTTCTGCCAACATACTTCAACGCTTTCATTTCCTGTTTCACAACTGTCTAGCTTTTTGGAAACCCTTTCTGTATATTCCTCTCTGATCGGTGGATCTTGAAGCTTCCAGCTTCTTATGCGATAATTCGATTCCAAGTATGAACACCTTGTGCGGTTACGCCATCCTACGAACACACCCCTAAATCTAGCAATTACTAGATAGTGGTCCGTTCCCAAGTCGGCACCCCTAAACACACGTGTGTCCATCACTTGTTTTCGAATCCGCTTATCCACTAGGAATAAGTTAATCATACTTTTCTCTCCCATGCGCTCCCATGTATACTTGTGAATTCGTTTGTGGTCAAACATCGTGTTTGCCACAAACAAATTCCTTTCCTTGCAAAGTTCCAAAATGAGCTTTCCAGCCTCATTCACTCTTCTGTCACCATATTGACCTAACACACCTTCGTAACCACTTCTCGCGGTTCCGACCCATCCATTCATGTCTCCACATAATATTAATTTTTCATTTCCTCTAACACTGCCTAGAACATCCCTGACACTCTCCCAAAACCCCTCAAGTTCGCTCAATGAAGCTGAGGATACCGGCGCATATGCCACCAACAAGAATATTCTTGTAATCCCCAGCTTGAAGCGAACCCAAAGCAGTCTAGGGTTGATCGCCTCGTACTCTACCACTGCACTAACCAATCGAGAGGACAATAATACACCTACACCTTGACACCCGCGTTCGCTCTCTGGAACGCCGGCCCAGAGAGCGACGCGGCTGCCCGGCAAATCGGTTGCATCATTGCCCTTTCGCTTGGTCTCAGTCATACAAATGACATCCAAATCTCGCTCATCCATCACATCTAATAGTTCATTCATCTTCTGATCCATCCTTCCTCTTACATTCCACGCAGCTATTTGTAGCTCCGTCCTCCACTTCCCGCCGTTCCGGACATGGCGTGCTGGGTGGCGGTCCCCAATATATATATATATATATATATATATATATATATATATATATATATATATATATATATATATATATATATATATATATATATATATATATATATATATATATATATATATATATATATATATATATATATATATATATATATATATATATATATATATTACAATAGTAATTTCTAACAGCGGAAAGGTACCTCCAGGTTATTATCATTTTGGAGGTGGTGACTTAGTACGAATCGGGAGGCCAAAGAGGTGTTTGAGTAGAGGAGAGTAAGAGCATAGAGATTACGACGCTCTTCGAATTCAATAAAGTATATACCAATAATCACAATACTTCTAATATAAATAAAAAATTTCATTGTGGAAAATATTTATAAAATACAAATATAATTTTGTTTGGTACCTTTTAGATGATGATGCTTCATGTAAAGAAATTTCTTATAACTTTTTATTTTATTTTTTAGTAATAAATTATAATTTTAATTTGAGCACTAAATAACTTTCAAGAATAAGCGTAACACTAGAAATCTCATAAACTTAAACATAATGACAGAGGAATCAACACTACGCTCTCTGTTTTGTTACATATGAGTATAACAGAAAACGTATTTTACATATTATATGACAATTGTACATATACGAGCTCGTGCTAGTTAAATGTATTATGATCGTACATGATATGGCCATGTCGTCGAACTAAGTACAAGATTACGCGACTTGATGTGATGAAATATTAATCTATTGCTTACAACTGATATATGTATGTGATTCATTTGATGAGTCTGTATTACGTCAAGTCTTTACGTTTTTGCTGTAGTTCTGTTTTTTAACTACTTATATATATTGTAGCTTCACGCTTTATCCCGCACATGGCGGGGTAGGCAGAGGGTACTGCAGGAACCATACGAACCTAGTGTTAAGACACTCCGTTACTTAGTCCCTGCTTACTCCGTCCCCACTTTCCGCTGTTTTCGAGGCATTGCGTGTTGAGTGGCGGAACTCAACGCCGCGCTTTGCCTTAGATGCTAGAGCGACGAAAATGAAATTAGCAAAATCCATCTTCCCCGACTGGGAATCGAATCCAGTAACCGTCGCGTTACAAGCAGACGTTGCGCCTCTGCGCCACGACGGTCCTCATACGGTCATATATATTGTACTGGATTGTACTGTAGAGATAGCTTTACAGAATTATGTGAATTATGGGAAGTTCAGCAAAAATACTTTTATTATTTACACAGCAAAGTAAGTATTTATTTACAATACGTACAGTGTAGACATTATAGTTAGAGGTTAGTACAAATAGCAATTTTCACGGGTGTTAGTTTATATTGTAATATTGTTTGTTATATTTATTGTATACATGCGTGACGCAACATTTTTATTAGTATCAGTAATTCTTGAGAATAGAATTATAATTCTCTTTAAAATCAATATTCGAGACAAAATAGAAATATATAAAAATTTGATCGCAGTTGGATTTGAACCTGTGCGTAGTGAAAATTTCAAGCAAGCTATAAAAACTCAAGTGTCATGAGTTTTTAACACGCTGAGTCGATCTTCCATTATCCACTGTTTAGGCCTAAATCGATTGCGTTAAATGTTTTCTTTAAATATTTTTCCATGTATTTAAATCATTTTAAATTAAAACGATTTTTCTAATCCACACGATTTATATTTTATAATCAATATTCAAATTATATCAATCATAATTATTAAAGAGAAGTGTGTGACCTCAGCTTGCTTCCTCGTTCCCTTTAACCCATGTTTCATATTATACGACGAAATCAATAACCCTTTTAATTAAACAAGACACTTGTCTTAACGAATTTAATCCACCGAAGTTTCACAAGACGTTATTATTCATATTTAAAGTTTTCAAAATTATAACAGAACAAGGAGCTATGCTAATATTTGAGAAAATATAATTTTTAATTGGTGCTAAATATATATATATTCAGTGTTATTTTCATTTAATCATGCAAAAATTAACAACTTAACTAATTATAATTATGTACTTCTATGATTAGTATTAATATTATTTCATTTTTGTATCATAATAGTGTTTGGCCAGAAAATATGTAAAACTAAGCCAGATCGATCATTTAATAACAGATACAAAAAAATTTAATAAGAGTTTATCAATAAACAATTTATTTTTTAATGTTTAAGTAGGTAGGTAAATATTAAGTTTAAAAATTTTCAAGCCATTTGCAATCATGGCTAGACACCATAGAAGAACATTATGAGAAAATTACGAAAAAACAAACTAAGTAGCAAAAGCTATTAACGGAATAAAGAACAACGTTATAATTTAAAACGAATACAAGATTTGGAAGGTTTAAAAAAAATAGTTTTCAAAGGTAATGGTGGTATACAAAAAAACGTTTAACCATTGCATCTGGCTGCCTAAATTATAATTCATTCGGAAAGCAACTTTTGAACAATGTATTTTTTCTAGATAATGAATAAGTTAAACGTAAATACCGTGGTAATTAAAAAAAATTTAAAGAATTAACCAAAAATAGGAACCATGTAGCTAAGTAAATGCGTTTGGTGTTTAGACCTGGTTCGTTTTTGCGATTTTCACTAAGGTAAATGAAAATCTTTTAATTATTAAATACAAATACAAAAAAGCATAACAACTTCCAAGGCACAAGCCTGGCGTTAAAGTCTGGCTGTGGTACATTTCCATCATAATGCAATCCTCGTAAGGCGCTAACAAGGGAAAAGTCCACGCCTCAACAAACCTGCGTGAGTGGACAACAAATTGCAAAGCAATAAATATTAAGTATTTGCAGCAAACTAAAACAATAAAAATTAAATAAATAGAAACAACAACATTTTCATAAGTAACGGCGTGGTGGTCATTACTCCGTGATATTAATTTTATTTATAGTGCAGTGCAAAACCGTTTGTGAACCCTGACCTTGGAAGCAAAGTTAAAGTAAAGACCTTGGTAAGTTATACCTGTTTCTCCTTGACAGAGGGACAATTTATTAGTTTTTGATAACTAAATCCAATAATTTAAATTAAAAGTCTATTTTATAAAGCCGTGTACATCATAGATTGCTTACGTACTATAAAGCTTAATGAACTTTGTAACTGAGATACTTCATTGTGAGGGAAAAAAACTTAAAAAAACCTGTTAATTTATTGTGATTTTCTTATAGGTATATTTCATATTATAACAATAATCGTTTGTTCACGTTACATACGATAATCTAATTACATAAACTATGAACTTTGTACACTGCAGATACTTCATTTTAAGGTAATATAAACTAGAAACTACTTTTTGTGATTTTTTATAGTTTACGAGTATATTCATTATTATAACAATCATCGTCGTCATCGTCAACATCAACATCGTCCACCCCGTATCTAGCGACAGCGACTCCACACATGTTCAGAGTATAGTTTACGGTGCGCTTTGATGTAACTAAACCAGAATTTGGTTTTAGCACTAAATCGCAGAACACTCAGTGAAGCTGGCCAGTAACAACCCATTATAAGTATAGTTGTAAGAAGGCTTTAGTTTGGTCTTTCATAGTAGATGCCGTTTGTTCAGATCTTCGAGATATCGTCCTTCATAATTAATTATCTGTATTTTTACGAACAGTGCAGTGCCATTCTAGTCTAAGATCAGCTCGCTCCTCCCATCTATCGCTCGGTATATCACATCACATTAGATGGCATTCGAGTACTTCTTTAAAGATATTGTCCACCTTGCTTGCATCTACTGTTGGACAATTCAAAATATATGACAGCATATGGTAGCCTTTGATCTTCCATTCGCACGATGTGCCCACGCCACCTCAGCTGGTGTTTCGTGATGAAGCTTCTCTATACCAATGAGGCCATAGCACGCACACAGTCCTGACACTTGTTACGAAGGATCCACTTTAGACATCGTAGCGCAGAAGCGTAAGCGTCTACTTGTAAACGCGACAATTTGAGGGTTCGATTCCCCGTCGGTGATGATGGATTTTTCTGTTTCCATTTTCTCCGCTTTGGAAACTAGGCAAAGCGCGGCGTTGAGTTCTGCCACTCAACACATTTTCTTGAAGTGGGAAAATTTAATTGCTTTTATCAGTTCTCGAGTTTAACATAATCAGCCCATTTTGAGTTTTAATTGCATCCTGTATAAAGAAAGAATAGTATAAGGGCAACAAAGTTGGAGCCAAGACACAACCTTGTTTAACGACTGTAAACCATTGGTTTGAAAAGTCGTTCTCATGTCGAACTTTCACCATCATATTTTCATGGAATTACCATATCAAGTATAATATCTTTAAAAGTGATCAAGACAATTTTATACTATATTAATTAAGATTAAAATTAAATTAAAATAGCTCTTGCTCTATACTTCTATCTTCTATGTTGAAATATGAACGCAGTCCCAATTTAAATATATTTGTGAACGCATCCTAATTTGGGACTAATAACTGTAGATGTCGTTACTGTCTCTCTCTCGAATAAAACCGCTCATCGTTAAAACCACGCTTCGTCTTTTTATTTCAATAATCTTTAATCTAGCTAGTCACTCCATAATCGTACAATAGTTTTCATCACCGTCGCGTTGTTAGTTTAGCTAGATTGTGCCACTGGACTACTACAGCCTCATAAGATGAAATCTTATATTTCATTCGATATAAAAATGGCTTCTATGGCTTTGAACTTGTAATCTCTTCTACAAAGCATACGTCAGTTAGCAGTGACAACGTTATATAGAATTTTCCGACTTGTCGCATAAGTTAATATAGTTCCTCTAAAGAAAATATCAGTATGAACTTGATTGTAGTTACATATTAAATATAATTGATTATACTTACCTATTAATATTTAATACAAACAAATAAGGTTAATCGTATAGGAGTACAAAAGACATTTGTAATTAAGAATTTTATAATTAATTACCAATTATTTTTATTTTTAATAATGTATAAATATGAACTATATAAAAAATCATTATACTGTAATTTTACTGGATTATATTACAAGCAGTTATTAGATATTAAAAGTGTACTAAACGCTTTGTTATATATATATATATATATATATATATATATATATATATATATATATATATATATATATATATATATATATATATATATATATATATATATATATATATATATATATATATATATATATATATATATATATATATACTTTATTGCATAACAGTAATAATTAGAAATTCTACATATGAGAGGTATGTATACAAGGGCGGGCTTATCTCTAAAAGAAATCTCTTCCAGCCAACCAGTGGAAGTGAGTAAGTGCCAAACAACGGGTCAAAACACAATGCAATAAATAGTATGAGCAAAACAAGTTTAATTATATTCTGTCCAAATCAAAACTTTATGTAAAATAAAATAAACTAATATTTAGTAATCGTACATTTAGATTTAGTTAAAAGTCAATTATTTTTAAGATTAAATGAAATTTTCATTTAATTATTATTATTACTAAATATACATAAATACTATGTACAAACACTTTTACAAAATTGTCAGTAGGAAATATTTAAAAGTTTTCATGAAAGGTCTTACGTTAGAGTTTCGTTTGTATTAAAGCACTGTTGCTAAATTTGAATGATTTCCAGGATAATACACTCGTGTTTTAAACAAATAAATGCATTTTACAATTGTAAAACTTTTTTGTCTTTAAGCTTTTTTAGTACTAAGAAAAGTTCGAAAAATAAGACAAAGTTGAAATTTTTTCCATTCACTCCCAAACGTAGCATTAACATGTATTTTTCGTCAGTCCCCTGCGGCAACAACCTCGCACTTTTCATATTTCCCTTTTATTTTACGAATGTGCTGTTTTCCTTTTTCTGACAAATATATTATAAGTAAAAGTGCACATCTATGGGGCATTATTGAGATAGTATTTTTTGTCTGGTGACCTTTTTGTCTTTTTTTTAATATTATTTAGTAGAATACCTAAAATATTAAATTTTTTTTGTATTTATTTTAGTTCCAATTATTTTCCTGTGCACACATTTCACTTTCCAATTCATTAAACGTAAAAAATAGTAAAAAATGATTAGTCATACAATTCTATTATGAATTCTTTAAATGTATCCATACTTTTATAATTCTAATACAAGTTAAAATAATCGATAAGTTTCCAAAGGAGTAGGCTCATCAGGCCACACTATACTTTCTATCCATTCTATGTACTTTGAAACTCGAATATAGATTCCTGGTGCCATCTTTCTACCACAATCTCGTCCAAACGATGTTATTCCTACTATTTTATGTAAAGGAAATGTACTAACACAGTCCACTCTGTCCTCCATAACTTGCAATGGTCCTCCAGAATCCCCTTGGCATGTGTCTTTGCCTCCATGTTCGTAATCTCCAGCACATATTTGATCTTCCGTTATGCCATATCTTAAAATTTTACGTTTCACCAAATATCGCACTGTTCGATTGCAAATTTTATTATCAACTATATCTAAATCAACTTTCATCAAGGTTTCACTACCAGTGTAAGCGTTTGATGAAGTTTTCCCAAAACCTATAGCGGTTGCCTTTGTTTCGCCAAAATTGTCATCTAAATTTAAACACGCAATTCTTATATCTCTGCTTAGTACAAAATCTGGTGTTGCTTCCATCAGTGCTATATCATGGTATTTCGAAGGAGGTTTATATCTGGGATGTGGTATAATTTCCTCAATATCTCTTTCTTGTACAAGATCATCAAGCTCGTCAAATTCAAAGGTAGCTGTGCCGATTCTTAAAACACTTGCCAGCCCTGAAGCAGGATCTTCGATGCAATGTGCTGCTGTTAGCACCCATTTCTCACTTATCAATGACCCACCACACTTCCAAGCTGGAGAATCTTGTTTATTTTTACGAAATCCTATCAATACCATGTGAGGAAACAGCAACAAGTCTATTGGCATACGAACTCTTTTCTCTGGATTTAAAATATTATGACACTCTAGCATAGTTAAAGCATAATTTTCACAAGCTTGAAACGCTTTTTCTCCAACACCAACTGTTTTCTTTATAACAATGCACGATATAAATATAACACTAATAGA
Organism: Dione vanillae; assembly: GCA_037178615.1. Lineage (NCBI taxonomy): Eukaryota > Metazoa > Arthropoda > Insecta > Lepidoptera > Nymphalidae > Dione > Dione vanillae. Next base: position 1,522,738 of record JAZFAU010000262.1, read on the forward strand.
TTTGAAACACTTCATGTTCAATCAAGGATGTAAGTGAGATTGATATTTGTACATGTTCCGAGTTCTTATCTGTAATTCGCTTCGCTTACTTACAAATAAGCATTAGAAACTATAAACATCTCGCGTTACTAATTAATATTACTCTATGCTCTATTTTTAATAATAGTGCAAAATGAAGTTATTTTTATATAATAATAAGTTATTTTTATATAATAATAATTAATTGGTTAATGAATCAATTTTTTAAACAACAATCAGTAAGTCCATACTGTAGGCTTTTTACTTGGTCTTGATTGTGAGTACTATTCCCATTTGGGGAATAAATTATTTTAGTTCCATTGCTCTATGACTCGTTAAGGTGAGTTTGGCTTTGCTCCCGTACTCGAATGAATAATTTAAAAAAAATCACATACTATATTACTAATGTTGCGTGCCTGAGTTAAGTCTGACCACAGGTTATAGTATCCAAGACAAAAATATTTTTTCAATTGAAATCATTTCGTCATGAGAATATAATGATGAATTTATGCACTTCAAGATCCACCGATCAGGGAGGAATATAAAGAAAAGGTTTCCGAAAAGCTTGACAGTTGTGAAATAGGAAATGAAAGTGTTGAAGTATGCTGGCAGAGCCTTAGGAGCTGCATTGTGGAAGCTGCGACAGAGGTATGTGGTACAAAGAAAAGAGGCTTTAGTAAAAAGCGTGACGAATGGTGGGATGATGAAGTGAAAGATGCTGTAGAAAGAAAGAAGGCATGGCAGGATTATAAAGCCTCGAGTAAGAATAAAAGTATGAGAGAGATTAAAAAGAAAGAGTATAAGCTGCAAAAGCACCAAACGAAAGCACTGATAAAGATGAAGCGTGAAAGAACCGAGAGTAATAGAGATGAAAGGTTGACGAGCAACTTCCGGGATAATACGAAGCTTTTCTGGCGAGAAGTTAGTGATTCACGGAGTCGTCAACTTTTAAAATGAAAGGGGTGCTTTCGAAGGACGGTGAGATATATACAAACAGATCACACATTTTGCAGCGATGGGCGGAATTCTACAAGGAGATGTATGAATGTGATGACGCTTCTGCCTCAAGTGACAGCGACAAGCTGAGTCTTGATGTAGCAGATAGCGAAATCCGTATAAAAGAAGTTGAGAGTGCAATAAGAAGCTTGAAATGTGGCAAGTCAGCGGGAGCGGATGGAGTTACTGCCGAGATGATCAAATATGGTGGACCTCGCATCTTGGACTTGTTCTGGTTTCTGTGCAATTTATGCTGGTAATCGGGGGAGGTCCCAGATGATTGGCAAAGTGCAGTCATCGTGCCTTTGTATAAAGGCAAAGGTTCACAGATAGACTGTGCAAGCTATAGGGCTATCAGTTTGATTAGCTTAGGTGGTAAAGTATATGCAAAAATTTTAGCGAGAAGAATGCAAGAAAGATCCGAAAGGCTACTGTGGGCCAAGGAGGCTTTAGACCTGGAAGAGGATGCATGGATCAGATCTTTTCCATCCGTATCCGTATCACAGAGAAGTTTTTGGCTGTAAACCAAAAGGTTTTCTGTGCTTTTGTGGACTTGGAGAAGGCGTTTGACAGGGTTGTGAGAAAGAAGTTGTGGGAGATACTACCCCGGTACAATGTGAACGGACCCTTGGTGCAGGCTGTAAAATCTCTTTATAGAGATCACTCAGCCTGTGAGTAGGAGCCGACATGTCGCCTCGGTTTGGCATCCAATCGGGTGTTAAACAGGGTTGTGCCATGTCGGCTTGGTTGTTCAATTTGTATTTGGATAGCTGTCTCCAAGGACTGAAAGAAAGTGACATGGGTGTAAAAGTGGGTGACTTGAAGGTAAATTGCTTGTTGTACGCAGATGATGCAGTGCTTATTGCATCATCAGAAAGCGAGTTGCAGGCATTGGTCACCATTCTGAAAGACGGGTGTGAAACTAATGGTCTAAGCCTGAATGCAAGTAAGACAAAGGTTCTGGTAATTGAAAGAGACGAGGAAAGGACAGAATGCAAGATTTTCGAATGGAAAATTATTAGAACAAGTGAACGAAGTAGTATACTTGGGAAGTATGTTAAGTAGAGATGGTAGATACGAAATGGATGTTGAAAGACGTATTGCTGCCGGTAACAGAATGAACGGTGCCTTAGCTGCGTTGTTGAGACGGCAGAACGTCAGCGTCGCTGCACGTTTGGCCGTACACAATGCAGTTCTGGTTCCGACGCTGTTATATGGCAGTGAAACGTGGGTATTACAGAAGAAGAATGAAAGAAAGATGAATGCTGTGGAGATGCGATCTCTTCGAAGGATATGCGGAGTCAGCTTAGCTGACCGAATCCGCAACGAAGAGGTACACAGGATGGTAGGTACCAGCGAGGATGTCACAGTAAGAATGAAGAGGAACGTGCTCAGATGGTTTGGGCACGTCGAAAGAATGAGTGACGAAAGAATGGTAAAAAAGATATATGATGGAAAAGTGAGTGGTAAGAGAGGTAAGGGGAGACCTCGGTTGACTTTCGAAAACACAGTATCGAAGATACTGGAGGAAGGTCACGTAAAAAGCATGAGAACTCCCCGGAGAGCATGCGTGAAGAGGTTAATGACAGTGGACGAGGCGAAAGAGGTATGCAGGGACCGCAGCGTTTGGCGCTCCGTTCTCTCTGACTACCCTGCTAGGGATAGAGCGTGAAGCTATGATGATGATGATGATGATGATTTTAGGTGGGGCTCCCGAGTTAATTCATTATTTTTAACCAACACAAACCGAAGTGTCTTAACATTGGATTTTCTCTGCCTATCCTGCCTACATGCCCTGTCTTATATATGCAGGATATGTGTGAGGCTATTAGATTGAAATAAATAATAATATAATTAATAAAATAAATGATGATTAAATCATTGATGACAGTTATATGTTGAAATCCACATATAATTAATTTCCTTATATAACTGATTAGTTAATCTGTGTGTTTATTTTATTAAAATATGTATATATAAAGCACAATTTTAAGTAATTTTAGTTGAGCAATACATTTATTGTTTCCACAAACCTTGTTAAAATTTACGTCAAATCATAAAGTAAAACAAAAGCTTAAACAAAACTTAAATTTTGACCGCGCTACGCATACTTATTGTTAGTATTGAAACTTCAAAATATCCTTGTATCTCATGAATATATCTACGTGACAGCCGTCGGGGAGGGCTAGCACAAACTTTTAATAAGTTTTCCAACCTTGAAACTTATTTAATGGGAATCTTGTTAAGTCAATACGAGGACTTAGATCTTTAGATCTGTAAAATAATAAAAATAAATTATTAAAGCGAGTTTTGTTGATGTAAACGAAATGGTAAAAATGATATATGTAGCAAAAGTGAATAGTAAGAGAGGTAACGGGAGATCTCGGTTTACTTTCGAAAATACAGTATCAAAGATAGAGGAAGGTCGTGTGAAACGAATGAGTCCTCGAAGAGCATGAATGACGAGGCTAATGATACTATGTGAGGTGAAAGAGCTGCTGGGACCGAAATATCTGGCGCTCCTTTCTCTCTGACTACCACTATCACTACAACTGATTAGTGCTTGCCAAGACACTGTGCGACACCTAATTAGTGTGTTTACATGAACATATTCTTTTGTGTAGGGAGTCAATGACTCGACATAGTTACAAAATACTTAATATATATCTTTTAGTACACACTATATTCTATGTTCGTTTGAAATTTACAAATATTCTTATTTTATATATTCTTATGCTAATGCCATTAAGCTTTCATCTCACTACAGCAATAAAACATTTTTGTGTATCTCCATATCTTCCATTACGTAAATGAATAACGTCTGTATTTCATTTATCGCCATTTTGTATTACACTCAAACTGTGATGAATAATTTTTGAATCCGTAATCATCGTGATGTTACGTGAGTGAGACTTGCCTCACTCACGCTGCTGCTGCGCCACGTTGGTATCTATTGCAAAACATGCGGTTAATTTGTCTGGCTGTGGTTAATTTATTTGCAGGTCTATCCAACCAACTACAACCCGCAAATGACAGATTGATGGATAAAATAAATAGATAGCAGAACTAATCTGATTGTAACTGCTGTGACACAGTGGGCATGTGGACTTAAGCACGATGAGTGCAGGTTTATGATCAGGTCATAGAGAGCCAGGATGAATCGAGCGAAAGTGAAAAAATGTTATATTGTATTTGTTGATTTTTAAAGAATCAGGATTCGAATCTGCGTTTCTTGCTTGCGTAAACAAGTCGAAATAACCACTAGGATAATCTACTAAGATAGCATTATGAATATAGTGTCCAATAATTTCCACGTGATAAATATTGTAAATTGAATTTACTGATATTAGTAAATTTCATTGCTATGGGACGACTTTGCGTAAACGGACGTTTGTACAGTACAGTCAATGTAGAAAGACTATTCAATTTCAATTTCAAACTTCAATATCATTTATGCAATAAAATAAATCTTTAGTTATTTAATTTTTACTAATGATGCTCAACTACTAAATGAATATATAAATTGATTTCCCATATTAAATATTACCTTAATTTTGTATACGTTTTATATAAACCTAAAGTTACTATTACATAATTACAATTGCGCCACAAATTACTAAATAAAAAACATAATTTAATATTACAAGTTACCAGACTATGATTATACTCTAATAATTAAAAAATGTGTATATATGTGCTTGACACGAGATGAACTTTCCCAACTCTAATGAATCTCAACGTTATCCACTTGAGTGGAGTTAAAAGTTCCATAACAAGATCTCCATACGTTACCAAGTGAAGTTATTTTAACGCCTTTCACCGTATTTTATATACTTTTATTGCGTTTGTAATATAAGTACAGAATTTTAAAGGAAGATAGAATAGAAATAAAAATATATAATAAATATTTTGTTTATTAATTTCAAATAAATCACATAAAATTTGAAGTAAATTCACACTATTTTTCGCATATAGCTGGTTAGATTTTATAATCCTAGTGTTAAGACACTCTGCAGCGACCATTCGTACTTAACGCCGTGCTTGGACGTCTAAAAAAATGGTATTCAAGTAATTCATTCTCCTGAGTAGGAATCGAACCTACTTACAGAAGAAAGGTTAAATATTACATATAATATTTTTGAGTGTACAGAAACATTAATCTTTACACGTATTATATTTATTGCAGATATACCTAATTTTGTTTATAATTCATCATATATTTTTAACGCAAATTTATGTACACTTATAAAGTGTAACAACATTCATAAATTAAAGATTAAGTGTTTAGATTGTTTATTTATGTAGATATTTTTGTAATAGATATTGCAATATATATTAAGGCTGGTAAGTTAAGTAAGTTTTGATTTTTAACTTTATTTATTTCAGACTCACGCATATTCAGTATATATCGAGGTAATTAAAGATATAAATCGATTAATTAAAAGTATTAGTCAAATTCAAAACAAGTGTTCTTTTAGAAAGGTGGAAAGAATGTTCACTAAGGACAAAAATCTAAATACAATTATACCCCTATGATAGTTAAATGATGTCACGTTTAAGACGTTTAAGCTGAGACATTGTCTCACTAATCCTTTATTAAAAATTTAATTATTTCACTTGTATTTATTATATGCGATTGTAGCTGAGAAATATATAAATTTTCTTTAACACAAATAACTTATTAACACAACAGAAATATTTTTTCTAAAAATCTGTTTACGTTCGAATAATGGTAAATAAGAATAGCAGAGACCGGCTATCTAGCCCAGATACGAAGGCTGTATTAGGCGTATAGCCAAACTACGCTATAATAGAGTTAATGCTGTGTAACGTCAGCAAAAGAGTTAATATGTTTAAATTTAATGACATAATGATACTGAATTCAAATATTATAGAAAAGTTAAAAATATATTATAAATAATTAAAAAAATAGTTATCTTAGTTAATTAGTATTGCTAGGTCTAGTATTAAATATAATTTAAAAAAATAGCAGTAATAAATTATGACTACGATTGTGTTATCGACTAAATAGTATTAAAGCGACTGATTTTGTCAAACTGGTAGAGTATCACAGAGGTTGGACTCTTGTTATTTTGATGGAAGAAAAGGAATAAAAATATGTATGAGTTTTAGTTATATAAAATTGAAGATATCTTAGAGGGGTCTCTCCGCGCCTAGCAGGTGAACCATAACCATTTAAAAAACTTGGTATAGACATTCAACACTCAAAAGCTAATGCAAAGAACACGGTGTCTTAGCAATAGGGTCATCTTTCATATCCTGCTGGGGGTAAGAGAGAAATTAAAATTTTTTTTAATTTAAATAGTGGAATGTACATTACAATATAAAATAGAAAAAACGCAAAATTCAATTAATCATTCTGTTTATAAAGTTACTTATTAATGAAGCAAGTACAATATCTATTATACATAACTTTCAGAACCCAATTCAATCTTATCATCATATTATAAATACCTTCCAGTACATTTTTGCTGACGGTCTTCAATTTTTGGTACCAAGAGACCGAATATGCTTTCCGAGATACGCATTAGTCAATACCATTGGCTTTTGCTTTTTCTCCACAATATAGGCACGGAATATTCACAAATACTAAACAATATGTTGGTAGGAAAATACTTGAAGAAAACATATAAAAATTTGAATGCAGCGGGACTGGAACTCGCGCCCTCTTGCGAACTGTGCAAGAAGGCGCGGGTTCGAGTCCCGCTGCGTTCAAATTTTTATATGTTTTCTTTAAGTATTGTTCTGTCCTCAGTGTGGATTAACATTTTAAAAAAATCATAAAAATAATATGTTGGTGTTCTGCAGTCCTAGTGCAGTATGCAGTACATACATATAAAAATTTAACACCACGTGTCTAAATCTAAGCTAAGGCATATCCATTCTAGTAATGTAACCAACGACTAAATTTTCTTTTACTAAAATAAATATAAAAATTAAATTATAAATTTTTACAGAGTTGATTTTCACTCGAAGTATTAAATTATTTTTATGCACAATATATTGACTTGCACCTCTCTTGTCTTATCAGAGAGTAACTGAATCCTTATCGCTAATTTCCAGTCAATCCTTTATCTTAAAACTTTCAATAAATTCAAATAAGCCAAGTTAAACATAATAATCCCTTTTTTCTGAACTTGGCTAAAACTTATTATAAGTGAGTATTCTCCTCGCCTCAAAACTTCTGAGGGCAGCCGTTATGGGATCAGGAAAAGTCATAGGCGTGGTTGGAATAAAATACATTCAGCATGCAAAGCACTTGTTTGACCCAATATTACTTTTCGATGCGATACAAATGTTTTTCTACAAGCAAAAACATTTGTATCGCATCGAAACGTATATATTTTGTATGTTTCTTTATTCTTCTATAATTTTAAGTGATTTTGTTGTATATCAGTCCAGTTTTAATTATCAATAAGCTATAATTCTCTATGTGTATGTCTATGCCTTCGTAGTTCATAAATTCAAATCGATTTGTACGTTCAATCGTGGCGTTGCTGGTAATATTTCTTTGATGTAAGTAAAGTAATTAAATAAAAATAAAGAGAAATCCGAACCGAAATTTTTAGTTCCATAAAAAAGGGAAAACGGAGTGTTACGTCGTTCATCTGGTAAAATATTTAGAGAACATCTAGTTCTCTAAATATTTTACCAGATGAACTTATGTTATTAGGTCGAAATTTGATTAAAATAACATATTACGACAATTAAAGTGATACTTATATATGTATATATTGTGTATATATTATGAAAATAGTAATATATATATATATATATATATATATATATATATATATATATATATATATATATATATATATATATATATATATATATATATATATATATATATATATATATATATATATATATATATATATATATATATATATATATATATATATATATATATATATATATATATATATATATATATATATATATATATATATATATATATATATATATATATATATATATATATATATTAATCTCAGATGTATTTGAAGCAGTAACCATTGCTTACATTATGTGGTCAAACATTTATATGGTGGGCAGCACATTCACATTATAATTAAAATTGCTTTAGTTATTCAGTGTAAATTAATTAAAGGCACATAGTTTGTGAGCGTTAATTTAAAAGTGAACCGTTGTATAGATCCAGGCGTGACACTATTATTAAAAAATCCAATCATTATTGAATACAATAGCAATTAAATTTGCTACAGTCGGTTAATTAATCAAGGAATTGTTAGGGATAAGGGTGAAAACACACGTAGCGATTTTATTAATAACAAAATGTGCTGATGTATATGCATTTTTATCTTTAGTAAGTTAACCAATTTTGCTTCACTATGTGGTAGGTTAGGAAGAAGGAACCTGGTTGTCTTAATTTTTTATTTTGTATTAGAAAATTCTCCTTGTTTTCGGAGAAATAGCTAAATATTTTATATCGTTCCTCTTTTTATACATATATCAGAGTAGACTAAAAGACCCTAGTATTAAAACACCCATTCCTTACATTTTGACCAGTTTTTGAAATAATGTTGATGAATCGCGGAACTTAACGCAGCGCTACTCATGACATAAGTAATGGGAATCGAACCCAATCCATGCGTGTACAGTCAGACATTATATCGCTGTGCCATGTAGTCTAACTTATTTATACGAAATATTTGTTTACAATAAAACGCTCTACGTATAAAAATTAATAATACTACCATGGCTATAATAGGAAGTATGTCGTTACGATGTCCTGTCTCTGTAAGTGGTTAATTGACGCTTTGTTACCATTATTTTATACCTTTAGGTGTATATAATGTTTCAATTATATATTCGTCTTTTTGTAATTATACGTAATATATTTTTAACGAATAAGTTGGGAACGTAAGTAGTATTTAGTCAGAGTTGTTTGTAATATACTAGTTTTTAACTGCTGCTTCGCATCAGATGAATGTAAGACACATGCCACATTCGAAGTGTTCGAAACAACTTAGACTGTAGCTGCAGGGAACTAAATCAATCCTATTCGTAATGTAATAAAGCTTAAACCCTTTTTCTGTAAAAATATTTTTTGAATTCGACCTAGTAGTTTATGAGATTAGAGTGTTCAATCAAATAAAACTCTTTTTTTCGCTTCACACTTTATAGGCAGAGGGAACCGCAGGAACCGTGGAAACCTATTATTGACACTCCGTTCCCCGTTATCCGTCTTTTTGAGATATTGCGTGTTGAGAGGCAGAACATAACACCGCGCTTGCCCTAGCTGCCAGAGTGAAGAAAACGGAAATGAAAAATTTCATCTTCTCCGAGTGGGAATCAAACCCACAAATTGTCGCATCTCACAGACACTTAGGCCTCTGCGCCATGGTCCTCAACTCTTAAATAAGCTTTTTAAATTTATAATTATATTTAAAATTTGACAAAATTAAAATATATCCGAAAATCATCAAAACATTCGTTCATATTTCTAAACATGTGAAAAAAGTGGCCAGTTAAAAGCGACCAAAATAACTCGTTAAACGGTCCAACCATTTTATTCCTTTAAAATGCCTAGTTAGGTCGAAGTCTATCATTACAGTACTTAAGTTGCTAATTTAACGTCAGAGTAATCACCTTTCTTTTCTATAGCCTATACTTATTATAACAATGTCATTTTTTAACCTAAAGGAAGTATTGTTATAAGAAATTAGTAGCTTAGAAAATATTTTTTTAAGAATCGTTTCTCAAAACAAAAAAGGATAGGATCACTTTGTTGTCCACATGTCTGTTTGACTGCATGTTTGTCCATCCTTCAAGATCATTTTCGCAAAAACACGTGAGAGTATTAAGTTGATATTAATGTTAAATACCAAGGGTCCCTTAAATTATAGAAAAAAAAATCAACTTTCTAAGTAACGTTATCAAAATATATATAAACGTTTCTGCTTTGTTATTTACGCATTTATGTGAAATTCGTCACGTAATCAACACTTTTGTATCAAGACGTTGTTTGAGAGGTACGTAAAATCACGTGGTGAGAATCACAAACTTATTTGTGTATTTTATTTCAAATAAATGCATGTTTTGTTTTAGGAGTAATATATTCCGTTGACGAATTATGAAATTGGTACGGACTTCTCAGTGCGCGGGTACTACTCACATTTTCAGTTTAAGATCAATTATTTCTCAAAAGAATGCAATGGAATTCACTTGCGACTTCTTGTTTATATATTTCGTTTGTAATTTTTTTATGTGCAATAAAGAATATATATAAAGTACATCATTGTATTATGAATCTCTTCGGTTACTAATTGACTAAAAGAAAAAAAAATCGATATTGATGTGATTAGATGACTACGGAAGAAATGAAATTTAGCACTTATACTAAAAATATAGACTAACATATATATGTATTTATTTAAGCTTTAAAAACTATTCAAATTCCAATCACTATTTAGTTAACCGCCAACACAAGCGTTGTTAAAATAACTGTATTAGTTAGTTTCACACAAAACCATTACCGAACGGTTATTTGTCTAATATGCAGTTAAATTTGACGTTTCTGGTTGTATCAACTAAACGACTGTCGCGGTCACAGGATAAACTTTAATGGGCCAATAAATTTAGATGTTAGGCTGTAGCGATATTTACAATGTCAGTGACATTTAGCATAGGATATAGTGCTCTTTTTTTGTTTATATGCATAATTTTTGCATTTAGGTTAAAAATTGATGTTATACATTGAGACATACACTGACAATAATTATTATGTGAGAGGAAGCCACTCTGGCAAGGTTATTATGACACAGTGGCACAACGTTTGACGTTAAAAGGTTCGTTTCTCGCTAGGGAGAGTAAAAACAAATAAAGTCAATCTAAATGATTTCAAACATAAAAAGCAGACTTCGAACGAACAGTAACTTTTTAATAGATTTTTTTTGTGTTTATATATATATATATATATATATATATATATATATATATATATATATATATATATATATATATATATATATATATATATATATATATATATATATATATATATATATATATATATATATAATTTTTAGATTCTTAAAAAATATATAACATCGCGTGCAATGATTCATAATTCAGAGGATCGCAGGTTCGAAGCCGTAATAAATATAAACGCACGCGAACTTCATCGTGTTATTTATTGACTTGTATAGCATTATATTTAGGGTATGTTTTTATAGAAATAAGCGGATAAATGGGTGTGTCTTCTCTGGAATTTTATGATATTTTTATCTTATTCTAGTTTTTTTTTGGTAAGTTTTAAAAGTTACAATCTTGAAACAAATTAACTTGTGTATATAATGTCTCATCCATGTACACTTATTATGTGTTACGTCTATCAAGGAAAGAAACCTACTCTTTATTGTTTGTCTTCTCTGTGTATTAGTTTATTTATATATTTAATTAACCCCCTGAGTGGGAATCGAATCAACAACCACTATGTTAGCCACCACATACAGATCTCTATATATTTTATTATGGAGATAAATAGGAACTGAACTTTGTTCCTGTATTTATAAACACAGAAAGCCGGAACAAGACCAGACAGTGTGTAAACGTAATTCCAATAGCTGTAAGGCAGTAGACGTTTTGTAGTACAATTTTAATGGAAGTTTTTTTACGCTTCTATACGAGTTTTTCTACTCGTCTACATTCATCGTCGTATACTAAGTACAGAAATTTAACAGACTCCGCCTAGATTTAAATTGATATAAAATAATCTTCGTTAATATAATCACCACTAGTGTAGAATCACGAATAGATAAAATATTTTTGTTCTTAATCCATTAATATCTCTATACTAAATGAATATAATATACAAAATATACTAAATGAACTTCAAGAAATATCCTATATAGCGGGTATAAAAATATAATATAGTGTCATTGTTAGACAGTGTGAGTTGAGTGGCAGAACTTAACATCGCACATTCTTGTTTTTGTGCTTCTTTCGTTTCATAAAAGCTTAGGAAGAGTGATCAGACTCAGCTCGTTTTTATTTATAAATAACACTTTGCTATCTATTACTGCAAATGTCTTTTTTTTTTTAAAAAAAGCAGATTGAAAAGCACTTTAAAGATACATTTCAATAATAACATGGTACTGGTACTAGATATGGCTAGTTGCAAGGTAGACAGAGAGAACCGTAAGAGCAGTGAAAACATAGTGTTAAGACACTCCGTTCACCGCTTTCTGTCTTTTTAATGATTTAAAGATTAAGATACTTTGTTCTCCAATTTCCACTCAATATTACTCCTTTGTTTTATTACCAGAGCGATGAAATTAAAATAACTCATGTCCCTAAGTGGGAATCGAACCCAAACCGTCGCATTGACAGTGAATTTTAAACATTACTAAGTATATAGAGACGTATTACCATATGGGTAGTCATTTACTCATACATGTTTCGAGCATAGAGTAGTTACCGACGATATATCGAATGTAACATCCAGTATCAACGTATTCACCGTCTGTATTCAGCTGCTGAATTTTAATTGACTCTGAACCGGAAGGAATTCAGACATCGTGGATTGATTACAGTTACTGTGAGTATGTTTCTTTTCATTTAGAAAATATATAAATATTTTTAGGAAAGAAATAAAAACTTTTATATAGAGATTTGACCCCGCTCTTCTTGGACGCTCTTCAGTTTCAACGTTTTTGTTTTCACGCGTTCTCTCGTATAGCGGAACCTATTGTTAAGACACCAATGTTGTGGAATTTTCGTCCCGCCCTTTTCTACTAGAGCGTTTAATTTAATATTTTTCCTAATATAAAGAGATTTGTCGCTAATGCGATCATGTCGCCCTGGTAATATTGTCAGTAAATTTAATTGACTATAACTATTGCTTATTTATAAAGCATTCTAGCTCCCTTGGAAAGAGGAAAGGCAAGAACGTTATTGCAATAGCCTATTTCATAAAATTTAAATGCATATTTACTTCTGAAAGCCTCGTAACGAACACATTCCATCAATAAATGGTAGACGTCATTCACAAAAGTCACAACAAGGTGACGATGCTTAAATATAAAAATTTACTACCTGGAATGTGTCCAGAACTAAGTCTTAACGCCATAATTGTGTTTTGTCTATTCATTACTTGGTTATTAATAAAAGGTGAGCTCAAAGGGTGTGGTTGGATTGTTCTATACCAGATACCTTTATCAATGGACCTTTTGTCGAAATATTCTTTCCAATACTCATAGAAAATTTGTTTTAAATTAAGCAAGTTATTCAAATAATAACAATAAAATAAAAATAGACTAAAAAACAATATTTTGTGTTCACTGGTACAGACGGGATTCGAACCCACGATCACAGCATCTAAAGTCACTGCAAAAAAATCACTGCAGTTCCGCACCTCAGACAACTTATATAAGCCACGGTCTCTCAGTCCAAGGAGAGTTACTCAGTTACAAGTGAAACTAATAAAAGCATATTAAAAATACCCTGTATCTAAACTATTGATAGTTCTTGACTAGTTTTTTTGTATACAGCCTTGAAAAATTATACCCTATAGTTACTTTTGAGAAAGGCCTCGTCAAAGAGTTGTATCTGATTCTAGCAATCTCAACCTATCATTTTCTTGATATTTTAATTGTCTTTATATTTACCTCTACAACATTAAATAATTATAACATAATATATTTCGTACATACATAAGAGTATATGTGAGCCTACAAACATTTTCAACATTCCGGTCAGTGCGGCCTTTACAAACTAAATAACTTAGCCCCTTGTCATGTGTCAAAGAGACCTCGACCCCGAAAAATTGGTAGCATCTAATATTAACTAATTTATTTTATTTGGTAAACATTCGTTCGTAATATTTTATGAAAGTAATTGAATAAATATTGTGACACAGTTGAAAAATGTTTTTTGAATAATAAAAGACACAGATTAAAAATATATTTAATTTTTTTAAAGAGGCCCGTCGTGGCACAGACATGCAGCATCTGCCATGGAAGATGAATTTTCCATTTTCATTTTCTTCGTTCTGGCAATTAGGGAATAGAGTGTCTTAACGCCAGGTTTCCATGGTTCCTATGGTTCCTTATTATATAAAAAGCAAACTAAATTCGAACACACTCACTCTCGAAATTGGAGGAAAGAATAGGCTTATCTTAATACCAGGTTCTTCCTATCACATGCAGGATTAATCCTGAGGCTGAATAATTAAAATGAAAAACCTTTTTTATTTTAATTTAGATAGGAAAATTTAGTATAAATTTAGTAGTGATTAGTATTTTGGAAAATTTAAAATGTCATTTTTTTTTCAGCCTTTTTTATTTAGACAGAGACAATATATAACATGACATACATATCATATTAACTATGTATTAAAACTACAGGAGTAATCGTATGACAAACATACAAAAAAATAAAGCCGAAATGAAAACCTTCTATTTTTCAAAGTAGGTTCAAATTATACACAACATAATTTATAAAAAGATAACAATGCAATTAAATTAAAACATCTCTAATACTCAAGTTCTCGTAACAGCTCCTACGTAGATTTAATCTTACATTAAAGTATGGTACAAACTTCTGCATAATAGTGTACGTATTTTACACGGATTTAAATTATTTAATGTACACTTAGGTGAGATAAATTGCAGTTTCAGTGCAGCATGCTGTTATTTTTATTATTTTAACGACAGAATTAAAATAAATCCTCATCTGTATACCAGAGACAGCCTAGTTTTCAGCCAGATCGGTGATTTTCGGATAAATTCTAGATATTGTTACTTGGCGAAACTCAACGCTGCTGGAACTTAACGAAGCTGACTAACTTAACTTGTATTTTTTTGAAAATTTCCTAATTTGTTATAATTTAAAATACTATTCAATAATTTCTTTCGAAATAACATTACTTCTAAACTAAGTGATACTCGGCCTCACGCTTCAGCAGTAAATTGTCCATTTAATAAGATCTCTCCATTTTCCCTACGGAGGTACATTTAAAAGGAGATAGGGGTCACTTAAGTAGGTCAAGACTACTTTGGGCTGGCTGTATAGGTACTTGTACATCCGATTCGGATGAAATAACAAATTTGATTATCTCTTGACGCCTCGCGTTTTATATTTTTTTTGCTTTACATAAATATTTTAAGGTTATTTTTTTTGTAACAGCACTTTTTGAGTACACTTAATTTTGTTTATTTTGTATTTGATACTTTGTCTAGTGAATAAAAATGTGAAAGAAAGTAAATATTTAATAAGCATGATTTAGTCATTTTTATGGACGTATTCTGGGGTACAGTCTTTTCACTTTTCTCTTTGTCCCGCACATGATTGATTAAATAGAGGATATTTAATATCAAAGTACAACAGTTTCAATGTTATGTGTTGCGTAACTTAACACCGCGCCTCGTCTACCAGAACAGTTGAAAATAGCTTAAATAGCCGAGAAAGGACCAAGCACCAGTGTCAGGTTATAAAAATCATATATTAGTCATAGTCATACGTTTAGTTTACTGCGACACGGGGTTTCCCGAAATATATTTAAAGCTTCAACTTCCCTGACACTCTGTATAGTAGTTAGAAATCATCAATTCCTAAGTCCACTGAAGACAGGTTATTCCACTGAGTTGAAAAGTCGTCCGGCATTTTCCCTTTTTTCCGCTTCATTTGCCAACAGTAATTTTGCGAGTCACTCGTTAATGTCTCTACAAAAACGTGATGGAAGTTGACGTATCTTTAAAAGGTTTTCGGTGGAAACCCAATTTAAGCTTAAAAATACTATATAATAAATGCTTGTGTGAAGGACGTTTTGGGTTCTGTTATATCGGGGTAAAATGAAATACGTTTTATGTTTATATTTGAATTTTTCTTAATGTAAAAAATATTATAAAAATATTGAGAGTTTAGTCTCTCTGCCTACCCTGCTATGTGCGGGATAAAGCGTGAAGCAAAAAAAAATAGTGTCAAAACACTCTATTCTCTATTTTTCACGTTAATTGAGAGATTTTGTATTGTGGAAATAAAGAATAATATATATAATATAATCATTTCACCGAGTGGGTATCAAAGCTACAACCATGTTGTGTACAGTCAGATGTTGTGCCATTGTGCCAAAACGGTCTCGTCACAGTCAAAGACACATTTAAATATAAAATTAAATTATAGAAAATAGTATTCAAAGAACAATTTTATTGTAAAATAATTAGGCTTTACTATATTATACATATAAGTGGATTCGATTTATATATGAATAAATACTTATTAAATAAAGTGTTGTGTTCTGTAAATAATGTGTTAGGTAAATATTGGGGTGAAAAAGTTTTTATCCTATATTTGCAATGATAGCCTTCTGACTGAATGTTACCGTATATATAGGGGGTTAAATGAAAATGATATGGTTATATAATACCTAGAAAAAAACTTACTTGAGCTTGCTGTTCCCTAGAACTGTGTCTTCAACCATTAACTGTTTGACTTTATATTAAAAAAATATACAAATTATTATTTAAAGGTTGAACAAAGAAGATAAAAATGTATGTTAAAAGGAGCTTTTTCTTACATTTTAATAAAAAGTTATTGGAAACAAAAGGATGTCTGTTGATAAAGGAGGTCGATAATTAAAAAAATATTTATTAACTAGTGCTGCTTCCAGCTACAACAACACGTTTTTAATTAAAATTTTCTAGTGCCTTCGATGATTTACTTGTAGAAGTTGAACTAAGTTTTTGAAAACATATAAAGAGATTCAATATGTACTTACATTTATTAATTATAAGGTTACAAGTATTAATTTAGTTGTATAGAAAAAAATAATAAAAAATCTTGGTCTATTACGACTTTCATACCTAGAGATAAGTTTATGGTAAAACTAGAGCAAGTAGCAAAAGGAAAATGACGATATAGCTAACTAGCGACTATTTGATATTAAACTAGGTTCATCGTGTCGATTCTTAAGGATGAATGCACTAGGTTCTTCCGGTTCCTGTGGATCCCCTTGCCTACCCTGCCATGAGCAGGATAAATCGTGAAGCTAAAAAAATATTTAACTATACACTTAATTAATTGAATTGCGTTTAATTGAATTGCGTTAAATGTTTGGAAAATTCATTAGAACTGTTATTGAATAGCAATTTTGTACAAATTAGTTTAAATTGTTATAATTTTATTTATTACCTGATGATTAAGTTGAAGTACGCTGTAATATAATACTGGGAACGATGTTTGTAAGATGCACAAAAGCACAGGTAAACAAAAAAGGAGATAAATATTAATTATTGTTTTGTTTTTTATTACATTAATAAATACCTACAATATTATATTTTTTGTTCAAAAAAAAAATAGTAGAACTATACAGAAATATACAAATCACGATTACTTGTATTTTTATTATTTATTTAGTTAATAGAGGAAAGGTATACGCGTGTCCGTAGTGAGTATATATTTTATTTAAACTTGAGTAAAAAGGTTTTAAGACAAAAATAAATATAATAGATAATAAAATATATTAAGTTATTTTAACTTGGGAACCCTTTTAACATTATTTTAGTGCCATAATAGATGACCCTTGTCAATAGGTTTTTATTAGAGCCCTTTTGTTATATATTTCTAATATTACCAAGTTAATAAATATATGATTATTAATAATAGGATTGAATGAAGTAAAGAATATTACGAATTGTACATAAATGTTGTGTAAAAATTAAATTACTAAAGTACCCGATATTCTTATTGATTTTTTTAAAAAGTAAGTAAATGGATTTTAACTTCGTACTCCTGACTAAATCAAACTAAATCTATTAATATTTAATACATAAAAATTCAATTTAAATCAGTAATTATTAAGTATTTTTTAGCTTTACGCTTTACCCCGCACAGGGTAGGCAGAGGAAACTGCAGGAACCACATGAACTGTAGTGTAGTTAGTGTTAAGACACTCCGTTGCTTAGACCCTGCTGTTACCGCCCCCGCTCTTTTCGAGGCTTTGTGTGTTGAGTGGCGGAACTCAACGCCACGCTTTGCCTAGTTTCCAGAGCGAATGAAAATGAAAATAGAAAAATTCATCTTTCCCAAGTGGGGATCGACCCCACAAACCGTCGTATTTACAGGTAGACGACACGCCTCTGCGCCACGACGGTTAAGTAATTAATTAAATTAATTAGTACTTAAATATTTGTCTATAACAAATAGATAAAACAAAGTAAAAAAAGATTACTAAATTAATTACATATTAAAAAACTTATTTGGTTTGTATATTTAATATATGTTTAATCTGTTCTCCATGTAACATATTATATGTAGCAGCAAATCCCATGTTAAAATACATTCTATTAATAAGAATACATGTGCACATTCAATTTAAAGTCTTAACTTAAGGTACTTAAGTTCAAAATACCTGTTCAATCAATACCTGAGTAAGTTTCACTTTTAATTAACCATTAGCCCGAGACGATGCGATACGGATTCGATTCCCAGTCGGGGTCAAATGTATCGCCATTTAACTGGGTGCTTGTTAAACCTTAATTAGCCAGGCTTTGTTGCAGATATAAGATCGGTGAGAAAGATCTTTGTTTTTAAACTCATTAGTGCTCAGGTGTATATGTTTTGCATACAACTAAATGTCGCTTTATGTTGTTTTATACTTTTAGAATTCGTCGTGGCACTGTGGTAAAAGTGACTGTTTTGGGTTCAATTCTTATTATGTTATTGTTCTCAAGGGTGTGGGGTTACATTATATGAATTTAAGATTAATAAAGTAATTAGTCTTAAATTCTGTTACTCAATATATAATGTCCCGAATGTCTTAGCACTAAGTTAATTTACTTAACTTGTTTATATTACAAAAAAATACCTAAAATAATTTATATTTTATTATATTCTTTTTATATAGAAGGGGCTATTTTCCTCTTGATCATCGACTTAAAAGTCCTTGGTTCGAATTAGTGGTAAGTTATTTTTTTTTATAAAACTTAGTCACATACTTATGTTATTATTTTGTTTAATTATTATGAAGACTAGCTGACCCGTGCCCACTTCGTTGGTCATAATCTTAATAATCATTACATAGTACAGAGTGTTATGTTTAATTCCTAACTGCCAAAAGGTGAGTTATATGTAGGTATAGTTTGTATTTGCATGCTAATACAAAATTCGAAAGTAACTCTGTTGGAAAGAAAAAAAAAACCTTTTCTGCGGGATTTTCAATAAACTTTCATGAGTACCAAGTGACGGAAAAAATTACTCTGGTTATGGTAATTTAATTTGTTCAAAACTTCTCTGTAAACTATATTGGTTGAAATGTTACCATTTGGAAGTAAAATATATTGTCAACCAGGAGATCCAACCCGAGATAAGCCAACATATAACTGTCCATGGTAAAGACTCGGCTTTCTCATGTCAATGCCCACCAGAGAGAATGTTTGACCTTGGGACTTGTTAATAGTGAGGGCAAAAGAAATCTTCACTGAAAACTGTAGCCTTTTAAATGGTATGGGTAAATCAGTGGAAATCATGGGTATATAATAATTAATAGGAATACATAAGAGAATATACATGTTTCACTCCATTACACGGCCTCCAACTCTAAATATAAGTCAACTCCTGTTCAGCACGTTGTGGACTACAACTTACATTACCTTTTACCTAAGTTACACTGGCCTGTTGTCAACTACTCATGACCAATTAGAAAGTATCGTTTTTTCCGATGCAAGGCCGTTAGTAGTTGAGGATTTGTTCTGGAACTCCATCATCAGCTAGACTTCATCATATGCATGTTGACTTACATCAATTGCTTAGCGACTATGTTAAAGAAATAGAACCAAACCCGTAAAACAGTTACTTATTATTAAGTTCTCATGACCATTTGTGGTCTTCATCAACAGTTCCACTTCATCAAATGTTATTTTTCGTGAAAAAATGACCAAGATTCTTTGAAAAAAACCTAATTCACTATAGGGGTGCCTATAAAATTTAAGGAGTTCCCTCGTTTCCAGGATCCCATCACCAGAGTTTGATTTTTTATATAGCCTATGACACTCAGCAACAATGTAGCTTTCTATTGGTGAAAGAATTTTTAAAATCGGTTCAGTAGATCCCGAGATTACCCCTTACAATTTACAAACACACAAACTTTACCTCTTTATAATAATAGTATAGATAAATAGTTTTTACATAACCGTGATCTTTCAATCTATCTTAAAAGTCTAAATTAAAAATAAGAAAAATAAAGCCTAAAAAGCGAAAAAATATACTTCAGAATTATCTAAAGAATAATCCTGTAATGGTACTATTGAGATAATAAAAGAGAAATATAGGTCATATTAAATAAGTTTTTTAAATATTAATTATTATATACAATAGGTTTTGGTTACCCATCGTTTTTGTGATTTTTTGTTTTATAAATTTTAGTGTTAATGTACACTTATTCTTATATTTTATATACATTAAAAAAACATAAAAAAAATGAACACAGCTGGATTTGGACCTCCATTGTTCAAATGGTGCTATAGTAGGTCGTTTAGAGCGCTTTTGACAGTCTTGGTCTGGATGATCATTTTCGCTTACACGATTCGCAACAGGGCGCGGGTTTAAATCCCGCTGCGATCAATTTTTTTTATATATTTTCTTTAAGTATTTTTTCCATCCTCAGTGTGAATTGACGTTTAAGAAACAACATTTTAAAAATAACTTTCTGTATGCTGCGATATGGCGAGCTATAGGTGGTTCCCTCGTTTACGTTACGTATGTACGTACTGTACGTAACGCACGATTGGTATTCTCGTAAATGGCCGCGTTCTCTTTATAGAGTGCACCTCTTTAGACTTTTCTTAAAAAGTTCAAAAGTCTCCATTATGTTCTGATAAGTCGCAAGTTTCGTATTAATTTAAGTTTTACTTAATTTTTTCAAAGTGAAATTCTTGATTTTAATATAAAAATATATGCATACTTTATATATTTAAACTTTCGCTTTTAATCACTCTCTAAAATTTTAAAATACGTTATGTAACTTAAAAGACTTAAGCATTTCACAATGATATGTGATTTTATACTATGTTAAGATAAGCGAAGATAGGCAAATAGAAAACCCATAGTAAAGCTTACGCATATAGCCTATGGGATTGAATCCCCTGTAATTTGGTAACACAATTATGGTCTCATCTGGGGATGTCTAACGAAGTGGCAACTTGGTAAATCAATCGACTTGCTTCAATTAGCATTAACTCGTTGCTGTTACGATCCTAGCGACAGAGCTTACAGTTAATTAATTAAAGTTTTAATTGATATAAACTTCTTGACACAGTTATATCTCTAACTAATTGTAATTTTTTTCAAAATCTTACACAAAATATAAAAAAAGATATAAAAATATAAAAAAGAATAGCTTAAGGGAGACACTACGTACTATTTTTCTAAGTTATTTATAGAAGGCTACCTAAACTACAATGGATTCCTAATACAAAATGAAAACACGTCACCGTCAAACCTTGTTTTGTCACGGCCTACGGCGCCATACGGGGCTTTGGTCCGATACGCAAAATTGAATGACAAGCCCGCTGGTTAGAAAAAGAAAAAATATATAACCCGGCCAAAACCATACAAATTTATGGTACATATAAACTTTATCATACTCAACTATAGTAAATTGATTACTCATACTCCAAAAATAAAAGAAAAAAGAAATTCATTATTAAATAAGAAGATAGAAAATTGAGTGAGGACCGTCGTGGCACATAGGCGCAAAGTCTGCCTGTAACGAGACGATTTCTGGGTTCGATCCCCAGTCGGGGAAGATGGATTTTTCTATTTCCATTTTCTTCGCTCTGGCAAACTAGGCAAAGCGCGGCGTTGAGTTCCGCCTCTTAACACGCAATGCCTCGAAAAAGGCAGAAAGCGGGGACGGAGAAAGCAGAGACTAAGCAACGGAGTGTCTTAACACTAGGTTCCCACGGTTCCTGCAGTTCCTTCTGCCTACCCTGCCACGTGCGGGATAAAGCGTGAAACTAAATAAAATAAGATAGAAAATTAATATAATAATTAAGAATCCTCAACCTCCTATATATATATTTTGTCAAAAACTTTAAAATAAATAGAGATAGTTAAATTCAAACTATTCCAAGAATTGAAAATGAAATTGAGAAAGCTTTCACACTTTGTATTTCCAGGGTGAATGCTAAATGTTATTTTTAATTCTATTGTAGTTATAAATATAAGGCGAAGTGTAGATGCACGATTTTATTTATATTTATTAGCATTGGTAGCAGGTTTGAATTCAATATGTACGGTAATAATTATTCTATTACAGTAAATAAGCTGAGCCGTTATATCTCAAATATATATGTATATTATATACATATTCTTTCCTTGATTCTTCTATCATATTTAAAACTATATAATAATAATAAAACATACTTATAGTTGTACTAAGCAAACATGATCAAATATCAAATTGCTTCAATAATTTCTATTTAAAACTGCATTTAAAAATTGTGTTTTTATTTTCAATTTCGGCCTTTCGGTCTAATAGTTTTGTTATATTTCAAAAATGAATGTTTAAAATATAAGATAAGCATGATTTAACAATTAAATTGCAAGTGCAAGTGAATTACTTGATGTTTCTTAATACGAGTGCATTCTGAGCGAGTCTCAACTTTGTAGACTCCCCTTTCATAATCTACTGGGAAATTACAGCTGGAGTTTCAACTATACCGTGAAAATTTAATAACTATGGAGCCACTGTGCGGTTATCATTTAGAAAAGTGAAATTAATTTTTAAGCAAGCTAAGAAAGTTTTGTTGGACGCCCTCATGGCGCAGTGCGGAGATTTTTAGCTAAATATGATTGTTGCTTGTACGAATCCCGTTTAGCCCTAATTTTTTTATATGTATAAATTGTAAATACGTCGGTTATGAAAATTTCTATAGAAAAACATGCATTGATGGCCTATTCATTTTTTTTCATTCATTTAATGATTTTAAATGAATTATAATTATTTATTTAAGATTGTATAGATTCATATTTAAATAAACAAGTATATAATTTTTATTTATTTTCTTATAATATAATAGTAAAAATTAAATTCTTGTAGACGATACACAATTAATAAATTCAAAAATGTATAACTATCAAGCTTAAATAATACGTAAGATAAAGTAAAATACGTAAGATTCATTTTAAAAGACCTCATAAAGAACTATAATAAATGGCTTCTTAGCAAAACTTGCTCTGCACGATAAGTATTTTTTGCTGACATTCATTCTTTAATTAATAATACGGAATATCTGTTATGGAACTCTATAAGGCTATATTTTAAATGGAAAAATCATAAATCTGCTGTTATATGTACTAAAATAAGGATATAACAATTTTCGCCAATATATTAGACTAATATATTATTATTTATTTTAATATAATCTATAGTTACATACAATGGGTAACATGGGATTGACATGGTAACGTCTAAACAGTCCTTTATACTACTGAATCTTAACTGGTAAATCTTCCCATTACGGGGGGAATAGGCCTCATACATTGTAGCAGTGTGTTGGCTCTAACTTCAACATAGTCACTCAAATCCTCACTTATTTTAGTACTAATCTCTAACTAATTTACAAAATCGTAGCCTCTGCTTTTTCTTACGCCTGATAAAACTGATACAGCAGTTCTAATATTCACTATAATTATTGGTCATGCAATATCATACGTATTTATCATCTTGTGTTAAAAGTGATTTCTCCTTATATAGTCTCTTCAATGACTCCTATGTTAAGTTGATTTCTTAACTCTTAAGTTTTTATATACAATAGCAAACTTTATACTATCCTCATTACGTAACAAAATATAATATTCGATACGTTATACATATATACAATCGCGACTATACCTGAAAGGAATCGTGATAACAATTTTACAAGTAAGCCAGGTATTAACAGAAGGGACTCGGTGTTTAGCGTATAAAATTTAGGACGCATGTTCAAACTAAGTAGTTTACGAACACTAGGTTTCTTAATTCTCAAATGTGGGATCCAGCGTGAAGCTTAAAAAAGGTTACCTTGGTACAGAATAATAACTGATTTTCCAGAACCAAGTTATTTTAAACAGTTTTCATTTAAAAATTAATGTATTTTTGAAATGAATGTAAAATAGCCGATAAGTGGTTTATAATGTGAAATTATACTTCAATTATATCGTCGTTTAGTTTTTTGCATCTAAATGGATTTGATTAAACTAAAATAACCGTTTATTTATTTATTAGCCCCAAACAGTTTTATTGAACTATTTTGTGTGACATCATTCAATGAAATATATTTATTTAATTTTGATTACTTTAAAATTTGAACCTAATATTTGCATAATTAAATCATAAAATGAATAAATATTATTACATAAATAAAATTTTATGTTTCTCTTTTCAACGTATAGTTGCTTGTTGGTGGGAAAAAAATTGTTTTTTATGCTCAGAAAGATTAAAATACAGCAACTAATTCTAAAAATAGTAGAAACTCTTTCTAATCGAAGTTTAGAAAGAGTTAAACTTCGGTTAACTGTTTCTACTATTTTTAGCATTTTGTTTAATTTTAATGTTTGTAAAAACGAAAAGGACTATATTTCTAAATTTAACATCTTTAGCATTTTCGGTGAGAATTATAATAATGTTAAATATTCCAGTTTCCGTTATTCTTTAATTTACATTTAAAATGTGGGAAACATTTCATTTCTTCGGATGGAATTTAAAAGAACTGACATCGTGAGCTGTCAAGTACACTTGTACAAACCGAAAATCGTTTATTTTCAATTTCAATATTTAAGATTTTCGTATTTTATCCTCTTGATTCATGTACTTCGTAATGTGATTTGTGTTTTTTGAATATATTAGAAAAATAATGTATATTTTAATATACATTACGATATACGGTTATTTGTACTGTAAATTCACATTTAAATACTGTCTTTCACAATCAAATATCAGCCTCTTTTAGGTGCAAATGTATCTTTTTATAATATTCTTTTGAAAAATCCTAAACAATATCTGGACAGAAAAACAAACTCGATAGGCTAGCGATGCAAAAGTTTATTTTTACTCGTGCGTCTGACGGGCCTCTGTACACTGACCTATTTTTACTTTGTGTTGTGTTATATGTTACACACAGTAAAATATTGACAAGTTTTTGTGGTTAGCTTTGTTCGCTTTTGCCGGGGAATCAAAGCTACTACCACCTGCTAAGCTATGATGATGGAGAACGGGTTTACGAAAGTGAACTTTGTGTTAAAATTCTTAGAGCAAACTCATAGTCGTTACATACTTAAAACTTAAAATCAATTGATTTTTGTCAAAACAACAAGTTTTAAGTTATTTTAAGCTTGTGGAAATACTTATGGTCTAAATTCGAGATATTTAGTGTGAAGTGACGGGATATAACGCCGTATATTGACTTTCTCGAGTATACTTTCTCATACTAATAATAATTTCTCCAAATGTTCCATGAATTAAAATAGAGATTTTACCCACAGTGTCACGGTAAAATCCCTTTTAATAATACGATTTTTCACTTTACCTACCTACCTCTTGTATTACTTGAAGCCGCAAACCAATCAAGACGACTGTGATCATCATAAAATTTTATCTGTAAATATCAATTTGGCGTGAGAGGGAATAAAATATAAAGAGTTCTGTAGGTAAATATTTGTTTATGAAATTCAAAGTTCGAAGGAATAATTCAAAGCGGCAATCTGTATGTGTATAACATATTATGATATCGCGCGACACGAGCATGCTATTTTTTTAATTAATTGTTATAAAATAAATTATAAGAGACCATACAGTAGTAATTTTATAATTAAGATAAAAATGGTAAGTTGTTAAGTATAATGGTATAAAAGGAATGGGAGTGGCCGCTTGGCAGTGGCCTAGTGCTAATCCTTAACTCATAGGACGCTTAAACCTACGCTTAGATCTTCCTCAGAACTGCTCTGAGGTTCCCTACCCATACCCGGTAGATGCGTTAGTACATGGAATGCTTAAAAGTTTCTTATCTATTCTTTAGAAGTATATTCTTTAATGAAACATTTAAATTATATTAAACCTTAACCTACTTAGCTGAATTTATTTATTTTTTTACCGCAAGCCACAATTATTTTTCATTTTGATGTTGTACAACGTAGCAATTTAAATCATTGCTCGGGTAACATTTGCTACAGAATTTGGTAATTTTGTGTGTTTAATTAGGTTTTTATAATAAAAGAGAGTGTTAACAGATTAATTATAATAAAATATTAAATGATCAAATGCGAAAGATATATAAAACATGGTTAAATATATTAGTGTATTATAGTGCTTTAATTTGAATTTTTCAAATATTTTGATATTATTATGATTAAATATTTCAAAAAATATTAAAATATTAAATAATCTTTAATTATTTTTTTTTTAGCTTCACGCTTTATCCCGCACATGGCAGGGTAGGCAGAGGGAACTGCAGGAACCATATGAACCTAGTGTTAAGACACTCCGTTACTTAGTCCCTGCTTACTCCGTCCCCACTTTCCGCCGTTTTCGAGGCATTGCGTGTTGAGTGACGGAACTCAACGCCGCGCTTTACCTTAGATGCCAGAGCGAAGAAAATGGAAATAGAAAAATCCATCTTCTCCGACTGGGGATCGAACCCAGTAACCGTCGCGTTACAGGCAGACGTTGCGCCTCTGCGCCACGACCTTTAATTCGATCTTTAATTATACTTCAAGATTATTTAAACTTTTATCATATTTAAATAAAAAAAGATATATTCTGGTACGTTTAGATTACTAGAGTCATTGCACTGTTTAAATCATATGCGGTGGTAGGTTTGGACTGTGACACTATACATGGTACACTCAGTGTATACATCGAGTATATTCCAATATCATCAGACAAGTGTCTCTATAACACAATTTATAGTGATACGGTAAATAAAGTCATCAGCTGGCATCAGCAGCTAAAAGAAGCTGTCTTAGAAGCCATTGTTATTGATGATTACCATTGCTAATTGTGAAGCTAAATATTCATCGAAAGAATCGTCATTTAAAATTTGTTTTTCTTTTACTCTTTTACTTAAAAGATTCCGCAATGTATATGACGAATATGTGCTTTACTAAATTTTTCTTGTCCTGAAAGACAGATATATTCAGAATATTCACCCGGTTTAACCCATTTGAGAGAGAACCCTATTGAAACGATCTGCAGTCACATAAATTTAGTTATTGAGATGTCGTCGCATGTAGGTGTTTTCATTAGCTGTATGAAAAGTACCGCTGGCATCTAGCCATTTTAATTGATTTTATTTTGTTACTAGGTTTTCGCCGCGGCTTGGTTTGATTAACTTGTAATAACTTTCGTATATGAAAAAATAACCCTGATCGCTAAATCAGTGGATTGCATCGAAATGATAAAAGTAAAAAAAAATAAGGTTACATACAACCATATGTGACAAATTAACTATTAATCACAATATTTTTAATTTGAACCAGTAACTAGCGTATTCATCCATGAAAACTAATTAGCTTGACAACCTAACTAATATGCTATGTAAACTACTGTGTAATTCGGTTTTGTTACTTTCTAAATTTGATTCGAACCAAGGAAACGTAAGCCAGATTTGGAGAATTTAAAATCAGGTATACGTGATTTTGGGAACTTTGGAAGAATTTAAAATCAGGTATAAATGATTTTGGTATGTGTGATTTTGGAATCTTTAATCCAGAATCAGACTAAAACATTTATTTCTTTCAATATACTAAACTTTGAAAATAATAATTTAAGCTACAGTGGCTAGCATCTGACTGGAGACACATACTTCGTTCGACCTGACATGGATATGATTCTTATTCACGTAGAACGAAAAAGAGAAATTCTTTGTTTATTTGTTTTTAAGAGAGAGATGATAAAAAATGATAAAATTACTAGGTCTATCCAGCTCTATCCAGTATATTTAGGCTACGCTTCATAACAAGAGGTAACCAAGTAAATATCTATGTATATAAATTATACCGACTAAGTTACAAAAAGAGATTAATGTTCCGTCTAAGAAAGGTGACTGATTCGCTTTTATATATTACGGCGGAGTTTATTTTTTGTGGGAATACCTTCTCAAAGTTTCTAGTAAAAGTAGAAATTATATTTACTCGCAACTTGCAGTTTAGGATATATTATCTTTTAAATCAATCTTGTTTAAGTCATAAGAAATCTTTACAAAAATCCAAAATCTTTTTTTTTAAATTACGAAAGATGGGGCTTTATACTTTTTTTCAAATATTTTTTATTTTTATTGACTCTTGACGTGTAAGTAATAATATATAAGGGATAAGTTTCTTGACACACGAAATATATAATGTATCGAATTAAATAATTTTTTTAACAATGTTATATTATTTATATTAGAAGGAAAAAATCAAGAAAACATAAGATATGTTTTGTTGATTTCTTTATTTATTCCTCCGTAAAATGTAAGTATCTTAATGTCGCGTGAAGCAATCTTTTTGAAGTATTTTTTTTTTTTCTTTATTTTATTTAGGGACTTTTATACTAATGTACATGCCAGCCCCATCGTAACCTAATTACATTAATTCTAATATACGTATATATACATTCACACACACACACATATATATACATATATATACACACACACATACATATATATGTATACATACATACATATACACATATATAGTCTATAAATAAACTAATCAAATGTGACTTATGAATTTGAACAATGTTATAGACTCATTAGATGTTGGTCTGGCAAGAATATCCACAAACATTCCAATGTCAAATTTGTTCAAATTCATAAGTCTCATAATTGCTTCTCTTCCAGATTGAAATCGTACTCATTCACTTAATATGTGATGTATATCTTCAACAGTTTTGCAAATATCACAGTTGGGGAAGGTAGAAACTTTCATCATAAATTTAAATTTATTTAAAGGCATGTGTCCGGACCTCAATCTGTGAGCAGTGACAATTAGTCTTCTAGATATTTTACTGTTAATTAACCAAGGAGGTTCACTTTGTATTGTCTTGTACCATATTCCTTTTTCTAATGATATCTCGTTAAAATATTCTTTCCACAAATATTGACACTTGTTTTTATAGTAGGGAAAATACTCAAAAAAATCAGGTTTAAAAATAATTTGCTCTCCTTCTGAAATACTCCTTTTGGCAATCTTGTCAACCTCCTCATTACCCGTTAATCCAATATGCGATGGAACCCATTGTAATTTCACCTCAATTTTTTTCCGATGTATCTGAATAATCTTAGAAAGTATAACATAAGCTATCGATGTACCTCTGCAACCAGAGGCGCATCGAGCTATATGTCGTAACGCACTCTTACTGTCTGAACAAATAAGAATCTTTCCTTGTGATGAACTGATAACATACGATAATGCTTCTGAAATTGCAATGAGTTCCAGCGTCATAATAGACACATTAGTGTTTATTTTAAAACAGTTATTTACATGGTCTTTATTTTGAGGATCGTAAAAGGCTGCACCACAGCCACCATTTACATTTTTAGAGCCATCTGTGAATAAAGTATACCAGCCATAATATTTATCATTAAATTCCTTGAGCACATTAAATTTAAGGGACGTCGGGTCATATGTTTTCTTGGCCTTCTTTACACAGTTTAAGTTAATATGTATAACATTTTGAATATCAATATTTGTTACCCAGGTTTCTAATTTAAACATCTCCAATGGATATGACGAGGAAATATCATGTGCATTGATTTCAGATTTAATTGTAGCAAGTAGTGGCTTCTTCTTATTTAACCAGTATCGATTTTGAAAACTTAATGATAAATCATCTAGTATCACATTTGTTACACTATTTTCCCGAGAACTCGATTTTAAACAATATTTATAAGCTAAAAACTTCCTTCTGATATGCAAAGGTGGTATACTGAGCTCACTTTCCATGACATGGATCGGTGTAGTTTTGATAAATCCGCCAATTATTCTTAACGACTGATTTTGTATTTTACAAAGTTTGTAAAGATTTGTATTTGCGCTATTATCAAAGAGGAATGATCCATAATCCAATCTACTTCTTATCATCGCCAAATATATTTTACGTAAATGACTTGGGTGAAGACCCCAAGTTGACCCAGCCAAAACTCGTAATAAATTTTGAATACGTTGCGTTTTTTCAACAATTTCTTTTATATGTTTATTCCAACGAAGAGATTTATCTAACCACACACCTAGATATTTATATGAGTCCACACCACTAATAAGCATATTATTAATATTTAAATTAATATTTGTTCTTCGGTATCCTCTGCTAAAAATACAGTATTTAGACTTAGTTTCAGATATTTTAAGACCTAATTCATCAAGAAAATTAACAAAAACATCTAAGACTCGTTGAATTTCACAGACGCTTTTAAACAAACTTTTATGTGATGAAAACAAAACAAAATCGTCTGCATATTGACAGATAGAAATATTATTATTGGCACTATGACATAAATTAACTGTTGCAATATTAAATAATAGTGGGGATAAAGGGTCGCCTTGGGCTAATCCTCTACGTGAAATTCTACTCATAATAGGGAGATTTCCAAGTTCATTTTTAACCTGCAAATGTCTCTCTGTTAAAAAGTTCCATAGATATAAACAAATTTTTCGACCGACTTTTAAATCATCAAGAATATTTATTAATTTATCTATCAAAATATTATTATATGCGTTTTCAATATCTAAATAACATACCAGCGTAGAAATCTTTTTTGAAAAATTAAATTGTATTTTAGAAACTAATTGTACAAGGCAGTCTAATGATGACTGTCCTCTTCTAAATCCTGTAGTGTATGTCGATAAAATGTTATTTTTCTCTATATACCACTCTAAACGCTTAGCAATCATGCTATGAAATATTTTACAAAGACAAGAGATTAATGAGATGGGTCGAAACTTCACTGGTAAATCTGGTTCTATATTTGCCTTAGGAATAGCTACTATACTTATTTTTCGCCATTGTTTCGGAACTATTCCTGTTTTGAATATACAGTTGTACATCTTTAGGATGTACAACTTTGCACACGTAGGTAAATTCCAAATCATTGAATATGTGATACCATCGCCACCCGGGGCCGAACCTTTACTTTTAATACAACAATTAATCTCCGATAGGTTAAAACTACTATCTAATAATGGATTTGTAAATTTAACTTCTTGTGTTGATGGAACCACATAATCAGGAGCAAGATCACATAGTAGTTCACTTTTTTGTTCTTCGGAGGCCTGTACTTTCTTGGTTTTAAAACCCTTCATCCACCTCATTCGACACCACATTTCTGAAGAAGAAGTTGATTCATCCACACTATCGCAATAACCACGCCAGTCAGATACACTAGCCTTTGAAATAGCATATTTGGCTATTCGGGTTTGATTTTGCAGGATATTTAAGTTACTTGGTATAGGATTTTTCCTAAAAAAACTTAATGCTAATCTACGCTTAGCAACAAGATGTGACAAAGATGAATCCCAATAAGATTTTGGAACAAAATTTTTGACTGGATTAAGAGGTAATATAATCATCGGAATACTTACATTTGCTGCTTTATAAATTAAATCAAGCAAATTGTCGTATAAAGTCTGTGGATCTTCGAAGTCCTCAAGATATGAAATATGATTTTTAATGTACTCAATATACTTTGGCCAATTTGCTCGCTTAATATTACGCTTTTGAGTGAATTTTACAGTATCACGGTAATTAATACGCATTTTAATACATAGATGATCACTACCCAAATTTTCGTTAAGAACCATCCAATCAAATTTGACTGCAATATCAGAAGACGCAAATGAAATGTCAGGTGAGCTTTTTTGAAGATGATTATTTACTAATTTGATTCTTGTATATTCTAGACTATTAAGCGATATAAAACCCCATTCTAAGGCAGCGTCATAAATTTGTGTACCTCGATTATCTGTTTTTTGTGACCAACTAAAGTGATGGGCATTAAAATCACCACATATTATCGAATTATTCTTAAATGTTGAAAACACAGTTTCCCAATCGGATGGTACGAATTGATGACGGGCAATACAGGGATATTATATATTTAATATCTTTACAGTTTAGAATTTTTACGCATACCGTTTCTATACCAACATTATGAAGATTTAGCTGACACTCTTGAACCAATATCGACTTATGAATAATGATGGCTACACCACCATAAGAATCTATTCTGTCACTTCGAAATATGTTGTAATTATAAACATTCAAAAAGGAATTCTTTTCAAGCCAAGTTTCCGAAATCAATGCTACATGATTTTTTTCCTGCATTAACAACAATTCAAATTCTTTTAGTTTAGGTTTTAAACTTTGTGCATTCCACTGTAATATATTTATTACATAGTCTTTCTCTCGATTATCCATTTTTAAACATTGGTAGAAGTACGGAGCAGAAGTTACTATCTTTAAAAAATGTACATACATATCTCACAAATTCCTCCAATATAAGGGTTAGAAATAGTTTAATCTTAATTTCTAGGTTCGAATCGCAATCATAAATATTTTTTATTTTTTGTAAAAACCTCATAAAAGTGTTTAATCTGTCTCTTTCTTCTGTAGTCTTTTTCTTCTGGTTAAAGTTTTCTTCTCTTCCATCATCGCAATAACTGTTACTGTCGGAATTATCCAACGAATTTTGACTATATTGACGTGTCTTTGTGGTTTTACGTTTTCGTTTACTCTTCTTATGTTCTGTTGCATTGCCCTGATTATTTGTACTTTCTTTTTCTTGATCTTCTTCTTCTTCTGTGGATTCTTTGTTTTCTATGTTAACTATACTGGGAGCTATCAAAACGTCTCTGTAAGATTTTTCAGTTCCTCGAATTTTCTCAACAAACTGTTGGCTAGGTAAATTTGTTTGTGTCTGTTCTCTATGGGTTGCTTCTGACTTCTGTTTGCTAAGATATGTTACCAAGGCTTTTCCATATGTACAATTTGAATCACGCATTATGGTTCTAATCATCTTTTCTTTTATAAATACTGGACAAGATCTATTTAAAGCCATGTATTGTCCTTTACAATTGATACATTTATAGCTCGTTGTCTCACAGTTTGAATGATTTTCTCCACATTTAGGACAAATTATTTTTCTAGATGGACAATATCGAACAACATGTCCATACTTCCAACACCCAGAACACTGCGTTACTGGAAACATGTAAGGTTCGACTTTAAATCTGCACCCATATCCATTAACATAACCAGGCAAAGTTGACCCTTTGAAACATATTCGGATGGTCTCACTGTTTATCCATTTTCCTGAATAATTCATGCGTTTCAGTCTTCGAATTGATAAAATTTCACAATCACTTACTAAATTGTCTTTAATTTCTTCTTCTTCAACATCTAAATCAATATTTCTAATAATTCCATAGGATAAATTCAACTCATTAGTAAATTGACATCTTAATCCTAGATCCACAAATTTTTTGCAATCTATTAACTTTTTTGCGCTATTTTTATCTTCAAAATGAATTAGTATCTTAAACGGACTCTTATATTGTATATTAGTAATATTAACGATATTTTCTGCTCGCAAAAGTTTAGCCATTTTAAACTGTTTCGGCAACATTTCTTTACCTGTTACACAAACCACTATCTTATCTTCAAATTGCGTCAAAATTTCATTTCCACACTCATCTGGATTAGGACTACTTTGTTTTTTTGAAAAACTTCTTGCTATTCGCTTTCGCCCAACCGTAATAAACTCATCTTCTTCTCCTGTGTCTTCTGAATTAGGACGCATCCTCTTCTCACAAATTCTTTTTTCATTTTCCGTAATAATTTCAGCCTCCTCTCGTCGTGTCACATCTCTATGCTGATTCTCTAACATATCATCGTCTTCCATAATATCACTTCCACTAGAATCACAAAACGCGTTGTTACTAACGTTCGTGTTCATCTTAACATTTTATTTATGTGGGTAGTTGTGAAAAATGTCCGATGCGTTAATTAAATAGCCGTCTCGAACACAAACGTGCGCTCGATTTAACGTCGGGCGACATTTTTGAAGTAGTAACACTTGGCTCGATACATACGTTCCTACTATATATATTTAATTGTAATTAATATTGTACCCTTTCTGGGGATTTACTAAAATATTTTTTGTTGTGAGAGAGGGCCGTCGTGGCGCAGAGGCGTAGTAAGCGTCTGCCTGTAAACGCGATGGTTTTGGGTTAGTTTTTCTATTTCCATTTTCTTCGCTCTGGAAACTATGCAAAGCGTTGAGTTCCGCCACTCAACACGCAATGCCTCGAAAAAAAGGCGGAAAGTGGGGACAGCTCTCTCTGCCTACCCTGCAATATGCGGGATAAAAGCGTATTTTCATGTGATTTGAAGAGTTGATTATATTAAAATTGTAGGAAATTCCCAAATAGTGGAAACCCGGAATGATTAGTCATTAGCTTCTTTGCTAATCCTTAGAAATATTTTTTTTTAATTCAGACTTTACGTCATTATTCATAATTCGTTAGGCATATACAACCCAGTATCAAATATCTTAATTTTTCACAGTGCGACCGAATTTGAGATATTGAAATCGACTTAAAACGAAGACTTTCGACGCTCTACTAAAAATCTCTAATAAAGAAATTTACTCTTCTACAATAATCGTATGTAAACACGACTATTGGAGCAGAGCATATTACTTCATTTTCACGTCCAGACAATGTGTACTCTACTAGGATGGCTTCATAAATATATATACAAATAGTTTATTTGTATCCTATGACGTGGAATCTGTTATGTATTATAATGTTATTTCGATATGCTATAACTAATTATATATTAAATTTATATATAAAAGAAAAAAGAAACTGATAGCCCTAAAGTTATATCATTAGATACTGTGAGGGCTCTTATAAATTGGAGCCCCAAAACAGAGCAGTGGCGTGTTAAGGACCGTATTGGGGTTAGCCTTAAGGAAAAATTCAATTTTTTTTTTTAAATTTTCATTAACAAAAATACAAAAAACATAGTATTCGGTAAAACTGAAGGTCACCAAGTTAATTTACTAAGTTACTATTTGAGTTTCACAAACAAATCTAGACCAGCTTAATTTCAAATTGAGTTTCTCTCTAGAATAGAATTTCTAATAAACTAATTATTTCCGGTCACAACCGGTTCAATCTGGTAACTTCCTGTCAGAAGCGGCAAAGTACTAGTAAATCAACACGAAACCGATCGCTCAGGTCGGGAGTAACTTTAATAAGTAATACTTGTAAAGCTTTTGATACAAAGTTGTGGTTGCTTTAGACTGTATAATACATTGTATGATTAAATGGTTACTTATTATAATTCGTTGGCATATACAACCCAGTATCAAATATCTCAGTAACCTACATATATGATGGTAATTATTGAACACGATGATTTTAGAAGCTTATTTAATTTGTAGATTATTAATTATTATACTGGATAGATGGTAAATGCTTGTATATTCTGGTTCAGAATATTAAATGAATCCAAGTGGACAGAAAAGAATAAAAAAATTAGAATTATTTATCATATAAACACTATGTAAGTAAAAAATCTATGCTGGGTAGGCTGCGCAATTTTCTACATATACCCAGCAAAATTGTGGTGGCAAATTCAATCCTATTATTCATTCTCAATTATGACTATTACTGATATTTGTTACCTTGACATTAAAGAAGAGCTTCTGTGTAAACTTGAACAGCTTCAAAATCTGTGCATCAGGTTCATATTTAGTGTACGCAAATATGATCACACTTCCGATTTTCGTAATAAGCTTAATGGCTCCCTATTCGCCTTCGCAGGAATACTCACATACTTCATCTTCTCTATTCTGTGCTTTTCAATCTTTCTACTCCTCCTTACTTGAAGAAACAATATAAGTTTCTTCATGACTCCCACTCACGTTCCTCACGCTTCAACGGCAACCTGTTGCTTGAAATTCCGATTCGTTCTTATTCCTTCTTTTTTTCTCTTATTCCTTCACAATTAAAGCTGCCCGTCTATGGAATTCCTTACTCCTTGCAAGTAGACGCACGATAAGCCTGAACAATTTTAAAAAGCTTCTTAACATCTATTTGAAGCAGTAGTTTTTGCCTTTATTTTATTATAATAATATTTTTTAAGTTATTTATGATTCATATGTATAAGTGTATTGGTACTTAATTTATTTATATGTGAATTATGAATGTATGTAATTATGAGTATGCATATACGCATGTATGTATGTACTCGTATGTATATGTTATCTTATTTTTTTTATTTTTTATGTTTTTAGCTTCGCGCCTTATTTCGCATATTGCAAGGTACGCAGAGGGAACTGCTGGAACTATTTTTTACCTAGTGTTAAGACACTCCGTTGCTTAGTCCCTGCTTTCTCCGTTCCCGCTTTCCGCCTTTATCGAGGCATTGCATGTTGAGTGGCGGAAATCAACGCCGCGCTTTGCCTAGTCTTCAGAGCGATGGAATAGAAATAGAAAAATCCATCTTCCCCAAGTAATCGAATCTTCAAACCCTCGCGTTTACAGGTAGACGTTTACGCCTCTACGCCACGACGGTCCTCAAACATTATATTCATTTCTTTATATTTTTGTATGGTTATACTTACATATATGTATGTCATATTTAATGCACCACCTGTCTTTTTACAACTCCAACATCCAAAGGTTGGCTGGAAGAGATTGCTTTAATCGTTAAGGCCGCGTTATTGTACTTCTGTTACTTTCTTTTGCAGTGTCTATTTCTGTGCATTAAAGTATATTTGTATTTGTAATTGCAACTACTTACTTCACAAAATATACAAAATTACAAACAGTTTCCTTAACATAAGCAATGTTCTTGATTTAAATCGTGTAATTTTAAATCGTCAATTATGGCATTATATGCGTACCAGTTGTGTCACTTCACCAATGTCTTGTTATGTGGACTTTATGATTTATAAAGTTGAGAATGTCTTAAAAATTAATTAACTCTACATAGCGCAGTGTTTCGTATATGGCATATACCAAAGAAATGCTCTTATAATAAATAACAGTCAAGCGGTGCAGTCAGCGTTCAATCATTTACAAACTGATGGTAACAGAGGTATTGCAGAAGAAGAATGAAATAAAGATAAATGTTGTCGAGAAGCGATCTCTTCTAAGGATTTAAGGACTCAGCCTAGCTGACCAAATCCGTAACGAAAAGATCCATAGGATGGTAGGTACTAGCGAGGATGTCACAGTGAGAATGAAGAAGAACGTGCTTAGAACGTTTGGGTACGTTGAAAGAATGAGTGATGAAAGAATGCTAAAAAAGATGTATGACGCAAAATTTAATGATAAGAGAGGTCACATGTTGGGATCATTGCACCTTTACTTGCAGATAAACAGCCCAAATTTGATGCAATTTTATATTTCTTTTAGCTGTTATACGCTATATAATAGCTTAAATTAATAAAAAATCGCGTCAATTATAAAAATAGAAATGTAATTAAAATTAGGTTTAGGTTAAAATTTACATTAACCCATTCATTGCCACTGTCCTATTTTTAGGACACTATTTTTAAAATTTATTTTTTACATGTTAGGTCCAATTTTTATTTTTTTAGTTTCCAGCTACTACTGCGACCGCACCTTCAGTTTTAGTTGTTAGTTTAGAGTCCTGTATTACCTTCAACCTATCCTCAAAAATTTTAAAAGCGGCTTTTACCGGCGTTTGGCTCTGAGTCTAAGTCAAACAATTTTATTATAAATAAAAATTTACATGCTTCACTTTTCAAACGTCAAATAATTTAATAAGCCACCGGTTCGCTAAAGTTTATGCTTCAGACAAGAGAAGAACTGGCGCAAGAAACTCAGCGGAACTTTCTCTATATAACGTCGTTTAAATTGTAGATTGGAACAATCTTGGGCGTTTTTTGGGATCCTATTGTAGAACCATACAGACTGTCCCGTGAAAGAATTGCGGATTCGATGCAATCTAGTTACAGGCGCGGTAAGTTTATGCTTGTTTCTGATATTAATATTGTGTATATCACCGATTTTGGTAAAATTGTTAACATTTCCTTATGAATACATTAAATTGTCAAAGATACATTGTGATGCAATGGTCAATATATTTATTTCGTTAAATTTATATCTTAAGGAAAAAGGAAAGTGGTGCTTTGTATCTCACGGGTTCCTGTATGTTTATTTCAGAATGTCACGGCTTCCCACATACGGCTCCTGCACAGGTGCTATTTCTATGTCCATGTCCTTTTCTACTTTTAACAACTCCATAATTGGTATCTTGTATCTCCGCCGGGCGGGATCGGCCCTCTCCCGAGCCCGCCCCGCAGTCTCCCTGTGGACCATGACGGTCTCACAAAAGTTAACTACGGCCTCCCACGCCGAATCCCTGCGTAGCATTGCCGACACGACTGCTCGAAGGGAGAGATTTCGCCCGTTTTGCTGGACCAAGACTTGCCTTTCCCCGGTCCACGCGGGACACGCCTCCAGCGTGTGTTGGGCAGTGGTGGCTTGGTCTGCCCCGCAGTGGTGGCAAACCGCCGTCACCTTGCGTCCGATCCTACACAGGTACTCTCCAAAGCAACCGTGACCGGTCAGTGCCTGTGTAAGTCGGAAGGTAACTCGTCGTGCACTCAGGACTTAATGCATCATTCTTAAGACTAATATCTTTTGCTTTGGATTTTGCACAGTTAATACTCATCGGGAGACATCTTCACAATGATTACAAAGATCTTTCTTTTCTTTGCAAATTACTTTATCTTTATTTCTTGTGCAACTATGCATAGCTTGAACCAACAGTTAGCTCTTAGCCCTGACACTACAACGAGATAACGCGATGGTAACCCGGTACGATAGATACATGAAATACTAATGAGCTACTTCTCTATAGTACTATCATTATATTTTTACAGTCTTTTCATACTAGTAGTAATGATAAAGAAACATAATTTTGTTTCAAATAAGAAGATGGAGTTACACGACTAGAACCAAAATTAAAGTACATATATTTTCGAGATGATGGCTTCACAGGGAAATCGTCTGATTGTAAATACAAAGATGTTTACTCGATCCCTTGATAAAATGTAATATTTTGTTTTGTTTGCTCTGATAAGGCAAAGCACAAGTTATAAGTCATGCTCAGTTTGCAGTTAATAAGACTTAAAATATAATGGCTAAGCTACTTTATTTTCCCACAATTTTATGAAAACATTTGCTATAAGATATAGAATCAGTCATCATCTTCGTTCAAACACCTTCCAAATGTGCCGTGATGACGTTCTAGTTATTAAAAAATACAAACAAAGATAGAAATATTGTTTGTTCATATATGGCAACCCCGACTAGTTTGGAGTCTTGTGCGAACACCCCGCGCGAGCGGTCGGTAACAGTAGTAGTAGTTGTCGAGAAGTAGTAAAAGGGGCACGTGAGACGGCCGACGCGAGCGCACGTCCTTCCTGAATCTAATATTAATTAGCGGTGTGATTTTCCCTCCCTCAGCCTTATTTGATTTCCCTTTTGTGTATTCCCTCTTGATATTGAACCTGACAAAGACAAACCTACAAAAGATAATAGTGCAAGTAACCCCTAGTGAAGAAGACTCAAGTGAAACATTCCATGGCGGCCGGGAACAATCAGTGTTTGTGTTGTGAATCATGAAGATAAGGTACTGTACAATTTCTATTATCCTAAAACCGACTATAAAGTAAATAATTAATAAATAACCTCCCCCTCAGCACGCTTCCACAAATGCGGCACACCCTACCCTATATTATTCAATATACATTTTCTGTAGCAGGGCGTGGTTTCACTATATACTATATACATTTTTTGGTAGCAGAACGCAGTTTATTATATTCATTAAATACTACTATATACATTTCCTGGTAGCAGAGCGTGGTTTTCATCCCTCTGGGCCCCCTTAATCACAGCGTGGTTTTCATCCCTCTGGGCCCCCTTAATTATAGCGTATTTTTCATCCCTCTGGGCCCCCTTAATTATAGCGTAGTTTAATCC
The DNA here is from genome assembly GCA_037178615.1 of Dione vanillae. Taxonomy (NCBI): domain Eukaryota; kingdom Metazoa; phylum Arthropoda; class Insecta; order Lepidoptera; family Nymphalidae; genus Dione; species Dione vanillae. Next base: position 1,562,785 of record JAZFAU010000262.1, read on the forward strand.
CTCTGAGTCCCCCTGATTATAGCGTAGTTCATGCCCCTGAGTCCCTTTCATTACAGTGTTATTTTCCCGTTTTGGTATTTTGGCTCTTAATTTGGTACCTAACGCACAAGACTCCAAACTAGTCGGGGTTGCCATATATGAACAAACAAATATAAAAGGGGAACTTACATTTCCGCAAAATTTGGGGTCAATCGTTGATCCAACGCTGAGTAGCCTATATGAAACGACCAATACAAATTATAATTTGCGTATGTATCGCCTTTAACCCGGAAACAAATTGAAGTCGACGGGAACTATGAAAACAAAGATTTTTCCTCTTCATATTGAATATTTTCTTTGGATTTTGTTACACCGTTGCTTTTTTTGATTATTCGCTGCAGAGTATTTATATTTGATTTAATAGAAACTTCATTGTTCGCATGAGGGTTAAATTTTTATTGATGAAACGAACGACGAACGAACTTGAACTAAGTGGGATGTTTTTGCATTGCGATATATCCATATGATACAATTTCAATCGATTTTTACTTTTGGATAATCTTACAAATATATCACTAATGATAAATAACAATTTACTTTAAATAACACATAAAAAAAAATTCAATATATAATTATTTGGATTAATCTTCGGCATTTCTTATTTTAATTGAAATTAAATTCCTAATGCACCTTTCTTTTTTCCCTCCCTTTAAGTCTTGGAAATATAAAATTTATGTTAGTAGGTATACATATAAGCGACATTCAAAAATTACTTTTCCACAAACTTTTACATTTCAATTCTGAATACTTCCCTAAGGACATTATATAAGCTTATAATAATAATGTACCAGTAATCATTGATACAACAAATGATATTCCATAGAAACTCCACCAGTCGATTACTACATTAGATTTGCTGCATTATGTCCTTATTTATACTTTCTGTTAAAAGCAGTGATTATAAATTTACTAACATATTCACAGTCAACATTCTTGTATACTTCATATATCGCGAGTACAAAGTGAGAGAAATATAACAATACCTAATATTGTTTTATATTTTAAAAATATGTATGTTTAGTTAGTGACACTTTTTAAAGAACATTAATAATAAATATAGTAACGATTCCATATATAGAGCATTTTTACATGTTACAAACAAAATTGAAATAATAAAGATTTTTAAAAACATCTGTTATACGGTGCAATAACATTCTTCCATTTCCTTCTACAAATAAACAGTTCAATGAAAATTCTTACTATTGTCTTTTAGATCTGGACGAGACAGCATTTATCAAAATGTTAGGACGGTTTCAGACAACCTAAGATCTTCTTAATAAAAGCAATACTTAAGTATTATATAAAAATATATGTAACTATTTTTAAAAGATGATTTATATGCAAAATACATGCGTAAAATAATAACATTGAGCTGAATATGCCAAAGATTTCTTGTTGTTGATATAACTTTTAGACTAGCAGAGTAGGAAGTAATTATATAGCAATATAGGACCGTCGAGACACAGAGGCGTAAGCGTCTGCCTGTAAACACGACGGTTTGTGGGTTCGATTCCCACTCGGGGAAGATAGATTTTTCTATTTCCATTTTCTTCGCTCTGGAAACTAGGCAAAAGCGCGGCGTTGAGGTCCGCCATTCAACACGCAATGCCTCAAAAAAAGCGGAAAGTGGGGACGGAAAAAGCAGGAACTAAGCAACGGAGTGTCTTAACACTAGGTTCATATGGTTCCTGCAGTTCCCTCTGCCTACCCTGCAATATGCGGGATAAAGCGTGAAGCTATAAAAAAAAAATACAGCTTCATTTATCATCTTACATGTAGCAAGTAGACTAGACAGAGTGAACCTAGTGATAAGCGAATTCGTGGTAAGAGTAGAGACAAGGTAATGAATATAGTTCATTTCTCTGAGTGGGAATCGAACTTAGAACCGTCTGGCACTAGGCCGCCAAGCCCCAACGGCAACTGAATAACAAACAACAATACCCTATGGGTAAAATCTATTTTTTAGATCAGAATTTATATTTCTTTACTGACTATGCATATATATAGTAAAAGTTCGAAAACTTAAATGTAAACATAATAACTGGAGCAATCCTTGAAAGTCACAAACATGAAAGGAAATGGACGACAGTAAATAGATTTGAAAATCATTTAAATTGAAAAGGTTGCTTCTTCCAAATCATTTTTTCCCTTACGATGGAAAATTGTGAGATGAACGCTGTTTTCGTTGGACATCCGCTTTGAGTGAGTACTGTCTGCAAATTAATATAAATTTTTTGAGATTTTTGTGTGCATATTAATTTGTTTAATTCATATGTGTAAATTGGCTTAGTGTAGTACACACGATGTATCACTTTCTATTTATATTATAAATTTTTTTTTTTTTTTTTTTTTTTTTTTTTAGCTTCACGCTTTATCCCGCACAAGGCAGGGTAGGCAGAGGGAACTGCAGGGACTGTGGGAACCTAGTGTTAAGACACTCCGTTGCTTAGCCCCTGCTTTCTCCGTCCCCGCTTTCCGCCGTTTTTGATGCATTGCGTGTTGAGTGGCGGAACTCAACGCCGCGTTTTGCCTAGTTTGCCAGAGCGAAGAAAATGGAAATAGAAAAATCCATCTTCTCCGACTGGGGATCGAACCCAGTAACCGTCGCGTTACAGGCAGACGCTTACGCCTCTGCGCCACGACGGTCCTCATATTATTAATTATTTGAGTAATTATTAAAACTTAAGTCATTCATGGTATTTGTTTTATTTTCCCTCCTTAATGATAAAAAAATCTGCTTTAGCTCTTAAGAAATCAAACAACAAAGAAAAAACATATCATAAAAATAGAAAATATAAAATTGAAGTAATAACATTAAAAGTTTTATGCTGACGTTCCTACAAAGTGGAGCGATTCATCTTACTAAAATTCCATCATTTGTTTGGAGATGAGGCATGAGACTCGTGGTTAATCCTGTCTCATAACCGTGTGCTTCACTTTTTTTATACAATTTAATGTACATTCTAGGCCTAATTTTAATTGCATTTCTATTTTATTATTATTGATGCGATTTTTTATTTATTTTTGCTATGCGTATAATAGCTAAAAGATATAGAAAATTGTATCAAATTTAGACTGTTTATCTGCAAGTAAAGGTGCAATGACAGTGCAATGAAGGTCAGCCGACCCAAAGACAATCTGTCTTGAGTCGGACATCCATTGAGTCATTAGTTTACCAGAAAAATCAATTTTCATAAGCTTGACTTTTGATTACATCATCATACTATATTCATCAAACAGTCCATGTTAAGCATTTGACTTTTTTACACTACTGACAACAATAAATATTAACAGAATAACATACATAGCCTCACGCTTTATCCCTAGCGGGTTAGTCGGAGATAACGGAGCGCAAAACACGGCGGTACCTGCTACTTCTTTCACCGCGTCCACTGTCATTTGCCTCTTACATCGTACATGCTCCCCGGGGGTTCTCATGCTTTAACGTGGTCTTTTTCCATTACCTTTATTTATTATTTTCCATTACCTTTATTTATCATTTACCTGTATTTTCTAAAGTCAACCGAGGTCTCTTCTTATCTCTCTTACCACTCAATTTTGCTTTATGTATCTTTTTGCCATTCTTTCATCACTCATTTTGTCGATGTACCCAAACCATCTGAGCACGTTCTTCTTCATTCTCACTGTGACATCCTCGCAACTAACTACCATTCTAGGTATCTTTCGTTGCGGATTCAGTCATCTAAACGGACTCCATATATCCTTCAAAGAAATCGCATCTCCACAGCATTCAACTTTCTTTCATTCTTCTTCTGCAATACCTATGTTACTATCTGTTTGTAAATGATTTAGCGCTCACTGAAGCGTTACTTAGTTAGCGTTAGCGTACTTGAAGCTTGTTACTTTTCAGAGACTTTCTTTATTACGTACCAAATATGGAACACTGTGCGATATAGAGTTAAATATATATACATATATAAATAAATATATTTATTATTTATTTTTTGGTTTACTTAATTTTAAGATATTCTCAATTTTATAATATTTCTGTCCATCTTCTTCTCTTAATTTATGGTGTTTCGAGCGTATCTCTGTCTATAAAACATGATATTGGCGAGGTGACACACTGGTACCATAATTGACGATTTGAACTAATCAATCTAGAACTAGGCACTTGAGGAAACTGTTTATATTTTTTTTACTTATTTTGTATATTTTGTGAAGTAAGTTTATTGAATAACACAAACCTAATTAATTTATTCTTTTCTGTCCACTTGGATTCAGTTAACATTCTGAACCAGAATATACAAGCATTTACCATCTATCCAGCATAATAATTAAGTGTTCACAAATTAAATAAGCTCTAGAACCATCGTGTTCAATAATTATCATCATATATGTATATAGCTTGGTTATTTAATGTTACCATATATTATACAGTCTAAAGCAACCAGAACTTTGTATCAAAAGCTTTACAAGTATTACTTATTAAAGTTACTCCCAACCTGAGCGATCGGTTTCGTGTTGATTTACTAGTACTTTGCCGCTTCTGGCAGGAAGTTACCAGATTGAACCAGTTGTGACCGGAAATAATTAGTTTATTAGAAATTCTATTCTAGAGAGAAACTCAATTTGAAATTAAGCTGGTCTAGATTTGTTTGTGAAATCCAAATAGTAACTTAGTAAATTAACATACGAAGTAACTAACGTAGGTGACCTGTTGGCCTTGCGAATATATATGAGTTCTTCATAACTTAGCCAAAATATATTTATACTAATTTCTACGTACGGTAACTTTGCTATGCAACTGAAGAGTAGTAACTTTTTATAGCTAGGTAATAAACACTACATCAAAGTGGTTCTGTACATATGGTGTATATTATATCCAAACAAATAAAAAATGTATATACTGCTTCCAAAACGAGAAAAATATCAAAATTCTTTCGTAAAAGTTATACGACGTTTGTTATTTAAAAAAATAATTGACAAATCAACACATAACGTTTTATTTATTAAGAACAACCTTTTTGTGAATATTTTCTAAATTCTAAACTGTTTCCAATATTCCAGTACAGTACTTTCACATTATAAAGGCATCATCCCGCAATCTTAACATCGCAGGCCACCAATAAATGTGAAATTTCAAAGGATACTCCAATTCTGCAATTGAGAATGAGTTATGAGATGCATAAAATTTAATAATACCATGTACTGTCTATGTGAGGAACAAATTCGAATCCTATTATTTTTATATTACTGTAATACATTGTTTCTTGAACACAAACGGCCTTATTCATAAAAAGTTATAGCACGCTTAAAGGCTCGTTATAGAACAGTTATCAAAAAACGTTATTCATAACAGCATTTTAGTGCTAATCAGTTCTATAAACCTATCATAAAGTTATAGAACCGAGAACCCTACTATAAGAGTGTTTAAACGTCCAAAGATTTTGGCCGATTCATATAACAGCTGATTATGGCTCATACTAATATGAGCATTGATATGAAGTCGTCGAGTCGCTTGTCATCAAGAGTGCCAATTTCAATTTCGTAAACAAAACAATATAACAATTGACATTTTGTTCGACATTTATTAACTATATTTAGTTAATAACAAGTTTATTAATAATAAATTATACATAAGAAAGGTGCACAGAACATAGGTAATACTTGAACATGTCTAAATAAATTTCAATTTTTTGTCGTTTTACTTCTTTTGACTTAATTTTTTAAAAATTAAGTAAGTTTATAAACTAAAATAAAAAAAACATTCGTGTTTTTGTGATAACAACGACGTAAATCAAGCCGGTATATGTCAAGCCAGATGCAACAATATATTTTTGTACGTAATATTATCTGTGGTCATACTATGTCAATGCGTTTGTCACTTATCATCTGTGGATTTACTGGTATTTTCGGCAACAAGTCGACCGACTTCAGTATAGTGGCAACATTGTGAACTTATAACTCATATTAGTGACACTTTAGTTATAGAAGTTTATAGAGCGTTTATGAATACAAACATTTATCGAACGTTCTATAAGCCTAAAGAGCGTTTTAACTAAAGTATCTTAAAACGTTCTATAAGACTTTTTTTATGAATAAGGCCGAAAATATGTTTATATTTTATATTCTTAGTATTATTCTAAGCGCAAATCTCTGAAAGGTGCAGTTTGGATTCAAATATATAAACACCTCTTAACTAGAATTGAATAACATTGATTCAAAGTAAGTTTTACCGTATACCATATTTTTTGTTTCTTTTTTGTCGATAAAAATTTGAAAATCACAAGTTTCCTATACTTAAGACTAACTCTAACGCTCCTCTCCTTAACACACCACTGCTCTGATTTGGGCCTTGAGTTTATAAGAGCCCTCACAGTATCTAATGATAGAACTTCAGGGTTACCAAATGATTTAAGTTTCTAAATAATAAATAAATAATCAGGTATATGTTGTACTTACATACGAATTCTTAGGAGACTAAAAAATAAAATGTACATATATATATGCATGTTTCGCACATCGCTTCGAATTTTCCGTTCTGGCAAAGAAATACAATGTTTTCACATCGTATTTTTTTGTTGTGCTAGTTAGCATCGATGCCATAAACAGCAGATAGCAGAAAAAAGAAATTCTGGAATGGATTTCTGAAATGGAAATTCTGGACTGGGATCTATTTGTTTTTCCAGTCATTTATGAGAAAAATTTAAAAAAAATTATGAAAATAATGAAATAGAAAAAATAATGAAATTAAAAATTATTTCATATTTCTCAAACTACACAGGGAACCTAGTGACTAATCATTTTGTGGAAAAAAAATTGGGAATTTCCTATAATTTTAATAAAAAAATTCGTAAGCAATTAAAGAGGAAAATATACAAAGTTTCACATGCAATGAAAACTACTTTGACTGCAATAAAAACTATTTTAGTGAACCCTAGAAAGGATACAATATCAGGTCTAATGAAACATATGTAGTAGGTATGGTAGGATGTACATATGTATCGAGTCAAGTGGTACTACTTCAAAACGATTGCTTCACACTACGACACCTGAAAAGCCTTGTTTGTTATTCTCTTGATAAACATACGAAAAGGTTTTAAATGTTATATTTATATTTAACAAAGGAATATGTTAAATTTTCTTTCTTGATATTTTTTTTTTAAAAAAATATTTAATTCGATTTAAATTATTTAATTCGATGCACTATACATTTCTTGCGTCGATAAGCTTATCCCTTATAAATTATTTGGATATAATTTATATGTAATGAAAACTTTAAAAAACATTTGGTTATTTATTTCAAAAGATTCTGTATTTTTTAGAATTTCGCATTATTAGGATAGATTGAAAACAATCCAAAACATATCACCGCCAATTATAATAGCAAATAAGCTTCAAAGTTGCGTGTAAATATAATTTCTACTTTTACCAGAAACTTTGAGAAGGTATTCCCACAAAAAATAAACTCCGCCGTAATATATAAAAGCGAATCAGTCACCTTACTTAGACAGAACATTAATCTCTTTTTGTAAGTTAGTCGGTATAATTTATATACTTAGATGTTTACTTGGATGCCTCTTGTTAAGAAATGTGGCATACTGAATAGATCTTGTCATTTTTATCATTTTTAGGTACACATCCCTCTATCTTAAAAATCAGCCGGAGTTACGTTTTCTTATCTGAAAATGAATTCCATGTGTCATGTCATCTCCATGTCACACCGAACCCACGAAGAATGCTTTCCAATCAGTTGCTAAACTACTATGGCCTAAATTAATATTTTCAAAATTTCGTATCTTCCGAGAAAAGGATAACTTAGTCTGATTTTGGGTTAAAATTTCTTAAAATCACATGTAGCTGTACATGAATCACATGTATATCTGATTTTAATGAAATTCTCTGAATCAGGTTTACATTTCATTAGAGGTGGATTAAGGCAAATTTATAGAGTAACGATGCCAAATTACACGGCAGTTTATGCTATGTTTAACTGACCTACTGTATGACTTTCTGTCATACTGTTCCTGTAGAGTATCAGTTGGTTAACGATTACAAAATTGGGTAAGAATAGCTGTACAAAAATATTATAAAAAAAATAATTATGCCTATCATTTAATTTTTAATATAAAAAATAATAGGCAGTAAATAATAGTAACGGTAATTATCATTTATTTGCATAATAAAATGGACACTTCTAATCTTTTTGTGTCCAGCTAACTTCAAGAAATAGGTTAAACTGATTAGAATAACCCGTGCCTTCTTGAAAAAGGTTGATAACAGCACTCCCTTAATGATGACAGAAAAAAATTACTAACATTTTTGCTCCTGTTTCTGATCAACAGCTTTTTTCAAATGTGTTCAAACGAGTCGCTTCCCGTTTAAATATTATTAAACTAATCAGAAATAGTAGTAGGTAATTGGTTAGGTTTTTAATAAAACACAGTTATGATGTGGCTTGAAGACTAAAATAAATCTATTTTTAATGTAATTAAACTCCGAGGCTTATTACTATAGTTTTAATTAAATAGTTTTTATGGAGAATCCACAGTTATGGTGTTGGTTGTTGTTATTGGTTCAAATTAAAAATAATGTACTGACTCTTTCATTTGTCATAGCAGAAACATATAATTATATAAGGCTAATATATAATAACTTATAATATATTAAGCTAATATAATAACTTATTTTTTTTACTTTCTCAATTTCGATGTAATCCACTGATTAAGCGGTCAAGGTATTTTTAAACATGAAGAGTACTACAAATTTATTCAAAACCAAGCCACGCGAGGAAAAGCTAGTAACAAAATAAAATTCAATTAAAACGGCTAGATGCCAGCCACACGATACCTTTCATAAAACTAATGAAAAAACCTACTGCAACGAATATCTCAAAAACTCAGTAACAACGCAATAAGTGCAAAAGGTGTTCAGCTCAATTATGTGACTGCAGATCGTTTCCATAGAGTTCCTCTCCAAATGGAGTTTAAACCGGGTGAATATTCTGATTCTGTTTGTCTTCTGGATATGGAAAATTTAGTCAAGCACATTATTCATCATATACAAGCTAGCAGACCTAACGCCCTCTTTCAAATCAAAGAATCAACGAAAAACAAAATTAAAATGAAGATTTTTATTTTTTGGAAATATTTTGGTTTTAAAAGTAGCGATTGTACTGGTCAATGACGATATCTTCTACGATAGCTCGTTTAGTTTATGTTACCAGCTGGGGACATTATTTTCTGTATTACAGTATTGTGCAACAGTGTTCTAAGTGAGATATCGTTATAACACTGAGTGTACCTACATAGCAAGCGTACCATAAGTATGGTATGAACCGTCATATTTCAAAATTAAATAATCCCAAATATATTATATAAATAGCTAGATATTCATAAAGTAATATTTTATATTATAAATATGTTAGCACTATACTGTTATAAAAAACGCATTTTACCGCTCTCTTTAAAACATAAAAATCTAATTAAAACACACAAAATTAACAAATTCCCCTAGGAATGTTACCCGAGTTAATAATTTAAATTATCCGTTGTACAACATCAAAATGCAAAAAATAACTGTGTGCTTGCGGGTTAAAAAATTTATTTAAATTCAGCATAAGTAGGTTAAGGTTTAATATCTTTAAATGTTTCCATTGTAAAGCATATAATATAAAGAAAGAGAAGAACTTTGAGCTTCCATGTACCTAACGCGACATCTACCCGGTAGGTGGGAGAGGATTGAGGAGATCTAGTGTAGGTTAGAGTCCTATTAAATAAGGCTAGCATAGGTTTTTACATTTTACCCTTGCGATCTATTTTTACTGGAAAAGTATGTTTGTGTGATCTTTTGAATTAATTTCGACAGGATTATTTAAAATATACGTATATAAGTATATATTTTTTGATGATTTGTATTAGTCATTACCTAAACCGTATTAGTTATACCTAATCTACACATTAGAGTATTATAGTCTGTTAAGATTAGATCTGTAAAAAATATTGGGATAACAAAGACCAATTTTAAAAATTTTTTTTGCATTTTTTGGCATAGTTTGTTCTTGTCCATACTTTAGTTCGAATATTACCGCTTTGAATATTATTTGGAACTTTTTCATTCTAAAAAACAGATTTTTTGCCTACAGACACTCTTTATATTTTATGTGAAAATGTCTTATTGCTAATTTCCCTCTCACGCCAAATTATATTTGCAAATAAAATTTACGATGATCACACTCGGGTCGATTGGTTGCGGTTGAAGTAATCGGTTGGTAGTAGATAAAGTTAAAAGTGTATTATGTAAAGAGATTTTGCTTCTGAGCATGGGGTAAAATTTTTTTTTAATATATTTGGACGAGAATAATTACTAGTATTTCCGCCTGAAAGGCAATAGGCCAGCATTTAATCCTGCCACTCAACAATCAGGGCCTCGAATATAGACACTTCCTACTCCGTACACTTATTTAGAAATTAAGCTAATTAAAACTTGTATTGACAAGATTCATTGATTCTTTTTGTATGTAACGATGTATGGTGTATTTTTTGTTCTGAGAATTTTAAGACAAAGTTTTAAACTTTACTATACTGTTCTCTTATCATCATAGCTTAATTCATGAGCGGCCACACCTTAAGCAGGTGGTAGCAGCTTGATTTCCTGCAAAGCGAACAAAGCTAACACACAAACAAACTCGTCAATATTTACGGGTGGATCGCAACACAACACAAAGTAAAAAATAGGTCAGTGTACAGAGGTCCGTAAGAAGCACGAGTATAAAAAAGATTTTGCATCGCTAGCCTATCGCGTCGTTTTCCGTCCAATATTGTTTAGGATTTTTCAAAAAAACTATTATAAAAAGTACATTTGCACCTAAAAGCCTAATAGAATACTGATTGTGAAAGGACAGTGTTTTTAATGTGAATTTACAGTAGAGAAAGTGACCATATATGGAATCCCATTTTGTTCTGGGATATATAAACAAAAATTTATATAATGGTTAGTTTCAGGTTTTTACTGACCAGACAACATGTATAAGGAAGTAATTTAAACCGTCTGTATCAAAATAGATAATTATCTAATTAAAATTCTAACACAAAAAATAAACTCAAAATGATAATCAAAATATGGAATCTAAGTATAAGTCAACTTAACAATAACAAAAATGGCTATAATATCTAATAGTTGTGAGAAATAAATGAATAAGTTATAAAATTCCGTGCAAACGTCCAGATCTAAGATCAAAACTTTGGACCAGCAGGAAATCATAAATGTACCCGGAGCCAACACATTTCTTCCACTTTTATGGACAAAATCTTGACCAGAAAACAACAAAAACATTTCTGCATCAGAGAGTCAGGCACATTTGGTACTCCATCAACTCATTAATGTCACTCCTACATTAACTGGTTAGCGCCAGTTCCTCAAAGTTCTTGTTTGTCACTATCATGTTCCAGTTCGGACCCCATATAGTTTTTATACAATGTAGTAGCCGCTTGCTACTTTGGAGACTGTTCATCTTTTGGCAGGAGAGAGGAATAATAAAGTTCTTCCTAGGCACTTTAAAAAAGAATGTGGCGCTTTCAAATCGCCCATTCTTTTCCGAAGAATTTTGTAGCTTGTGTTTTTTTTTTTTTTCACTCCAGGTTTGTCGTTGGTTAATTGTGAGTGGACATTCTAAAACAGTCATTTCATATATAGTTGTAAAGAAATTAATCTCAATTATCTATTATATAAACATATTAAAATCGAATTTGGAATATTCCATAATTAGACAACCGACGGGGGGGGGGATCGCCCATAGTTGGATTTTTATACATTTCAAACGCTCTAAATATTTTGGCAAGTCACAACTTTTAGTGACAAAAGCTCACAAATGGTTGAAAATAAACCTTATAATCGATTATACTAAAATATATTTTGACACGTATATATACAAAAATAAAAGGGGTTATGTTTACTTATTTATTACTTACTTTTGAAATTTGTTGCACGATAAACAATGAAAACGCCTACCACACTGGAAACATTCGCGCAACTGATTCGATGTTGTCGAATGCTGAAGTTAGAGACTAATGGAAAAATATATGGTCGAGTGTTGCGTTTCATACTTATAGTCTTAGAGAATAGTATTAGAGAAGGTAGATAGTCTTAGAGAAGGTACTCATATTAGGATACTATTCCACATTTGGTTACTTTACTCTACATTTGTAAAAGAACCGTATATCGTAATGAATATAAAAAAATATACATATATTTTTAACTTCAACTAACAGACGAATATGCGATCAAAATATTCAAAAAACAACCAATACACATCCGAAAGTACATGAAACAAGAGGGATATAACGAAAATCTTAAATATTGAAATTGAAATAACACGATTTTCGGTATGTACAAGTGTATTTGACAGCTCACGATGTCAGTTCTTTTAAAATCCATCCGAAGAAATGAATGTTTCCCACATTTTAAATGTAAATTAAGAAGACGGAAAAACTGGAATATTTAATATTAATAATACTTCTCACCGAAAATGCTGAAGGTGTTAAATTTAGAAATATGGTCTCTTTAATGGTTCTAGCTTTAATGTGCACATTTTAGGTTTACAATAATAGATTTATTTCTTCATCATGTCACACAAAGTAGTCAATCGAATAATGGAACTAATACATAATATAAAAGGTTATTTCAGTTTAATCAACTCCATTTAGAGCAAATAAACGAAACGACCGAATAATGAAGTATACTTTCATATTTATAAACCATTATTGGCTTATCTTTACATTCATTTCATAAATTATTAAATTTTGTGAAAACTGTAAAATGCATGAGTAATGGAATCAAATTACTTATCATCGAGGACAAGGGCAACTTTTTTAGCTTTGCTACCCACATATAAAAAAACATGGTTGATAATTTTTTTATATTGACGATACGTTTTATACCTTAATTTTCACATCGAGTCCTTCCTGCTAATACTGATAAAGCTAGATTAAAGATGGTTGTCACGACTAGGGAGGCGCGCCTGAATAAAACACGAAGGTTATATTCTTTTATATGATAAAGTTAGTACAACGTTTACTATGCTTATTATAAAACTTAATACTTAAGATATCGATTCGTATGTCAAGTTTTGATGTAATGGAAATGAGCTGATGCAAAGAGATAGCCTCCTCAGCCAATCCATTACCACAGATAGACTAGTTTCGAATTGCGAAGGAAGTAACTGATAAACCACAAGCTGTACCAAATGGAGGGGCACAGTTATTAATGATACTACATACATCCATGACATAGCTTCACGCTCTATCCCTAGCGGGGTAGTAGAGAGAACGGAGCGCGCAAACGCGCCCGGTCCCTGCTACCTCTTCGCCTCGCCACTGTCATTAACCTCTGCATGAATGCTCTCCGGGGAGTTCCTCATGCTTTTACGGACATTCCTCCAGTTCTCGATACGGGTTTTCGAAGTAAAACGAGGTCTCCTCACCCACTTTTACCAATACTTCTTCATTCATTATCTTTTGTACATTCTTTCGTCACTCATTCTTTCGAGTGCCCAAACCATCTGAGCACGTTATTCCTTCATTCTTACTGTGACATCCTCGCTGGTACATGCCATACTGTGTACCTCTTCGTTGCGGTTCGGTCAGCTAAGGCTGACTACGCGATCCTTCGAAGAGATCGCATTTCCACAGCATCATCTTTCTTTCATTCTCTCTGTAATACCCACGTTCACGCCATTAACAGCGTAGGAACCAAAACTGCATGTGTACGGCCAAACGTGCAGCGGGACGCGACGTTCCGTTCGTTACTGTTACGGCAGCAACACGTCTTTCCAATCCATTTCGTATCTACAAGCTTACTAACCATACTTCCCAAGGATCCTACTTCGGTTCAATTGTTACAATAATTTTCATCAGAAATCTTGCATTCCGTCCCTCCTCGTCTTCTTTGCAAATACCCAGACCTGTGTCGTACTTGCATTCAGGTTTTAGACCATAGTTCACACCCGTCTTCAGAAATGGGACCATGCCTGCAACTCGCTTTCTGATGATGCAATAGTCACGGCATTCATCTGAGTCAACCAAGAATTTACTTAATCACCCACTTTTACACCCCATGTCACTTTCTTTCAGTCCTTGGAGACAGCTATCAACTACAAATTGAAACAACCAAGACGAAATGGCACACACCATGTTGTCACCGATTGGCTGCCAAACCGAGGCGACATGTTGGCTCTCCTCGCACACAGGCTGAGTGATCTCTAATAAAGAGATTATTACTGATGATAGTAAAATGAAGGGAAACGTTGCAGCGACTATCCAGAGAAGGAGGTAAAGAGAACAGTGCGAAAAAATCAGATAAATTGTCTTCCAGTCTCGCTCAATAACGATCAAATATTAACAATTTTAGGGACTTAAAATTCAGCACCTCAAATGTTAGAAAAACCAACGTCATGGCCACTCCCTGGTAGGGTAATAAGAGCAAAACATAAGGAGGAAAATCAAAAACAGAAGGGAGACGAGTGGATTTTTTTTGCTGCAACAGGCTCAAAACGGAACAACCAGGATATTTAAAAACCATAAAGCTGCAGTGTAGGCATGTATCAGGGATAAATACAGGAAAGGTTTAGGTACATAATATGTTATATCTCGATTCACCTGGTTTCTGGTGCTACTATGAATGGAGTACCAGCATGTCCTAATCTATAAAGGATAGTATGTATATGTTTAAAAGAGTACAGACCAGTGCCTGTTAGTGTTAAATACATTTTCAATAAAAAAAACTATTATTGTGCCAAAAAATATTTCTAAAATATAAACACTAACCCACTATTATATATGCATATAAACCACTTTCAGAATTAGATGTTGGGATAGTAAATCATCACCATAAAAAAGAATTATTTGATGAAACAAATATAAAAGAAAGATCTTCTCATAAATTATAGTCAAGATTGATCTGAAAAATAATTTAATTCAAAATACAAATAATTTGATTAAAATTGTTGTTTTTTAATACAGGAGTGGTGTTAATGTTGTTAGAAACAAGTAATGCCTCAGCCCTGAGTGAACGGCACAAAAACTCAACGGGGCTTGCTTTAAATAGTATAAAAACTTTACATTTAATCATTTTGGCCAATGACATTGAAAACAGGCTGCTTCAGTCTGGTGTATCCGCGTTTAATTCCAGGTGTAATTGTCATTAAAAAAACCATAATGGTTTTAATTTTATTTTTGCTATCAATAAAGTAGGCACAGTCGATATTATAAAATCCATTCCTAGTGCCTATTGTGCCTACTGTGCTAATTGAAATTAAATGATTGCTGAAACGAATTTCTTTATCAATTAATTATTTTAGTGCCAACTAATTAAAAAACCCCGTTACGGGGTTGGATGGTTGAAACGATCAGAAATTCCGATATAGAATATTTTAATCTAAATTTCAGTTGTTTTCAGTTAGTTTCATATTTGTAGGATCTTATTATCTTGAAATTATTTTTATTTAACAAAAAGGAGCCTAGGAGTTGTATATTATCTGTTAGAGTTAGAGCAGCGTGAATGAAGTACGTTAACTAAAAGATCACGTGCACTTGAATGGCCAAGGGTAAGCAGCAAATTATGAGATAAATTCGTTCCGTTCATAAATCTTTAGTAGAAAAGTCGAGAACTCTTTTTGATAGTGAGGCATCTCACACAAATTGCGTCGCTTCGTGTCTCACGAGAAGCCTTGCGAAAAAACCAAACGTTTCGTTTCGATTACATAATACTGTAACAAGCGCTTCGCGTTAGCGTTATGAGAAAATGAGACTTGAGTAGGCAAAAATCATGTCAACTCGACTCTGATCTACAGTGTTGTTGTCATACACAAAATAGTAGTTATAATAAATAATATTTTATAATGGGTATTCATTTAATAGTTTAATATAGGTTATTTATTAGATATTTATATAAAAAAAACGGAATATCATAGTTATATACTATAGTTGGCGCCACGTTTGCAGATCAAATCCACGATTATATAGCGTAGGTTTCGGAGTGGAGTCAATAGATTCGGGTTTTTATAAGCGTTGAATGAGAATTTGATTTTGTCTGTGTTATATATAGCCCATCCTAGCCTCTAACTTAATTTTTATATAGTGATTCGAAAACTTAGTTTGGTACCGACAACAACGACACAGTTTAAAGTTTGGTCAATAAGTGATCCTACAAGGGCTACGTTTGTAATACAAGCCACTAATTTTCGTACTTTGAGGGTAAAAAGAAAAATGAATTCAATTCGCTAGCACCTAAAATTTAAAATAAAGCTAAAAGCAATCATTTTTCTATGTCTAAGAATAGGAAAGCGCAAAAACAAGAAATAAATAACAAGACATGGTAAACATGTGTCTTGTAATTGTTCTAGTAGATTCCCTTGTCGAGGATATGTTAGTACTGTGTTAGAGATTCATATTCAAATAGATAATTAAAAAACAGGTAGGTACTTGTAAGTATCAAAACATTACTGCAGTATTTTTCTTTAAAAACAGTGTCATTATATTACCATAGGCATTTCTCTATTAAATTTTAACGACGTATATTGATAAAAACGTTTTTCGCAGATATATATGTACATAAATCCTGAGCATGATGGCGACACAATGGAATGCAAGTCATAATTAGGAATCGTGGCTATTTGGATGTGGTTGAAAAATTTTTCCCATCACTTTTGCTGTTGTGACTGAATTAATTGTTTTACGCCACATGGGCGTAGTGGCGTCCCATGTCAATTTGAACTTGAAATTTTGCGGCATAATTCGTAACGAAAAATCTGCATACTTGTTACTTTGACATATATGAGGTCTTTATTATTAAATCAATGTATTTTCCTGATTTTTGTTTGCTAATAGTGATAGTTTATTTTAGTTTTTATCACTTATCTATAATCTGCTTCAAATTTTCCCCATAAGTCTTAGTTATTAAGAAGATTTGTAAGAATAGTAAATTTAAGATAAATTAGTTGAAAACGCCTCCTGCTGTAATATGATGATTGTGGGTTGGTTCACACTAGGGAGGATGGTTATTCTCTCCATTTTTCTAGCTTGGCAATACCAAAAAGGGCGGCGTTAAAATCGCCGCACAACATGAAATACCTTGAATGGCAAGGAAAGCGGAATTGAAATATCTACACACTAGGTTCCTACGGTTCCTGCCGCTCCTTCTGCCTAAGCTGTAATGAGCGTGACAAGTTGTTGTGAAGCATAAAAAATAACTTTAATCCCTACTCCCATTTTATAACATAAATCGACTGCATCCCAATGTTTCATTGTATTGCATTATTTCCTATTCATCTATTGCTATGTTATAACTAAAAAGTCAAAAATTTATTAAAACTTTCAAGGAAAAATATTTATTAAAAAAAAGAGCTCTTATTCGTTTGTCTATGATATCCCCATACGGTCAATATTAAAACAAATGTTTACTACAATTGATGAAATACACCGAATAGTTACATTTTTCATTTTATTGCACTAACAAGTACAAATAATTTAGGTGTGAATGGCCCAGGATATATTTTATGGATTATAAAAAAATAGCTGCACACGAAATCTGGCGAGAGCAAGAAAGACGAGACGTATGTTAGAAACACGTCAATACCCAACTTTTCCGAAAATTTCGATATATAAGGTGGTGGAAGTCAGGTGTGGGTGGCCAAAGCCTTGGCTTTTAACCAGCAGAACAAATGCTTACAATCGACGCTTGTGCGTGCGCTACGGTAAGATTTATAATTTTATATTGCGCTTACTAATACAAGCTAGTATTATATATGTTATTACATATATTATTTTATATATAAATATAGTACTATATACATATGTGATACGAGTTGACACTTAATCTATTGCATTAGTGTCAACTCGTTCTGGCGTTTGTTGAGGGGTGATAACGATTTTTTAACTGCGATACTATTTTATATACCAGGTAAGCAGGAAAATCGCAATACGCCGAATTCAGGAAAGAAACTAGTGCACAAGCGGACGGCTTAGAGAATCTGGTACAGCTATATCTATCTGCCATACTACTGAGGGTAAAGAGTCAAACTAGAAAGGGGGAAGTTATTTCAGTTTTTTAGTTATAAAATTGAATAGTTGCGCAAATTCGCCAAGTCACATTGATGACACAAATTGTGCAAAGCACTAAGAATTTGTACGCTAAGAAAAGCAGTAGTTAATTTTACTCAAATTATAGAAATCATGTAAGAAAATATCAACAAAGCAGCTATATCCAACTCAATTGACATATATATTTACCACGAAAAAGAATCCCCCTTCGTCGTATCCCCGGGTTTTCAGAGCATTCCACTTGAAACCAATCCAACTATTACAATGCTTCCGGTAGCGACATTTCCAGGATCTCAATTCCGCGTTCATTTGGAGGATAAAGCAAGTAGCCTCTAAAAAGCTTGGCGTCTTACTAGAGCGAGACGGTATTCACATCAGCGCATCGCCTTCAACTTATAGGCCCAAAGTTAGCCGCACATGGAATTACTGTTCCCATCTTGGTCTGGGGCACTCAATACCAACTTCTTCCACTTGACCGCGTCCAACGTGGGCGTTGGATTGTTGATGACGAGCATCTCATAAGCGGGCTAGACCATCGGCCCTGCGGAGAGATGTCGCATCACCCCTCTGTGCCTCTTCTACGTCTGTACCACGGGGAGGGTTCTGAAGAACTATTAGGTTCATACGGCTGCGGATTTCCACTATCGTAACTCCAGTCACAACATAAATTTTAAAACTATAGGTACACCATACAGTGTAAAGTATGTACGTATGTAAGTAAAGAGTATTTTAGTAATAAATAATATTTAATATGTTGTTATAAACCACCCTAACCATATTCTTACAAAACAATGAATGTGGAGGACAAGGAATTTAAATTTAAGAAGGACTTAATTTAACCGAAGCTTTCATTTTTAAACAAACAAAAGGTGAAAATAAACATTTTAATTTTTACATTTAGACCAAGAAAAGCTTACATAAAAGTAAAAATACTATAGTATATGTAGAATAAGTTTATTGTACTATGTCCCCAACATATATAGTAAAGTATTGATTGTAAAGGCACCATCACGTTTTATTTTTAAGTTCACTCCGACCACTTACGTAAACAATGAAAGTAATGGAGCAAGAATAGCGAAACTTTATCAGCTGTTTTACATTGAGTTTAATTGGCCAAAATGTTGATCATCGGTCGTGAATTGTTAAAGTAGAAAACTTAAAGTGTTGTTTATTGAAAGGTAGATATTATTTTTAGGAATTATCATGAAAAATACCTTCAGTGGGTCATTGAAAGGAAAGAAGTACTAAATGGATATTGAAAATATTCGTTACTTTATGAAATTAAGTAATCCTAGCTGAACACTTTCTGGGATGATAAAGTTTCTATTTGCTCCAAAGACAGACTTTTGAGATTGGCCAAAAAGTGTACGCAAGTGTTCAAGCAAAAACCAATTAGCTGCGGAGAATTGGTTTATCCATTATAATTAACATTAGTGTTAGAAATTGGCTCTAAATTTGTCACAAGTTTCTTTTGGAGATCCGTAAAAACCGTAACCAAACAAAAAATCTAAATGAAAATTGCTTCTCTAAGTGTGACGCAATTGAGCATATACGAACAAAATTGAGAATGACGAATACTATTTTATAAAGGCAATTTTAATACCATATATAGAAAAATATAACTCGTCCGATAATCTTTTAGCGTTTTTTTTGCGTTGTATCCCGGAGATAGTAGACAGGAAACGCGAGTGTTAAGAGGCGAAACTAAATCCCGAAAACTCTGTCTTGCCAGAGCCATAACTAAACATTCATAAGTAAGTGTTAATATTTTTTGCCTTCATGCTTTATCCCGACCACATGGCAGGATAGGCCAAAGGAACCGCAAGAACTTTGGGAACTAGTGTTGAGAACACTCGCCTCCGTTTAAGGAACGAAACAACGTAATAAATAAAAATATCAAATATATCAAAAAAAATCTATCAAAAACAATATAAACCACTTCAATTTTTGTGATCATTTCCAGTAAAATATGCCACCTTGACCTCATGAGGTGGTTAATAAAATAAATGTTTGAGCTATGTTCGCGGATTATTGTGACTTTCATAAAAAACTAGGGACGCCTCATTAACTGTCACGTTCTCCTAACAACAACCGCTTGGTTAAGGAATTCTGTAGACTTGCAACAACAAATCGTTTAAGTTTAAAATTATATTTTAATGGCAGTTATGTCTCGATCTGGATTCGTAGATAGATATGCTGATCAAAAGGGAGTGTCACTTGCTTTTTCCCTTCTTTGGTGTTAGAATTTTCGCCCGCGCGAAATTGTAAAACAAAAGTGTCGATCAAAAAAGGGACATAAGTATGTGGTGCCGTACAGGTAACAAATAACAAATGGGAAAACAAAGCAATGTTTTTTGATGATAAAATAAACATGTCCATTATATTTCCAGACTCCTCTTTTAAACGATACAAGCGTGGATTAGATTATAAGATTTAATTTCACGTATCCCGCTAACAGCAATGGGAGGTAGCCCGCAGAAATTAAAAGGAACTTTACCTCAGAACACACCTAGTGTAAGGGGACCTCCGTTCTCCGCTTTCCAATTTTGAAAGCATCGGCGTTTTGCGTGATGGAACTCGAAGCCGAAAAAGGCGGCAAACTATAGTCTGGATAAAGCAATTTTCCGATATGTTTTAAACGTGTCCAAAACGTGGTATATTTTGAACATGTAGGAACATGGTTATTTCGACTGTCTATAGTCTGCACTGTAAGGACCGTACTAAATGTAGTACAATTAGAGGGAATGCCGTCTGCATGTAGACGTTACAAGTTAAAGTTTGGTTAGTTTTATTAAAATTAGGTCATGTGTGGTTTGTTACTCGGATTAGCTTTTATTATACAAAATATGTGTCTGTATTATTTTAAAAAAATGGCGATATGATTTTCATTTAAACAAATAGGTTATTTAGATGCCTTATGTATACGAGGTGTGTTCAAAAAGTATCGCGAATTTTGTTGTTTTTTCAAAAAATTATGTATTTATTCATGAATATTATTTGTCCCCTTCAAAGGAATCCCCATGAGATATTATACACTTGTGCCAACGGTTTTTCCAATCGTCGAAGCACTTTTCAAAAAATCATTTTTTGTATATTGTTTCAGCTCCTCTTCATGCCCGTTTTTTTTTTTTTTTATTCTCGTCAAGTGTAGCATAACGTCGGTCCTTTAATGGGCCTTCTCAATTTAGGGAACAAGAAAAAGTCACAGGGGGCCAGATCTGGGGAATACGGTGGCCTGCGGCAATCATGTGTGTTGTTGTTGCCAAAAAATCGAGCCCAAGCAAACGATGTGGTGAGGCAGGGGCGTTATGTGGGTGCAAAACGCCAATTTGTTCTTCCCCAAAAAAAACGGGGCGTGTCTGGCGGATTGATTCGCGCAAAATTGCGCATTAACTTGCAGTAATTAAACTTCGTGAACGGCGTTTACCCTGTGGCAAGCACTCATGATGACACGCCCCGCAATCGAAAGGAAAACTGTCAGCAACACTTTCACATTCGCCGAACTTGGCGCGCTTTTTTCGGTTTTGGTTCGTGCGGTCAGCTTCATTGGGAGATTGATTGAGCTTTGGTTTCCACGTCATAAACCCATAAACCCACGATTCGTCACCAGTTATGGGACCCTCTGGAGCAAAATGGGGTCGTCGGGACAGAGGTCCACATCTCATTAGCAGGTTCATGCGATGCTGTTTTGGTCGCAATTGGAGCAATTTTGGTAACGAATTTCGCGGCGACCCGTCCTCATGCCCAATCATGATAAAAATCGAATGGCACGAGCCAATCGATAATGTCTCGGTCCTCAGCAACTTTTTTTTTTTTTTTTTTTTTTTTTTTTCTCTAATGGTTGATCGACGATTGGCCAATAACATTTTCTCCACTTCATTAATTTTTAGTCTGTGTTGACGTGCTCGGGGCGTCCGGCACGGCTCTTCGGTCGTCAACCTCTTATCGGCCTTCTGAGAACATTTTGTAACCACGATAAACGTTGATTCTGTCCAAGGTAGTTCTCCGATGCCACGTCAACATTCGTGTGAATGCCATCGCGCATTAATTTCGTTTTACACAAAATTTGATAACGTTCTGTGATCTATTTTTTGAATGGGTAAAAATTCGAAGGACGTCCAAACACGTGCAAGAAAGCAGCTCTCACCAATTAAGTGAACCATTCAAAAATGGACGAGGTTGTCGGCATAAGGAGAGACAGGAGTTACCAAACCTACGCCACAAAACATTTGGGAATTGAATATAGTAACCCGCGAAAAAATTCAAAAAATGCGCGATACTTTTTGAACCCACCTCGTATGTATGCTTATGGATTTCAAATCAATCTGCGTTGAGGCAATGAGTTAGTTTTTTTGAAATACAAGACAAGAGGTGTCGTTGGTTTCGCACACTCTATAGAATGACAGTGGAGTTGGTGTTATGACGCAAGGATTTACCTCTCAATAGTTAGGTAGGCTCGATATATTGGTTGGGTAGGCCTCTCGACCTAGAATAATAGATAAAATAATAAAGTTCAACTGTAAAAAATATTCGTGGGACGAAATAAACTATAATGTTTTGTGTTATTGGTTTATGACAGATGTACCTCCCAAAAACAATGAAACTGATCGCTCCAAGTTCAATCAGTTTTTTAGAGTTTTAATAAAAATCCAGAATAATTTTTTTTTGAAAAGAAACGTTTATTGAAAGATTTTTTCTTTCTTCAGGGGACATTGTGCTAATCTAAGTGTGTGACCTTCGTAGATGTTGCTGGAGCTTTGTTGCTTATGTGTTTCCCTTACAGTGGCTTTATTTGGAAATTAATAACTAGGGAGGGAATAGGTAGTAGATAGATCTTTGTTGTTGATAAGCTTTTAATCTACTTAACTCTGCCATTCCTCCCATTCCTTTAGATGAAGAAAAGTAGAGACCGACAAAATCAAATTTTTTTACGGCCTCATTTATTAAGGGAATATTTGTATTTTTTCTTGACGGACCAACGTCACATAACAAGATACAGGACGTGACGTTTTATAGCATGAAATGATCCAAGAGAAGATAAACAATATATATATATTCTTAAATAAATGTACCAAACAGGTAACTTGGCAATTATTCAAAGGAACAAATTGGCTAAATCATGAGACATAGATTTTCATGCGGCGATTAAAGCACGATTACCCTTCATTTAATTAGGCTGCGAAGGGTGGGTGGTGAAAAATTGCGAATTCAAATAAGTGACTCCCTATCTGGTTACTCGCGTGCTGTTAAATGAGTTATGATGATATTAGATAAACTGTTCCGTTAAGTCTTATATGGGATTTAAGTGATGTAGTTCATTTCTCTTGTTCTGTAAGAACGTTTCTATCCTTGGGGGTTAACCTCTTTAAAAATAATACAAGCGAATGGCTCTAAAGCATTGGTTGACCATGCCGTCTGGACACCGTTACAACATCCATATCGTAGCAAGTTTCGAAATCTATTATGCTTAAAAATATCTATCATCATATGTCAGCCGTAGGACGTGCACTGGAAAATAGGCTCCAAGGGAGCTCCAGTGCACCCTGTCTAATGCTGAAACCCGGACAAAGTCACGTTAGCTTGCCGGAATGGGGTTCTCCATCGGAACTTTCTGCACCAGCGGCCTCAGTTTCTCTGAACTATGTGAACCTGCCCATTGCCACTTCAACTTACTAATTCCTTGAGCTCGCAAAGAAATGCCGAGCATAGCCTCTCCATAGCTCGTTGAGCGGACCATGACTTATTTTGGGAGGCCCCATTGTAAGAGGACCACGTTTTCTGGCCGTAGTCATACATGGTAACACCATGGATATCGACTTTTCTTCTTAAGGCAATGGGAGGAATTTGGACGCGACGTTACTACGTTCGTTTCCCCAACGTGCCCAGCCGAGTTGATTCGACGATTGACCTCCTCTTGACTCTCAAAGTTTGGACCAACTGCAAAACGGGGGGCGCACATGGATAATATAATAATTAAATATAAAAATATTTATTCAGGCTACAAGCTTTCCAAATAAAATGAGGGAAAGGAAGAATAGAATACGTTTAAAAATAGTAAAGCAGTACAATAAAATATATAATAATAACATAATTTTTATCAAAATAAGAGATGGCTGATTTGTAATAAATTATTGTCAATGAAAGTACCAAATAAACGCACTTAACACGTGTGATCGAGTTAATTCAAAATTTGTATCTTTGTTAGAGCATTTCCCACCGACGTAATCACAATATCCAATATTTCTTCCTTTTCAACTTTTTAAAAAAAAAACAAAAGAAATTTTTTTTTTTTGGGGGCCCCCCCCGTTAGCATTGAAGCGTACGCGCGGTCAGTATTATCATTCGTGTGAGGTGGACACTAAATTAGAAAATGTGGAAACCGTTGTAGTATAATCCCTATATTATAAGTATTTATATGATTATAATATGTGTATTATATAATTTGTGAAATTATACTTGAAGACATTTGGCGCAGTGGAACAGTCCGGATGTAAAGTGATTGTGGGTTTCGGTTTCTCTTCGATGATTTTTTTTTCTATACGGAAAAAGGACGTGCGATTTGCTGTTTTTATTATAATTTTATTGTGAGAATGAGCGCCACTTAAAAAGTATGAATTATGGAATTAACACTACATGCATTCCATGGTCACTTATAACGAAATAAAAAAGAAATAATTACGGGTAAATTTTAATGGAGTAGATAGCGGGGTAACGAGATATCCAATTTACTGCGGTTCCAAGGAAACCAAAACCACGATATCCACCAACTGTATATAAATAGTACCGGAAGATAGCTATCCCTGTGTATTTGTTAAAATTACATATTTAAAGAAAATTAATCCTGCTTCCAGAACCTATCCGAAGTGTCACTAAGGCAATGTCTTCTCCACTTAGATGCACAAATCTTACGTCCAAAGGGACTTTTCCAAGTTACGCTTCCACAAAATTTATTGTAAAGAGCAATCACATTTAGCAATCATTTTTTTATTTTGAGTTTTTATCTATTCGCTATCTCAAGGATTCAATGTAAAGCTGAAGAGAAGTACTCAGCACTGTTTTTTTTTTTTTTTTTTCACCTATTAGTCTGCCATTAAAACATAAGCTTTTAAATACAGGTATGTGTATGTACATACACGGCATAAAAAATTCATGACACAGCAAAAACATTGTTTACATATAAAATAAAACTTTTCACTGGCTGTGGACAGCACAGAAAGGGACGAATTATTACCACCAAGAAAAAACCAGTGGAAAAACCACGTGTTGGAACAACCAATACGCTAGGTATACGCCTATGTTTTAGAGTAATATTTCTTATATGAAACATTATCATAAGCTAAAATAGCTGTACAAAAAAATAACGCAAAAGAAATTTCATTGCTTTTTTGACGTTAACGCATTCAGGGAAGACGTTCATCCTCTCCATTTAAGTTAGGATGAGGGTCAAGGCTTATTTATTTCACGGTTCTTCTTTTCTTTGCATTGTGTGGTGAGGGTGAAGAAACTCATTTCATCTTATCAGAGCGGATGTTTTCTTCTTGTACTAATTATAAGAAGAGAACGACAGGCAATTTTTTAAATTGTATTACGTAGATTGATCTTTCTAGGACAAGGCATACCGTTGAATTTTGCTATGCCGTTTCTAGGGTAGTGTTGACGTTACATGTCCTTTGTCAAGAACTAAGGTATTATCTCTTCTTCACCCGCACAGGGTTTATATTGTCAGTCCCGTCCCCCATTATGCCAATCCTGCTCCTCCTCGCGCTTCCACCTCTCTTCCCCCGGTCCTCCGTCCGGCTACGATAGCCTTTAACCTACCGTACATCTCTACCATTATCTGTCCTTTAGCGTCCCTCTGCTCCCCCGCTTGCTTTGCGGCACGTTGAGTTCCTGTTGGTGCTCCGCGTACGTTCCCGCTTAGGCTAGCATCCCGGCACATGCTTCTGGTTAGCGCGCCCGTGGTGGTGTTCCAATCTTCCCCCCTCTATATCCTCTGTCCCCCCCTTTCGTCAATTTTGCTTCCCAACACAATATTTCGTGTGCATCGTCCCTTGTTGAGGTGGACTATCCCGCTCTGTTCCGTCCTTCTCAACCTCTCGCCCCTTTCTTGGCACTCTTCTGTCATTTTCCCCCGTGGCTCTCATTTCCCTACATTCACTCCGGGATTTGTCTTCTTCTGTGCCCACGTCCCCCCGGTAGGACCTCAACCCAGAAGCCGGGTGGGAGGGGCAGGAAGAGGGGAAAGGGGAAAAGAGGAGAGAGAGAGGAGAGAGAGGAACGAGAGAGAGAGACCCGCACCCCGGCCGCACCCGAGAGAGAGCGAGACGAGACGAGAGACCGCACGCCCCCCCCGACCTGCGAGAGAGAGAGAGAGAGAGAGAGTAGAGAGAAGAGAGAGACACCCGACCCGACGCACCAGCCCAAGAGGAGAGAGAAGGGAGAAGAGAGAGAGAGAGAATATAGAGAGGAGAGAGAGAGATATAGAGATAGAGATTTGAAGAAGATATATAGTGATATAGAGATATAATTAGAGGAGGATATATATAGTATATGTCGAGAACATCAACTCCAATCACGAAGCACGCGTGACGTCATTGAAAAGCAACTGAAAGATGTCATGCTTGGACGCGGCCGTAAGAGCGAACCGGCCATTCTACCACCGGCGTCGTTAGCGAGCGGAAGTGTTCGTTTCGTTGTTGCTAGTGATGAGACATAACCCATATGTCTGACAAACACACCCAGGAAAAATACTTGCAAACGGAGCACGTCTTCTGGCCCGACCGCACACGCATCATCCAGACACGCGGGAATCATCTAGCGCAGTAAAGTACCAACCATATTCCACCGTCAGAGAGGCAGAGAGATGGACTGGTTACGACATTGAATCGCGCTGTAAAACTATGAAAAATCGTGATAATTGCATCCTGCTCCCCATACGAGTAAACCAGTGATCGCGAGTCATAGGTTTCCGCTGTGGTGGCTGGGGTCACTGCGCTGCAAAGTGTTTTGGAGACCGGTGCCAGTGGTGCGCGAAGGCTCGCAATATGCAGGCACAAACCGCAGTCGGGGCCTCCAATACCCGGTTTGTGTGAACAGAAGGGTCCCCAGGGAGCGTGCGCCGCCCCGGGGCAACTATGCAAACGGTGAGTCTATTCATTTGTCGATATGGCGCTGAATTTCCTCCTTCACGAAAGTCTCGCCTTTTTAACGTTTCTGGTAAACGTGTACCTCACGTTGTCCCATTCCGGCTACTATGGTCAATCTAGTGTTTTTAGCACTTCCATTTACCGGTTGGTTGATGGGCCTATCTTCACGATGCTATTTTAATTTGCCCCCCGCTTTCCTGTTAGGGTCCCCGCCGCCCGTTCTTTTTACCTGCCATCCGCCTATTCTTCGGTGCACAGTGTTTTGAATAATACTTTTTTTTTTTTTTTTTTTTTTTTTTTTTTTTTTTTTTTTTTTTTTTTTTTTTTTTTTTTTTTTTTTTTTTTTTTTTTTTTTTTTTTTTTTTTTTTTTTTTTTTTTTTTTTTTTTTTTTTTTTTTTTTTTTTTTTTTTTTTTTTTTTTTTTTTTTTTTTTTTTTTTTTTTTTTTTTTTTTTTTTTTTTTTTTTTTTTTTTTTTTTTTTTTTTTTTTTTTTTTTTTTTTTTTTTTTTTTTTTTTTTTTTTTTTTTTTTTTTTTTTTTTTTTTTTTTTTTTTTTTTTTTTTTTTTTTTTTTTTTTTTTTTTTTTTTTTTTTTTTTTTTTTTTTTTTTTTTTTTTTTTTTTTTTTTTTTTTTTTTTTTTTTTTTTTTTTTTTTTTTTTTTTTTTTTTTTTTTTTTTTTTTTTTTTTTTTTTTTTTTTTTTTTTTTTTTTTTTTTTTTTTTTTTTTTTTTTTTTTTTTTTTTTTTTTTTTTTTTTTTTTTTTTTTTTTTTTTTTTTTTTTTTTTTTTTTTTTTTTTTTTTTTTTTTTTTTTTTTTTTTTTTTTTTTTTTTTTTTTTTTTTTTTTTTTTTTTTTTTTTTTTTTTTTTTTTTTTTTTTTTTTTTTTTTTTTTTTTTTTTTTTTTTTTTTTTTTTTTTTTTTTTTTTTTTTTTTTTTTTTTTTTTTTTTTTTTTTTTTTTTTTTTTTTTTTTTTTTTTTTTTTTTTTTTTTTTTTTTTTTTTTTTTTTTTTTTTTTTTTTTTTTTTTTTTTTTTTTTTTTTTTTTTTTTTTTTTTTTTTTTTTTTTTTTTTTTTTTTTTTTTTTTTTTTTTTTTTTTTTTTTTTTTTTTTTTTTTTTTTTTTTTTTTTTTTTTTTTTTTTTTTTTTTTTTTTTTTTTTTTTTTTTTTTTTTTTTTTTTTTTTTTTTTTTTTTTTTTTTTTTTTTTTTTTTTTTTTTTTTTTTTTTTTTTTTTTTTTTTTTTTTTTTTTTTTTTTTTTTTTTTTTTTTTTTTTTTTTTTTTTTTTTTTTTTTTTTTTTTTTTTTTTTTTTTTTTTTTTTTTTTTTTTTTTTTTTTTTTTTTTTTTTTTTTTTTTTTTTTTTTTTTTTTTTTTTTTTTTTTTTTTTTTTTTTTTTTTTTTTTTTTTTTTTTTTTTTTTTTTTTTTTTTTTTTTTTTTTTTTTTTTTTTTTTTTTTTTTTTTTTTTTTTTTTTTTTTTTTTTTTTTTTTTTTTTTTTTTTTTTTTTTTTTTTTTTTTTTTTTTTTTTTTTTTTTTTTTTTTTTTTTTTTTTTTTTTTTTTTTTTTTTTTTTTTTTTTTTTTTTTTTTTTTTTTTTTTTTTTTTTTTTTTTTTTTTTTTTTTTTTTTTTTTTTTTTTTTTTTTTTTTTTTTTTTTTTTTTTTTTTTTTTTTTTTTTTTTTTTTTTTTTTTTTTTTTTTTTTTTTTTTTTTTTTTTTTTTTTTTTTTTTTTTTTTTTTTTTTTTTTTTTTTTTTTTTTTTTTTTTTTTTTTTTTTTTTTTTTTTTTTTTTTTTTTTTTTTTTTTTTTTTTTTTTTTTTTTTTTTTTTTTTTTTTTTTTTTTTTTTTTTTTTTTTTTTTTTTTTTTTTTTTTTTTTTTTTTTTTTTTTTTTTTTTTTTTTTTTTTTTTTTTTTTTTTTTTTTTTTTTTTTTTTTTTTTTTTTTTTTTTTTTTTTTTTTTTTTTTTTTTTTTTTTTTTTTTTTTTTTTTTTTTTTTTTTTTTTTTTTTTTTTTTTTTTTTTTTTTTTTTTTTTTTTTTTTTTTTTTTTTTTTTTTTTTTTTTTTTTTTTTTTTTTTTTTTTTTTTTTTTTTTTTTTTTTTTTTTTTTTTTTTTTTTTTTTTTTTTTTTTTTTTTTTTTTTTTTTTTTTTTTTTTTTTTTTTTTTTTTTTTTTTTTTTTTTTTTTTTTTTTTTTTTTTTTTTTTTTTTTTTTTTTTTTTTTTTTTTTTTTTTTTTTTTTTTTTTTTTTTTTTTTTTTTTTTTTTTTTTTTTTTTTTTTTTTTTTTTTTTTTTTTTTTTTTTTTTTTTTTTTTTTTTTTTTTTTTTTTTTTTTTTTTTTTTTTTTTTTTTTTTTTTTTTTTTTTTTTTTTTTTTTTTTTTTTTTTTTTTTTTTTTTTTTTTTTTTTTTTTTTTTTTTTTTTTTTTTTTTTTTTTTTTTTTTTTTTTTTTTTTTTTTTTTTTTTTTTTTTTTTTTTTTTTTTTTTTTTTTTTTTTTTTTTTTTTTTTTTTTTTTTTTTTTTTTTTTTTTTTTTTTTTTTTTTTTTTTTTTTTTTTTTTTTTTTTTTTTTTTTTTTTTTTTTTTTTTTTTTTTTTTTTTTTTTTTTTTTTTTTTTTTTTTTTTTTTTTTTTTTTTTTTTTTTTTTTTTTTTTTTTTTTTTTTTTTTTTTTTTTTTTTTTTTTTTTTTTTTTTTTTTTTTTTTTTTTTTTTTTTTTTTTTTTTTTTTTTTTTTTTTTTTTTTTTTTTTTTTTTTTTTTTTTTTTTTTTTTTTTTTTTTTTTTTTTTTTTTTTTTTTTTTTTTTTTTTTTTTTTTTTTTTTTTTTTTTTTTTTTTTTTTTTTTTTTTTTTTTTTTTTTTTTTTTTTTTTTTTTTTTTTTTTTTTTTTTTTTTTTTTTTTTTTTTTTTTTTTTTTTTTTTTTTTTTTTTTTTTTTTTTTTTTTTTTTTTTTTTTTTTTTTTTTTTTTTTTTTTTTTTTTTTTTTTTTTTTTTTTTTTTTTTTTTTTTTTTTTTTTTTTTTTTTTTTTTTTTTTTTTTTTTTTTTTTTTTTTTTTTTTTTTTTTTTTTTTTTTTTTTTTTTTTTTTTTTTTTTTTTTTTTTTTTTTTTTTTTTTTTTTTTTTTTTTTTTTTTTTTTTTTTTTTTTTTTTTTTTTTTTTTTTTTTTTTTTTTTTTTTTTTTTTTTTTTTTTTTTTTTTTTTTTTTTTTTTTTTTTTTTTTTTTTTTTTTTTTTTTTTTTTTTTTTTTTTTTTTTTTTTTTTTTTTTTTTTTTTTTTTTTTTTTTTTTTTTTTTTTTTTTTTTTTTTTTTTTTTTTTTTTTTTTTTTTTTTTTTTTTTTTTTTTTTTTTTTTTTTTTTTTTTTTTTTTTTTTTTTTTTTTTTTTTTTTTTTTTTTTTTTTTTTTTTTTTTTTTTTTTTTTTTTTTTTTTTTTTTTTTTTTTTTTTTTTTTTTTTTTTTTTTTTTTTTTTTTTTTTTTTTTTTTTTTTTTTTTTTTTTTTTTTTTTTTTTTTTTTTTTTTTTTTTTTTTTTTTTTTTTTTTTTTTTTTTTTTTTTTTTTTTTTTTTTTTTTTTTTTTTTTTTTTTTTTTTTTTTTTTTTTTTTTTTTTTTTTTTTTTTTTTTTTTTTTTTTTTTTTTTTTTTTTTTTTTTTTTTTTTTTTTTTTTTTTTTTTTTTTTTTTTTTTTTTTTTTTTTTTTTTTTTTTTTTTTTTTTTTTTTTTTTTTTTTTTTTTTTTTTTTTTTTTTTTTTTTTTTTTTTTTTTTTTTTTTTTTTTTTTTTTTTTTTTTTTTTTTTTTTTTTTTTTTTTTTTTTTTTTTTTTTTTTTTTTTTTTTTTTTTTTTTTTTTTTTTTTTTTTTTTTTTTTTTTTTTTTTTTTTTTTTTTTTTTTTTTTTTTTTTTTTTTTTTTTTTTTTTTTTTTTTTTTTTTTTTTTTTTTTTTTTTTTTTTTTTTTTTTTTTTTTTTTTTTTTTTTTTTTTTTTTTTTTTTTTTTTTTTTTTTTTTTTTTTTTTTTTTTTTTTTTTTTTTTTTTTTTTTTTTTTTTTTTTTTTTTTTTTTTTTTTTTTTTTTTTTTTTTTTTTTTTTTTTTTTTTTTTTTTTTTTTTTTTTTTTTTTTTTTTTTTTTTTTTTTTTTTTTTTTTTTTTTTTTTTTTTTTTTTTTTTTTTTTTTTTTTTTTTTTTTTTTTTTTTTTTTTTTTTTTTTTTTTTTTTTTTTTTTTTTTTTTTTTTTTTTTTTTTTTTTTTTTTTTTTTTTTTTTTTTTTTTTTTTTTTTTTTTTTTTTTTTTTTTTTTTTTTTTTTTTTTTTTTTTTTTTTTTTTTTTTTTTTTTTTTTTTTTTTTTTTTTTTTTTTTTTTTTTTTTTTTTTTTTTTTTTTTTTTTTTTTTTTTTTTTTTTTTTTTTTTTTTTTTTTTTTTTTTTTTTTTTTTTTTTTTTTTTTTTTTTTTTTTTTTTTTTTTTTTTTTTTTTTTTTTTTTTTTTTTTTTTTTTTTTTTTTTTTTTTTTTTTTTTTTTTTTTTTTTTTTTTTTTTTTTTTTTTTTTTTTTTTTTTTTTTTTTTTTTTTTTTTTTTTTTTTTTTTTTTTTTTTTTTTTTTTTTTTTTTTTTTTTTTTTTTTTTTTTTTTTTTTTTTTTTTTTTTTTTTTTTTTTTTTTTTTTTTTTTTTTTTTTTTTTTTTTTTTTTTTTTTTTTTTTTTTTTTTTTTTTTTTTTTTTTTTTTTTTTTTTTTTTTTTTTTTTTTTTTTTTTTTTTTTTTTTTTTTTTTTTTTTTTTTTTTTTTTTTTTTTTTTTTTTTTTTTTTTTTTTTTTTTTTTTTTTTTTTTTTTTTTTTTTTTTTTTTTTTTTTTTTTTTTTTTTTTTTTTTTTTTTTTTTTTTTTTTTTTTTTTTTTTTTTTTTTTTTTTTTTTTTTTTTTTTTTTTTTTTTTTTTTTTTTTTTTTTTTTTTTTTTTTTTTTTTTTTTTTTTTTTTTTTTTTTTTTTTTTTTTTTTTTTTTTTTTTTTTTTTTTTTTTTTTTTTTTTTTTTTTTTTTTTTTTTTTTTTTTTTTTTTTTTTTTTTTTTTTTTTTTTTTTTTTTTTTTTTTTTTTTTTTTTTTTTTTTTTTTTTTTTTTTTTTTTTTTTTTTTTTTTTTTTTTTTTTTTTTTTTTTTTTTTTTTTTTTTTTTTTTTTTTTTTTTTTTTTTTTTTTTTTTTTTTTTTTTTTTTTTTTTTTTTTTTTTTTTTTTTTTTTTTTTTTTTTTTTTTTTTTTTTTTTTTTTTTTTTTTTTTTTTTTTTTTTTTTTTTTTTTTTTTTTTTTTTTTTTTTTTTTTTTTTTTTTTTTTTTTTTTTTTTTTTTTTTTTTTTTTTTTTTTTTTTTTTTTTTTTTTTTTTTTTTTTTTTTTTTTTTTTTTTTTTTTTTTTTTTTTTTTTTTTTTTTTTTTTTTTTTTTTTTTTTTTTTTTTTTTTTTTTTTTTTTTTTTTTTTTTTTTTTTTTTTTTTTTTTTTTTTTTTTTTTTTTTTTTTTTTTTTTTTTTTTTTTTTTTTTTTTTTTTTTTTTTTTTTTTTTTTTTTTTTTTTTTTTTTTTTTTTTTTTTTTTTTTTTTTTTTTTTTTTTTTTTTTTTTTTTTTTTTTTTTTTTTTTTTTTTTTTTTTTTTTTTTTTTTTTTTTTTTTTTTTTTTTTTTTTTTTTTTTTTTTTTTTTTTTTTTTTTTTTTTTTTTTTTTTTTTTTTTTTTTTTTTTTTTTTTTTTTTTTTTTTTTTTTTTTTTTTTTTTTTTTTTTTTTTTTTTTTTTTTTTTTTTTTTTTTTTTTTTTTTTTTTTTTTTTTTTTTTTTTTTTTTTTTTTTTTTTTTTTTTTTTTTTTTTTTTTTTTTTTTTTTTTTTTTTTTTTTTTTTTTTTTTTTTTTTTTTTTTTTTTTTTTTTTTTTTTTTTTTTTTTTTTTTTTTTTTTTTTTTTTTTTTTTTTTTTTTTTTTTTTTTTTTTTTTTTTTTTTTTTTTTTTTTTTTTTTTTTTTTTTTTTTTTTTTTTTTTTTTTTTTTTTTTTTTTTTTTTTTTTTTTTTTTTTTTTTTTTTTTTTTTTTTTTTTTTTTTTTTTTTTTTTTTTTTTTTTTTTTTTTTTTTTTTTTTTTTTTTTTTTTTTTTTTTTTTTTTTTTTTTTTTTTTTTTTTTTTTTTTTTTTTTTTTTTTTTTTTTTTTTTTTTTTTTTTTTTTTTTTTTTTTTTTTTTTTTTTTTTTTTTTTTTTTTTTTTTTTTTTTTTTTTTTTTTTTTTTTTTTTTTTTTTTTTTTTTTTTTTTTTTTTTTTTTTTTTTTTTTTTTTTTTTTTTTTTTTTTTTTTTTTTTTTTTTTTTTTTTTTTTTTTTTTTTTTTTTTTTTTTTTTTTTTTTTTTTTTTTTTTTTTTTTTTTTTTTTTTTTTTTTTTTTTTTTTTTTTTTTTTTTTTTTTTTTTTTTTTTTTTTTTTTTTTTTTTTTTTTTTTTTTTTTTTTTTTTTTTTTTTTTTTTTTTTTTTTTTTTTTTTTTTTTTTTTTTTTTTTTTTTTTTTTTTTTTTTTTTTTTTTTTTTTTTTTTTTTTTTTTTTTTTTTTTTTTTTTTTTTTTTTTTTTTTTTTTTTTTTTTTTTTTTTTTTTTTTTTTTTTTTTTTTTTTTTTTTTTTTTTTTTTTTTTTTTTTTTTTTTTTTTTTTTTTTTTTTTTTTTTTTTTTTTTTTTTTTTTTTTTTTTTTTTTTTTTTTTTTTTTTTTTTTTTTTTTTTTTTTTTTTTTTTTTTTTTTTTTTTTTTTTTTTTTTTTTTTTTTTTTTTTTTTTTTTTTTTTTTTTTTTTTTTTTTTTTTTTTTTTTTTTTTTTTTTTTTTTTTTTTTTTTTTTTTTTTTTTTTTTTTTTTTTTTTTTTTTTTTTTTTTTTTTTTTTTTTTTTTTTTTTTTTTTTTTTTTTTTTTTTTTTTTTTTTTTTTTTTTTTTTTTTTTTTTTTTTTTTTTTTTTTTTTTTTTTTTTTTTTTTTTTTTTTTTTTTTTTTTTTTTTTTTTTTTTTTTTTTTTTTTTTTTTTTTTTTTTTTTTTTTTTTTTTTTTTTTTTTTTTTTTTTTTTTTTTTTTTTTTTTTTTTTTTTTTTTTTTTTTTTTTTTTTTTTTTTTTTTTTTTTTTTTTTTTTTTTTTTTTTTTTTTTTTTTTTTTTTTTTTTTTTTTTTTTTTTTTTTTTTTTTTTTTTTTTTTTTTTTTTTTTTTTTTTTTTTTTTTTTTTTTTTTTTTTTTTTTTTTTTTTTTTTTTTTTTTTTTTTTTTTTTTTTTTTTTTTTTTTTTTTTTTTTTTTTTTTTTTTTTTTTTTTTTTTTTTTTTTTTTTTTTTTTTTTTTTTTTTTTTTTTTTTTTTTTTTTTTTTTTTTTTTTTTTTTTTTTTTTTTTTTTTTTTTTTTTTTTTTTTTTTTTTTTTTTTTTTTTTTTTTTTTTTTTTTTTTTTTTTTTTTTTTTTTTTTTTTTTTTTTTTTTTTTTTTTTTTTTTTTTTTTTTTTTTTTTTTTTTTTTTTTTTTTTTTTTTTTTTTTTTTTTTTTTTTTTTTTTTTTTTTTTTTTTTTTTTTTTTTTTTTTTTTTTTTTTTTTTTTTTTTTTTTTTTTTTTTTTTTTTTTTTTTTTTTTTTTTTTTTTTTTTTTTTTTTTTTTTTTTTTTTTTTTTTTTTTTTTTTTTTTTTTTTTTTTTTTTTTTTTTTTTTTTTTTTTTTTTTTTTTTTTTTTTTTTTTTTTTTTTTTTTTTTTTTTTTTTTTTTTTTTTTTTTTTTTTTTTTTTTTTTTTTTTTTTTTTTTTTTTTTTTTTTTTTTTTTTTTTTTTTTTTTTTTTTTTTTTTTTTTTTTTTTTTTTTTTTTTTTTTTTTTTTTTTTTTTTTTTTTTTTTTTTTTTTTTTTTTTTTTTTTTTTTTTTTTTTTTTTTTTTTTTTTTTTTTTTTTTTTTTTTTTTTTTTTTTTTTTTTTTTTTTTTTTTTTTTTTTTTTTTTTTTTTTTTTTTTTTTTTTTTTTTTTTTTTTTTTTTTTTTTTTTTTTTTTTTTTTTTTTTTTTTTTTTTTTTTTTTTTTTTTTTTTTTTTTTTTTTTTTTTTTTTTTTTTTTTTTTTTTTTTTTTTTTTTTTTTTTTTTTTTTTTTTTTTTTTTTTTTTTTTTTTTTTTTTTTTTTTTTTTTTTTTTTTTTTTTTTTTTTTTTTTTTTTTTTTTTTTTTTTTTTTTTTTTTTTTTTTTTTTTTTTTTTTTTTTTTTTTTTTTTTTTTTTTTTTTTTTTTTTTTTTTTTTTTTTTTTTTTTTTTTTTTTTTTTTTTTTTTTTTTTTTTTTTTTTTTTTTTTTTTTTTTTTTTTTTTTTTTTTTTTTTTTTTTTTTTTTTTTTTTTTTTTTTTTTTTTTTTTTTTTTTTTTTTTTTTTTTTTTTTTTTTTTTTTTTTTTTTTTTTTTTTTTTTTTTTTTTTTTTTTTTTTTTTTTTTTTTTTTTTTTTTTTTTTTTTTTTTTTTTTTTTTTTTTTTTTTTTTTTTTTTTTTTTTTTTTTTTTTTTTTTTTTTTTTTTTTTTTTTTTTTTTTTTTTTTTTTTTTTTTTTTTTTTTTTTTTTTTTTTTTTTTTTTTTTTTTTTTTTTTTTTTTTTTTTTTTTTTTTTTTTTTTTTTTTTTTTTTTTTTTTTTTTTTTTTTTTTTTTTTTTTTTTTTTTTTTTTTTTTTTTTTTTTTTTTTTTTTTTTTTTTTTTTTTTTTTTTTTTTTTTTTTTTTTTTTTTTTTTTTTTTTTTTTTTTTTTTTTTTTTTTTTTTTTTTTTTTTTTTTTTTTTTTTTTTTTTTTTTTTTTTTTTTTTTTTTTTTTTTTTTTTTTTTTTTTTTTTTTTTTTTTTTTTTTTTTTTTTTTTTTTTTTTTTTTTTTTTTTTTTTTTTTTTTTTTTTTTTTTTTTTTTTTTTTTTTTTTTTTTTTTTTTTTTTTTTTTTTTTTTTTTTTTTTTTTTTTTTTTTTTTTTTTTTTTTTTTTTTTTTTTTTTTTTTTTTTTTTTTTTTTTTTTTTTTTTTTTTTTTTTTTTTTTTTTTTTTTTTTTTTTTTTTTTTTTTTTTTTTTTTTTTTTTTTTTTTTTTTTTTTTTTTTTTTTTTTTTTTTTTTTTTTTTTTTTTTTTTTTTTTTTTTTTTTTTTTTTTTTTTTTTTTTTTTTTTTTTTTTTTTTTTTTTTTTTTTTTTTTTTTTTTTTTTTTTTTTTTTTTTTTTTTTTTTTTTTTTTTTTTTTTTTTTTTTTTTTTTTTTTTTTTTTTTTTTTTTTTTTTTTTTTTTTTTTTTTTTTTTTTTTTTTTTTTTTTTTTTTTTTTTTTTTTTTTTTTTTTTTTTTTTTTTTTTTTTTTTTTTTTTTTTTTTTTTTTTTTTTTTTTTTTTTTTTTTTTTTTTTTTTTTTTTTTTTTTTTTTTTTTTTTTTTTTTTTTTTTTTTTTTTTTTTTTTTTTTTTTTTTTTTTTTTTTTTTTTTTTTTTTTTTTTTTTTTTTTTTTTTTTTTTTTTTTTTTTTTTTTTTTTTTTTTTTTTTTTTTTTTTTTTTTTTTTTTTTTTTTTTTTTTTTTTTTTTTTTTTTTTTTTTTTTTTTTTTTTTTTTTTTTTTTTTTTTTTTTTTTTTTTTTTTTTTTTTTTTCACGGAACACGGGGTAATGCGGGTCCAGTGTGGCCAAGAGGCTGAGACACGAGACAATACCAACGCGGCTGCGCTGGGTGTTTCAGTTTCCGAACAAAGCATAATAAGTTAAGGGCGGAGTAGCCCGCAAACGACGAAGTGACACTGGGCAGGTTAAAAAAAAAAATAAAAGCGCATTTGAAACTGGAGATTCGCGGATTAAGGATACAGGGTGGGAAACCTGAGGTTAGCGAACTACGGGGCAGGTTGGATGGGCAATGAGTAGGCAGCACGGACAACAGAAACCCTGTGGGGTCCACGCCAGGGGGACACTGCCCGTGCCGAAAGCACTAGACAGGAGACTAGGAGAAGCGCAGACGCGTACAGGTTGCTCTGTTCCACCTTCAGGCAGAGAGCCGGAAAAAGTCAAGCCACCGGGGCTGAAAAAATAGGGCAGTCGTAAAAACTATGGGACGTCGTGGAGAAACGTGGTTGGTGACGGATAGTGTCAGAGATAAATCTGGACTTGGTTGGGAACAACAAATTAAAACCTCCCCTCGCCACAAAGCGATCAGTGGTTCTCGAGTAACAAAAAGTGACATAGGTGAGCAAATCCAGAGGAGGTGGGGGTCGGGGGCAGGTTGGGCACAGGAGAAAGGATACACTACCGGGTAATGGGCAAAGTGAAAAAATGAGGAGGAGCCTAATGGTGGGGGGAGCCATGGACACGAGAAACGACAGGCTGGGTGAACGAAGAAGCCCTAGGACGAGAAAACAATCGGGTGACCGGCGTAAAGATACCCAACTCGAGAAGTTGAGGCGAAAAGTGAGACATAAAGCGGAGATGCCGAGTGGACAAGGGCATAAGACAGATAGAGGGAGTAGAAGCGAAACCCCAGAAAAGAAGAAGGCCGCTGCACAGTAACGGGGGCAAAACAAACGTGGGCAGCCAACGCGCGGGAATAGGGGAAAATAAAACCGGGGCGGGGGGGGCGGGGGGGGGGCGCAAATCAAGAAGCCGGGGGCGACGAAACGGGAAGGGAGGGTAGAGGGGGGCAATAGCAGGGCATAGGAAAGAGCGAGACCCGAGGGTGGAGAGAGGGCACAAAATGGCGAAGCACGATAAAGGGCAACGAGGACAAGCGCCGGAAAGTATAAGCGGGAGGAAAGACGGCGGGGCGGGCCAGGGAGGCAAACGGCCGGGGGGGCCAGGGGGGGGGGCCCAGCGGGGGGGGGGGAAAAAAAGCGGGAAAAAAAAAAAGAAAAAGGGAGCCCGAAGGGCGGCGCGGGCGGGACAAGGGGAAGGGAAAGGGGCCCCCGGGAAAATGACAAGGGGCGGAACGCGCTCACCTGCACGGGGCCGAGCTCTTCCCACTACCTTTAACCAAATTTTAAGGTGTCGACAAAAGCCGCCTGCGAAGGGGGCAGGGCGAGAAAGGAAGGACAGCCGGAGATCGGGGAGTAAACATAGAGGATTGCGCCTGGTATAGCTCTCGCACCTAACAGTTCAACTGGACAAGAACGACCGCTAACCTATTCCGGGGCATTCGGTGGTGAAGATACGAAATACTGCGGGATTTGAAGGCGATGGTGACTTTTCGGGGATAATGTTGCCTCCCACGGTGAACGGTAAGTCTCCAGTACGACGCTTGTAAGGCGGCGTCAAGAATATGAAAAATATCGGGCGTCGGAATTACGACACACACACACTATCACCTCAGGGATTTCGGAATACCTGGTCGACATACGTGTCAAATCACACAGGTCCAGAGGAGCGTGGGCGAATAGGAGGAAGCTGTTGGGGGAATGTTGGGAGGAAACCGGCTGGAAACAAACTCTAGGGAGCGGTGTTAGGTGCTTAGTGTCTCGGCTCGGGCTACTGAAAGACGAACGAGGGCTGCACCGTAATGGCATTTTAGGGGTCGATTAATCCTGGCGCGGGGTCGCAGTACCGGATCACGATCCAGAGATACCCGTACTACTCCAACTAGCATAGTGTTTTAGTGTCCCACTAGCCGGCTTTACCAGAGCTAGACAGCGGAAGTATATCGGTACTTACCCCAGCCTGTACCGCCAGGGCTTACTAAATTAGCTTTGATGTGGACAGAGGCCTTTGGGGACGCATGCTAGGTAAGTTTAAGAGAGCTGGGAGACCAGAATTTCGAGGAAGGAGGGGGTACGCCCGTTGACAACGTAAAGGGAGATAATGCGCGCTATGCGGGCCCGTCAGACGTAGCGGGGTCGCGGCGCCCGAAGATAAAGAGTGGATCTGACTGGTCGGTGGGACGGCCGCATGGGAGGCCAAAGCCGCACGGGACTAAAGGGGGCGCCTCGAGCAGAAAGGGGATTAGGGAAA
Source organism: Dione vanillae (assembly GCA_037178615.1). Taxonomy (NCBI): domain Eukaryota; kingdom Metazoa; phylum Arthropoda; class Insecta; order Lepidoptera; family Nymphalidae; genus Dione; species Dione vanillae. The sequence goes on from JAZFAU010000262.1 coordinate 1,601,929, forward strand.
TTAGGGTCCTGGACGTGAACTCGGAGAGCACTTTCTAGCTCGGGAAGGGGGTACCAATCGCAAGTCCCGGGGAGGTGTCCCAGGAAGAGGGGTTTGCACGCGGGGGGGGACGCTGAGAGTTATAGAGCCGGAGAGGGGTCGGGAAGCCCTTCAACGGCCAAAAAGATAGGTTTTTGGCTCTAAGAAGGGTTAGGGTGGCTGCCGAAGCGCTAGTAGAGCCAAAACTGGAGCAGTTGTTATGACGCCATGCATCTAAAATTTTGGCCAAGAGGAGGGGTATGAAAATTCAACACGAGGAAAGGGCCATTCACCGGTGAGGTAGAAAATTGGTCACAAAACCCAGCTTGTGTGTGCATTACTAGTCTAGTATGGGCTACCTTTCACGATCCGGGTCCGCAAAGCGGTCCGACTAGTGTCACTAAGATGAGTGGTTCGGCCGTAGTAAAGCGATTGGGCAGTGGAACAAGAAATAAATGGGGCCGGCAGTGGGAAAACTACAGGGGGGGCAAGTGCGGTCGGATCTATGTAATAAAGTGTGGGTTGACAGCGTGCCGATCTCAAGACATAGCCTGACACTTACTAGTTTGTGGCCAAGCATTCCTTTTGTCCACGGTATATAAACGGCGGACCTCCTTCAAACAAGTATCTCTGGGAGCATGCTTTTGGGGCCGAGGGGGTACGGCGAAGCGTCCGCGACCAGCAAAAGGCAGCGCGGTGTATGGATGGGGGAAGGAACCGATAACCCCAGGTTGGCTCTGTTGAGTAGAGGATCGATGTGAAAGAGGTAGGACTGATAGCGGAAAAGCGGAGACGAGGCATACAACCAGCTTAAGCCAAACACATCATAATTAGCCGCTGACAGCGTGCGGGCTGCTGGGAAGCGGCCAGGAACAAAGGATTAGGGCGCCCATGAGCGAGAAAGGGCCGGTAAAACTGTCAGGGGGGGAGGTTGCGGCCTGAAGTACCGAGGGCGAAGCAGAATGTCCAGGGGCCGTCTAAAGATAGTCCATAACCCTGCGGAAAAATATTGGAAAGAGCAAGCGAGTGTCCTTTGGGAGCTAGGTTCCCGTCTTGGGGAGGAATGAGACAAAAACGCGGGCGCCAAAAAGCCTGGCATTTGGCGGGCTCAGGCCCATTGGACCCGGAGTGGGGGGACACTCTATAATGGAGACCAGCAGGGACCGAGAGCGGACGGGAAAGGGTGGTCCTGTGGAATCTGGGTGTGGGTTGGTGGCCGCTAAAGGTGGGGAGGGCACCTGGAAGTCAAGGGGAGTCGAGCTCTAGGCGGTGGGGAAGGGGGGCCGCCGTAGAACCGGTGGGAAGGAGAGCACTGCGTATGGGCTGCGATAAGGGGCATATCAGAGGCCGCAATTGGGCACTTGAAGGAAGCCGACACCCGAGCGCTGGCACGGAAAAAGATGTGTGGTGGAGGTGACAAGCAAAACGATATGGTGGTCGGGGGACCCAACCGGGGGAGGGTTGGGGCGAGGCCGAGGCAACGAGAGTAGGAGGGGCCGGGCGAGCGGGAAACACGCCCCGGAAGTAAGGGCAGGAGGGGAAACCGAGCGCCCGAGACAAGGGAGGACGAAGAGATACGGCCGAAGCGGGGGGGGCCGCCGAAGAGGCGGGGGGGAGGGCCGCGATGGGGTCCCCGGATGGGCGACGGAAACGCGGGGCGTGCGGGGGGGGGGAGGAAGCGGAAGCACGGAGAGGGGGGAGAGAGAAGCAGGAAAATATCGGGAAAGATGGGTGGGGCGAATAATTGGCTACGTGCAAGGTCGAACGCCTGTGGCGACCCGAGGCGCGAACAGCCGGGTAAGGGGAGCGGCGGGGGGACTTTCCATGCCAGAGGGGTTAAGATTCGGAATGGGCTAGACGGGCCGGGTGACGTGCGACGCCTGATAGTTGGGACTTAATATGGCCGCACCATGGACATCTGAGGTCAACGCGCTCCGCAAGGATAGTCGAAGAGCGGACCGACCACGGCGGGTGCTTCAACAGTATCAGGGGTTTTAAGAGTTGTCTATACCAGCTCTTCTCGTTAGGCGGGTTCTCGACACAAGCTGTGCAGTTTCAAGTCGTATTCGCGCCGCTTTCGGAGGAGTTATGTATCACCGTGGACATATCATTGCCCCCCCCCTCCTCCTTCTGGGACTGTCCCAGGGCATTTTTTTATGTATAGCTCATATACAATTTGGCCTGAAAAGGACTAATCGGACGTGAATGGTTGCTGCTCCACACTATAAAATTGTATGATAAATATCGAATATAATGACTTGAGTAAGGCAATACACTTGCCACAGTAAAGGAGAGACAGGAAAAACTGTTGGGAGTGGCCACTAAAACTTAACACCGGCTAAAAGAAGTACAAAACATACACAAGTGGTTGACCTTCCCAGGAGATTTATAAGGTATGTGGAAACTCCTAAGCCGGGATCAGCGACGAGTCCCAGGAAGAGGATACGATAGTGACAACTCTGTGCACACACATCACGCTTGTTGCTGGGACCAGACACCTGGGAAGTATATCATGTTTCGTGCCAGCATAGCGACAGAAATTATGGTCACCGATCACGAAGGCTCGTCGTCGCAGTAAGAAACTATGAAACGAGACGACATGACTTCATTCAACGACAATATTGCGAACAAAATGTGAACGTTCCCGATACGTGTACGCGTGGGCTAATCCCTCCTCACGGAAGCGTCCACGCGCGGTGGTCTGTTCGTTGGCATCCTGATTCCTGGAATTGCGCTGTAAAAAACGAACGCGCTAGGTCAAAAAGTATACGCAAAGACGTCGGTTAGAAGTAGCGGCTGCAGACCATGGCAACTAGGGAGAACATCCAGGGCACGACGTTTTCCATACAGATGGCGCGAGAACGCAACGTGCTTAATAACAATGGGTTGGGTCAAAAAAGAGCATAGTGGACAATAATAAAGTAGGACACGAAAAGGGGAGGGGGGGGTGGAAGGAAGCGGAAGGCTAGGGGCAAGAGGGCAAGAGAAGGTAAAAAGGCGAATATAACAGAAAGAAGCATAAGGCAAACCGGTGAACTGCGCGGCAACGATGTAATAAAGAAGTGGAAGTATTGGAGAAATTGCGAAGCCCGTTCCCGAGGATCAGGCGTGGCGCCAGAGGTCTGAGCGGCGGAAGGGGGGAAATCCGACGGGGGGGGTGGGGCGAGCCCCACGCGGGAAGTGAAGATGCGCGCATTTCATTTCAGTCTTCGCTCGGGGAACTAGGCACCGTCGCGGCGTTGAGTTCGCCCTCACACGTATGCCTCGAAACTCGGCAAGAAACGATACGAGAAAGCGGGACTACTAGCAACGAATGCTGAACACTAAGTCTCGTCGGGATGCCGGCAGTGCCTCTCCTGCCGACCCGCCATGGACGGGATAGAGCTTGGCAAGCGAATATGAAAAAAAAAAAAGGACATGCTAGTTTTAACCGACACAAACCCATAAAACCTTGCTTGACATGTACAATTAACCGAAAAAAAAAAGATTGCCGACACAACGTACAAAAATTCCAGAGGGCAGTGCGATTAAAGCTGTACAGCTTTATAACTTTCAATTAGATATTATAAGTACTTATAAGTAGCTCGCTCTAAACTTAATGCAGTAACTTTAGGCCGAGAGCTAAAAGAGCAGATTAAGTCAAACCCATAGATAAGATAACCAGATCAAACCAATTTCCACTTACAATGGCTGCCGATACAACCACAAGTACAAGTAAATAGGGTCCGGATGAATAACGCCAGGGTCATAAGAAGGTGCAAATCTACAATTTCACAAAAGGACCTAAATCGTAGGTGGACACACTGTTAGGGCAATATTGTTGGGGAAATTGGTTATTGTATGATAAAATATGTCTAAATAAGGTCCACGCAAGGTCATTTGGAATGTCATTTTAATTATAAAGATATTCCCTTTTTACACAGACGGGTCATCAGCTCTCATATCCGAAACGTCCTATCTTCTCAGTTGGACTAACATATAAAACATCATAAAAAATATAATTGTAATTTTAGTTTGGTTTAAATCGTCAAGACATCACTGTGCTCTGTCAGCAATTAAAGGACCATGTGAGTTGATAACTACGTGTATATAAGAATTATCCAAATATTTGAGAGTGTAGGTTTTTGTCATTTCAAAAGTATCTGTTAATACCGAATATTGTAAATCTGAAATGATGAATGAAAGAAAAGGAACAAAATAAATAGACTCGACGTCCTTGTATTGATTCTTTAACGTCCCTGAAGCATTAAATCTTAGTTATCGAATTCGTTTCTACACTATATAGAAGAAACTCTACTTACTTCTAGACCTCAACTCTTACCCAAGATACAGTGGCAGAGGGTTGTATCATTGCTGTCGCTGACTATGGTAATAAGACTATTCCTCCAGTTAGCGTAAAAAAAAAAAAAAAAAAAAAAAAACGTACAAGGGCCAACAAAACAAATGTTGTATTACTCCAAAAAAATATATTAGATTCGCTGTCCTTATAGATGGAAAGAAACCATTTATGTGATTGTGTATCACACTCATAAGCGACTAACCGTAACTCAATAATAGTGGAACGTTTGAACTTTTCGTACGTAAACCACCCTTTCCCTTTGGCGGCTTTCATGAAAAAATTCTATTGAGTAAATTATTTCTTTTCAACACCCCTTTTATCCTATTTACTACTGCACTTGGCGGTGTCGGAAATTTTCCCATTGCTACTTTAATATGAAAGTTGTATCAGATTCTTAAGGTCAATGTGTGTTATATCATTTTTGACATAAGAACATTTAGTTTTTCGTACTTTGTTTGTGTCCCTTTTAATGATTTTGCATAAATCACGAAGATTTTCACAAGCGATGTTCTCATCGTTTATTTCTGTGTGTAATTGGAGATTTTTTTCTGTTCTGCTTTCTCATGTTCAACTACTTTTCATAAGATTAATAAACGGTTATATCGAATAATAAGTATATTTTAATATTGTGTAATTCCAGTGGCAAATTCAACACTGCGATTTGTCTTCTTACCAACTGGTCTGAAAAAACCATTCATTCATCATTGAGAATGAAACTCACAATGTTTCGCGATTCAAAATAAACACTGTGCCTCTGCTTGGGAAATTTAAAATTTAATTACCCTCATTTGCAATTTGCGTACCTACGAAAAGATTCGTTTAAACCATCAGATGAGATTACCCAGACCAAGGACCTGTGAATACTGCTCCAATTTGCGGTCAGTTCAATTTAAACTTATTACAGAACCTTAAATAGTTTAACGTTACCATACTACATATATGACTTTAAAATTATTTATTCTATATTGCTTTTTGTTATTATTGTTCTATATTATTATATGTAAGGATGCAGCTAAAGGTATTAACTTAGACCCTGTTTTTACAACAGATTCGAAATAAAGTGTCGATTATAATTTAATTTTCAAACCAAACAATTCTTAATCACTGGTTAATAGGACATGAATAAAGAGCTTCACTTATACAATATTATTGACTAGCAGAAACCCGCGCTCGCCCTTGTGGGTCGTTACCGCTTCTAAAGAGCCTACCCGAAAACCACGATCAGCAAAATGATTCATAGGTCAATTAAAGATATCGACACATATCACGACGACAGTCGTCATCCGCAGGCTGCACATTTCCTTTCTGTAATTGGGGTGGTGGTTCAGTAGAATCGGAATTTTTTTTGTCACCAAATTTCAAAACAAGGTGTCCAATTTTTAATATTCAAAGACCAAATATCCCTGTAAACAACTGTAACTTAGTTATAAAATATTTATCTTACTAAGGATTAATTAGCGTGGAGTACATAAGGCGTTAAAAAGAGTTAAAAAAATCAAGATTTTTAATAAAAAATTATAAGTTGTGCTCACTGGGCAAAGAAGATATATGGTGTCGCGGACTTTTTTTATAGATTTTATAACATCTATATTTAATTAAAAAACTTTTTATGGTTCTATCTTTTATAGTTTAGGTCGCGTACGCAAAATAAGTATCTTCCTTGTTGAGTTTTTTACAGCTTCTGCCCGAAAAACCCAAATATGTTCACGGAACCCATATTTTTTTCTTCCAAAATACAAATATAGCCCATTTTTACTGTGGATAATGTAGCTTAAAAATGTTGAAAACAAAATTAAAAATCGGTCTAGTAGTTTTTTTAGCTATTCATTTACGACCAAAAGAATTTAACCTCATTAACATTAAATAATATTATTTAATTATTAATGTTGACTACATATATAATTTTATATGTTATCATTACAGCTATTCATATACCAACTATATTTAAGAAATCAAGCTAAATCCGTTTTAGACCTTAATTCATTGAATCCAATTTCTCTTTAGATGAGGTTTTTAAGGTTCAAATTAATAGTCATTTCGAACGCCATTACGGTAATTACCCTTTATTACTACAGCTAACCCGCATTGAAACGCGTTGTAGTATCGATTTGATTATAATAGTTTTTGTTTATAAATCTGTATTTAAGTAAAAAATTATTTTCTCAGTTTATCTTCTTTGTATATCTTAAAAATACATAATAGTATAGTTAAATTGAGTGCATCAGTGGGATAGCTAACAAATGCCAAGACTATACTAGACCTATGACTACCCAAGGACAAGCTGAAGAAGAAGACATAGATGTAGTCACGTGTTAATGTCCTAGTTTACACAAGATAAAAGTAATTTAAAGAAAAATACAATCAATTAAATTTTAATTGTGTAATATTTTAATAATATTTGTTTGGGACAGTTTAATTAACAAAATGGACCTGTGAAGGGTTATCGTAGTTTGTTCCGTCTTATCCTTTTAATCGAGACCCCATAAAAGAGTGAAAGTTAAGTAACATTCTTTTAGACTATTGGAATTGAGAGTTCTTTATCCCCGATTTCCCACGTCCCCGTCACTTTAATTTTAATCCCACATTCAGTTCCAATGCTTTAGTTGTCCGCAAAACGTAAAAGCCATCGGGTTAGACATAGACATATACTCGGTTGCCTAAGACATGGGAGCGGTGATCCTGTGAAATCGTCGTACATACAAACACACCAGTGCCTTTAATGGTTACGAAAGAATGCAACAAATATTTTTTTTTATACATTAATTGTCTTTTTAAAACAGTTTTGTTTGTGTGAATGTCACGTACATTGCGTGAATTGCTTCATAAAAGACAAAACCAGTGCACTTTCAATTTATTAATATAAAGTATACTGTTAAAAAACAAAATTGAAGAGTCTTATATTAGAATTTTTTAATGAGGAAGAGTCAAAATACAGAGAAAATTTGTTATGTCACATTATCTTACGTGTTTGAAAATTGATATACTTTTCGATATATCCTACCTATCGAGGTCAAATGTCCTAAATGTTATATAGCATAAAATTAAAAACTATTAAAGTGGACATAATACAACTGGTAACACAGAAAATGCAGTGTATCTTATAATATCTTATATTATAATATCTTTATAAGATCTTATAGAAATATCAGACTTAATTTTATTTTTTAGCTTCACGCTTTATCCCGCATATTGCAGTGTAGGCAGAGGGAACTGCAGGAACCATATGAACCTAGTGTTAAGACACTCCGTTGCTTAGTTCCTGCTTTCTTCGTCCCCACTTTCCGCCTTTTTCGAGGCATTGCATGTTGAGTGGCGGAACTCAACGCCGCGCGTTACCTAGTTTCCAGACCTAAGAAAACGGAAATAGAAAAATCCATCTTCCCGAGTGGAAATCGACCCCTTAAATCAAAATCAGACTTAATATAACCAAAAATTTGATATTCCGTTACATTTAATTATTATAATCGATCAAATGAGGTTTTCTTAATAAATACCTTTAAAATTAAATTGGTGCTCTATCCAAAAACATTATTAACAACACTACGGAAGGGAATTATTAATATCATTACGTTTACAATTATTTTTTGCTACAAATAATTTTTTAGATTAAAGATTTAGATTAAATTAAATTGTTTTACGTATATCCTGCAAGAAAAACTGACCAATCAGTGTCAGCCTTTGGACAATAGAAAATTTAAGATGTGACAGATCAGAA